>CM049934.1:20821641-22021641 GCA_027405835.1 Asclepias syriaca
TTACGTACGTCTTGTGTTATTGGAATAACTAAATTACCTTTTTTTTTTTTTTTTGGTGATTTTGGCTTAGGGGTGATAAGGAGGAGGTGGGGAACTATAGCTGTATTGGTGGGGAGGTGGAGATTTGTAGACTGGAGTTGGGGGTGGATACTTGTGAAATGGTGGTAGTGATTTGTAAACTGGAGATGGAGGTGGATATTTATGGACTGGTGGTGGAGGTGATTTGTAAATGTATTTGGGAGGGGGTGGTGACTTGTAGATCGGAGGTGGAGGTGGATACTTGTGGACTGGTGGTGGAGGTGACTTGTAAATGTACTTGGGAGGCGGTGGTGACTTGTAGACTGGAAATGGAGGTGGATATTTATGGACTGGTGGTGGAGGTGATTTGTAAATGTACTTGGGAGGCGGTGGTGACTTGTAGACCGGAGGTGGAGGTGGATACTTGTGGACTGGTGGTGGAGGTGATTTATAAATGTACTTGGGAAGCGGTGGTGACTTGTAGACTGGAGATGGAGGTGGGTACTTGTGAACTGGTGGTGGAGGTGATTTGTAAATGTACTTGGGAGGTGGTGGTGACTTGTAGAAGGGAGATGGAGGTGGATACTTATGAACTGGTGGGGGAGGAGACTTATAAATGTAGGGTTTCTTGGGAGGTGGTGGTGACTTATAGACCGGAGATGGAGGTGGATACTTGTGGACTGGTGGTGGAGGAGACTTGTATTTATAGGATTTATGATGGTGTGGTGGTGGTGGAGATTTGTACTTATAATGCTCCTTTGGTGGAGGGAATTTTTTGTGATGATGATGATGGGGAGGAGGGTATTTGTGTTCCGGTGGTGGTGGTGACTTGTACACCGGAGTAGACGGTGGTGGATACTTCTTTGATGGTGGAGGAGAGGAATAGTAATAAGAGTCTGCTGAAGTTTCTAAAGGCAAAATAAGTGCGACGGCCACCACTAGTAGTGTGGTGGCAAAGAGAAATATTGATCTTGAAGCCATGTTTGGCTTTTTTGCCTTTGTGATCACAAATTGTAGAAAACATCCCTTCCCTTTATATAGTTCATTTTTACCCAATATTTTACTTAGTGAATATAAAATATATATATATACATATATTTCCATATTGTATAAAATTAACATGTGTGATTTGAATCACTTTTGTGCAAGAGTTGGTGTAATTTGTGTTTGCTGTCATTTGTTTGTTAGCGTCTGCAACAACAGCAAAAATATATAAATAAAAGTGTATGCAAACAAACCTATTTCTTCCTTTACTTGCAATCATTTCTAAGTACAGAAAGTGGAGTTTTCATTATGATCTACTTCTTCTATATATCTCCACATGTATTCACAAATGTTTTTTTTTTTTTAATATGTGATGCAACTTTTTCCATCAATTTAAATTTAATTTGTGTTGTGTCACATAATTTAATTAAAAATTTTGTATAATATTATCTTTTATTATTTATATTAGTAAAAAATATTTTAAAGCGCAATTAAGTTGATAAGAAGCTTTGCTCTTTTATTTTAAATGAAATTGAGGGTTTCAACCATATTAATGTATACAATTATTTAAAATTTCAGTTTAAAATTTTCTACCACAATAACCAATTCAATTAAAATTAAAATTAATTTGAATATGAATTTGACTTAATTATATTCTCTTATAATTTAACATTTATTTAAAAATTAATGTAAATATTTATATATATATATGTGTGTGTGTGTGTGTGAGAGAGAGAGAGAGATAGAGAGCATTTTAGATTTGGACAAATGACCTCTATGATAAATATATACATATTTTCCTCTTTTGAGACTTTTGAGTATAATTTTATAAAAAGAAATCATTTATAGTATAATAATCTACACTAAAGCTTTTTTTTTTTTTTAATAAAGGACGAGATTTTCTAATTAAATGAAATTAAAGTGTAGCTAATTAGCTAGCTAGACTTCAATAAAATACTTGGGAGTAAAAATTTGTGGACAAATAATTGTACAAATTAATTAATTAATTAAGATGACGTCATCATTCGTGTATATATATTAAATGTATTTCCTCCTTCTATTAATAGTATTTTACTTATAGGTAGTTTGTCGTTAATAATTACTATATTAATTACCCTTTCTAAGTATAGAATTAGGTCGTATTAAAAAGCTGTTCCTCAACCACTAATTACTATTAATAGTTAAGCAGATGTACGAGTAAAGCACAACCTAGTAAATTATGTT
Organism: Asclepias syriaca; assembly: GCA_027405835.1. Taxonomy (NCBI): domain Eukaryota; kingdom Viridiplantae; phylum Streptophyta; class Magnoliopsida; order Gentianales; family Apocynaceae; genus Asclepias; species Asclepias syriaca. Next base: position 20,823,868 of record CM049934.1, read on the forward strand.
ATTACCATTAATTAAGGATGTAAACAATTAATTAATTAGGGACGGTAGTCCTATGATTTACTACTATTTTTTTTTTTTTCTCACATGCTTCATTATGGTAGGAGATTAGTCAACTTAATTACACCGACATTGTGTGTATCTATATATATATATATATATGTTTGTGTGTGTGTGTGTGTGTGAGAGAGAGAGAGAAAGTTTAAGATTGGGTTAGGTTTAGATATTAGATGGCAGTGCAAATTGTATATTAACAGAAGTCAAATGGACAACTATCTTAGAATATGTGAAAAGGTGTCTATATAATATATATATATAAGTCGTAATTATAACTTTGATATTATTCACAATTTAAAAATGAAAAAACAATTTACGGTGACTTGTCTACGAGAAAAGATTTAATACTTCAAATTAAATAAAATAAAATAAAAATTTAATTTTGTTATTTTTATTTCGGTTAGGAATTGTTATTGAAAGTTTAGTTGCTTAATTTGTATTCATTTCTATATTTTGCAAGAGAAATAAAAGAAAAAAATAGGCACCACTAATAGTCTTCCCCGGAACAATTCTTGTTTTCTTTTTTCTTTTGGTTTTCATAATTGTTTTTACCAACATATCTAATATATAGATTAGACAATAATAATTAACCTAGTAATTGAAGATCAAGACATTCTTCAATATAATTGTTTAATTCAAATAAATATTAATATGAATGTAAATATAATAACTATTAGGATAGGAATTTACCATTATAGCCTATAATGAATTGAAAGATTGGATCTGAAATCAAGATTAGTATCACTATCTAGAGCTAAACAAAAAGATAAGGGAAAAAAAATATAGCAAATCTTACCAAACCCCATTTTCTTATAGTCAAAGTAATCAATAAAGTAATAATATAAAAGTAGTAAGTAATACTATTTAATTAATTAATGGTTTACGCTACTAATTAATTATAGTTATTTTAAAAAAAAAAAAAAATATATATATATATATATAAGTGTCGTGCAGATTTTGAGGATTCCAATATAAAACATAAGTCAAATAAAAATGCTAATATGTACAAAGCTGTAATAATAGTATTTCTTATTAAACACATTAAATTGTTTCTAGAAGAAGAAAAACACAAACACACATTTTCTGTCAAATAATTAATGAAATATTCTTGTCGGGTTTTTCCTCTTTCTTTCTCCCACATTTTTTCCACCGCTGAACGCGGAACCAAACACATTTTTAACAAATATATATAATTTATTTGATGCTCAAAGATTATATATAATAAGAATAAATTTAATTCATATATATATATATATAACTTGTGAGTCAATTGGTTGGACAGATGGTTTATTTCCATTCAACTCTCATCTCCGTGGTGTTTTTCTCTATGAAATGTTCTAGAATTAAAATATTAATATATTTTATTTTAGGTTTTCTTCTTAAATTAGTTTTATTTAAAAAATTTGAGGAAAAAGTTTGTTTTCTGAAAAAGTCATTTGAATATATAGTTTCTAAATTTTCCTTTTTTCTAATTACATTAAATTTGAGTTACCTATGACTCTTATAAAAAAAAATTCTTTACAACTATTTTTTTAAAATAAAATTTGAATTTGAGACAATTTACTATGTATATAAATATATATATATATATATATATTCATATATTATATGCATATAAATGTCTAAAAATAATTACTTTCAAGAAAACTTTTCTTCAGCACTTTACAAATACTCCGACAAACTGATAAGTTGCCCATCGGAAAAGCTACTGCTTGACAATTTACATGTTTTTTCAATCTTTATATATATATGATATTGAACTCATTAATTGAGACTCAAATTTCTTTAAACATTTTAAAACATAAATATGATAAAATTTTGACAGATATATTACGTAGTGTTATAAAAATAAGATCACATATATGTGTTTGTATACATACATACATACATATATATATATATATATATATATATATATATATATATATATAATATATAATATATATAATATATATATATATTAAAGAAATTTTCGGGAGAGAGAAAATGAAGAGTGTTTCTTGGATAATGCTTTTATACATTTATATTTAGGCATTATGTGGGGTTGAAGATTCCATGCAAAATTTTGAAAACGACTATAAAATATTGTAGCATTATTAGGGTTCATCATCAACCATTCGTATATAAATAATAATAAATATATATATATATTATATATATATATAGTTGAAGCTTTTGCTTTCTTTCTTTGAAATTAATAATACAATGAGTTGGAAAAGAAAAAAAAAAGGAGAATCTATACTTATATTCAATAAGTCAGAAATTAATAGTTCATTTGAAAAGTATAATTAATTGTTTCCATTCTTTGATTTTTATATATATATTATAGCTTATCTTGGTTCAGAAATAATTAACTTTTCAAGAATTTTAGTTAAGAAGACGACTTTAGAGACAAAAATGTTGAAAAATGATGTTTCATATATTTGTTTTCTTTTCTTCAGAATTCATTTTATGTGAACCAAAAGCAGTATCAAACATACAAGAAACAATGGTGTACTCATTTTCCAAGATTTCTTGGCATCAAATTAAGTCTGATCCAAAATCACTATCTCTTATTAAAATATTTAGATAAAATAAAATAAATTTTAATTTTTGCACCATCTTCAATGAATTTTCCTTTTTTGGTTCCTTTTGAATAGTGTAGTCGTAATGATTTATTCCAATATGCTTCAGTGGGAATAAAAAGTTTTTAACAGTAAGAAGTTGCAGCATGTCAGTCACAAACAAACAACTTTGGGGGCACGCATGTCTTGAATTCCCCAAAAAGACCCATTCATAAAATAATATGGAGCTTTTTAAAAAAAAATTAGGCTATTTCAATTTTACTTAGCTTCAGATATTTGACAAAAGTTGGAAGTAATATATATATATGGTTATTAAGGCAAAAGGCAAATATACAACACCCAACCTAGCCTGCCCAGAGAATAGGTTTTTCATTCACAGTGCAGGGGAATTTACTTGGTAACTCTCTTCTTTCGATTTGCAGTAAGAGAAATTAAACCTTATCCGACTCCTCTCTATTATGTGAACTAAAAAGGAGAGGAGAAGATGGCAAAAAAGGGATGTTATGTATCTAATAAACTGCTAAATCAACTCTGCCACTTTAGAATAAATTTACATGAAGGAACCTGTCTTAGCAGCATGTCTATCGTTTCCCACGATGTCCTCCACCAGTCCTTGGGCCTGGGAACTTTGAGAACTCTAGGCGTAAATGGGCAGAGTGTGAATCATGCTCATCCATCCTGTAACCTGGAAGTTTACCACCATGTCAACAGTGTTAAAGAATCAGTTTTATGTAGGAACTGTACTTTGTAAACAATCACTATCTTTGAAAGGGGGAAAAAATCACATCTTTCTTGCTATTATTGACTATGCTAAGCTGATAATCATTGTACCAATTTGCCAAAAAGTTGCGTCATGTTTTAGAAAAGAGCACATTTTAATCATCTGAAAGTTGTCCCTCTATCACCTGATAATCTCAAGTTGCCAAAATAACAATCATTACCTTGCAAAGCACTTAAAGCAGTAGCTGCACATTCAGGAGTCGTGAAATCCACAAAACAAAGGAGGACAGGATCTCCCCTCTGCAAAAGTTAATAAGGGTGTACTATCATAAACACGTCCCTAATTGAAATTGATATTGCAAAAAGTATATGTAAAAATTCTCAATGAAATACACAATGATTTACTTACACGCTTGGCCTCCTTCTTCACAAGTCTTACTTCTTTATACCCGACAAAAGGACGAAAAATATCTACACCAGATGTCAAAGAACTAAGCAAAGCAAAACAAAGGGAGTAAACAATTATACTACTAGAACCATAACAGTATAGTCTCCTTTCCTATTATAGCATTTCATAGGATACGAGCTACTTCTCTTTTTGTACAGTCAGGAGGAAGTCCCTCAATGTACAATGTGCTAGAAGCATCTGGTGGAAGAGGAACTAATTCACGAGATCTGGTCATTCCATCACCTACTAGTAATTCACCATTTAATAGCACCCTTCTACCAGTTGATGAAATTTCAGAGCGACCTACCCCAAGATGACCAGAGACATGGCGATCAAGTATTAGATGAGTAGGCATACCAGCAACTGCTCTTAATCCCCCTCTGCTGTAACTATCACCTTCTCCAGGACTACAAGAAACTTTCTACAAAAAGAAAAGCAAAATAGTTGAGTAGAAAACAACGGTAACAACTAAAGATTTTTTTTTCTCAACTTTAAACATTACCGAACTCTGGAGATAACGGTCATATGCTGAGCCTAGGGTTTGTGTATCCCTCAGAATCAAGGGACCGCCTCGGTTATCATCTGTTGCTCTGTGATCAAATATTTCATTTGTTGAAAAAAGTTGTCCTGCAAGTTCTGCATTTGTTCACAAGCAAAGCTATTAGATGTCTTATCCAGTAGCACACGGAATAAGTGATTACGGAACAGCACCAACATCAGCACATACACATATGCAGAGACAAAAGCAAGTAAATGTTTTATCAAATTTTTAGTGCCTTTCTAACTAAGGGATCATAACTTTAAAGAAATGTTTAGATACACATCCAAAGGACTTCACCACAACTAACAGTACATACAGCTAATGATGAAGACTTGAGCAAATAAACCAAAAAACATAACAAATTGGATTTATCTTGCAATGATGTGGGCAAGAAAATAATTATATGAAAGCAATCCAGAACAAATGGGGTATAGAATTGAATCATTGGCATTAGCAGAATCTCTAGAATCCCTTTATGAATATTGTTAAAGAAGCAGGAAAAGGAGGACATATACCCATAAGAATGTCATTGCAGCCAAATATAAAGCAGTTTTGCAACAATCATAAGTGAAACAGGATTAAACATGTGAGTCCATAGAGTTCGTAGACTCCTTTCTCAAATATCATTTGCAGAGACAAGGAAAGTAAATTATTATGAATCTGTGACCCACATGGTTTCAATACTTTAGAGCAATAACCTAAACTTAATCCCTTTTCTTTGCTTGCCGTTAAAAAATCCATTCCAACTGCTTCAGTTCAGGCACAAAACCATGAAATGCTAATTTCAATAAAACTCCCAATGCCTCTCTGCAAAACAGAGTCTTTGATCATTCAACTGTCTCTACGTCCTAAATTTTATGAGGCATACCGAGTACAAATTTTTTACCAGATCCATACCTATCAGGTCAACTAACCTGTTCATTCTAAAAGGCCCATTTGCTCTTCAATTATTTATTTATATTTTTTCAGGAAAGAGGAAATTAGGACCATGAATTGTGACATTGTAGGTAATATCATAGCATCAGGTGGCAGTATACCATCCTCACCAACAATGCCATGTCACAGCAGAATGTATGCAGTGTTGCCGGAGCACTCAAACTTAGTCTTCATTTCCAACCACTCTCAAAATAGAAAAATAATCTCCTATACCAGACAATCTTTAATAGAGGAGGAGAGCTAGCATTTTAACAGAGAGGTATGCCACTTCGGCAGAAGCAGATTTAAGAAATACTGAGACCAGAAGATCTTAATTGGACCATAAAAAATTTAAGAAATACTGATTGCTAAAAAAATGTCAAAATCCAAATACCTTATTCCTCAGGTAGAGTGCAAAAAATGAAAATAGGTCAAAATTAAAACAAGAACACTTTTCTCCTTCAACTATTAGTTCCAGCATCAAATAATCTAAGATTATAAAGCCTGTCATAAAGCTTGTAGTATCTATTAAGGAAGTCCGGGGAAGAGGTCGGCTATTTTCTGGGCTTACATTAAAACCAAAAATAAGAAAGTTGAAAAAATCTAAGATGACAGAGAAAACAAGAACATAGATCAACAAAGCCAAACAATATAGCAAAATGAATCTCGAATAAATTTATCTCCACCTATCAACTACAATTATTTAACGATAGACACCTCAAACTCCAGTTTTGACACTGAACAAATTAAAATATATGTTTGAGAAGAAATAAAAGTTACATGCCAAATAATGGTATCAATTTCTGTTCAAGATAGAGCAACCTACAAAGTGAGCTTATGAAGTTAAAGAATACTTACAAAACACGCATATTCGGCACAGAAAGTAATTGTATACAAGGTTATACGACAATAATTACATTTCAGAACTGCAACAGCAAAGAACAATTACTACCTTTAACGGTAGAAGTTTGCCCAATATATCATTTGATCAAAATTTTCACAAACCTACGCAACAAACTTGCCAATTCCTAAATATTTCATTAACACTAGTCAAGTTCTTTTTACCATTTTTTATTTGCTTTTTACAATTATTCGAACAAGAAACATCCCAAAAAAATTCAAATCAAGCACTACAAAGAGAACACGATATTGATATAAATACCATAATCAGAGCGAGGTCGCTTCAGCATCCCTGATACTGAATGGTGCATTGTTCTCTGTCTATTCCAATAGCTATCCCCGATTTCTTCTGCACATTGAATCAAAAATCAGTTAAAACGAATCGAACTGATGAAATTTACAGAGAACGAGAAAGGGAAGTGAAAAACCCACCGGAATCTTGGGCGAGTGCGGCGGAACCCAAGCCGAGCTCAGCCCTCATGAAAGCGCGCGGTCTGTTTGTAGGAATGCAAACATTTGGAATTAGGAAAATGGAGTTGGGATTTGATTCAGTGTAATATTAAATGTAGCACTTTTGGTGAGGACGCAACCGTGCACGAATCATTTTTCGACACGTTGAAAAAATATGTGGTAACTTTATTCTCTTTTCCAAATTTAAATTTTAAGAAAATAATTTAATATTATATTCTGCCAAATGTTATTAAATTTTATTGATTATTTTCAAAAATAATTTAATCATTTATGAGAAGGTTCGAAACAATAAATTAAATAGACATATAAAGAAAATTTACAAATATTTCAAGAATAATAATAATGAAAATTAAAAATAAAAATAAAAAAATTTAACATTTGGATGAAGATTTTGAAATATAAGGATCAAAAGATGAATTTGATGAAAATTGAAAGGTTAAATTGATATTTATAAGAAATTAATGACCTAACATAGAATATTTTTGATATTTTAAGGGACTGATTTTTATTTACATTTTTCCCCTCCTTTGTTATATACATATAGATATTTCTGAAAATTTGAATTAAATCCTTATTTTTTATCGTGCGCCTCTTTGGCTATGTACTTTTACCCATTCCTTTTCATTCCTGAAATTATTATTTACTGTTTCCTTTTTACCTCCGCTTTCTCTCTCTACCCATTTTTCTTCATTTTTTTACGGATATCTCTTTTCCTCCGACGCCGTCAACGGGGACCGACGTGAAAGTCTCGTACTTTATCCTTTCAATACGCGCCTGAACCAATCGGAAGAAAGAAAATAGGAGAATAAAAATCCAGCAAAGCTGTGGAAGACTCGGCATTGACTCTGGGGCAAACAAGAGCGGAGATTTGAGTTATTTAGATCTGCTAAGTTGGGAATTTTGATTAGCCTTGATAGAATTTTCAAGCTGTTCTTGGTGATTTTTATTTTGACTATTGATATTTTGAGGTGGATGATTGGAGAGGGAGTGGTTATCCTGGGTTCTCGATGAACAGAGGTGGTTTGGTGGCGTTGTGATTCCGGCGGTGATTCCCTTCTCATTGACCGGCAAACTGTGATTCTAGAACAGGTAACACTTTTTCAACGCTATTTCTCTTGGTAGCATGTTTCATGATGGGAATAACCAATATTAGTGATAATTAATTATAATAATAATAATAGTTTTAAAAAATTGGGGCGTCTGATTTTGGTATTTCCTTTGTCATTGTCAATTTTAAATTCAATTTTGTATCATTTTCTGATTTGATTTTTTCCAAATGTCTGGAATAAGACAGATTTGTGGCTGATTTTTATTTGCATTACTTTCCAATTGTGATTACAGGAAAATGATTAAATGTGTGCTCTATTTTTTTGTTTTCTGTTTTAACTCTACGGTAAATTCTAGCCCTATTTTGATGTTCTTTTAATTTCTCCATTTAGATTTTGGAGATGGCCGGCAGTAAATTCTCAAATCATTTTTCATGCCATTGTTGAACTTGAGGAAATTCACTTTAAAATCGAAGGCACGCTGCTCTAACTTGGTCAACTTCGCCTTCCTTCGTAAACACCAAGGCATCATCTTTTTAACACTTTATAGTTTTAGGGTCAAAACAGGTCCCGTATGAGCTATAAATCCCTTCTTTTTCCCTTCCCTATCTTCTTCTCCTTCCTTTTGTCCGTCTACAGCCGCTTTTTTAGGACCAATCCAGTCTGAAAAATCAAGATACAGGAGAAAGAGAAAAAAAATGGAGTCTTCACCTTTCAACAATTTACCTCACGATATAATCCATCAGATCTTTTCTCATCTTCCTCTTCGTCAGGTTATCGTCTGTAGGTCAGTTTGCAAATCTCTTTTTTCTACTCTTTCTTCCCCGGCCTTTCTTGATACCATGTCCGTCTTATCTCCGCATCCGCATATTTCTCTTTCGCTTATTGCCCTCCGCCCGTCTCACCGATCTTATTTTCACTTATCCCCTAATCCCACCCTCCATGCCTTTGACCCTTGTCTTGATCAATGGCTCAGATTTCCCCTCTCCTTCCTTCCTTTCCCTTCCATCCTCCCCATAACTTCCTGTCATGGCCTCCTTTACCTCTGGGCTTCGGGTCCATCTTCACCTAGCCCGAATTCCAGCCCGAGTAGTAGTAGTAGTAGTAGTAGTGTGTCAAATAATAATAACAAGATATTGATTGTCTGCAACCCTTTGACAAGGGAATTCAAGGCATTACCTCAGCTGGGCTCAGCTTGGTCACGCCATGGCTCAGTGTTAATTGGCCGGGAGCCAAACCAAGTCCTGGTACTCACTGAGCTAGCTACACTGTATTCAACATCCAATTCCTGGCTCAAATTTTCATCAAATTTGCCCTCCAAGCCTCGAAGTCCTGTATTAATGGATGACTATGTTTTGGCTTTATGTGATGTGGGTTCACCGTGGCGGTCTCAGTGGAAGCTGTTTAAGTCTTCTGTTACACATAGAGAACAGCAGTTTGCACAGAAATGGACTAGGCTTGAGAAGCGTGAGTGGGGCGATGTGTTTGATATAATAAAAAGACCTCGTTTGATCATGGGAGGGAAGAATAAGGTCTTGATGATTGGAGGTTTGAAGAGTTCTTACTCATTGCATAGTGCATGTTCCACTATTTTGATCCTCAGGTTGGATTTGGAAAATTTGGAATGGGATGAGGCAGGGAGAATGCCTCCTGAAATGTATAGATTTTTTCCAGATTCAAGCAAGTTTAAGGTATTTGGAGGAGGAAATAGGGTGTGCTTTTCAGCTAAAAGGGTTGGAAGATTGGCACTTTGGGAGTTAATTGAGGAGAATGGCTGTGAAAAGAGTGAATGGAAATGGATTGATGGTGTTCCAGGAAACAGTGACGGCCTTTTTCGGGGTTTCATCTTTGAGGCTCAGCTTACAGCAGTGCCTTAAAGGAGCACAGGAGAATTGGTCTACACCGAAGCTGATCACCAGTATTGGAATTGCAATATATTCATATACATATGCCATGTTTTCACGCTAAAAACTGGTATGAATTTTCTTGTTATTGCTGGTGTTGTTGCTATATTAATTGTTTCTTCCCAGTGAGAATTGTATGATCAGAATTGTGCTTTACATGATTTCTTAAATGTGGTACAAACTGAGATTTTTGTTTTACCTTGAATTTTGCATATCCTTCTTGCTTTTTGCTGTGAATCTAGTTTTATCAAAATTGCGGGTTACGTACGTCATCTGAATTAAAATTTAGATACACCATAGAAAACAAAAAGGGTTGTGATGACATGATTCTCGTGACGCTTAGTTGAGTACGTCAAGGTGAAGAATCAATAGTATAACTGACATTCGTCTCTTTCTAAGTTTTGACAACTAATTCCAGCATTTCTTTATGTCAAAAACTTTGAATACAAGTTTAAGCATAACAAACAAAAAAAAAAAAAAGTATTACATTTTGCTATATCTTTCTTTATGACCCTTAAACATGATGACCCTTAAAAAAGTATTACTCACCTATGATCTTGTATTGTATTGCAGTCATAGTTAGTAATATTTGAGGTCTTATAAATCCTTTTTTTATTGGTATGAATGATCTTATAAAGATTTGGAATCCCAATTCAGTTGATTAAACCTATAATCGGCCTTCAAGCTTGAATATTAGATATGTTTTGTATTATCTTAAATTGATTTGTCCAAGAATTATTGCAGCAAATATTAGGGAGTAATTTTATTATTACAATGACCGAAAAACCCGGTACCCCATTACCATAATTCAAGCCTCTTGTCTCTTTATAAAAATAAGTAATTAGTTGAAATCCATCAATGGTGTCAACAACAAACAGTAAGATCTTTAGGTCTAATTTTCTTTCCCATTCAAATTCTTCTAAGAGTGGTCATATTCAAAATCCATAATTTACATATTGGTTAGAGGGGACTCGAGTTTTGTCCTCATGTATCATGTCTGTCTTCTTTCTTTCATTTTCTTCAAACATCATTCTACTTATTTCCTTCTAGATTCTTAAGGTTTTCTACTTGTCTAAATTTAGTTTAGATTCTTTTTAAAAATTATTTTTTTATTTTTTAAAGAAAATTATATTAAAATATATATATATATCCCATCACTAAGTAACTATCAAAATATTTAATAATAATTATAATAATAAAATAAATATTTAATTTAGTTATTTCAAATAATAGTGGAAGGATAGTTTCGAAGGAAAAAACTCAAATGTCTGCCCAACTTGACCACTTGAAGACTTAAGTATCAAAAGCTTCGATATTGGTGGAAATACGTACATATATATATATATATTGGATCACTCGCTTGGAAATATACTTTCTTTAAAATTTAAAAAAAAAACATAATTCACTGAATTATGTGTTGTTCTTCACATGTATATATATAGTTGGGAATCTTATTGGTCTTTTGATCTATTTTTTGGTATTTTGATGCAAATTATATGTGTTTGTATGTGTATATATATGTATGTATGTATAATATGTGATCTTTGATTATAGGTGAACTTTGTGTGGAGGTGACTAGACAGAAAACTTGATTTGTAGTAAATGTATTGTAATGCATGAAGATAGATGATAGTACTTTGTCTGGAAAAGAAAACATATGATTCAGATTGTACAAGTCAAATCTGGCAACAGTACTTATATTATTGATGATAAGGACCAAAGGGAACTCTGTCTCCCCTTGAAAACACTAGAAACAATATATTCTTACCAAAGATCCATTCAAACAACCCTCTTTTCTCCCACTGCTTAAGAGAATCATTTTATATATATATATATATCAAGAATTCGGTTTAAGTGAAAATAAGTTTAATTTTTTTTAAATAAAATTTTAAATTTGAATCTTATTATATTATAAAATAATCTTTTAATCATCAATTTTATTAATTACAAGAGTTTTCTCTTAATTTACTTGCATCTCGAACTCATATATATATATTTTGTTAAACTAAATTGTAGTCTAAAAAATTTGTCTAATTATAACAATTATGAATTATGGTCCCATGGGCCGACCAAAAAATGCAAGCGCTGTCAAATCAACACTAAAAAAGGAAGTTGGCTTCTTGTTTGCAAAGTTAGCCTTTGGAACCCTCTTCTACCCTTTTTTTTTTTTTTTTTTTAATATATATATTCTTGGCCAAATTTTATAAATAAAATAATATTATTATTCATTTTAATTCATTTTTTAAAATAAATTATTATTTTTTATTTAATAATTATTTAATCAATCAATTGCTTTCACTTTCAAATGGCATCTTTTTTCATTCAAATATATATATATATCATACACCTTAGAAGACGGCTTTCATTTGTGTTTCTTTTTTTATTCATAATGACTAGTCTATTATGGTTATATTATTACAGTATCATCATTATCACTAACTTCTATGTCTTTTCTTTTTTTTTCCCCTTGTTTTCTCTTTCTTTTGCCTAATTATATGTTTTCTTGCATTCCTACTTTTAGGGGTTTATTTTTACATGATTTTAAAATATGTTTAAATTTTATAAATGAATATATATATATATATATATATGTCTAAAGTTAAATTCTTTTTTAAGAATTTATGAGATTAAGAATACCTCGAAATAACGGAAAGGAATATATATACATATAGAATTTTTTTTAAAAAAATATTTCTTAAATTTATGATGTATATATTGCTAAAAATAATAATAATAATAATTAGGGGAAAAAAGGAAAAAGTGAAAGTCAAAATAAATGCAGGAAGAATGTCTACAAAATGGGCGGCCACGATATGAGATTGGTTGGCTAAAGAAATTAGTAGATCCCACATTATTAGAGTGTACTTGTGGGGCCCTCTTTACTCCTACAAAAACGTTTGTTTGTTTACCTACCAAATCCAAATGTCTCTCGTGCCCCAATAAAATTCTTTCATTCCCTAGAAAACAGCTCTAAAGTTAATTATTTATTTATTTTAAAAATATATATAAAAATTGAAGAAGAAAATTACACTATATATATTTTGGAAAAAAAAAAAAGAAGATTGTCTTCGAAATTATCAACCTTGTATATAAGTATTTTTTGGGGAAGAATTAAAGAAATCTACTTCGAAGTTCAATGTGTATCTAATGAATCTGATCTTCTATTTTGGATCTTCAATCAAATCTTACATTTTCTCCCTAATTTTGTTTAGAAATTAATTTATTGGAATTCTAATTAATATTTTAAATTTATAATATTATTCACTAAAAATATATATTTAAACAATTATTAAATTAGAACAACGAAAATTAAATTTATTTATTTTAAAATAATGAATAAAAAAGGCAAAATTGAATATTTTCCTCCAATAATATTTTAAGTAAAATTTATCATTTCAATTAAACTAAACATAATAAATGCACCAATTAATTCCAATATTTACATTAAATTTTAAAATCTTTAGAATTATTAAAATAGGACAAGAATGGTAGTATTATCGTATGTTGCTTCATATCATAGGAATAACATTGATTTAGTATTTTGACAAGAATATTATAACTAACTTTATTATACCCTTATTTTAATTAACTTAATCCTACAAACAAAAAAAAAAATCATGTGTAATATTATGTACATGTTACTTAAAATATTACATTACTCGTTTATTAAATAGAAACATAAAATTTTTAAATTATTTATAATAATTCTGTTTTTTATTGAAAAATAAATTAAATTACATTAAGTTTTTGCCTTTACTTATTCGTGACTAGTAAAATTCATTGGAAAGAGTAATAATGGTCATTAAAGTTTGGGAAATAATGAATCTTGACTTGAAAGATTTGCAAAGGCCTAAAACAAGTCTCTAAATCAATTAGATACTGAGATTAGGGATTATCTTAGTTTAGTCAAAAACCCTATTATTAGGTGAAAGTCATTAGCTCAAATCACACACGCATATATATATATATTTGTCTGAAATTTCGTAACATTTTAAAGTTAATAGAAGTGTTACTAACTAAAATATATTTTTTAATAATTAATATCTTAATTTTTTATCTAAATAAAATATAATAAATTTTAATAAAAAAAATTGTATATATATATATGATATAAATTTAAACATTGATCTCAAAGTTAAATATTAAGTAGATAATAAAATCATATTAAAGATCAAATGAGTAAAAAATTATAAAAGTAATATATTTTTATAAATGCATAACAATTATTTTATAATATTAGGTGAGAGTAATTTGCTTATATTCAATGAAATAATATGTGTACTAGTAAAAGTTTATTTTAATACATAATTTTTACGCACTAAATGTACCAAATATTTTGTCAAAATGAATTCTATTTTGAACAAAATAATAATATATGTGCTTAGGTGAAATAACTTCATTTTTATCTTCTTCTATTTGAATTAGAGATAATTTTTTTTTTCAAAAAAATTTAATTAAATGAAAATACATATTTATTTACGTTTAGATACGTAAATAAAGTATAACTTAATTAATATTAAAAATACAATTTTTTATAAAATATATATTTAATGAATAGTAAAATTTCAATAGAAAATGTAACTAATTAATTAGTTGTAGTAAAGACATATATTAACGTTAACTTTTTATGTAAAATAGTACAAGAAATGTCTTTAAGATAAAAAAATATTAATTTAACATTAAAATAAGTGCAAAAATAGAAATAATAATAATAAAAATAAAAGTTATAGTAGAGTAGTATTATTTGTTGTACTACCAATTTCGGAAATATTTTTTGCAAAATCTTTCTTTGACTGTTCTCTTTCTCTCTCTCAGGAGATTTTCTTCCCTCTTTTTTCTCCTTTATTATTTATGATTATTAATTTTTAATTAATTTTTATTTATAATTTTTTTTTTCCAGCATTCATCTTTGACCCTCTCTTTGTTTTTCTTGCTGTGTACTAACAACACCCCTTACCATTTCCTCCCTTTTCTTCTTCTTCCCCTTTTTTTTCCCTGTCCTCTCTCTCTCTCTGTCTCTTCGCTTTCCAATTCTTATAATTAATTTTTAATTTGTTTAATTTTAATTTTTTTCTTTAGCATTTCAGTCGGAGTTTGTACTATTCTCCGGCGGTGCTGTCATCGGGAAATTGCTGTTAAAAATAAAAGGACTCCACTGTTGTCGCTGCGTTGAAAATTATAAAGTACAAAGAGGGAAAATCAAGTTGATGTTTAACTAAAGTCACCGTGGAAGACTATTCATTGACTGAGGGGAGTTGTAAATCGTTGGTACTGTGAGATTTTGGTTTGGTTTGGTTTGGTTTTAGGGAAGGAGGAGGAGTTGGTTTGGTTTGTTTTTGTTGAGCTACTCAGATCTGTTAGGTGGGGGATTTTCTTTCTAGGGTTTTGATTTTGTTGGTTTGTTTTTGTAGGCGTTGTTTTTGATGAATTTTTGACTTTTTTTGTTTTTTTGTTTTTTTTTTAAAGGTGGGTGATTGGGGGGAGGGAAGTGTTACTGTTGATGGTAGTGTACGGAGGGGTGAGTGTTATCGTCGTCGGCGGCGCTGGAGGAGTTGATGATGAACAGAGGAGTTGTTGGGCGGTGGAGGTGGCGGTGTGGTGCCGGAGGTGACTTCCTCACATGGAATGGCAGATCTTGTTAGCTACGGTAATGCAGACCGTGATATTGAGCAGGTGAAACTTTTTAATCTTCAATGTTTATTAATCTGTGTATGTTGATGTGAGGGGAGTGAGAGATGTATATTTTTGGTAATTGTTATTTTCAAGAATTTTCAGCTGTAAAAATGAGATCTTTGGGGTTAACTTATTTTGCTAATCTTAGTCATTATTAGTTTTGTTGCTATTTTTTCTGTCATTTGTTTCTTCTGAATTTTTCTAAAATTGCATAGGATGATACGAATTTGTGGCTTTTTTTTCTTTTTTTTTTTTGTTTTGTTTTTTTTTAAAATTTAACATCCTGCCTGAAATATAGAAATTTGTGCCCTGTATGATTTGGAGTTACCTTTTGTTGAATTGTGAGTTATTTATGATTTTATGTTGAACTTATGGTAAATCTAGCTTCTTTTGATTCTCTGTAGATTTTATGTATGATTTTCAATTTCCTAAAGAAATTGGGCTAATGTATGTTGTTACAGATTTTATTGGTCCATTGATAATGCTTATATTACTTTAAGTGCAAATGTCTGGGAGACTGATCATGAAAAAGGAAATTTTAAGTTGGAACCTCAGAAAATTTTCCATTTTACATTTGCCAGGGTAACATTTCTTTTCCATGGATGCAAAATTTTGGGAATTGGAACTGTGCCATCTAAAAGCTTGATAGTGTAAAGTTTCTCTGTGAAAATGCTAACAGTTATAACTTCAGGCTCTTCTGGAAACTGAAAAGAAGTAGTATTTCCTGTTTTTTAGATAAACATCTTCATCTGTTTCTAAGTTGTAGTTCATAGATATTTGGGAACTTCTTCAGCTGCTTGTAGGAACAACGGATATTGCAAAATTCCAGAAAATATTAAATAGCCATTATTCATAATATATAGCATAATTTTTCAAATGTTGTTTGGTTTATTATGCTGCCAAAGAAGGTAATACCTGAATTTTTGTACATGCAAAATTCAGTATTCATTTTTGTTGTTCATGTTTTATTTCTGAAAGCCAGAAATGACTTATTTTCTTAATGTTGATGTTATTCCATTTTGAACTGTTAAATGCCATTTTTTTTCCTCAGAATTTATCCTCTTGTTTTTGCAGGCACTGATTGCTTTAAAGAAGGGTGCTCAGCTACTTAAATATGGTCGCAAAGGGAAGCCTAAATTTTGTCCTTTTAGACTTTCTAATGTAAGTTAATTTACTTTTGATTAGCATTAAGTTTGTATAAGGCTATTTATTTGTTTGATCGATGAATTTTTATTATGATGTTAGAGCATGATGGAGGGATATTGTACTGAAGGCTATTAGTTGTGGGTATTTGAAGTTTTAGGCACAACTTAGAGTACTTTTTAAGTTTACATTGCCTGAGAATTAAACTTGGTTGTATCTGAAAGGATTGCTTGGAATAAATAACTTGTTTAAGGTTGGGGACATGCTAACAAAGTTGGAAAACTCTGCAGGACGAAACATCTTTAATCTGGATTTCTAGCCGAGGTGAAAGGAATTTGAAGTTAGCTTCAGTTTCTCGAATTCTTCCTGGACAAAGAACTGTGAGTTCCAGAAAAGAATTATCTATATCAGCCTCTTTGCCTTCTCATAATGTTGATCATATTTTAATCTTATATCCTTTATTCTTGGTGGAATTAATTTATCAGGCTGTTTTCCAGCGGTATTTGCGTCCTGAAAAGGACTACTTGTCTTTCTCTCTTATCTACAATAACGGAAAAAGATCCCTTGACCTGGTTAGAGTTTATCTTCTTGATTTTCAGAAAATGTACTAATTTTAATTTTTGTCAATCTATTTAGTCCTAAAGAACCTTTATTGTATCTTTTTGGCAGATCTGTAAAGATAAAGTTGAGGCAGAGGTCTGGATTGCTGGCCTAAAAGCTTTGATATCTTGTGGACAGGGTGGGAGATCAAAAATTGATGGGTGGAGTGACGGAGGCCTCTATTTTGATGTAATTTTACTTATCTGATATCTCTTTTTCTGTTACTCATACTGGGAGATCATAATGTTTTCTTTTTCAGATCATCCTCTCACTGAGGATTAAAGGAGTCTGCATGCTTGGTTACAGGGTTGTATTTCTGAAATCATTCTGTGTTTTGTGCTTCTCATTGTTCAAGCTTGTATTATTTTTTGCAAATTGAGCATTCTGATATAGCCTTTTGGTATCAATTCTAGGACATGCCAATTTCTTTTGATATGCTTAAAATATGTTAGTGTGCAAAGGAACATTTTTGGTGGGGGAAGGTGGGAAACGTTGAGGTATGGGAATGCTTCCTTGCATGGCATAAAATGAGTTTCTAGTGGTTTGAGATGTGTGATAACATATAGATATCACAATTTGCAGTATATCCCAACACAAAATTTCTACAAGTACTTGACCTGCCATTCCTAGTTATATTGGTTAGTCATACTTGTACCTCATGGCTCACTTTTTGGCACTCAGGTTGTCTGTAAAGCACATTTACTTGAATATCCTCTAAATGTAATATGCAAAGACTAAACAGAACTTTAAGATGTGTTTCTGCTTTCTCAAGTTGATGTCTACATTTTACTTTACAAAGACATAGGAAAGTGCTTGGCCATTATGTAATTTTGTATCTTACCCATAGGTGCCCTTTGTGTTAGTTTTGATTTCATATCAGGGAAGTATTGAAATTTTAGAATGAAAAATGCTTGTATCTAGAAAATAGACAACACCTTTTTAATATGGCGATAAGAAGAGTCATGTTGCAGAAATCCTGCAATCAATGGATGAAGACACTGTAATCCGTGCTAGAAATGTTTGTATTTCACTGGACATTTTGTATTTTGTTCGTGGAGATGCTTAATTTATAAATTCTAGTTGCGTGAATACACTTTTTGGTAAATAATTGCTTTGTTTGCTTCATTGTTATCCTTTAAGTATTGTAAGATTTCAAAGCCATTTTTAGGTCCCGGAAATTACAGTATTAATGGTTTTTAATTTTCTCTTTTTCTTCACTTGTTCTGTTGTTTAATTAAATAATTTAGGACAATAGAGACTTGACTTCAAATAGTCCAAGCGACAGTTCCTTTAGTGCAACGCAAGACCTTAGCTCTTCAGAGGTTTCTGTCAGTTCCAACACAAACTCTTCTCCCAGGAGATATCAGCCAGATAATTCCGAGCGAGCACATGTAGCTTTGGATCAAACAAATATGCAAGTTAAAGGATCTGGTTCAGATGCTTTTCGGGTTAGTGTTTCTAGTGCCCCAAGCACTTCCAGTCATGGTTCTGCTACAGATGATTGTGATGCATTGGGTGATGTATATATTTGGGGTGAGGTAATATGTGATAACCTTATCAAGGTTGGACCTGAAAAAAATACCAGTTCTGTAAGTACAAGAGCTGATGTTCTTCTTCCTCGGCCACTGGAATCCAATGTAGTTTTGGATGTCCATCATATAGCTTGTGGGGTTAGGCATGCTGCTCTTGTCACCAGGCAAGGTGAAATCTTCACATGGGGTGAGGAATCTGGTGGAAGGCTTGGCCATGGAGTTGGAAAAGACGTGAGTCATCCTCGTTTAGTTGAATCACTGTCTTTTAGTAGTGTTGATTTTGTTGCATGTGGAGAGTTTCATACCTGTGCTGTAACAATGGCTGGTGAGCTTTACACATGGGGAGATGGCACACACAATGCTGGACTTCTAGGGCATGGTAGTGATGTCAGTCACTGGATACCTAAGAGAATATCGGGTCCACTTGAGGGTCTTCAGATCTCAATTGTAGCTTGTGGTCCATGGCATACTGCCTTGGTAACATCTGCTGGTCAGCTCTTTACCTTCGGTGATGGAACTTTTGGTGTTCTAGGCCACGGTGATCGGGAAAATCTTCAATATCCTAGAGAGGTTGAATCTTTGTCAGGATTGAGGACAATTGCTGTTGCATGTGGAGTATGGCATACTGCTGCTGTAGTGGAGGTTATTGTAACTCAGTCTAGTGCAAGTGCTTCATCTGGAAAGTTGTTCACCTGGGGTGATGGTGATAAAAATCGCCTTGGACATGGTGACAAAGAACCTCGGTTGAAGCCTGCTTGTGTGCCTCTTATTCATTATAATTTTCTCAAAGTTTCTTGCGGGCATAGTTTAACTGTTGGGTTGACCACATCTGGACGTGTTTTCACTATGGGAAGTACTGTCTATGGTCAGCTTGGAAATCCTCAATCGGATGGGAAGCTTCCTTCCTTGGTGGAAGATAAGCTTGTTGGGGAAACTGTTGAAGAGATTTCCTGTGGGGCGTATCATGTTTCTGTGCTGACATCCAAGAATGAGGTCTATACGTGGGGTAAAGGAGCTAATGGAAGGTTAGGTCATGGAGATATAGAAGACAGGAAAGTACCAACTCTAGTTGAAGCGTTAAAGGATAGACATGTTAAGTACATAGCTTGTGGTTCAAATTATACTGCCGCTATTTGTCTTCACAAATGGGTATCTGGTGCTGAACAGTCTCAGTGTGCTGCTTGTCGGCAGGCTTTTGGATTCACAAGAAAGAGACATAATTGCTATAATTGTGGGCTTGTGCACTGCCATGCTTGTAGTTCTCGGAAAGCAATTAGGGCAGCTTTGGCTCCTAATCCCAGTAAACCATATCGCGTTTGTGATTCCTGTTTTGCTAAATTAAGTAAGGTTGTGGAGTCTGGAGTTAACAACCGGAGGAATGCTGGACCACGCCTTTCTGGCGAAAACAAGGACAAACTAGACAAGGCAGACTTACGCTTGGCTAAGTCTGCAGTACCATCGAATCTTGACTTGATTAAACAATTGGATGATAAAGCTGCAAAGCAAGGAAAGAAGGCTGACTCATTTTTGGTTGGCCGTCCATCTCAAACGCCTTCCTTGATGCAGCTGAAAGATGTTGTAATGTCTACTGATTTTCGCCGACCAGTTCCAAAGCCAATTCTTACACAATCCAGTGTTAGTTCAAGATCTGTATCTCCTTTCTCAAGAAAACCAAGCCCCCCACGTTCAGCAACACCAGTACCAACAACGTCTGGACTTTCTTTCTCCAAAAGCATTGCTGATAGTTTGAAGAAAACTAATGAACTTCTAAATCAAGAAGTTCTTAAATTGCGCACCCAGGTAGAATCCCTTTGCAAGCCTCTTTTAAATTCAGGGTTTACTGAAGATATATATACATACATATATATCTTCAACCTTCTAAATACTTGACTGTGAACCTTCCTCAGGTTGAGAGTCTCAGACATCAATGTGAACTGAAGGAAATGGAACTCCAGAAATCAACAAAAAAAGCTCAGGAAGCAATGGCTGTAGCAACAGAAGAAGCTGCTAAATGTAAAGCTGCAAAAGAAGTGATAAAATCACTTACCGCACAGGTTAAATTTGATATCCTACTTTTGCTGAAAGAAAAATATGGAAAATCATCTTTTTGCTTTTCTTGGTTGTTTAGGTATTCTTTTTCATTGTTGGATTGGTGAAATTATATGTTCAACTAAATAATATAGTAATTCTTTCTTCAGCTCAAAGACATGGCTGAAAGACTGCCACCAGGTGTTTATGATGCTGATAATACAAGACTTCCTTATGTACAAAATGGCCTGGAGACAAACGGTGTTCTTATAAATGCCAACGGAGATCGTCATTCAAGATCTGATTCTCTCACTAGCTCATACCCTGCCTCACAAATGAGTATGGATTCGGTCACTTTGAACGGTATGCTGGGGAGTGCTGAACTGCCAAGGGATTCCAGTGGAAGCTTTGAAACAAGCCAATACAATCATGTTCAGGGGCCTTTAACCCCTTTCGGAAGGGATAACCGTTCAGATGTTAGATTGCCTTATGGCAATGGAGATGCTCAAGCACGCAATAGTGGTGTTTCTGAAACTGCTGATACTAGAGAAACCGGATCTTTACTAGAAAGTGAAATTAATGGCTCAAAATCTAGAAGTCCAGCACCACCTGGTAATTCAAATCAAGTTGAGGCTGAGTGGATTGAACAATATGAACCTGGTGTGTATATAACCCTGGTAGCCCTTCGCGATGGGACTAGAGATCTTAAACGAGTTCGCTTCAGGTATTTATGTTCCTTCATTTGCTATTTTGTCAATCTTAGATGTTTATGATTTTTTTTTTGTGAAGTACTATGTTAAATTAGTTAACAACAAGAGTTGAGCTGCTTCTCAATATTTTTTAAACATTCTATTTGCAGCCGGAGAAGATTTGGAGAGCACCAAGCGGAGACATGGTGGTCGGAGAACCGAGAAAGAGTTTACGAGAGATATAATGTTCGGGGATCAGACAAGTCATCAATTTCCGGCCAAACTGCTCGGAGATCAGAAGGAGCTTTTTCGCCGTCCTCCCAAATTTAGCAACAAATCTGGTATCTTCGGTCTCTGATTTTCTTTCTATTTTTGTAGTGGTGGTTGAAAGGTGCACCTAACTGGAGGGGAGGGGGGAGGAATCAAAACCAAAGCCATTTTTACTATCCTCTCCCAACATTAGATTTTATTTGGTCCTCATAATTAATTTTTCTTTGTTCACCTTTTGTTTCTTTGGGGGTGTTTTGCCCTTACTACCGTATCCGGCCGGTTGTATTTTTCTAGTGTATATATAAAATCAGCATTTTTTTCTTGGAAAATGTGCAGGAGGGAAGTAGTCTCTCTTCTGAATAATTTCTCGCACTTTTTTCCAGTCAAATTTTTTTCCCGGAATATATTATATATATTATTTATGAGACAAGATATTCTTGAAAGAGAAATTGAATAAAAATCTTGAAAATTAATATTCTTAAAAAGATCACCATCAATAAATCTATTATTTGAAAGTCTGCAATTATTAAGTTTATCCATTGACAGACCAATTATTCAAAGTCAGCTCCAGCAGTTGTGATTATATATATATATATATATTTATATCCTTAGTCGTTTCAAACTGGTTTTATTGTAAGTGTTTGGAGGTGACTTTTAAGCTCCAAGACTAGTCGGCCGAAGATCATATACTAGGTTTATTATTATTTTTTAAGGATATATTAATCATTTGAATTTAAAATATTTAAAATATTAACTTTCAACCTTTTCTTTAAGTTATATAATATTTATTAAAATTTAAAAAATCAATAATTATACATACAATAATAAAGAGACATATTCTTGTTTTCACCGAATCATGTTTGAATTTTCCTTATTACAAGGGAAATAAAAACAAGAACCAAAATTTCAATATCTATTTAACAACCTTTGACATCATATATATATATATATATAAAAGGTTATGTAAGCTTAAATAGAACATATTTCTTTGGAGTCACATGTTGATGTCGTAAGCAGATGACTTTGGTAGCATTATTTGAATTTTGTGGGATTGGTCGGCGACGACCTTTCTATTTTGGTTTTTTGATTTAGTCTAAATTCTTAAAATCATGCACCCACTAAAAAAAAAACAACTACAATTTCTTGGATAGAATAATCCTAAGATTTGAATTTAGGAAACTTTGAATTCTAATGTAAAATAAGATCTAACTCTTAAGATATTTTGTTCTAATATTATATTAGAAAATAATAGATTGTGACTTATTTTAAAAATTTAAACTTTATAAATATAATTAAATTTATTTTTTAAACAAAATTATGTATATTTATCACAATTTTTAATAATTGGTTTAACATTACAAAGTTAAAATTTTAGTAGGGATAAAAATGTAAACAAAGAAAAAAAAGAAAGAAAAAATGTGTACCAATCGTGCATGCTGGTACGTACATTGAGATAATAATAAGGCAAAAAGAAAGAGAAGGAAGAGGAACAAGTGAATAATCAATATTCAGTTTATATATAACATCATGCATTAGTGAGAATATATATATATTCATCAGGCCTGTTTTCTCTCTCTCTCTGCATTTCCTACATACAAAAGCTACTATGTAAGGTTTTCTTCGAATGGATTGGAGGTAGAAATGTTAATCTGTATAAGAAGGTTTGGAGGATACTAAAAAAAGACATCTCCCTCTCTCCCCCTCTCTCTCTCTCTCTCTCTCTCTCTATATATATATATATATATATATATATATATATGTTTGATGATCAGGGAAGCTGATCAGGGTATCTTTGGAAGCCAATGGCATTGTGCCTACGAGAAGGACCAGAAGGAGGTATAGGCATCCCTTTAGGCAAGAATGCAGAAAAAGTTTCTTCATTTTCATGGTGGTAATACTCTTCAGGATTAATCTTTCTTGCCTTCAAGAATTGTGTATGTCTTGCACCAAATGCACAAGAAAACAAAAACATCAGTGACAAAATTACAAGATTCACAACATTCATTCTTCTTCTTCTGCTGCTGTTGCTGCTTCTCTTCATCATTCTCTATATATTTTTCTTCTAATTGATTGATCTAGCTAGCTAGCTTCAACTATATATATATATATATATGTATGTATTAATCCTAGTGTATTTTGGTGGGGAGAGGGAGTGTGGTTTAGGGTTGGGTAGAGAGAAAAGAAATGTCTGTTTTCTGTTGAAAGGGGGTGGAGATATATATATATATATATAGGTAGGTAATAAAAAATATTACAAAAGATATATATATATATTATGTGTGTGTGTGTGGGGGGAGGGAGGGGTGTGTTGAAAAAATTGAGATGACTTGTGTCTGAAGTTTATGTAGGACAACAAACAATAGCTATAGGTGGAAACATGAGCATTAAATGCTGGAATCTGTTTTCTTTAAAAAAAAAATTTTGTTATATAATTACATGTTCATTTGAATATATATATATATACATGTTTGATGCAATTTATTTATTTTACACTCTATTTGGATGTCATCTTAATTGCAATTTAATGTGTGAAACACATACATTTTAGATTCTACCTCATCCCTTTTACTGTTCATAAAATTGAGTTAAAGATTGTAATTATAGATAAGTAAGAGTTATTTTTATATATAAATTATTACATATTTTGACTAATATATATATATATATATATATATATATTATATATATATATATGTTAATGTTTTTGTTGTTAAGTATGTTTTTTTTTTAAAGATATACTTTACATGTGATATTTATTGCTGTTATGATTCGAATTCAAAATCTTTTAAGTCAATCCAGTCCGTGATTAATAATAAAATGTTGGAAATGGAATGGGACATTTTGTTCTAAAATCATGGTCATGGTGAACATTGATTAGAGGAAGACAGATAGATTAACAAAGAAAAGGGAAAGGCAATGTTCAAAATTGATGGAGATTATAGTATTAGTATTTGAGGAAGGAAAAGGAAAGGGGACAACAAAAAGTTGAAGGTTGTGTCTTATGGTTAGGTGGGCATGTGGCCCCTTTGTGAAATAAATGGCCGACTAGAGCAACTACAACTTCTTTCTTTTTACACCCTTATCAACTGCAAATATTCTCCCTATTACATCCATTCTACCATACCATACATACATATATACATACATACATATATATATATACACGTACATATGGAAGGTTGAATCCACAAGTGTGATGAGAAAGTATGTAAAGTTTCTAACTTTTTGTAACTAGATTTATTCTTGTTTCTTGATTCAGACTATTATATTGAGCCTTTTTTTTGGATGCTTTCTTGCAACATGAGTGGGGTGGGTGGATAGTATTGTACCTCTGTATATGAACCAATGAAGAGCAGCTGAGCATATAATATATATATATATGTGATCATTTTTATTTACTAGACAACAGAAGTAGTTCAACCCATGTTTGGCCTATGAGAGAAAAACATTAATGTGCTTTTCTGATTATATAAATATATATATATATATACATATAGTACTAGCACTTTAACCATTAATAGAGTAGCTAACATTAATTGCAAGAATTCATTTGTTAGATGCAAGTTAAGAAAATATTTTAGTCTAGAAATGACTATTTTAACCTTCAATATAATTACAGTCTCTTCTACTCTAATACTGCACAATGATAATTATCAATGAGGAGGATACAGTTCCCACAATGCCACTGTTGCATCCTCTGATGAAGAAGCCAACAATTTAGAATCATTTGAGAAGGAAACAGCATTGCACTGCAAAAACACATACCTTAAAACATGTTTTCCTTGCAAAGAATTCAAGATTTCATGGAATAAGTTTAGAATAGAATAAAGAAAGAGGCTTACTGAGCTATGATGATACTTCAGTATGGCCAATGCATTTCCTTTGCGATAATCGTATATCCTTACACTGACAATATATTTCTCTCAGATCTTGGAGGAAAGGTGGGGAGGGGAGGGGAGGGGAAGGGAGGAAGAGAAAGTGTTGTTACTAACCGGTGATCCCAGCCAGCAGTGGCAGCAATTTTACCATCTGGACGGATTGAAACTCCTGCTATGCCAGGTTTTTCCAAGGGAATATCTTTCTTGACTAAACAAGATCCCTATCTCACCAACAGTCATAGAGAATAAACATATTCATTATTTGTACAATCCCAAATGAAGAAAAAGGGAAAAGAACATTGCTTTACTATTGATTCGTTAAGTTTGAAATACCGTTGGATGGTCCAAAGTGAAAAGCATAATTCTTTCATCAGCAGCTCCGGAGATTCCTCCATGACATGAAGCGTCAACACATAAACTAAGAACTGCAAGGATAAGTAGCAAGTGAATCCTTATCTACTTAGAGAATAAACAGTCAGTGCATGAAACTAGCAGAATGTTTACCTGGTTCTGAGTGAAACTTAACAGATGTCAATGGAACCCCTGGATTTCTGGTATCCCACCAAGCCATAGATCCATCTTCATAGCTTCCAAATTGATATTGGAAAAAAAGATTCAGAAATGACATTACATTTTATAGTTCAATAATAACATGAAATATTAGACATTTCCCTATAAGAAAACTTAAAGGTGGAACTGGTTCCTTTACCAGCAGGAAGTTTCAAATTCTACACAGAGCCAGAAATATCAGAAAGCTTGTAGCAGAAAATCATCCAGACTTATTGCACCATTCATGGTAGAATGAATTTACACATATATATAGATATATATTACAACAAGATGACAGTTTGTTATCAAAGAATAAATGACAAACCCGGTCAAAACAGTAAGGCAACCCTGTGATTCAGAAGATAAAAATGCTTGAACCGCCATGCACATTCCTGGAGTAAAATGTTTTATTAGATGCACAGAAAGATAAGTGGGAACAGAAATGACACTTTTACTGGAAAATACATTTACACCTAGGAGTGATTTGAATTACTAAACTATACTGCATTAACAGACCTCTTGATTTGGTTGATGGATTGGGTGAGCCAGAAGAGCAGGAAGGCAATTGCAAAAACCTTTTTCCAGTGGCAAGATCCCATAGCTCAACCTTTAAATAACCAATTGAAACTCATTTCAATGTACTGATACACCCAAGAAATCCATAAATGCGAAAGCAAAAATAAGTAACACCATGAACTGACCACAGAAGATTGCCCTCCTGAGATAGCAACATATTTTGGACCTTCAACGTGCGTATCTACAAGTAATACATAAACGATTGCATCTTCATTCTGTTATAATTTAATAGTTCATAAGAAAAGCCAAGTGTACCAAGTTTCAAGAATTCATAAACAAGATAAATGTTCGAAAGAAGAAAAGGGGAGAAAAAAACCTTCCAATATTCTGGAACATTCTGGCTGAATTTCTTTAACTGCCATTTCCCCAGTTATTCCATGTTCATTGGTCTTTATTGTTTCAGTTTGATTTCTGCTAATTGAAGGCTTGTTTACTAAAGAAAACTTGCAGAAGTGGTAAGAATTTGTTGTAATTGTAACTATTGGGTTCCTGAAAAATACAAGAATAGCAACCCAAAGATATATATATTCATTGAAAGGGAACACAAAGACTTAAATGTAAGGTAAAAGATTCTGAGGAATAGCACATGCATGCATGCAAGAAATAAAAATCTTTTGCTTCAAAAAATTTACTTATTTTACCAAGATTTCTGTAACAATATCACGTACACAACAAGAACTCCCCCCCTCTTTTTTTTGTTATAATTTACTTAAATGCAACAACCAGTTATTAATATATCTGAAGTAGCTTAAAATGTAAAGGAACAAAAGCAAAATACCTGGACAGGCCACCATCACCAATATCCCAACACTTCAAAGTTCCATCCCTGCCCTGACTGCAAAACATACAACCCAACAATAACATAAACAGAAAGCAAAACCAACAGCTTAAAATTACAATGTCATCACAATACATAAGCAAGAAATGCACCTAATTACTTTGCTTTCTCCAATCAAAGAACTAGCTCCAACACCTATAATTCCATGTGCTGCGCTATGCAGCCTGTAAAATATTCACAATATAATAACTCAATTCATTAGTAACATTTTCAATATTCATCGTCAAAGTTTTCCTCCCAATATAGCACAATGTAATAAGGAAAAGCTAAGTTACTTACAAAGCCTAAATATAGGTTTCAAAAAGCAAACATTTTTAATCATCCCCTTCCCATAAGAAATCAACCTTTTAGAAACCAACACATCATATTTATATCCAAATTTAAAATTCTCTGTTTGGTTTTCCAAAAAAGTGCTTGATCAAATATAATATTTACCACGCAGATGAAATTGTCCGATGTTGCAGGGTATCCCAGATACGAAATTCCCCATCTGAAGCCCTAGAAACGAGTTTCGTACACCAAATAGATCCAAAAATTAGTTTCCACGAGTAGAAAACAGTATACTTCATATATTTTGCATATTTGAACTTCAACCACAGAACAAGAAATTCTAAGCGTACCCAGAAAACAATAAGCTTTTCGTCGGATGGAAACAGACGTCCGTAACAGAAGCACGGTGACCCCTCAGTACTGATACAGGATCTGGAGCAGGTCTCTTGCTCATATTTCCTTACTCTTTCACTTACTCTGAAGTTAAGTTCTGCCATTGCAGCATTTTATCAAACACCTCGGGCGAAATAGAAGCGTCATTCCTAGTAGACGCTTTCCGTAATGCGTTCTCTTTTAAACCTTTTTTTAAGCATTTTTTAAGAAAATTGAAATAAATGTTTATTCTATCAACAATTTTTTTTAAAATGTAAAAATGGGAATATTCTTTAAAAGATCAACAAAATTTAAAGTAATAAAAATAATTTAATAAAGAATACTAAATATTTTTTAGCATTAGATAAATTAAAAAAAATCTAATTTAGTAAAGAATGTCTTTAATAAAGGATATAAATATCTAATTATTTTTTAAAAAATGAAAATGAAAAAAATAAAAAACTCTTAAAAATCAATAATATTATTTTATTTATACAAATACATGAGTCCGAAATAAATGGATCCGGGCAACATGATCCGTATTTTTTGGGGGTAGTGAGTGTTGCTTGGTTTGGTCGCAATTTTAATTCCTTCAAGACGTGTTTCAGGTTCTTACTTCCAATTCCTTCTTCGTCTAATTTTCCCCATTAAATTTCTAAATCATTCGCTCTCTCTGTATATAATGTTATCGTATACGCAACTGTTAAAGGGAAATCATCGGTGAATGTGGTTGGGGACACTCAATCGGGTATCTGTTCTGTATTCTTTATGCTATTTTTGAGCTTTGTTTAATATGAGATTTTAATTTGATTTGATTTTTTTTTTTTGTAATATTATTATTGGATTGAAGTTTGGTTGGTTTCGATCAGATAAT
Source organism: Asclepias syriaca (assembly GCA_027405835.1). NCBI lineage: Eukaryota > Viridiplantae > Streptophyta > Magnoliopsida > Gentianales > Apocynaceae > Asclepias > Asclepias syriaca. The sequence goes on from CM049934.1 coordinate 20,852,723, forward strand.
TGCTATGAATTTTGGAATGATTACAAGAGTAATTTCAAATTTTTTTTTTGGTTTCGGAGAAGATGTTTGTTAATGTCTTTTTTCCATTGGTCATGTGTTGCAGAGTGAATTTTATATACTGTTTTTTTCACCATTGTTAGTGTTCTCCTGAAAATTTATCTCTGGAATTTGATCATGCTTTGTTTGAGTTCTGATTATAATTTAATCGTTTAAATCTAACGCTTCTCAAGTAAATTAGAAGGGAAGAGGTGCTTTCTTTGGTGCCACTCTTTCTTAATTCTATTGTTGTCAGCAGAAACTGGCTGAATATGTCATTTGTTTTTAATGGCATTTATTTTCCATGTATTGCCGAACAATTGTACTTACTGCTGCATTAGTTAATTACTCTGGCTGTCCTTTTGAATGCATGAAAAATTGTTGTAGTAGTGTATGATAGATTCTGTTACTAGAGTTATTCACTAGTTCATTATTAATATGTTGTGCAACTTCATCCGCAGGTTATGTGTCTTTTCCCTTTTCCATTGTGGATCAAAAGATTACTGTAATAGTGTTTGAGTTCAAATGAGAAAAGCTGCTATGTGTTTCTCACTATTACAATTTCCAAGATTCAGAATCCATTCTTTGGCAAATTGTTGGTCGGGTAGTTTCCCTGATATAGGTAAGAGTAGTGTTGCTTCATCTTGTAAGATTCTTTGTTCTGGTAAATATAGGGTTCAGGGAAGACAATATAGGAGGTTGAGTGGACAAAGTGTAACTAGAAAACTCGGTGGAAGCGGACAGGAGTATCAAAACAGTAAAATACAGATTGAAAATTATTTATTGGATGAGAATGCTAGTAATAGAGTGAATATCTGTAAACCAGATATATATGTGCCAGAAAAAAGAGAATTTTCTATCATTGAACAGTTGATTGCTGAAAAGAAAGACTTGGCAGAACTTGGAACATTTTTTGTTTTTGATATTGAGACTACTGGATTTCTCAAAACCACCCACAGAATAATTGAGATAGCACTGAGGGATCTTCGAGGCGGTGAAAACAGTGTTTTTCAGACTCTTGTGAACCCCGGATGCTATGTGCCAAATACGCAGATTCATGGTATTTCAACTCACATGGTCAACAGACCTGATGTCCCAAGGTATTCCTTTTTGTAAATTCTTATTCAGCTTTTCTCTTATTGCTTATGGTTAATAATTTGGTCATGCTCTCTTACTTGTGAATATGTTCTTAAATCACTGGAGTAAATGAAGTATTCCATTCAGTATCAGTGCTTGCATACATTTTCAACAGCATCACATGTTTTCTTGTATTTGTTCTAAAGAAATTTTTATGGTCAGATTGATAAAATAACTATTATTATACGTTTTACCTTTACTGTTTGTTAAAGTTTCTTGATGCATGATACAGAAGTGATACTTTATGTCATGAGTTAGTTTTTTGTTTGGCATGGGCAAAATTTCATACTCATTTGATTTTTAAGGTTGGTGCAATGATTGCTCAGTTAATCTTTGGGGTGGGACTAATTCCTTGTCAATGTTTGTAGGATGGAGGAGCTGATTCCCATCTTATTACAGTACATCAGAAGTCGACAGCATCCTAACGGATTTGTAGTTTTGATTGCACACAATGGTCGTAGATTCGATTTTCCTTTTTTAGCTCACGAGTTCAGTAGGTGCTCATACGAGTTTCCTCCTAACATGGTATGTCTTGACACCTTAAGTATGGCAAGGGACGCAAGGAAATCCAAAGGTTTCCCCCTCTTTCTCTCTTTTCCCTCTTATATTTACTCCCTACCACTTTTCCCTATTTTTAACTCATGAGATTGTATAATATATATATTAATTTGTATTTGCAGGTTTGAAAGCAAATTCAAACTTATCACTCCAATCTCTCGTGGATTTCTATCAAATACCTCAGGTTGGACCTGCGCATAGAGCCCTGTCAGACGTGAACGCATTAGCAGGTGTTTTTCAAATGCTGACAATTGAAATGAAATTAACTCCTCCTGAGATTATTGAAAAATACCACTTTACATCCAACGATTTGGGCAGTTCAAAAGTCAAGAAAAGCTCTAGTTCTAAATGAGAAAATTTGTATTTAAAGAACACATACAATGTTCACATATTCTGTTGTAGTGACATTCCTTAGTCATTCCTTTCTCAAAAAATATACATATACATTATCTCCAGAGTAGTCTTTCTTTCTTTTGAAGAGAAGAGTATACATGCTTTTGGAACAATTAGTTTTTAACTTCATTTTGTGCTTATAGCTCTCAATGGTCTTCTTAATAATTTGATATTTTCATGTTATTCCTAACATTAACAAGCTAAGTGATATAGTTTTGGTGGTATCGATTTATAGATTCTCATTTTCTCAACTTACCTCTTTCAAGGGACTTCCACTAATAGTTAAGATTGATTCATAAAATATATTTTAATTTTAATTTTAATTTTTTTAAAAGAAAAAAACCTTCATTAATATGTTTATTGTTAGTCAAAGGATAATTGCAATCAATTTAGAAAAGAAGACAAAGAAACATTGAATATTTTGAGTACATTAATAATAGAAATTTTGAAAATAATGTGGGAACAAAGAATTCAAGGAAGAAACTTGATTCTACATGTCTCTTGTCAGCTTAGTCAGAGTCAATTAAAACATAGTCCAAACATGGTACTATGCTGGTTGTTTTATTCTTGTCTTTCTCTGTATATAATACATATATATATATATATATATATATATATATATATGTAAATGGAAGTTTGACAATTTGAATTTGAATATTGAAAAGAAAAACCTTACCAAATTTGTTACAACTATTCTTCTATTTAGGTTGGTTTAGAAAATCAGCAAATGTGGCCTTCTTTTTCTATAGAAAACTACTGCTATTCAATGAATGATTTATTCTGCACTACAGTGGTGGGAATGCAAAGCCATGAATTTCTACCAAAAAGTTAAAAAACTTTTTCCCTAACCAAAATAAAATGATACCAATTCTTATTTTTTAACTCGGTATCTTATCTATTCTATATATATATATATATATATATATATATATATATATATATATAGTATATATTTCTTTTTTATAAGTAATAGTTATATAAATTTTAAGATTATGGATAGATAATAAAAGAATAGCATACAAAGAAAAAGGTTGGCACAGCGGCATAGCATTGTGGACTTTGAACAAACTATTCGTCCACTTAGCAATTCTCATTTGCTCTACTTCTTCCTCTTCTTTTTCACTTATCCTCTACACAAATGGAAAATATTTTTTATTTGGGAAATATACAGATTAGTCTAAAAAGAAATTCATAAAAGTTATAACATAATTAAAATACAAAAATATCGTCACAAAAGAATTTTTTTTCAGAAACTTAAAAAAGGACAATCTAGCTAGCTTGGCATTCATTTGTGTGCCTTAGTTTCTTAAGGTGAAGATACAAAATTGTTACTAACATATTAGTTAGAATCATTGCTATGTAAGCTACAACACAGAAACCATAAAACATAAGTAATTAATAAATTTAATTTGTGTAGCATAAAATTCATTTTTTTTAATAGTGGAATATGACGACACGATTGGAAATATTGCTCATGAAATCACAGTAATGGAAACGGGGGAAAAGAAAGGATTAAAAAAGACTTATTTTCCCGTTTTAAATACTACAAGAAAACGTGAAAACAACGTTAATGCAATAATACAACAATTGATTGGCCTAAGGCAGTCCAAATAAGATTTCCTAATTAGATGATATGATTTTTAAGAAAAAAAAAAAGGAAAGAATTACCAAATTTGATCTCTTTAGACAATTTTTTAAAAGAAATAATTTCAATAATTAGACAATTTGTTTTTTGGATTTAACCCAAAAAGAAATATGAACATACATTAAAGCCAGCTGAATACAACTCAGAGAATATCCACAAGGTCCATTACTCCCATTTTGACCTCTACTTGGAAATTCATTAGGTACGGACAGGAAAACAAATTTGAATTAATTAAAAATAATAAATTAAAATTTTATTTTATTTTCCAAAATCACCGACCTAGAAACCCAAATAAAAACAAATCCGAATACCAAACTTTTCAAACAGCCTCCAATAATTAATTAACCAATAAAAGAATTAATAACTATATATATATATTTTTTATTCTCATTCAAACTCGTCAATCTCGTCATTACTAATTCATTACCAATATTAAACAATTTCTTGTGGTCACACCCGTTTTACTTTAAACTAATCCTAACTTTGACCAAAACGACGTCACCTTCTCCTGTTCTTATAAAAACCTTCCCACCTCTACTCCAAAATCTTGTCTCTTGGTCGAGAGAAACGAAGGGTAAAATAGAGAAATATGATGATGGAAAGTAGTACTACTGCTGCTAAAAGTATGGGTAATAAGAGAGATGAGTTGTACCTTAATCTGACGGTTCCGAGCTTGTTCCGGTGTCCGATTTCGATGGATGTGATGAAGTCTCCTGTGAGTCTCTGTACCGGCGTAACTTACGATCGGAGTTCCATTCAGACGTGGTTATCACAAGGTCATAATACTTGTCCGGCAACCATGCAAGTGCTTCCTTCGACTGATTTTACACCTAATCTTACTCTTCGAAGCCTCATTAATCACTATCTCCACCAGCAACCGGTTCCTGCTTCTCCGTCGCATTCCATTCTCTCCAGAGATGAGGCGTCGGATTTAATTAGAAAGCTTCGTGTTGGTGCCGCGACTACGTCGGTATCCGTCGATTCGCTTTCGAAGGTTTTGGATTTCGTGAGATTTTCCGAGGAGAACAGGAGGTTTATTGCTAGCTCCGACGGTGTGGTTTTGGATATTTTGGGGATTTTGCGTAGTTCTCAGAAAATTGAGGCTTGTGAACAGATTGTTTTGATTTTAGATCAAGTTTTGTTGGAAAATGGAGTGAAAAAGCAATTGACTAGGAATATTCACCATGGAGATTTCGATTATTTATCGAAGTTCGTTTTTATTTTCAGACGAGGCAGCTTGAGTTCTAGGATTTCATCGGCGAAGATTCTGGAATCAATTGCCGTGGACTCTGATTCTCAACGCAAAATCTCCGAGAAAAAAGGATTAATGATGGAACTGTACAAATTGATCGACGAAGAATCCGATAAATACGCCGTCGAAGCAGGCTTATCAGCTCTCATATCGATATCAACCTCGAAAATGGCAAAAAAGGAGATCGTCCGGTTCGGAATCGTGCGAACCGTGAGGAAGATTTTGTCCGGTTCAGAAACAGCCCGACAGGTGACCGAGAAAGCTCTGGAAATCTTAGTAGCAATCTCTACCTGTACGGACGGTAGAGGAGCAATTATCGAGGATGAGGAGTGCATTATGGCTGTTGTGAAGAAGCTAATAAAATGTTCACCTGCGGCAACGGAACACGGAGTTACGATGCTCTGGAGCCTATGCTGTTTGGCACGGGATCGGACGGTGCAGGAGGCCGTTATGAAAGTCAATGGGTTGACCAAGGTTTTGCTGGTGATGCAGAGCAATTGCAGTGCCGGCGTGAGGCAAATGTGCGGAGACTTAGTCAAAGTTTTGAGGGTAAAAAATTCCAAGTCATGTTTGGCGAGTTATGAGACTAAGACTACCCATATCATGCCGTATTGAAGTAGTTGTTGTTTGGAATATAGGCGTTCCATTGACTCAAAAGAATTTAACTGTTGACACAAAACAAAAATGTGGAATTGTTTTCTCATTGTGAAGAATTGTAGTTAAAATGGTGGAGTAGGAATTTGTAAATGAAAATACGATAGGTGAAAATACAAAGATAAATTGAACTTTCCTTTTCCTTTTAATTTGGAAAAATTGTGATTGGGACTAAATCTTGCTTTGCCTTTTCTTTTACATCAATTTGTTTTTATTTATTTATGTATGCTAATTTATGACCCGATTACAATAACCCATTTATAGATCAGGCAATAGCAGCCTATAGTGTCCAAAGTCCGACCCCATCCACGGCCTGATAACACAGCACACAGTAGCTAGCAAAGCGATCAAACAATGGAGAACCCAACCTGTTCCAAGGGTCTCCTCTCCCCAAATTCACAGAATTCAATCACAATTCAAGATTTCAATTGCATCTTCAACAATCTTAACACTGCCCTTTTATCTTCCTCGTCAGCTTTGCACAATTTCGGGAACCCCAAAAGATCAGGGAAGAATGGGAGTATCCGGAGTAATCGAGAACAGAAAAGTCTACGGTTTTGCTCTACTTCTGCTTCCGTTCAATCTCAGAACGGTGTCCCAGAAACACCCGATTCTAGGATTTTTCTTAAACCGGCCACCAGAGGTTCTCCGAAAGTTCAAGCCCTGTTCAAGAATTTATCTGTTTTGGAAAGAGCTTTAATTGGCGCTGCTGGTGGCGGGATTGCCGGTGCGTTTACTTATGTGTGTTTACATCCGCTTGATACTATCAAAACTAAGCTTCAGACAAGAGGGGCATCTGAAATTTACAGTGGTACAGTTGATGCCATTGTGAAGACTTTCCAAAATAAGGGTATTCTTGGGTTCTATAGTGGGGTTTCTGCTGTAATTGTAGGTTCTACTGCTTCTTCTGCTGTGTATTTTGGAACTTGTGAATTTGGAAAGTCAATTTTGTCAAAATTTCAGTATCCAGCTTTACTAATCCCTCCTACTGCTGGTGCAATGGGCAATATAATGTCTTCTGCTATAATGGTGCCTAAAGAATTGATTACTCAGAGAATGCAGACTGGTGCAAAAGGGAGGTCTTGGGAGGTTTTGTTGAGGATTTTGGAGAAAGATGGAATTTTGGGGCTTTATGCAGGCTATAGTGCTACATTGCTGAGAAACTTACCTGCTGGTGTGCTGAGTTATTCTTCATTTGAATACTTAAAAGCTGCTGTATTAAGGAAGACAGAGAAGCCACATTTGGATCCTTTACAGAGTGTCTGTTGCGGGGCATTGGCCGGAGCTATTTCTGCTTCTCTTACTACTCCTCTGGATGTGATCAAGACAAGATTGATGACTCAGGCTCATGTTGAGGCCGTGAATAAGGTTGCAGCTGTAATGTATGGTGGCGTTTCGGCTACTGTAAGACAGATTTTGAAGGAAGAAGGGTGGGTGGGATTTACTCGTGGAATGGGGCCAAGAGTCCTTCATAGTGCTTGTTTCTCTGCTTTGGGCTACTTTGCCTTTGAGACAGCCAAGCTTACAATTTTGCAACACTATGTCAAGCAAAAGGAGCTTCAAAATGATTCTTTGCTGAAAGGGAGACAAAATGGATAAGGTGGGCACTTGCTGCCATTCTTAGTACATTTGGTAATTCTTGCTGTTCTCTCTTTGATTATGGTGGTTTTTGCATTCATTTTTGGCTATTTATTGTTCATTTTTCTATGGAAGCTTTTCATTTTGTATTATATAGTTGAAGGTTAACTTAGTAGTTATGTTAAAGTAGCTGCAAAAAGAATGCCATTAACCTGTTTGTATTTACATGGCTTTTGTTGAAGAAAGCGCCCAGTCTGCAGACAGACTAAAAAACAATGTTTTGGCTTCATTCATTAGATTTAAGAGATTATGTGTTGAACTGGTAATACCAAATTTGTTTGTTTTTTTATTGTGAAAAGCATGGAAAAACAACATAGTAGATGAACATTAATAGCATTTGCTTTGCACAAATCACCTTTGACCTGTCTTGGTGTTACTATGGTTTAGTAAAGTTGCTTTTTTGATTGACATTTTTGAACTTTCCTAGTTGTTGGTGGAAAAAGAAAAAATCCATGATTTATTTGCTGAAATGTCTCTGTTTAGCGATGGGATGATAATTTTTATCAAAGATAATGTCTCTGTTTCTCATCCAAATGGAGCTTTGAGGTTCTCTGTTATACTTATCATATCTGCAAGTGGTTACCATTCTGAATACTACTGCTGAAAGTTATTATCAAGAACTGCATTTATGTGACCTCCACACCATCCTTCCATTCAGTTGATAGTTTTCTAGCTTCAGATCTTGTTACTTCTAGTTCATTGCATGTTTTACATTACACATAATAAGAAGACTAATAATCTCTTACAAAACCATCAAGTTGTAGTCCAGTTGGTGTAGTTCCCGGTGCTTCCACCTGATTTGTTAGATGAGAAATCTTGAGTTTGATTTAGCTTGTATTATTTTGTGCCGTATTTGTAGTATTGAAAATCTCCTTCCCTCTTGAATTAGTTGAATGAGTTGATGAGAATCCTGAGTTACTAGATAAAAACCAAAAGTATCACCTAATAACTAGGAGATAGACTTGACATGGTTTGTTTTCTTATCCTCAAAATTGATATTCAATGACTTTCCTTTTGTATGTTGAATGGAAGTTTCTTTTAACTCTTTACCACGCACTTTCTCTCGTTATGAGCCATATATATGCAAATCTTGAAAACTCCACTTATTAAAGAAAGGCTTACCATTTTCCTTGCTTGATGATGCTTATAGTTTATTTTGGTGGAAGATACTAATTCCTCATCCCCAACTCTTCATTGCTTAGGAACTGATGCCGGAAAACAGAATTTCTCCATAATAATAAATACCTCTTACCGGTGCCGGACAACTCAAAGAAATTGGTAACCAGAAGAGGAACAATCAGTTTTAGTTTCAAGAATTCTAAAATGGGACAGGTACAGGTGACATTAGTTTCTCCGAACCACAGTTTCCAGTCTGCAGCTAACCTTGTTTCTCATGTATTCATCGAAAAAAGAAAAAAGAAAAAAAAAAAACATAGATCGTATGTAAAATACAGATTTTTTTATTTTTATTTTTAAATTTTTAAATAGACTTTTTACTCGTTTTAAATATATATATATATTTGAAATGTAATATCTGTCACGATATCAATTTCAATATTCATGTCAATTCATGTCTCATATATGAATGAAGATAATGTTAAAGTTGACTAAAATATATAAAATTTTACTAATTTCATAATTTATGCCTAAGATAAATAATATCATATTAACGATGGAGTTAAGTGATGGAAGTCCAATCTTATAGGTTTAATAGGATCCATAATATCGACAACACATGCATATATATATATATATATATATATAATATAAATATATATATATTATATATATTTTATTTTTAAAGTGTGAGCGGAAAGGTAAAAGGAAAAAGTGCGATTCCGAATTCAATCTTTTTAAAGTAATTTTATACAAAACTACTTTCTCTATAAACCCGTTAAAGTTCCTGCTTCTCCTTCTCTTTTATCGCGATCGCTAGGGTCCTAAAATTTCCAGAAAGCGTTCTCTGCTACCGCCAACGGCCATTGTTGTAATCTTCTGCGGTTAAACTATGCAGTGCAAGGCTAATTTTTGAAGCCGTTTCTTCTGGAATTTAATTTCTTCTCTTCGGTGTCTGGCCGTGCTTTTTCAGTTTAGTTTCTTCACCCGTCACTATGGTACTCCTTTTTCTTGGCTCTGCATATTTTTCTTTTTCTTTTGAGTTGCATGTTTGTTATGTAAGGCGGAGAATTTGATGCGCAATTGATGTCTTGTAATTAATGAAAAATGATAACGACGGGTCCAGTTTTAGTCGTAATTTTGGATTTTTGTTTTCTTGGACTGTTGAGCTCACGTGTTTTAGGGTTTATGATTTTTGTCGGATAACTATTTCTAGTTATTCTTTACTACAGAAGGGATTTTTCCATGAGCTGAATTTAGTGTATAGAGGAAAATATTGGCTCTTGCCTATGTAGGCAGAGCTTAGGGATACGTATACCGCTGAATATGCTCTCCATTCTTTCTGTTGCAAAATCTGCAATTAACTACTGCTGTTGTCAGTTTAGCATATCTTATGTGTACATTACCACTGATTATGAATCTACATTGTATATTATTTTTGGTTTGTATACTTCAATGATACCAAAGATCCTTTTTTGGTTTAAATTCGCTTAATAGATTAGAGAATTTGGGCTTGAACATTAATTGTGTCTCCTGGAGAGAAAAAATAGTGCTTTTTTTACTGGATCTATTTATTTCTCTCAGTACCCAGAGACCAGTGTTTTATTTGTTGATTGTAATAGTCGTCTTTCCTGCACCTGTTTGTAGTTAAATTGGTATCTATATTTTCATGTGAAGTATCTCCTTCTGGAAATCCCATAACATTCTTTCTGCGTTTGCTGCTATTCCTTTCCAATGAGTTTCTAGATTTACTAGGGAGTAATGGAGTTAGCTGTGAATGCTTGCAATTCAATATGGAAAACACGTCTATGTTATTTTGAATTGTATATAAGCTACTTGTTTGTTTAGTATAAACATTATATTTGTCAAAATATCATCTTTATTTCTTGTATAGAGAAACAACTTTCTCTGGTTAAATCAAGAATTTTTGTGATTAAGTTTGACCTCTCATTTCAGAGACTAAAGCTGTAAATAGCTGAATTTTGAATTGCTCATTGTGTATATATTAATGATAAATGAAGGGCTGTTTTGCATTCATTAAACTTACTTGGTAGTTTATTTCTATTTGTTGATCTAACCTATTGAATTAATGGCAGCTCCTAAATTTCTTATTATATTAGATGCAGATATGAGATACTGAAAGCCATGGATAACATCAGCACATCATCTATGAAAATATTGGATATTTACATATTAGAGACACCTTCAATATAATCATATGTGAAATATACTCAAGTAGTCCCCTAATTCTATCAGTGTCACTGCAAGTAGGATTGAAGATCTGAATTTTCGTTTTAGCAAAGTCGGATAATGTAATGTTTGTAGAGTCTTATTATCCATGGAAAAAATAAAGTTAGGGAATACTTTAGCTTTATTTAAAGATGCTGGCATCTAAAACTATGGTTTAGAATTTCCAGAGAAGTTTTTTACAGGATTTTTAAAACACATAGGCGAAGTAATAAAAAATAAAATAAAATTACTAGTTAATAAAGTATCTGGAAACATTTGTCAAAAAAAAAAAAAAAAAAAAAAAGAGTATCTGGAAACTGGATAGTTGAAAAAATTCATTGACAGCGAAAGTTTTGGAGAACTGTAAAACGCTGAAATTATCTTGGATTCTTCAACCTTATGTGTAATCATGTGTTATTTTTTATGTCTTGAAAATTCATTACTTCTATTTCAAGGCTATCTGGTTTGTGTTATAGTTTACACATGATCCTAGTATTACTTTTCACTTGTTCTTGCAGGTGAATATATGCCTACAATGCGGCGATAAAGGATTCTCGAATGCAATGGTTTACTGTGTTAACTGCCTTCAATATGCTGTTCATCGGTATGTTCTTTCAAGTGTTATTTGGTTAAAGGTATATATATCTTGGTTCTGGGAGGTTATGCTTTCAAGTATGAAATACATCAAAATACCACTGATCCAATAGCTGATCTCATCAAGCCTGCTGTTTCTGAGTAAAACAATGGTTTCTATGCTTTAATAAAGTTGATGGCTCAAAGTCAAATGTCTGTTGAAATAATTCACTGGAAGTGTCATGATGGAAAGGGACTCGGATAAATAGGTTTAGGAGAAATTCTTGTTCTAAGTTTTACATGTTGCAGTTTTGAATACATGTAGAATTTGAACTGTGGTTCCAGTTGATGTTTTGAAAATTACTTATCAATATTTTATGTATCTTATGTCTACTAGGGTTACTATTGTGAATGTGTTTGTGCTCCTTTACTTATTTTGTGCGATCCTGTGGTTGCTATTCATGAATTTATTCATATTCTTGAGGTGGTTAGACTTAATCTTCTTTTGTTTACTATGCAGCTATTGCCTGAATAAGTTGCCTGCTACATTTGATGAATTTGTGTATTGGTTTTGTGATGATTGTGATGTTGAGATGCCCCAACATTTTGGTCCATTGTTGAACACTGAACCTATTCAATTGAAGAACGGTGATTATGTAAACTCAAAACATGGCAAACCAAATTCGAAAGAAAGGTCATTTAAGAGGAAGAAAACTGGAAATATGGTACTTGACACTGCTGACAACTTACCACAGGATCAATCTCCAGAAGATGATTCCCCAAGGAAGATGGACACTAGGAGGAAGATTAAGAAGAGTGCAAGGGAATTCTCCTCAGGAACATTCATTAAGAAACTTGAACATTTCCCTAAGGAGGAAGCTTGTCAGCCATACACAGAAAGCAAATTGAATGACCATGTGGACTCTGCAAAATTGGAAAATAAACACTGTTCTCCTTCGAATGCTGAAAATAAGATGAAGCATAATAAGAAGAATATGAAGAGTGCGACAAACAGTGAGGGCAATTTAAATGAAGGCATGGAGTCACCAGAACTGGAGAAGAAAAATGCTTCTCTCTCTGATTCCATAATGGAACACAACAGACATCAATCTGGTGACGTGAATGCTGAACTTGACGCATCAGTGAATTACAACCAGGGGGCTGAATTTTGTCCATTGAATAAGTCCAATAAGAAGAAGAGGGTTGTTAGCACTTTGTCAACTGATTTGCAAGGACGAACACCACCTGAGCAGCCTGGATTTGGCCTGGGTCATCTGTCAGGTGATGGAACTCTCTACAATTATGAGCTCGCACAACCATTGGCTGATCCAATTTGGAGGTAAATGTTTTTCTGTAATGTTATTGATTGAGCCAAATGTAGAGGTCTAATGCGACAATGATAGTTTCCTCCCTATTTCATGGACAGGGGAAGTTTTAATGTACTGAATAGGGATTATGATGAATTTGAAGGAATGGTAGCTCACTTGTCTAAAAAGGCTTGTCAGAAGGCATATGAGGAGGCAAGATTGTTCCCGACATTACTTGACCTGACAATGTATCCTAAATTGGATATCTGGCCCAAGAGTTTTGAGAGATCAGAACCATCGGATGACAGCATTGCATTGTATTTCTTTCCAATGCACAAAAGGTGTTGGCTGCTGTACTTTGTTGCTATGCACTCTACTTTAGTTTTTTGCATTCTCTCATTTTTTATTTTTTATTTTTTTTTGAGTTTCTTGGCTACAGATATGAAAGGACGTTCGATCACTTGGTTGAGCAGATGATGAATGATGAACTTGCTATGAAAGTGATTCTTCAAAATGCTGAACTTTTGATTTTCACTTCTAGAGAGTTGCCCCTGAGTTACTGGAGTAAGTTTCAAATCACTTGAAGGATGAGAAGCTTCTAATCTTCTTCTGTACATGTGTAGCTCATGCATTGATATGTTTGCATTTGCAGGATTCCAGGGCAAGTATTATTTGTGGGGCGTCTTTCGAGGAAAGCAACGCCCCCCTGCTTATCAACTGTTGTGTAATAATGATGTAGGAGTCAAGAATGATGCGAAACCCACAGAAATGAATGAATCGGAATGCAGAGATTCCTCTCCACCCTTGAGCAACTGCACTGATGCCTAATGGCCCCAGAACCTAATAACGAGGTTTTCTTTTATCTCTCTTCTATAGATATTTCTCACATGACTACTGACTTCACCAAATTGTGAAATTTTTTCATGAAGATATAGATAGAGAGCTTGGAATCGGAAGTTGAAGTTGATATGTTTCTATTGCTTGTTCATGATGCTTTCGAGTTCAAGACATAAGTTGTAAATGTTAGTTTTATTGGTTCCCCCGTGTAAGCATTTCTGGTATCCATGAAATAGTTTGCTGGGAGAACAGACTATTGAATGTTGAATTGGTTGGAATGCTTGCTAGATGAACCGTAAATGATAGTTTCATAGATGGTTCTTAATTTGTAGTTTAAATTCTCCACTTTTTACTAAGTCACCTGTTTTGAGTTTCTTTTCCTAAATATATATATATATATATATACATTAATCAATTGCTAAATAATAATTAAAATGATCATAAATTTATTAATCATTATTATGGGAGGTTGAATAAAACTGGGTTTCTCTCATTATCAGATTCATTATTGTATTGTCTAACCAGTTGAAAATTTTGAATATTGTGGCACACATTATAATTTCACTTTCAGTGGAAAATTGACATCTACTATTTCTGAATAAGTCAAAACTAAATAACAAATACCTTCTTTTTGGACATTTCAACTCATTAGCACATTATATAGATAACTATTTATTTACATTATTTGATTTGCAATTTATCATCGGTTCATAAATAAGAAATGAGGAGTATTAAATAAACGATAATAATTTAACAATAGCTTGGATACCAAAAAGAATTAATAAATAAATAATATGGAAGCTACGATCCAAAAGAAAATCTAATCATTTGGAAAGGATTAGGATATTAATTAATCATATAATTTGCTAATAAGTCATACGTTACCGTGTTTTAGGTAGATAAATAAATTATCCAAATTAAATACTTTGTATAAAGACACTTCCATCAACCTTTTTACTATGTTTTTTTTATATTCAATTTGAGCGTTCAGTGTTCTCACTTATTCAATAAAATTAATTTAGACTCCACTTATAAAAGCGCTTGTAAAGTTCGACTCTTACTCACAAGTGAAAATTTGGCACAAAGATAAATCCAAAACTTTTTAAGTTAGAACTTAATTCTGCTCTACAAAAAATTCGAATACTCCATGATAAGTATTTAAATTCTCCAAGCTATTGAATTAATTCTTTTATCTTTCACTATTCATAATATATACATATATATATTCATATATGTATGGATAAATGGAACATATATATATTATATATATATATATATATATATATATATGTAATATCTATATATATGTAATATCTATATATATATAATATATATGTAAATATATATATATATAATATATATATATATGTAAAAGGTTGATATTACTTTATTTAAATTTCTTTTTTACTTTAAAAATTAGTTCTCCAAAATTTTAGAGCAACTAAATTTGACCTTTTCCTTTGTTCTACATTACACTTGTGTCAAAAAGCTAGCTCTTGTTTTCTTTGAATGGATTTGATTATGGAAAAGAAGTATAATTGAAAGAATTAATCTAATATATAATGAAAAAATATATTTATAAATTTTACACTAAATTAATAATTTAACATTCATCAAAATTAATAAAAAATTTTATCATGATATTACGAGATTAAAAACTTATATAGAATGATAACTTTAAAATATAAATAAATAAATAAATAAATAAATAAATATATATATATATATATATATATATATTATTATATAATATATAATATGTATATGTGTTTTTTTTTCCATGTCAAGCCATTGACTTTTTGGGGTTTTCTTTTTTTTCTTTTTTCTTTTATAAAAAAAGATACACTTGAAACTAGTCCTCTCATGATTTTCTTGAGTTCTTTCTTTCTTTTCTTTTTTTTGGAGGTCAATTAATTTTCATGGAACGTAGATGTGACACAATGCTTTCTTCATCACAAATATATATATATATATATATATATATATCTATTGATGCATGTATTCAATGAATTCAGTAAGTAATATTATAAGCATTGATTTTTTCCACTTATTTTCTCCTACTTGACAATTCTTGAAATAGCTGCCATTAATACTTTTATTGTTTAACCCCAACTAACAACAGCAGCGTATTTATTATTTCATTGTGGTTTTTTGTCTCTTAACACCCTATTTTTTTATTTATCTTTTCCATTTTCTCAACGCAATCCATATATATATATATATATATATATATATATATATATATTTAGCTTTCTACCTGCTATTCTCATATTATCTTTCTTGGATCTTTCTCGATCACTATATATATATATATAATATTGTGGTATTTTTATATAAGATGGAGTTTATGACCGTCGTGGACGACGACTAGGTATAACAATATTTTTTTTTTCTTAAGAAAAATAAAACTTGTGCCTCCTAAGATTTTGTTTGAAAAAACCCTCCACAACTCGACTCTATAATATAATTATTAGCCAAATGATATTTAAATAGTATTACATTTACTCTTCTTTTTAAAGTCTACCAAATAAGCATACCAATAGTTAGAATATATATATAAACAGGCTGTTGTTAACAGAAAAAAAAAGGCTTTTGACAGTTTCTGAAAATGTCCTGAAAATAATTAAACAAATTGTAAGGGTATCATAAATATTTAAAGGGTCCACAGTTTCCACTTGGATTTCTGCATTAACTGCGTTCCATGAATCAACTTATCTGCATGTGCTTCTAATATTAATAACTTAATTAATTAGAATTTAGAGAGATATCAAAAGGATGAACAAAAAAAAAAATCAATTAGTAATATTATTTCCAAATTAAAAATAGGATCACAAATACACTAAATATATATCTCTTTTCATCGTCGTTTCTGTGGTCCTCTTCAATTGCATTCATTTGGAAAGCATGAATTCATAACCTCCCCAAAAAATATAGAAAATAGATATAACTAATTTAATCCCCTCTTTAACCTCATATTTTTCACCAGTAATAAAATTTTCAATTTAATTTTATTTCGTTAAAAAATATGGGTAAAGAGAGATTAAATTGATTAATTTTTTAAAAACGGAAAAAAAAAAATACAAAATCAGTGCGTTTTCTTGTGCTCTCTACAATGTTAGAGATCAAAAAAATTGTTGAAAAGATCAAGGGAAGGACTCGTACTTGGAGATCCTCCGAAATTACGAGGCGAAATGAAAGTCGAAGGGCTAGGCAGGACGAAACTTGCAGTCTCTAAGTAATTCCTGTGGCTACTATGTAACACAGGGCTTAAATCGTAGAAAAACCCCAACGGATTCGGATCGGCAGACGGCGGCGAGAAGAAATTCGGCGGTATTGGTGCAAGTGAAGCTGGATTTGGCGATAATATCCCCGTCGGAAAATAACCTGTCGTCCTCTCCACATCCGAATTTATTTCTATTCCATCCACCACTGAAACGTTGTCGTACTGTTGTTCGTAAGGAATTTTCTTCTTCTTCATCAATTCCGATGACCTAATATTATTAATTTTTTCTAACGATGCGAATCGAGCGGCAGGCGATAAAATTATTGCTCCACCGGCCATGTCAGAAGTACTACTAGTACTAGTACTCACCGCCGCGGATGATGATGAGGTGGAAGAAGAACACGTACCGCCGGCGCCTGAACGATGATGATGATGATCTGGAGGACCGGTAAGCCGTTGCACTAAAGTCATGAACTCGCTAGGGTTTGCATGAATTACCTTGGGAGAAACTGTGTATATAATAACCGGCGGACGCGGCGGTGCCTGCGGGTGCGAAGAAGGATATTGTGGCGGTACCGGTACCGGTGGCTTTCTTATCTTATGCGAATCCTTTCTTACCTTGAGCGGTGCTGGTCGGGGTCCTTGGAGTTGCTGTCTCCTCGGCGACTGGCCGGATTGGAAATTATTATCCGGTGGGAATTCCATAGTGAAAAAATAGTCAAACAGGAGATTATCGGAAGAATGAGATAAAAATACTGGTGGTGGTGGTTGTGATGTTGGTGATGATAAAGGCATAATGTTTTTTTTTTCTTTTTCTATAAAACACAAATCCAGAAAATATATATATATATATATATATATATATATATATAAGAGGTGATGATCAAATGAACATATGAACAGTTTTGAGTCAAAAGACTATAAAATACAAGAAGGAAACATTTATTGGTTGATTGTAATAAAATAAAAAAGGTTTAGTTGTTTTGTTTTCTTTTCTTCTCTTGGCCGGTTTCGTAGTTATATGGATGTTTGAACATGTCTACATTTTGATATTGGAGATAGGGGGTAGGGGGTAGGGGGTATGGGTGCTGAAGGGGTCATGTTCCGCGTAAAGAGGGGCTGATCATGACATTAGCTTATCCATGTAAATAAAATGTCCAAAGCTGCAAAACAATTATATATATATATATATAAAATGTAAAATTTCGTTATAAACATTCAATATTATCCTATTTAAATGAAGTTGTTGTGTTTAAAATGTATTACTGAATAAAGAATATTAAATTTTTATTTAATAATTAATCAAAGATTTTTTTTAAGGAAAAAAAAATATATATATATATATGGTGTAGAATTAATTATTGATGAATAGGATTTGGTATGGATGTGGTAAATTGGATTTGGTATAATTAGGCTAATATATATATATATATATATTGATTCGTCAAAAAATGGTCGAATGCCACGTGTCGGTGATTCGACGTCGTTTGATGGTCTCCCTCTGTAAAGTATCCGTATCTTGGATGTTTACGTGTCGTAGAAGGATCGTTGTCTTGCAATGCTGGACCTGCAAAACAATCAAGTTTATCCGGGGGGGTGGAAGGTCTCCGGTAAATCCTCCGATGCTTAAGTCAGTGACGTGACTATGAGAGAAGTCAGTGGTGACTATGAGAGAAGTCGGTGGTGTGACTGTGAGATGGATAATTTAGAGAGAGATTAGTAAAATAATCTGACCTTACCCTCGTTACCTGTATTGGGGGTGGTATTTATAGGGATTTATCCCCCATTGTTAGGTAATTAGGGTGGTTTAGTAGTGGGATCTGATGATTACCGGATTTTGCAGAAAGATATGAGATCCCCCCTTTTTAGTAGGTTGTTAGGGAAATATTTGACGGTGATTGAGTCAAACGTTGACCATCAGAAAGACGATTGATCTATGTGTTTGATCAAAGTACTGAAGTGTAGTGACTTCGACACGAGGCAAGTCAGAGTGATCCAGCAGCCCATGGTCCAGCTTGGTGTATGACGAAGTGGGAGCTGCCATGTCATGCCAGCTGGACTGACATGTGTGCCTAGTGAGTCCCGTTTACTTAGTGTATTTGCCTTGTCAGCATGATGGTACTTTCATACCTCTCAATATATATCGAGTCATGAAATTCTCCAACTTTTAGGTTAACATTTGAGATGTGTGTTTGTGTGTGTATTAGATATATATTTAGAAGTTAAGCCACATTAATTAATATGTTGTTATACATACATATATATATATATATATATATACTATTCTTGAATAGGGTAAATAAAATATATATATATAAATTTGAGGAGATAATTTGTGTTTATGTATTTACATTTTTCTTGAAATCAATGTGTGTGTGTATATATATCAGATAACAATATAAAAATAAATTAATCATAAAGGGTTAGATATGATTACATTTATGATTGTATGGTTATTTAATTATAAAATTGAGTTATATTTGAAATAAAATAAAAAGATTATGTATGTAAAGTCGTAATTAATTAATTAAGGGTCACAAATGGCTGCCACAATTAATGTACAAATCAACATCTAACCAGTAGCTAGTTTGAATCACTTGGTTTTTATACAAAATTTCACTTTTAGATTATTATTATTATTATTTTTTAACCAAATTTGTATATTTGTATATATACATACTGATATGCTTTTGTAGTAAATTGTTTAATAAAAGAAAAGTAGCAAATATACATAGAATTGGAAAAGTACATAATTATACTCGCTTGAAAATTCAACAGTGTTGTCGAAATTGAGAAAGACTTCCAAACCTTATTGATATTTCATTCCATTATTGCTTCTACTTTCTCTCTTTTTTCTTTCTTTAATATTGGTTGCCATTTTTAAGCTGTAGTTGAAGCAGAAAACCTGAGTGAGAAGACAGCAAAAATTAGCTGCTTCTCAAGACTTTTTGCTACAATCCCTTGGGAAGTCAATATATCATTGGATAATAATTATATACATATATTAAAATGGATTCAACCAATAAGACTTGGAGATGGGAATCTATGAACATGTTGCTTGACTATGTAAGAATAATATACATGTATGTATGTATGTGTTCATGTTTAAGTAGTATATGGAAAAACTGAAGTTAAGGAGACATTCAAACACATTTCAATCTTTTACAAGAACAATGAAAGAAAAAAACAGACGTAATAAATTATAATTGGACAACCCACAAGCAATGTAGCCGCACCAGTTGACCATATCAATTAAGTTATGTTTAGAATGAGAAAGAAAAGGCCAAACAAGACATTCACACACACACACATATATATATTTGGCAAGGTCAATCCAAGTTAACTTGACCTAATCTTGACCATTTGAAACAGTACTCTTTGCTTTGCTACGTTGACAATGAATGAATCCCACACACATATGAAACTAATTAATAACTAGGGTATCCTTTATTTTCCTTTTTGGAGGTTTGGTACATTATATATATATATATATATATATAATAAATTAAATTACCATTAAGATTAAAATAAATATAATTAATATTGTAGTTTCTAGTGGTTGAAAAAATAAAGTAAATAATATTAAAAACTTCTTTTAATGGAGGAATCTTTTTAAATGATTGTTTATTTGTTTATTAATATCCAGCAACTGCCAACTAACTCTGATTCTAGATTTTTCAAGAATCTCTTTCTTACCTTGTTGGTTCTTTTTTTCTATAAACCGGACAACCTTGAAAGGGTTTCCAAATCTTGCAAAAACGACAAAGAAAATGGAGGAATAAAGATCTCCCCCTTTAAAGTCAAACAAAAAAACATGCACAAGACTAGGTCCAAACATAGACAGCTTCAAGCAGGACTGAAGAAATTTCACTAAACATTTTAAAATTATACTGACAAACTAGTAATTTTAACCACAGCATATATTATAAAGAAGTTTCTATACGAGATGCAGGCAGATATCAACTATAATTTCCCTAGCTTAAAATTAAGAAAGACTATACTACAAATAACTGGGTCGAATGCTCCAAATGAAGGGATTGTTGACCGTTGATGACTTGACTACTCTTCTAATTGAAAATCAATGAATAAAAACAAAGAATATTTCAAATGAGATGAATAATCTTGACTCCACAATTTAATATACTCTTGGCAGAAAGAAACAATTCATACCTACATTCTTGATTTCAGCATGGAGAAACCTGGAGAAGAGACTTCACATCATATATATTTCAAACATAATTACCTCCCTTCATGGTTTCACAGAGATGTATGAAAATAATTCACATATAACATATCTTCTTAAATAATTTACAGATTTAATTCTTAAGCTATCTTTATGTATCAAAGTCAAAGTCAACCATTGTACATGTACATATATTACGAGTGGACTAGCCATCATAAAATGCTTCCCCAGCTAAAGCAATAGTCAAGTGCCACGCAAATTTATGGATCTAGCAATTTTCCATTCCATCTGTACATTAAAAATTAACTACACCGTCAATTACCTTTTCAATTACAAAATTATACAACACACAGGAGGGATGAAAAAGCAGTTTGATGCAAGAAGCAATCAGTTAGCCCCAAACTCCAGATTCCACTGTTCAAGCTCTTTCCACTTGCTCGTTTGCACACTAGGTCTCACAACACTCATTGCCTTCTCACAATCTCCATACCTCAATCCTCTTACCTGTGCGTATATATATTTAAAAAACAGTAAGAAAAATAAACTAAATATGGAGCAGATAATTTTGGATTTAGGATTTTATCCCTCCATTTCTCAATTTTATAGAGAAAAAAGATGATTATATACGCAAGGATTACCTGATTTGCATTGACTGTGAGAATGTTTGCACCAAGCTCTCTAATAGGCACCATTGCAGCTTCCTCACATAAGGCTTGTAGGTCACTTCCAGAGTATCCTGCATAGTGGCCTTGACATCAGTCAAATAAACCAGAGAAAAGTACAGCCTGTCATATGAGACCAATGTAAATTATATTTATTATTGGCCAACGAAACCCTAGTACTACAATCTCCTTAACTGCATAAGAAAGTCCTTGCTTTTCTCTTTCTCAGATATCCAACACAAATATTTAAAGATGCACAAAACTAGGCCAGAACCCAGAGATAGAGTTAAATGACTTAAGGAAAAATCATACCTTCTGTCTTTACCACAAGTTTCTCTAGATCCCTATCTGCAGCAGACAAATGACAGTTGAATCAGTACCAAAACAGTGGACAATTTATAGAATTTTTGGACGTGCACATTGGATACATAACAAATATTTCCTTTGAAGCTTGTAAGAATTATGAAGTAGCTTTACCAGGCAAGGAAAACTTTTGGCCTTTGAGTTTGTTTTTAAGAAGTTGGCGCCTAACATTTGCATCAGGTAAAGGGATATATATTCTCTTCACCTATTTAAGAATTCCAATAACAAGTCAGTAGAAATTTTGGTTAATACCACGAGATTATTGGAAGCGTTATGGTTGATATGATAGGGTCATAATACATATCCTATATTTAGATAAGTCAACTACAAGTATATTAGTTCATAGGCTTATTTTTATTTATGGGACTGTACCTTTTAATAAAAAACAGAAATTCTTGTATTTTCTAAACAGAAGTTACCAATAACCATTTATGTGAGAGAATCTCTGCATATTGTGGCTTTTCACTGTGAAACTGTGTTTTTCTATCAACCCGCAGAAATTAGCAATGTTGCTCAAGTATTGCATTTAGCACACAAATGCAAGCAACTCCTTGTTTAAGAGAACAGGCAGAGAAAAGCTTATACTGTGTAATCATACTTAAGATTCATTCAGAGAACTGTTTTCTCTCAAGTAGAATAAAAAAAATTCCCAATTTCATTCTGTAAAAGACTTGAAAGTTAATCTTGAAATAGGAGAAGCAATAGTAAATTAATGCACCATACTACTAACCAGTCTCCTCAGAACAGCATCATCCAGTTCCTGTGGCTTGTTAGTAGCCCCTGGATTACACAACCAAAAATGTGAAAACATTCAAAATATAGTCATCTTTCCAGGGTTTTTTATTTTAAATTTCCAGATGCGAAACATGCCCACAAATATCAGCAACTCTGAAGGTACACTCCTTCAGTAACTTTATGACTATGTATGTTCTTCTCCATATCAGGTTCTGACAGTTATATAACTTTAGTTGCATGTATTAGTTTCAATCCTATATTTGCACCCATGAAGCGTTCTTACTTTGCTGTTATATAGAGAATTTCAAAACCAAAATTAATCCCAATTTCAAACAACATATTTTTATGCTGAGGAAGTTCAAAATTATTTGAGAATTCTTCTCAATTAATTTTACCTGCATTCTCTGTATTTACAGCATAAAAACTATTTAACAGAATCTTGGAAAAATAATTTTAGTCTCTGATGATACTGAGCAAATTGAGAGCTAAAAGGAGATTAACAGAAAGAAATACCAATTGATTTATTACTGTTGAATCAAAAACCAAAACTACACAGATGAATCTTACCAATGACAATTACTAAATCTCCTGAACTTGTTGTAACTCCATCAAATTGAATTAGGAACTCAGATTTCAATCTCCTGCTTGCTTCATTTTCATTGGATGTCCTTGTTGACATGATGCTATCAATCTGAAAATCATTATCATGATTTAAGATCCCAAAATTAGCAAAATTAAAGCAACAAGAAAGAAAGAGAAACGACACACATAAATATGCTACTTTCAGGAGGCATTAATTTGGTTGGTGGACACTAATATGCTACTTTCAGGGTAAGATACCACCTTACCTTGATTAATTCAAGACATCAGTGGTGATTTGGTAGGATAAACAGATCTCTTATAATTAAGTAGGTTATTCATAGAACTTTAGATGAAATGTTTGATTTAAAATTGAGATAATCATTACTTTGACATAATGCCAACATTCAATTCCAGAAGAAGTTAATTAAACAACGTTCATGACTCGTGAATACTTGCAGTTCTCTAAAGCCACTTTTCCAAAATCTTGTTCTTTGTTTTAGGATGTCAACAATGTCCTCTTTACTAATTTCAACAGAAGGTTGAAATTCTCTACCATATATTGAATCATATTGTAGAATAATTGAAATACCTCATCAATAAAGATGACGGA
Organism: Asclepias syriaca; assembly: GCA_027405835.1. Taxonomy (NCBI): domain Eukaryota; kingdom Viridiplantae; phylum Streptophyta; class Magnoliopsida; order Gentianales; family Apocynaceae; genus Asclepias; species Asclepias syriaca. The sequence goes on from CM049934.1 coordinate 20,876,456, forward strand.
TGGCTGCCGTGAAATAGCAACATTGAAAAGTGTGCGGACAAGTTTTTCACCCTCCCCCACCTGAAAATATAAATAGGTGTCAAGGATGTCAACTCCTATAGGTAATGATAAAATGAAAAACCACATAAGGAAATAATTAGGGAAGGGACAGACCCACTTGGATGTCAATGATGATGCAGAAACACTAAAAAATGTTGCCTCTGATTCTGAAGCAACTGCTTTAGCCAGCATGGTCTTCCCGGTACCCGGAGGACCAAAGAGAAGGAGGCCTGAAAAGTATTGAGTACTTACTCTTTGAGAAAATTACTCTTTAATTTTCTTAAAAGTACTATACCTCTAGCTGGCCTCCGAAGGCCAGTAAAGAGATCTTTTCTCTTTGTTGGAAGGATCACCATTTCTAACAAGGCTTGTTTCGCTTTATCAAGGCCAGCTGCAAAAGAAGTTTGTATGAAAAGACAAATTCAAGGAATCTAGGTAGAAGAAAACAACATATTGTTCAGCTTCTGACCAATGTCCTCCCATTTAACAGATGGACTTCTGTCTACAATCACTGCATTTATCATTTCTACCAACTTTGCATCATAAACATCATTGGCTTCTTTTAAAGGTTTTGAACTTCCAGCATTGTTATTCTGCCTCTGTGTGACTGGATTGCCTATTCTTGGACTTGAAGGTTTTAATGATGTGGTAGCATGTGGTTGCACCCTAGTAGCAGCATTCTGGATAGGAGATAGAACAAGATGTATGAACCTAGCAGCAAGAAAAGGAATTTGCATATTTGACATCTAGGTACAAGGACATTAGATAATTAACTAGACCAAAGCCTTTAACTGATGCTTACCTCATGACAAGATGCACATTCAAACATAAGGTCCACAAAAAAACCAGGCTTGGAAAATACTCAACAAATCTACTACTCTTTCTAGCATATTCAACTCATTACAAGCATCAAAATAGGATACTTTATCATTTTTAGATTGTTGGAGCTTGACTCACATTTGTCCTAAAGGTTGCAGGGAGAGGCAATATGAATGTTTTAACAGTGTTGTGCCCGTAGGAACCGACCAGTATAATGTAAGCTGAATACACATATTGTCAGTAAAGTTAACATGACATGAGTGTGGAACATATGACATTGCAGCTGTTATTCCATTATCATTATCTTTTCTGAGCTTTAAAATTAACAATTACCTCCTAGTGGAAATTCAAACTGGTTTCTCAAAGGGCTATTTCTTTAATTGTTTCTTATAACTAAGTTGGCATACATAATCCGACTTATGAGTGCAAGTTGACATATGTGCACATGCACTCAATAATTGAAGTGAAATAAAACTAATCCAATAAAGAAAGAAACACCTAAAGCCACAAACTTACACATCAGAAAAAGCATTCCATACCTTCACTGTAGATGCTCCATCTGAAACCAGAAAAGGGAAACAACAACAGTAAAAGAAAATGTGATTACTATCTCTCTTCATTGAAACTTTTAGTTGTCCAAAAAACATATAAACTTGAAAACCTGATCGTTGGCATAAAATTTTCAGTCTATCTGACACCTGGCCCTGCCGTTGTGATATCTTATGTCGGAAAGATTTCACCTTCTCTTGCTCACTGAATAATCATTATATTTAATGTAAGTAACAGAGTTAAAATCCAGTCTTCAAATTTGAAAATCAGAAAATTTCAAATGAATGAAACATTAAAACATCACCAATTACAGTCCATCATGAAAAATCTTAAAGTAAAATTTATGCTATCAAATTCCTTTCATCCAAAGAGTCGTGAAAAGAAAAGTAATTAGTTATGGTTATCTGAATATTCAATTCAATTCAATCAATAAGATAGTTACTCAATCTGAAGACAAAACTTCTACAGATTGTTTGGCAGGAAAGAAATGGAGAGAGGACAATAAAAGAACTTGGAAAGGCAAAAAAAAAAAAAAAAAACCATTTTCTTTAGAAATTAAATTTCTTTTCTTTTCTCTCAAAACTCTAAAAGAAGATTTTATCTACATTTATTTTCTCTCTCAAATTAAACTTTTCCTTCTTTTCTTTTATTCCTTTTACTCACAAACTAGCTGCCAAGTCTTAAATTACTCTATCCAACTAACTAACTCCAAGTTATGCAGGTCCTCTTTAACCATAACATTATCCCATTGATTCTTCAATTTGAGTAACTGAGATATATCAAATCCATCACATTATCTAATCTAGGAAACACAACTATAATTCAAATTATAAAATAAAATAAAATAAAATAAAATAAAATAAATTCCATGAAAAGCGTAGCCCTGAAACACTGCAACAATATTATTTTTAAGGAAAATTCACATGCCACATCTATCAGAATCTACACCACTAGCGTAATAGTAAACTTGACTAGGATCATCAATCTTTTGTTGTAAATATCAAAACAAGAGAAAAAGAAAGAAAGGAGGAAAATCAAAAAAAAAAAAAGAAGTAAGAGCAATCGAACATTTAGGACAAACCTCCTAATCATGTTTTTAACACTTTGTTCTGTTGCTGATCAAGGAATTTATGCATACAGGATAATGAGTTTGTATTTTAGTAACAAAATAAATTTGTTACCTACTACCGGGAAAAAAATAAAATCTGAAGCTAAATATTAAACTGCAAAACAAAAAGGAATTGGAAATACCTAGAAGTTATATAAGAAGGAGCTGGAGTAGAAAAGCCTTCGGCGAGAATCCTTTCAGCATTCTGGTAATGCGGGATCGCGACATTAGGTAATCCCCACTCTTCGGCACTAACAGCCTTGGCAATTTCCCCGTTGGCCAAGTCCAAATAGCCTTTTAATTTGTACGCAACTCTCTCGTTCCCCGTCGCAACACTGTCCATCGCCGCAGCAGTCTGATTGTTCGAAGAGTTTCCGGTGGACAAAGATGACGATGATGATGATGAAGAAGAAGAATCGGAATTGAAAATCGAGGCGAGGGATTCAATTACATTCTTCCAGGAACTCATCTTGGAATTTAATTGACATTTGTGTACAACACGTTTATTTGGTGATTCGAGTTTTTGATTAAAATGCCCAAAAGTTTACAGAAGATTCTGAAAATGTCCCTCATTTTTAATTTCTATAATTTTTAGTCTCGAAATTATGAGAATTTTGTAGAATTAGTATTTTTCTGATAGAAACGATCTTAAAAAACAAATTATCCAATCCTAATAATTCAAGAATTATGAAATTCTAGAGGTTAATTAATTTTAATACCTTTATATTCTACAAACACACTAAAAAATTTTAATTAAAATCAACCTTTATTATTATCATAATTTTAAAATAAATAAATTTTATTCCTCTTGTGCTGTGTTTGAGTGGGAAGAGTATTCTTTATATGGCATCTCCGCAGCTTCCCAGCTTCTCAGAACGCAAGTTAGAAATGCGTTCTCCATCCGGCAAATCAAGTAAAAAAAACATCATTCACATTTTTTTTTGTAAGTGAAAATATTATATAAAAATAAATATTATAATGAATGATTAAAATCATTCATGATAATAGAACAAAACACCAACCTAAAAATATGTGAAGATAAAAAACTCAACCTAATACACTTATGTGAGTAGAAAGTTACTAAACTAACAACTAAATAGAAAAGAAATAAAACAACAAAAAATACAGAAAAAATCCAATCTAGATCTTCAATCTTCCCACTATTAGACATGAAACTCAACTGTATTGAGAGTTCGGAATCACCTTCTTCCTTCAACAACAACCTAATCCACCCTATGCGTATCAAAAATTTCATAAGAAGCCTGAAAAGAAGATAAAAAATGAATAAAGGGTCCAGATCTAAACATTCGGATTTAACAAAAAAAATTTCTAAAAGAAGAAAAACAAACTGATATCGAGATATCAGTAAAGAAAAATACATTTGAAAAGTGACAAAAAAACAAAAATATTAAAAAAGAACGAAAAAAGCAACAACAAAAACAAAGAAATTCAAAAAAGCACCACAAATATTAAGAAAGAAAATACAGAAACGGTAAAGGAATTAGGAAAACACAAACTATAAAGGAAAGGTATCTCTAGCCAAGAGAAAGTCTAGCCGGAACTAGAAGTTCTCTCTTAACCGGAAGGAGAGGAGACGAGGAAGGCAGCCTCTCTTGGAGAAAAAATAGGGTTTAGAGAGAGAAATGGTTAAAAAAAAATATCATTCACATGCAATATATATATATATATATATAATCTAATACATTTCATATATTTTAAGAGTTAAAAAATTGGTACGTGAAATCTATATTTATAATAAATCTTCTTTCTTGTAATGGAGTATTTGACGAATTATTCAGTTTGATAATCAATTTCATAAAAAAATAATATGAAAATTCATGTTGTATATATATATAATATATATAAAAGCATGTAATTCCATGTCCACACTCATGTGAATGTATATATTTTTTTATTTACATTATTATATATATATATATATATATATATATATATATCCAAACAAGCTACAATTTGCTTAGACTAGATTTCTTTACGTACTTTGGAAAAAATTTCAAAAGAAACGTAATTTTTTTTCTACTATTAACACCAATAAATTACTTTTATTGATGAATTAAAATTGGTTAGATCCTGTGGTGGTAAGTGCACTGGTAGTGGAGAGTTATGAAACCTTTCGGAATAAGAAGGGTACAAGCCATTGCTTTCAATTCTTCCACGTGAGTTTTTTTTCTTTCTATTATCCGTCATAATGTCTGGACTAATTTAATTTTTTATCTGATTTGGTATTATATTTACGAGTAATAAATTTTACATTTGGGTAAAAGAAGAAGGAAGACAATAAATAGATACATATATGAGGTCCAAAACGGCAAGGAAAAGTTGCAAGGAAACGTGAAGAAAGCATGCATGGAGAAAGGAAATAAATAAATATGGGTGAGAGAGAAAGAGTGACATATTGGAGGATAAAAAGAGGAAGATTTAGAGGCGTGGAAGCTAAATGGTCCCTGAATTTTACATCATGCACGAAGTTGACGTAAAACACCCACATGTAATGTGTTGTTCGTAAGATCAATTTTTGAGCAAACAAAACACACCATAACTAATAACTGATCCACCATACCACCCATCATATATATATATATATATATATATATATATATATATATATATATATATATATATATGTATATATTCTTCCTTGTCTGAGAAGAAAATGTATGTGATTGTTTCCGCCATTAATAATGGTGTGTAGACCATTCATCACTGAGATTAATTAGGGCATTGCAAATTCTACTTCATGTCATATGGAAGATGATTTGAGTCACACGTCTATCTAGGGTTTTCAAATTTTATGTGATGCCCTTTTATATAATTACACTCACACTCACACTCATAGATATGAGTTTGCGAAGATAAATACACTTAATTTTCTAACAATATTTAAAAATATTAAAAGAATGAAAAAGTATTAAAGTGAAGATTATCGTGATATATGTAGAATACGTCGAGGTGGTGGTGTCCACCACGAGGCATCTTAGTCCCATTCTTCTTAAATTCATCCTAGTTAGCAATTGAAGAGACCACGAAGTGATATGACCTCTAATATAAAAATTATTTGTACATAAACCAATAATACTCGTATTTTAAGTTTTTTTCTGACTATCCTAAATATAAATAGTAATTGAATTAAAAAAGTATTAGCTAGAAAATGCTGGCAAAAAAAGTAATGTTTGAACTAAAAATTTGTTCATGATTTATTGGAAAATGTGGAAGAAGATTACGTTGATGGAAAGTATCTTTCAATTTTGAATCATTATTTTTGTTTGTGATTGGTCATATTCATTTTCTTTAATGCTTTCAGTTACAATTTAAAAGTTTAACTAATTTAATTTCTTTTTCATGAATTAATTTAATTTTAAAAAAAAGAAAAAAAATTATGATTCAATTTTCTTTTATAAAAAATTACTAATAACAACAATTCATATGCGATTAGTTCCATAACTAAAGTTTGACTTTTTATCAATTAATTGTTTCATAACTCAAAGGTTGACTTTGAAAAAACAATTTCAGTCTTTTAATGCTTTATAAAACGTTGAAAGAATGACGTCTATAACACATAATTTCGCTTAATTAAATCACTCATCAATTTTACTTTTAATATTTTTTTTTCCTGTTTAGTAATTAATTAGTACTTTAAATATTGGGTTTAAGAAATTAAGCAAAAAAGGTAAAGGTATTATGCCACGTATTAGTCGGAGCACGTGCGATGCAACATGCAATTGAAGATAATTCCGCTAAATCTTTGTTGATCCCTATACGAGTAAAGTACGCTGTATCAATCCTTACCTAGTCCCGATGCCAATTTCCTTTCTCCCTTCACTTTCCAATTTTGCCCTTCTCCAAATTCTCAAACCTCCCCCAATATATAATATATATATTACATAATTAATTTATGAATAATTTTTTTAATAAATAAATATATGATGTGTCGACTCATAATTTTTTTGTTATAAGTAAAAATGTTTACTATCTGAACAACACTTATAATTCTTATCTATTTATTTATCAAATTCAATAAAAATTCTTACATAATATTGTTTCATCTAATAATAATTATTGATGATAGGGAGAAAAATGAGAATAGAAACAAAGGAGGGTTTGACTAATAACCAACAATCTGGCACATAATGAGCAAAAAAATAGAGTAAATGTGAAATGACAAATTTGCCATGTAAACACGTCTAATCCGCCTATGAAACAGTGAAGTAATAATATATGTAATAAATCAATAAGAAGAAAATATAATATAAGAGCTCACATGCACGTTCCCCATTCCTTGGTCCTAACGGCTCGCTAACCGCCCACGCTTTTCACTTCCAAATACTACAAATCTATACTGTTACATATATATATACATATATATATATATATATATATATATTCTATATAAACCTCATTCATTTCCCACTTCAAGGTTCCACTACAAATTAAAATCTTTGATCCATCTCGTCATTTTTCTCTATTTTTCTTTAAGGGCTAAAGGGGGGAAAAAAAATGATGTTCGCGAATTATGATGATCATGAGATAAGAAGATCATCATCAACAACATCATCGTGGAAATCGAGCAACGAAATAGCGCCGAATTGTCCGAGATGTGCTTCTTCGAACACGAAATTTTGTTATTACAATAACTATAGTTTGTCCCAGCCGAGGTACTTTTGTAAAGGTTGCAGAAGGTACTGGACGAAAGGAGGATCTTTAAGGAACGTTCCGGTGGGCGGCGGTTGTCGGAAAACTAGGCGATCTAAGTCAGCGCGTGGACAGGATCAACGGCTAGGATTGAGTCATTATCAATTGATCTCTAGTCCAGGTAGTAGTGATAGTAATAATACTAATACTACTAGTGATCATGGAGCAAATATTGATCTCGCTGCTGTTTTCGCTAAGTTCTTGAATCAAGATTCAATCTTTACTACTGAGGACCAGGAATTCTCGAGTGGTACTACTAGCAGTGGATCACAGCCCGAGAGGATGCCGATGAGTACTACTACTACTACTAGTGATCATATTTTTGATCAATCTAGTGAATTACAACAGCCGTTGGATTGTTATAGTAATTTTTATGGAGATGATCATGATCAGTATCAGTATCAGAAACTTCAAGAACTTCTTCTTCTTGATGATGATGGTGATCATCCATTAATGGAGCTTGAAGGTATACTCGGAGGAGATGATCAAGAAAAAAATAATAATAATATTGGTTGGACGACTAGTTTACCAAATTTGGACATGCAAAATGACGTGGGATTTCAAGATTTGGGACCGTTTTCTATAGAGGATGATCATACACAATTTTTATCGAATATTGGTTGTGAGGATTGGAGCTCTTTTGATCTATCAGAAGAAGGGTATTAGTGTCTTTTCAATTATTCAAGACCTTGAACTATAATTTAGTTTTCGAGTGTCATTTTTTTTTCCTCTTCCCCCATTCATAATATTGTTATGGCAGTTAACTGTCAAATTGTACTAATTAATATACACTAAAAAAAGAAATAATATATATGTATCTATATATACTACAAACAGAAAGGAGTAATAAACTCACTTATCAAAAAAAGAAAAAAAAAGAAAGGAGTAATAAATTTCTGTTTTTAGTCTACACTCATTGTCATCTTCCAAATTTCTTGCCAGTTTAAATGTTTCGTACATAATGTTCACAATAAATGTCTTAATTAAAGATTTTCCGATACTTAAATATTTAATATATATATATATATTATGTAGTTTCATGATTGAAGTGAAGATGAAGCAAGTAGTAGTAGTACACATGGAGTAAGGTGAACCTTCAAGGCAGTGAACATGCAGAGTCTATGAACACACATTTTGTGTCTAACATGAAATGAAAAGTCTTGCAGCCTTGTTTCCTTAATTTAAGATGAGGAAATGAATTCACCCCAGATCTATCTTCTAACTTTTATATTAGTATTTCTTTTTCCAACATTTCATTTTTATCATTGAATAAGAAATTCTTTGACCTTGTAATAGGTTGTATCTCAATTCTTACCAAGAAAACAACGTACATTTATACATACATACATATATCTATATATATATATATATAGTAAGTAATTATGAATTGGATTTTTCCCCCCTTTTTCTTCTTTCTTTAATTTTTCGAGTGTGACACTTAACTACAATATAGATTATAAAAATTGAATCATAATGAACACAAACACATAATATAAATAAAATATAATATTGTAATACAAATTACAAATTTTTGGTTCTTCATCTCAAATCTTGTGGGAGAATGAGATTGCAATAGATTAATATATATATATATATATATTGGTTTGGAAAACACAAGGTAATGTGTTGGTACAGAATTGTAAACATATTTGTCCTTGCAGATTATGAAGAAAGTATATTCCGATCAATATTCGGAAATGCGATCGATCGAAGTTGATTATCTTTGATTTTTTATTTGACTTCTTCAATCAATCTTAGAATTAACAACACCTTTTAAAAGGAATGAATTTCCAAAGATATTCAGAAGCAAAAGAAGAGATTAATGCTTCAACTTCAAAGCAATGAACATAACATAATAATATTTATAACAATACATAAATAACTATAATTTATCTGTATTCGATAATTATTACGATTCAAACTTATTGAAAGAAATTTTTTATATGAGATTCCAAGATTAGATGTATCATAATTGTACGTGTTTGTGTGTGTATATATATATATTGTAAGGTACATAGAATGTATATTGATTCAGTCCAATCCTACTTGTCAAGAGTGTGTATCTTGTAGGGTATTATGAATGATTTTGTGTGTCTGTTATTTGTGTTTTGTGTCTTCATATATACAAATGTATGTGTTGATGTGGGAAGGTGCCTCTTGTCTACTGTCTCCATCAAACTGCTGGTCAGAAAAATCAAGTTCTCATATATATATATATATATATATATATATATATATGTATGTATGTATGTATATATATGTATGTGTATGTGTGTGAAAGCAAAAAATCCAATGCAGAAAACAGATATATAATTGGTGGATTGGCACCACTAATGGCGAGGGAATTCTATTAATCATTATTATGCTACCATATAAATATATATATTATATATATATATATATATATATATATATATATATATTACATAATTTGTCTATCTTTAATTTACAATACTTGGAAGGATCTTAGAGATTACTCCTTAACCACACCAAATTTGGTTATGGTTTCTATTTCAACTTTTTTGCTTTATCAAAATTATTTATATATATATAATATAAGAATTTAATTTTATAGTCTCATTTAAATTCGTAAGAGTTTTTTATTAGTTTAACTGTTTCTTAAAATGGATAAATAATTTGTAATATAAGTCAAAATTAGATAGTTACATATTACCTATTATTTCTACTACTTTTTGGAAAGTTTATTTCAGTGATTGATAAACTAAGTAGCTAGGGTTCATCATTTCATTATTGGGAAGTGAATAAAGGGGAAATCTTTAGAAAAATAAGTGATTAATATAAGATTCTTGGGAATGTTCATGTATGGGAATAGGGGTTGGCATCAGTCTTTCTGAAGAATGGCTCTCCCTATTGGGAAAAATGAAAGAAAGACTTAATCAAACAAATCTCATGTCAATATATATATGTATATTCTCCACTATTGATATGGGCTAACTTTATCTCAAGATCAAAGCAAGGATTTTGAGACCTTACCTGAGAATTATATGTGTATATATATATATATATATATATATATATTATATATAATGCATGAAAGAAAGAAAGAAAGAAAGAAGTGTGGTGTCCTACACCTATGTATGGAGGTGGTTTGTCTCTCTCATTAGTTACATAAATTAGACATTCTAACCTGAATAACCTAAAATAATTAGTTTTAAAGACTCCCCCCATGATTGAAGAAAATCTAGATTGATTTGCCTTGTAATAATGATCAGAAACCATACATACATACACATATATATACATACTGAACTAAAAGGACCCCTCCCTCACCCCTGAAAAAAGAAAAGAAAAGAAAGGTATGTTTTTTACAAGACAATAACACCTTTCTCTATCATTACAATAAAGAAATAGGCAGCTTATCTCTCCCTATTGTCCACTGTATTGCTGCCAACAGTAGTGGACAAAATTTGTGGCAACCATTTTTTTTTTTTTTTTTTTTCTTTTTTGTTATCTTTTTCCCTTTCTTTATTATTATTTTTTTTCTTTTCTTTTGATGGAAGAACTTCCATCCAAGAAGATATCTTGTTTATTTTGTAATTCTAATCCTTTCATGAACACTATTACTACTACTACTACTACTACTTCCCATGATAGAGATATCATTCCTGGAAGATTCAGTTGAGCAAAATACCAGAAAAAAACAGAAACTTCATCATGTCATCAAGCAAAGAGAAGATTACCTTGCTTCTGCTGCTGTTTTTTCTCATATCTGCAATATCTTTGTTCCCTGAAACCTCTGCTTTGAATAGAGAAGGACTTGCTTTGTTGTCATGGCTTTCGTCTTTCAACTCTTCTTCTTCTTCTTTCTTCTCTTCATGGAATTCAGCTCATGAGAATCCATGCAAATGGGATTTCATCAAATGCAACAGTTACGGATTTGTTTCTGAAATCACAATCAGTTTTATCAGTCTTCCCACCTCGTTTCCGAGTCAAGTTCTCTCCTTTACCTCCCTCAGTGTTCTTGTGATCTCAAATGGAAACTTGACTGGAAAAATTCCAGAGGGTATTGGGAACTTATCGTCTCTGGTGACTTTGGATCTAAGTTCCAATGCTTTTTCAGGGATTATACCTGCTGAGATTGGTTTGTTACCGAACCTGGAGGTGCTGTCATTGAATGGGAATTTGTTAGAAGGTGAAATTCCTGGAACAATAGGAAACTGCTCAAAGCTACAGAGGCTTGAGTTGTTTGATAACCAGCTATCTGGAAGGCTTCCAATGGAAATAAGCTATTTAAGGGCTCTGGAAATCTTTCGTGCTGGTGGAAACACTGGAATTAATGGAGAAATTCCAATGCAGATATCAAACTGCCAAAATCTTGCTATCTTGGGACTTGCAGATACAGGGATTTCAGGGCAGATTCCATCTAGTATAGGGGAAATGAAGAAACTCAAGACTTTGTCAATCTATACAGCAAATTTGACAGGTGAGATCCCAAAGGAAATTGGAAACTGTTCGGCATTAGAGAATCTTTTTATCTATCAAAATCAAATTTCTGGTCAAATACCTGGAGAAATCGGCATGCTACAGAATCTGCAAAAGCTGTTGTTATGGCAGAACAATCTGAGAGGAACAGTTCCAGCAGATCTTGGCAACTGTTCTAGCTTGGTTGTTTTTGATTTCTCTTTGAACTTTTTAAGAGGAGAGCTGCCTCGAAATATATTTTATCATTCTAAATAAATTGATAATATTTTCAATGTAATTATTATCATAATCATTAACTCATAAAAATTTTATAACGTTAAATTTTTTTAAAAATTAGTTAAACCTTTATAACATATACCATATCATTATGTGAAAATCGTTCTCTTAACCTCGCTTTAATGCCTGCAAAACAAGTTGAGCAAATCAGCAGATTTACAGATAAGCTACACAGAAATTGGAAAAACTTACAGGTAAAGTTCTACGCAAGAAGGTTAGAAAAAGTCAAGCAGTATCCCCCGAAAAGAACTGAAACAGAGAGCTACATAGATTAGAGATTATATAAACAAACATGAGTGTGACCTTCCGTTTAACTCCCAAATGGAGCAGCTAAGGAAAAAGTTGAATCAATAAAAAGAAAAAAACACTTCCTCCAACCCACAAAAATCTTTTCTTTTCTTTAAAAAAAAAAAGGGGGCCTAAGGCACATCTTTTGCAGAAAACATTCCTAAAAATAAAATAAGAATGAAATAAGATACATGTATGTAGGGGATACACAACACTTCGTCATAGAATAATCTAGCAGAAAGCTGTGTCAAACTTGTAGAATATAAACTAACGAAGAATCAGTATACTATACTAATACACAATCGGGAGAGTAGAACAGGGTGACTCAAGGGTCAGTCTTGAGATTTCGCTCCACATAGGCCTGCAGAAAAAGTGATAAATAGTTAAATAGTATGAAATATTTGTGGAAATCAAAACCAGGGTCGCCTAGCTGCAACATTAGTACCTAAACAGATGTACATTTAGATACCATACTTTGGGATCTATATACTGTTGCCATACTCCTTTGGCGCATGCCCCCCTATCCAGAAACAAATTCCATAGCCAAGCTAATGACTATAAATTTTCTTTCTTTTTTTTTTTTTTTTTGGTGAGAGCAGGGGGAGTGGGGACAAAGAGAAGTGAAGGGTTGGAAGAAAAGATGCAACTTAGTCCGGTGTTTAACTCAAAAATGCAAAATCTCAAGCAATAGTTCTTGTACTACTACTAGAACAAAGCTATATTATGGGGGGGGAAAAAAGCAATTAAATAAAACTGACCTGTACAAGTTTGGTAATTTTGCTTTTGCAGTGTGACAAGTACTGCTCTATTCTATCTTGTGTTTTTGGGACATGATCTGCTTGGATTGAACTCGTCACTTTGTCAACGACCTTTTTCACAACAGTTTTGTGTACCTCTCTGCTCATGCGACCTTCTTTCCACGTTGGCTTTAGAATCTCCTTGACAAACTCTATGAGAGCATTTTTAAACAAGCGTGTCTCCTTCTCATCCTTATTACCAGCAGCATCTTCAGCTTTTCCATCGTCATTCACACTCTTTTTGTGAATATTTTCCATTTTTCCCTTGCATTCTGCATCATCATTTCTTTGGATGACTTCAATTTCGGAACCTCCAGTTGTCTCTTGCTGCTTGGATTTTTGAAACTCACTATTCTGCAACTTAGAACCATGGGTTTTCTCAACTTCTGCATTACCAGGGGATAATGGAGAAAACTGCTCCAATGGCAACTGACTTTTTTGTTCAAATAAATGAGGCAAGTTACCAGGTGGCTGATTACTATTACCCAGCTCGGTGCCATCGCCCAACAAATTTGGCCTTGCAGCTGGATTGGGCTGAGCATAAGTCATACCAAAGGATGGAACAAGAGATTGCAAAGAGTTTATCAACTGTGTGGAAGTCTGGGGGTTGAATACAGCATGAGGATGAGACATTCCTTGGTCATTCACAAACTTCTGAGTTAAAGATTCTGCACGGTATATTTTTTGAGCATCTTGACCACTGGGAACTAAATTCGAAAAAGTTTGTAGGTTTGCATGTTCCAGCATCTCAGGTCTTTCTTTGCTCAAAACGGAGGATAAAACCTGACTGGGGCCATTCAGATCAATATTTTGGGCACTTGTTTGGTATAAAATGTTATCGTTTGAAACCAGAGAATGGCTAGACATCTTTCCAGCACCATCCTGATCAACATTTTGTCCAGGCATAATCATGGTACTAACAGAATTGGGAGTCTTTCTTCCACCATCAAGTTCACCAAAACTAAATGCCTTCACAACATTATCACCCATAACATTCAGATGCTCTTGAATATTAGATCCCATAGATAGTTCATGATCCTTAGATGTTGAAAAATGCTTGTCAGAATTTCCTTGTTTGTGGCCATATGTAGACATTGGTTCCATATTTTTTGATTCTAAAGCTCCGGGTGTCAAACTTTCATGCCCACCGAAATCTTCCTTAGTCATAGATTTGGTAGGTCCTGTATCTCTGCGATCTTCCTTCCACCCATGAGGAGATAAATATTCAAAATTCCCAGAAGCCTTCTCAGTGGATTGAGCACTGTCCCAGGTTCTACTTTCATGACCCCATGTATTATCTAACATACCAATTTGAATAGCATCTGCATTATGTCTCGTTGCACCTCGACTCTCGCTCCATCTAGTGGCTTTATTAATGTTTGGTACCTTTTCAACGTCATCCCATGTGGGGCCATTCCATGGACCTCTCTCACTAACCAAACTGCAGCCCTCACCCCCATCATGTGACCTGCTTTCAGGGTTGCTTGCTGTTGGTCCGTCATGAGAGAATCTGCAATTAGCCCTATTACAATTCCCTGCCAAGAAATACCTGCACACAGATTTCCCATTTTCACCAGTTCGATGATCATGATCCCGACCAAAGGATGCATTTCTACCACCCTGGTCACTAATATCACCAGAACTAGCATGGTGGGAAAATCTACAAGATGCTCCCCACTTGCACGTACCTCTCATAAACTCCTTGCAAGGAATTCTATCTCTATTTCTGTTCCCCAATGTTTCATCCCCTCTATAGGGAACATCAGAAACTCTGCCCCATGATTGGGCCCCAGGGCCTTCAGTACTTGAATATTTCATATCCAGTCCACGCTCTATTCCACTTCCTAACCTTTCAACCAGTTCATTTTCTGGACAGTCCCCATCCATCTGATTGATGTTATCAGGATGAAGGAACCTGCACTGGCTCCCTCTCCAGCACTTCCCCACTGCAAAATCTCTACAGGTTCGAGATGATACTCCAGACCCAAGTCTTCTATCATTCCATCCATATGATTCACTTCGGCGATCATGGAAAGGACTACGACTCCTGCTCCTGCTCCTCGCCATCTTCCGATTCCTGCTTCTGCTCCTGCTCCTGCTCCTGCTTCTATCCCAACCACTGTCACGGTTCCTTCCCCTGCCTCTGCTCCTGCTTCGGCTGCGGTCTCTGCTTCTTCCTCTATCTCTGCTCCTACTTCTGCCTCTTTCCACATACCTAATATTGAAGGAGCACAAGCTTTATCACAACTCCAAAACTAAGGTTGGAATAAGGAACACGAGCCTCAGAGAGAAAGTAACAAAAGAATACAGAAGCACATCGGAAATCTGAGAGAGAAATACATAACACAATTGAAAAGAATTTAAGGTCAGTGTGACACTGTATCCATCTCAGAGTGAATATATGTAATAACTAATTGATTATGGATAAGAGAAGCACGAGCAATGTAAATATTAAGAAGTTATTCTAGCTGCATTTTGTGGTTCAAAGAAGATAAACCTGAGGTTTATATGTTTGAGATACTGTACCTAATTCAGAACAAAAGCAGTCTACTTATCAACAGATTGTCATAACAAAGAACAAGGAATACTAATCTAAGGTTTCTAAAGGTAGAAAAAGATGAACAGTTGCAAACCTATGAGTTTGGCGCACAGTATCTTCAGGGGAGTGGTTCCGCTTTCTTTGATCCCATCCATCAAGACCAGGAGACATACTCTTATAATGACTATTTTCCCTATTGAGTTCCTGAGTTTGTAATACATCTTGTCCATCTTTGTAAACATTCTCAATCTTCACAGCAACATGATGTGGATCAAAAGATGACCATCCAGATTGATCTTTTGTTTTCAGTGAGTGACTATCTGCTCGAGAAGGGGACAGGTTTTGGTGTCGCCAACCATCCCCAGTTGAATATCGTTCTTTCTGAGTCCATGAATTGCCTTTGCTTTCTTCTTCAGCATCCCACAAAGATTTGCGCTTTCGCCTACCCTCAGCCATGGTCCACAGGTGTCAGAAAATGTCCCCTACGCTGATCCTCTTTCTGTGTAGCATTATCTGAAGATTAAGTAAACAACAAATACACCTTTGAAGGAACTAATTTGTTTTATTCTAAATTCTAGTCCAAATTAGAACTATAAATATGAGGGGAAAAAATCAGAGCTATAGCCTTCAAACATGGCTATATAAGTAATTGCATGCATATCCCAGTGGATTTCAGTGCCGTCATCAAATCAAAGTTAATACTCCCTCTACCCCAGGAATAAGGTCAAGTCATTCTATTTTGGTTGTACCAAAACATTTGTCGAACTTCTATAATAATAAAACACTTATTCTATTTTTTTTCATATTACTTAGTATATTACTGATTTTTTTCCAGGATAAGTTAGTCATTTTATATTATATTTCAACAGACTTTTTAAAAAATTCCTTATATTCATGTGCCATGTCAACAAAGATTGACATGATTTTTTGGGATGGAGGGTGAAGTATTTAAAACTTCTAATTACTTCTTCCTAGATCAAATATCAAGAAATGATCATGGCATCTCAGATCGTCTAATGACAAGATAGTCACAGATCACACACATTTAGTTTTCATTTTTCAAGCAAGTCAATTGCTACAATAATTTCAGAATTCTCGTCCTTGCTGTTTCTTTAAAGATTTGCATCAAACCACACTTAAAAGAACTGAGTCAGTAAATTCACTATGATAGCCATTAAAAATGCATTTATACCTAGAAGTCATCGCGTTCAGAAGTTTCATTCACTGTGAAAAGGTCCTCTCATTCAGTTGCATACACATGATGCATAAGCCAACTAATACAAAACGACATCACAGATCTCAACAATGATCAACCTATCCTAAATCAGTCACCGACAGATTCCCCAAATTCAAGAATCTCCAAATTCCATTTAATACATCAATAGATTGCCAATACACCCATGAAAGTAGGCCAAATTCAATTTAATACATCAATTACAATCAGTCTACATCGGTATAGTGGAATATGAATTAATCAAATGCTACATATACAATTCAGCTGAACACCTTGCAATGAGTTAAAAAGAAAGGGATAAAACTCTAGTCTATTGCAAGCAACCTAGGACCTCTCTTAAACTATCATGGTACAAGGATTCAAGAGCAAGTAAGAAAGGAACACATTCAAGCTGAGAAAACTTCCACCACAAGATGTCCTCTCAAACAAAGAGTTGCATGTTTCGCATCACAACTTCTGAGAATGAGAATGGTGACCCCAGCATCCTGAGCATAGATAGCCTCTACCATGTTTACAACCCAAAACCTTTCTAAAAGCTCCAAAAGCAGGTTCTAGGGCTCTTAATGTTCCATTGGCTGAAGAATGAAACACATACAATACTATGGAACATACTGCTGTATGTAAATTCCAAACAACTCCAGACAATATGCAACAAATTGCAGCAAACTAATATAACATTCCGTTGCCATAGAAGGTGAAGATTACTGACGAGGACCGAAAAGGTCAATGCCCAGGTTCTAATATATCTATGCTTGAAAGATTTCACATCCATTGACCTCCAGAAGGTTGTAACCAATATATAAAGCTATGGCACAAGCGGATGGCTTGCCAACCATCCACTGCTATAGATTTGGCAGCACAAAGAACATTGAGTTTGACCTAAGGACCATCAGAAAAGGTGCACAATGTGCATAAAGCTGCCAACTTGAGAGGGTGCAAGACCAAAATCAACAACTCAATATCAGAATGATGGTTGATATTGAGGACATAATCGCAATAATAAGGTGAAGATTATGGGTGGTTGTACAAGATGATGACATTTGACTTGCAGAACATGTCATGTGGCCCACCGACATGCAGCCATCTACACATGTAAAAGACCAAAAAGGAGAAATGAATCAAATAGCAGTATTGGCATGAAGCAATACACTAAATTATGTTCTAATATATTTATGTAACTTCCAATATGCTCTTCAAATTGGAGATCTAGAATTATATTTGCCTATCTATTCATAACATACTAACATAAAGGAAATCGCACATTCGGTTCTTGGGCCAGCAACATTCTAAAAATGAAGAGCATTTCAATGTTTCACAAATTTTGTTGCACACTAAAAGGAACCAATAAAGCAAAGAATTCCACAAGGGTTTGTGCAACCTTTGGGTCCAAAAAAGACACTTAAAGCAAAGCTAAAGCAGGCTATTCCCCCAAAAGTTTCCAAGAAAACAAGCATCAAATAATGTGCAAGACCATCAGAATGAAACTCATGGTTTCCTCACAAATAAGAATAGGGAGGTGAAAGACGTTGCAGGCCTAGAATAAAAGGCTTCCATCTATCTTGCTTTTGGTCCACACAAAAAAAACGGGATCAATCAGGCAATTCCTACCATGGCTTTTTAGAACTAAGCATCCCTCACACATTCAGAAGCAACTGATCAAATTAACATTTATTTTCCCTTCCTCAATAAGGAAGCATATCAGATCATAAAACCAACCGTTATCTCATTAACATCCAAGTTTGTCCAAAACTCTGAAACAACATATCTACAAAAGAAAAAAAAAAAAGGTTCAATCCCATCATCTACAGAAACTTTATTCCACCATGATAAAGAGGGACAGTTCACTTCATCCTACCGTGGGCTAGATGACCATAAAAGCTTTATATATGTGTGACAATAAAACCTTCATCTCATATCTAACATAAGTACTACTGCACAAGCTAACACCACTTCTTTACCTATAACAATAGTCCTTGCTAAAAATTTCCCCCTATTAAAGGAACCGACAAGCATAAATTTACTTTAAATCTACATAAGAAATTGTACCAGCATTAATCCCATCCGCCGAACACTAAAACTTCTAGTAATTATAATAGAACTTGAGGGGGAAAAAAAAATTTAAAAGCAAGAAACAACATTAAAAGAAGAAAAACACCTTAGCACAAACAAAGAAAATTCATTAATTCATGGAGAGAAAAAGTAAAACAGAAACAAAAAGAACCGAAAGAAAAATCCATTATTTCAAGCATATGTCGAAGAGATCAGGCAAGTCAACCAAACAGAAAAAGAAAACCCAATCTCTGTTCATCCATAAGCTTGCATTATTTATATTTTTCTGTCTATTTTCTAGGTCAAGAATAGTCAAGATTAATCTTTACCGACTAAAAATGAACCCGAAGAAATCAAGAAATAAAAGAAAAATCAATCCTAGAGGAATCATTAAACCCTAGAAAAATAAGAAGTAAAAAAGAAAGTATACAAACTAATCGAGAGGATGAGAAAGAGAGAAAGAAGGCTTACCTATAGGTGAAAGACGAAGATAAAGCAGCGATTAGAGATCCAAAAGTTAGAAGCCTTAGTGGTTCGAAGGCGGAGGAAGCGGCGGCTCTGTGTGTACTACTGTAAACAATCCAAACGTCTACGAGAACAAAATAAGTACAAGATAAAAATAGAAAGATCTCTTTACGTCAATGAATAATTAGAAGGACCTTATTGCAATTTTTTAAAATTTTCTTTTCAAAACAAAAGGCTGTCCAAATACCACATTTATTGACCAAAATATATTTTATACATTTCAAAATATATATAAAAATCCACGAAACATATACGGATGTCTAAATACAAGATTTATTATTGTCGGGACGGGGGAAACATCTGCGATCCGTCGATAGCCATATATTCTGCAAGTAAACCATCGTTTCTGGTACACTCGGAGATGGTAGAGCAAGGCAACAAAAACATTCGATAATCACTTTTAGCTTTTCTTCAGTGCCGATGAATACCACCGGAAGGTAATCTAGCCATTTGTCCTTTTTCGTAGATTTTATTTGCCTAAATTGTTCCTTAAAATTAATGTCAACGATTAATTTTGCCTCTAATTCTTCAGTGCCCGGAACATCCACGATCTCCAGAAAGGTGTGCACACATTTACCATTCTTCCCTTTTCCATCAATACACATTATTACGAAATTTGTTTTTAAAAAAAAAAAAATATATATATATATATATATATATATATACCTTGCGTTGTGATTCGCGATTCAGTAGTGCAAACGTAGACTGCGTACCGATCAGCTCTCAAAATTGATGCCATCCAGTGATTTAATAATCTCCTTGTAGAATTACCGTAACTTCTTATTAATCTCATAATATTCTTCTCGCTAGCACTACTATTTTCAACAAGGTTCTGCAGAAAAAGAAAAAAAAAAACAAACAAGATTTTATAATTATAATATTATATATATATATATATATATATATATATATAGGTATGTATGTATCTATACGGTACCATCATATCCAAATCGGCAGTAGGCATATCTTGATTTCTATCTGTTTGGATGTGCAGTTTCCATTTCAAATTAACAACTTATATATAAGTTTTTACATTATTATAAAGATAAATATTTGGACAACAAACAAGATTTTTTATTTTTTTTAATGATTTTTTGTCTTTATTATATCTCGAATTCATAATTTCTCAGTCATAAGTACTTATATCTCGAATTTATGATTTTTTATTAAAGGTACTTATCATCAGAATAAGAATAAGATATTTATTTTATTATTTTTTATACTCATAATTTATTATTGATATTTATTAGTATTAAATAATTATTTTATAATTATTTTTATTAATAATTTTTTTTATAATTTATTTATATTTTATTTGATTTGATTAGATTACAATAATATTTTATATATTTTTTATAAAATATATTTATTTATTAAATTTAATATATTTTTTTGTAACTGCTAATTATAATTTTAAGATATTATGAGTTCAAAACATTATAGATACAAATAAAATTGAAATCAAAATCTAAAAACATTAAAAATATCAAAACGGCAAAAAAAAAAAAAAAACATTGATTATTTTCTGGAAGCTAAGTTTTGTGGTTGCCATGGGGAAAATATTTCATCGTCTCTGAAAATGGGAGGAAAATCTTGTGCAGCCATGGAAGATTCAGCAACAGAAGAAATCAAGGTAACAATTCTTGTGAGTTTCTCATTATTTCCAACAAATACAATCGGAACATAATTAAGTACCAATTGATACAACTCGGAAGCCTTTGAATTAGTAAAATGCGACTTAAACATTAAGTCCACCAACAAAATTTCTTCCTCATTCACGATCTCAATGTATTGGTTTCTATTTGTTTTCTTTTCCCCTTCATTTTCACATTGTTATAAAATACATACATTAATTACGTGAAAATTCTAAATAAAAAAAAGCAAAGAAAAGAAAAGAAAAAGACCTTCAGCAGAAACGGTTTCCCATTCATTAATGCAAGCACTGGCTTCCCAGCCATTGTTCAGAAGTTTTGAAGTTATCCAATCATTTAATAATTTTTTATAATCTTTCTGTCTAGAACAGACTATTCCCAGAATTTTATTCTCAATATCACTCCTATTATCAACAATGTCCTGCAAGAAAAAAAACATATATTATACAATATATATATATATATATATGTGTGTGTGTGTGTGTATGTATATACGTACCTTCAAAACGGATTCTGGACTGGTATCGGGATGGGAATTTGATGATTCACCTACTTCCATTATTATTTCCTTACCAGCCATATCTTTGGTTTTTTTTTTTTTTTTTGCTTTAGTTTCCAATTCAAACAACTATATTATATATAAGTTATGCACAATTCTTCCTTCGTCAAGATATTTTAGATTAATTCATAATTTAGTTATCAATAAAAAAAATCTATATATATATTTTTTATATTTTTTTATTAGAGAGTTTAAGTTTTAAAATTATAAATGAAAATATTACTATTAAAATTATTTATTAACACTTGTATTATTAATTAAAAATATTTTTTTAAAGATTCGTTAGGGAATAAAATCTCACGAGAAAAATGCAAAAAAAAGGAGTATATTTTACCGTTAAAATCAGTTACTAATTCTTTTTATAGAGTATTTATTATATGTAGATTCTAGTATTTTAAAAACGAAAAGACACAAAATAATAAGACGAGGATTAAGAAATTTACTAGAAATTCCAGGTGGTCTCTTTTCTCTGAAATAGAATCCACGTAATTGGGAAATTTGTCGGTTCCAAGAACACGCATTTCAGCGCTTTCGATGTAGAAACAGATTAAAAACTCAGCAGTAAAAATCTTCAGCCGGAGAAACAGTGAAAAACAATTTCTTTCTTTATTGGGTCTTTCCAAGACAATTTCTTCTGCTTGCTTCCATTTTTGGTCTTTTTTCTTTAAACAATAAAATAAAATAAAATAAAATTTCTGCTGCAGATCAGATGCTACCTTCTGCTGGAGGCTACTGAACCCACCAAGAATCACACAGAATGAGGGGATTTCTTGGAGGTTTCACTAGTAATATAGAACCTAGACAGAGACTTTCCGTTTCTGGGTACGTTCTATGATCTATTCTTTAATTGGTTTTCAGCACATGTTGCTTGATCTTTAGCGTTTTTGTTGTTTTTCCATTTTTTGCTTTGCTTTCTTTTGAAATTATTTATATGTATAGATTTTTGCTGCTTAGTTTCAGAGTAATGGAGTTTTTGGGATTTCCTTGTTATTGTTGTTAGGAGTAGAAATTTTCTTGAATGTGGAGATGGGGATTGACTATTCACGGTTCGATTCTGAGTTTGACTGAAGTAGGAATCAGTGCTCTTTAGTGTATCTGGGCTTTCTGAGGATTAATTAATGGAGTTTGGATTTGCTAAGAATTCATGTAAATTTGGTTATATGAACTGATCCAATTTGGATTGAATTACTCAGAGCACTCAGTCTTTTATGCCTATCCATGATTTATGAATTTTCCCTAAATTTTTCGTGTTATGTGCTTACTCTTTTGATCTGGTTCAGTGAAGAAACCAACAAAAGGAAAGTAGTGAGAAGTAAAAGTTCTAGAGATGCAGAAAAGGGTCTTTACAGTCCCAAACAAGGCCGGAGTTTTAATTGTAAATATCCAACTTTGAAGCTGGTATTGGGTATTATTATACTGGGAGCATTTCTCACACTCTTACACACTCCTGCAATTTATGATACCGAACACACATCCAAATCTGCTCCTCGGTATGCTACTTCTGACATATCTTTGGTTTGGAGTCAACTCTTGTCATTCTTGATTTTCACAAAACTAAATCTCTGTTCCTTTTGTGAAACCTGATTATGCAGATCAGGTTTTTTAGATAGATGGGCGAGGGATGCAGCAGGTGTAGATCCACGTTATCAATCTCACTCAGATATCAACTGGGACCAAGTTTCCAGAGTGGTTGATAGATTAACTGATAGACACGAGTATAAGGGAATAGGATTGCTGAACTTCAATGAAAGTGAAAATGATAAGTGGAAGCAATTATTTCTTGATGCTGAGCATGTTGTTCTTAACCTTGACTCTGTCCCGAAAAATGTTGTATGGGAAACATTATATCCTGAATGGATAGATGAAGAAGAAGAATATGAGATTCCTATATGTCCTAATCTTCCCAAGCTTCAAGTAGCAAGTAAACCACGTATTGATCTTGTTGCTGTGAAACTTCCTTGCAATAATAATAGGTCACAGGAATGGTCAAGAGACGTAGCTCGTTTCCATTTGCAACTTGCTACCGCTCAACTTGCTGCCATGGCTAAGGGGTCTTATTCTGTGCACGTCCTCCTTGTCACTGAGTGTTTCCCCACACCAAATCTCTTTACTTGCAAAGAGCTAGTCGTGCGTGATGGCAATGTCTGGCTGTACGAGCCCAATCTAAGTGTGTTGAGAGAAAAACTTCACCTTCCAGTAGGATCATGTGAGCTTGCTGTTCCTCTCAAGGCCAAAGGTTAGTTAATTTCTTTTGTCTTCTTGTTTGTTTATTTGTCGTCTAAGCAAGTTTTGACTCGAATTCTTGTGTAGAGAACTGGCACTCAGGAAATGCACGACGAGAAGCATATGCAACGATCCTGCACTCTGCACATGTTTATGTTTGTGGAGCAATTGCTGCAGCTCAGAGCATTCGCATGGCTGGTTCAACCCGGGATCTTGTTATTCTTGTTGACGAGACTATTAGTGATTATCACAGGGGAGGTTTAGAAGCTGCAGGGTGGAAAATCCGCACAATTCAAAGAATCAGAAATCCAAAAGCTGAGCGAGATGCGTACAACGAATGGAATTATAGCAAATTCCGTCTCTGGCAATTAACAGATTATGACAAAATTATCTTCATAGATGCAGATCTATTGATACTCAGAAATATCGATTTCCTGTTTGAGATGCCAGAGATAACTGCAATTGGAAATAATGCTACTCTGTTCAATTCAGGTGTTATGGTGGTAGAACCATCAAATTGCACTTTCCAACTGTTAATGGACCATATAAATGAGATTGAGTCCTACAATGGAGGAGACCAGGGATACTTGAACGAGATATTCACATGGTGGCACAGAATTCCTAAGCACATGAACTTTTTGAAGCATTTCTGGATGGGTGATGAAGAAGAGATCAAACAAATGAAAATAAAGCTTTTTGGAGCAGATCCTCCTGTACTGTATGTTCTTCATTATTTGGGACTGAAACCTTGGTTATGCTTCCGTGACTATGATTGCAACTGGAATGTAGATATTCTCCAGGAATTCGCAAGTGATGTTGCTCACAGAACATGGTGGAAGGTCCACGACGCAATGCCGGAGAACTTACACAAATACTGCTTGCTGAGATCCAAGCAGAAAGCAGCACTGGAGTGGGATAGAAGACAAGCTGAGAAAGGTAATTATACAGATGGTCATTGGAAGATTAAGATACAAGATCCACGTTTGAATACCTGCTTTGAAGATTTCTGTTTCTGGGAAAGCATGCTCTGGCATTGGGGAGAAACAAATTGGACTGATAATGCAACTGCTACTCCTACCCCGATAGCCATCTCTTCCACAGCTTCACTTCCTTCTTCCAAGTAATCTGCAACTTGTAGAACTGTAAATGATAAAAAAGAGTTCACAATTTTGGGGAAAATATATATATTCAAGTATATTTTTTTATTATTCTTTTTATTGTCAGCTTACATTTAGTCCCAATTTAGTAGTAGTACTGAATGTTAAATTCAGAAGACAAATATGTTTGTTTCTTATATATATATATTGATTGGTCTCCATATTCAAGAACAACTGAAATCTTACTCGTGAAAAATCCACAATTTAAATGAACAAACGCCTAATTTTCTCGGTATCCAATTTCCTCCAGACCCGTTTCTCATTTTGCTTTAATTACTGTTCTAAATCGACTCAAGGTGAAGCAATCCAAGCTCAAAATCTCACGTTTACGGCTTGTATCAAGATTCTTCAATCATGTTCTCAAGAATTGGACCTCAGCGGAGGTACACAACTTCATACCCACATGTTCAAGAGTGGATTTTTCAATTCTTCCGCTCTTTCAACCACCAGTCTTATCAATATGTACTCCAAGTGCTCTGCTTCCATTTCGGATGCATTATCGGTGTTTCTGGCTTCAGGTTATGTGGATAATGTGTTTGTTTATAATGCGATTATATCTGGATTCATTTCCCATGATTTGCCAAAAGAAGCTCTTCAATTTTACAATGAGATGCGAATGATTGGTTTAATTCCTGACAAATTTACTTTTCCTTCCGCCATTAAAGCTTGTCTGGATATTTCCCAAGTTAAAAGAATCCATGGGTTGGTTTTCAAACTTGGATTAGAGTTTGATTTTTATGTAGGGAGTTCATTAGTGCATAGTTATCTGAAATGTGGATCCTCAACAGATGCACTGGACGTGTTTGATGAATTGCCTGAACGAGATGTAGTGATTTGGAATGCCATGATTAATGGGTTTTCTCAGACAGGGGAACTTGATAAATCATTGGAGGTGTTTAGGAGAATGGTTGAAGATGGGATTATTCCAAATAGGTTCACTGTTACTGGCATTTTATCCATTTTTGCAACAGCAGGGGATGTTCACAGTGGAAGGGCAATACACGGTTTTGTGATAAAAATGGGGTATGATTTAGCAATAGCAATTTCAAATGCATTGATTGATATGTATGGTAAATGTAAATGCATAATGGATGCTGTATGTGTTTTTACTTGCATGCTTGAGAAGGATATTTTGTCATGGAATTCAATAATATCTGTTCATGAACAGTGTGGTGAACATGAGGAAACATTGAGACTCTTTGAAAAGATGCTGTGTGCTAATGTTCAGCCTGATTTGGTCACCATTGCCAGTGTCCTTCCTGCTTGTGCTCATCTTGCACAATTGATGCTTGGAAGGAAGATTCACGGACACATGACCATAAATGGCTTGGGAAAGAAGGGGTCGGATGGAGAATTCAACGATGTCCATATCAGCAATGCAGTCATGGACATGTATGCAAAATGTGGAAGCTTGAGGGAAGCTGGTTTGGTTTTCAATAGAATGATACATAGAGATGTTGCATCATGGAACATCATGATCATGGGATACGGTATGCATGGTTATGGTAATGAAGCAGTAGCTTTATTCTCTAGTTTGGTTGAAGAACAAGAATTAGAGCCAGATGAGGTGACTTTTGTAGGGATATTATCAGCTTGCAGCCATGCAGGATTTTTAACACAAGGTTATCAACTTCTTCTGCAAATGCAGCCAAAGTACAACATTCTCCCAACTATTGAACATTACACTTGTGTGATTGATATGCTTGGTCGGGCCGGGAGACTCGAGGAAGCATATGAATTGTTATTGAAAATGCCCTATGAAGCCAACCCTGTTGTTTGGAGGTCATTTTTAGCTGCATCAAGAAAACATGGGAATTCAGATTTTGCTGAGATTGCAGCAGAGAAAGTATTTGAACTGGAACCAGAACACTGTGGAAATTATGTGATTCTGTCAAATATTTATGGAGCTTCTGGTCGATTTAAAGAAGTATTAGGGGTAAGACATACAATGAAAGAACAAGATGTAAGGAAAATGCCAGGTTGCAGCTGGATTGAACTCAACAATGGCGTACATGTTTTTGTAACCCTTGACAGGAATCATCCAGAACAGCTTCAAATATATGCTGCATTACATTCCCTCACTTCAAATATACCTAATCTCCTCTCATCATCGTTATCACTTTGAACAAGTTTTTACAGGTATAAGTCAAATTAATGCCGAGTTATCAATCTTGTAAGACAAGATTCTTTTCTTAATTTCATCCTCGTAATCACTCCATTCATTAAAAATATCCTGAAAAAAAAAAGACAAGAATATTTAATCTCTACACACAACACATTATATATATATATATATATATATATATATATATATATATATATATGTATGAATGTATGTATATATACGTCCGTACTTACCTTTATTTTTTCGAAATCTGTTGTTGATCCTGTGTAGTCCGAGAAACGTAATTCCTCCATAACCATTCTTGATAATCTGTATCCATTCTTGATGATTCTGATGTCTCGTGGTTTATAAGAGTTAGTTTTTGGTCCAATTCTCCATCGTCTTTTCTTTTTCGTTTATAACCCACCATAACTTTTGCTGATAATTTTGTCTGATCATCTATTTTCCATTTATTACTATTTGAAATCTTTGTTGATAATTTTGTTTTGTCGTCCATTTTTTGTTTATTACTATCTGAAACCTTTGTTGATGATTATGTTCCTTCACTTATTTTTCCTTTAATTTATATTTCAAACAACTCATATATATAAATTTTATACAAAATAATAAATAAAAATAATCACAGCAACAATCTAGATATTTTATGTTATTACTATAGAAAAATGAATAAAAAAAAAATTAATCTCGAAAGATATTTTATCCTATATTTTAACAAAAAATGTTTCACTATTGTATGATTTATAACAAATATTTCATTATATAATTTTAAAAATACCATATATTAATATTTAAGATACTCTAACAAAATTTTTTTCAAAAACTTACAATAAGAGAAGAAGACTTAAATGGAACAAATATATGTATATATAAACGCGTCTAGAAGAAAACCTTTTCAACTTCTCAAATTGTTTATTTTTTTATAATATTTTTATTTTTATACATATACATAGGTTTTCTCTTTCTTTCTGTCTCTTTCCCCTGTAGTCAGTCAATATATGAATCTATCACGATTTGTCAAGGTTTTACAATATAGACGGTAAAAATAAAGGGAAAAAGTGTATTTTGTGAAAATGTCAAGAAATTTTTCCATCTTTACATTTCTTTTTGGGGAAATTTCTTAGGATAGAAAATTATAAATACTCAATTAAAATTTGCAGAATGATGACAAATCTGCTGAAAGATCTTTTAAAATTTCATTTTTTTTGTTGGGTCTTGATCAACGATGGAATCTCCAGAATTTTGTTGGGTTTTCTGAACCTTTCCCCCTTTCTGCAGCTGAAGTTGGAGTGTAGAGTTCAGGAAAAGGTGGTGGTGTGGTGGTGGAGGGGCTAGTGGCTAGAAAGAAGGAAGAACGAGAAAAAAGAAAGAGATAGAAAGGAGAAAGAAGGAAGAGAGAGAAAATTTATCATAAATGTAAATTGTAACTGAAAAAAAATTTATTGCAGTAGTTTGCGATTGGAAGATAGCCATTTGGAAAATAGAAAATTTGATTTTATATAATCAGGGATTGTTGAACAGTCGAATAAATTATGCTAATAATCTTTGTTATCTTTTTCAAAAATAAGTGCAACAGAAAAAAAAGAGAATGACAATTTAATTTTGAATGTTGCATTTCATATGTTTTTCAATTTAATATAAGAAAAGTGCAAATGGGAGATAGCCATTTGTTGTACAAAAAATCTGGTTTC
This sequence comes from Asclepias syriaca, assembly GCA_027405835.1. NCBI lineage: Eukaryota > Viridiplantae > Streptophyta > Magnoliopsida > Gentianales > Apocynaceae > Asclepias > Asclepias syriaca. The sequence continues at coordinate 20,905,236 of CM049934.1, forward strand.
AGATGTAAAGGAATAGGTTCATCCATAATCGAACATATTATGACAATAATATTTCTCAACATTTTTTCGGTGCCAACAAATATTTTAGGAAGATAACTCCACAACGTATGATATATTGTCGTAGGCTGAACAAAAGTAAATTGTTTTCGAAAATTTATGTCAATTATTAATTTTTCTTTAACTCTTTCTCCTTCTCTATTCTGTAGACAAACATACTCGTAGCAGTCTTTGTATTTCGACCCTTTTTTATCAACAAAAAAAAAAAAAATATATATATATATATATATATATATATATATGTATATAAACCATAAAATATATTTATGTATATATAAAATAACGAAAAAAAAAGAGAAAAATAGAAATAAGAACAAACCTTGAGCATCAACGCCATGCCATTCAGTATAGCAAACCCTGGCGGAAGAGTATCCATGGTCCTTCAATGTTCTCAATACCAACGGATTATTCAATTCTATATCATTGGATATTTTTTTTAATTTCTCCTCGTAAGATACGATTATTCTCATAATAATAACTTCAAATTCATTCATATCATTTATAACTTTCTGAAAAAAGAAAAGAAAAAGAAAGACACGTATATTAATTAATTAAATACACACGAAAAATATTAATTTAAATATACATACTTACGTACATTTATTTCCAAAAGTTCATTTTGTCTTTCTTCCATCGGAAGGGAAATCCATGAATTGTAACTTTTAAGATATTTTGATAATTTGGAGTCGTCCGAGTCTTCTGGCCATAATGTGCGACAGGGAGAAAGCCATTTACGGAGTAAGAATTCTCTTATGGGATCAGCTGCCCCAAAAGAGATGAAATCTATAATTGTTGTTAGCTTTTCTTTGGTTCTAACGAACAAGTCGGGGAGATATTCTAAGAATGGCTGCGCCGCTGGCCAAAATTTTAATTGTTCCCGAAATTGTAAATCAATGATAACATTTTGTTCATTTTCCTCTCGATTCACTATCTCAACGAAGCTATGTGTAGCTGTGTATGCCTTCCCTTTTGTATCACCAAAACTTTAATTTAAATACCCAGCCATATATATATATATATATACATATTAATACGAAATTTAAAAAGGGAAATTATGTTAAATAAGACCTGTTTTTTCACGAGTGGCATGCCATTCAGTATTGCAAATATGGGCATTGTATTGTTCCCTTCTCAATCCTCCCACTACCAAATTATAATTTGATGCTTTTAAATTAATCTTATAAGACAAGATTTTTCTCAAAATTTCATACTCATAATCACTCAATTCTTGAAAAAGTTTCTGCTAGAAAAGAAAAAGAAACCCCATAAGAAAGTTTAATTTCCACTTACATACATTATACATATATATATATATATATATATATATATATATATATATATATTATTTATTTATAATCTACATAGATAGATAATACAAGTCTTACCTTAAAAAACGTAGAATTTATTCTTGGTGCTCCTAAGTCTTTCAACTGATTTCTTCTTTTTTGTTTATCTGTAACTGTTGTTGATGATTCTGCTACATCATTTGTTGATGATTCTGCCACATCATTTGTTGATGATTCTGCTATTTCATCTATTTTTCTTTTATTACTATCTGAAACTTTTGTTGATAATTTTAAATTTATATTCATTTTTTTTCATTACTATTGAAAACCTTTGTTATGATTGTTATGAAACTTCCAATTTTTTTTTTAAATTTCAAGAAACTCATATATATATATATAAGTTAATGCACAAATCTTTCTTGTCCTAAAAGTTTTACACAAAATAATCAGGGCAACAATCCAGATATTTTATGTATATTACTATACAAATTTAATATCACAATAAAAATATTTTATATTACTATAAAAAATGAATTAATTTTGTAAGATATTTCACCATTGTAAAATTATTTGAGATATTTCTAATATGGATGATATTGTTCTCGATATTATATATATATATATATATATATATATATATATATATATATATATATATATATATCTAAAAGAGATATTAAAAGTTTATAAATATTTCAAATCATTCTTATATACGGTACACATTCATATAACATATAAATACAGAATAAATATCATAATATCTAAAAAATATGAATAAATATTAAGTGTCTTAAAAAAAATTAGAGTCATGCATTACTTAAAAAATTTCTAATTTTCTTATTATTTGCATCAATTCATTTTTTTCTAACTTTTTATTTGAAAATGAAAATATAAAAAGTGGAAAGGAAAAAAGAAGGAGGAAGATTTAATAATATATTTAAGTTAACAAATGATTTAATATAATTTTTAATGGAAAGATCAATATCACAATTTTTTATAGTTGAGACCAATTCCACCAAAAATAATAATTTGAGGACTAATGTCACCAAACCTCTATAATTTAAAAATTATTTATACCGATTTTTTTATAGTAAATACTTTATCACGCCCGAATCCGGGCCTAGTTCGTGAACTAAATTCTAAACTCGAGACATAACACGGCTACATTCAGTAGATTTTTTTAAAGAATGTCAAGTCACTTACTTTTAATTAAATAAAACAGTTAAATAACCTATTAACTTTAAAGAATCCATAAAATATCATTCAGAATTGTAAACTTTATTTAATAATAAATCCACACTCAATAAGTTCAAATTCCCAATAATATAAAAAGTTTATTCTAACAAGACAAACAAAGTAAAAAGACTCTAAAACTCTTATTCAAAGTCATCCATCCAGTAATTATCATCCTCTAACTCAATATCTTCACTGTCATCTGTAAGGTGAGAAATATAGAGAAATGATGAGTATAAAAATACTCAGTAACCAGAACAATCCTTCCTTTAAAAATCTTTAATTTAAAAATAAATATCTTTATAAAAATAATAAACACTTTTAAAATACTTTTTACCTATAAATAAGAAAATGATAAAAGATAATAAATCTTAAAATAATATTAATAACAATAAATATTTTTCAATATTTTTTATCAATAAACAGAAAATAATAAAAGATAATAAATCTTAAAATAATAAGAATAACAATAAATACTTTTATCTATAAACACAAAATAAATATTTCATAATAATTTATTCAAAAAATTTGCATAATTCAGAATAATATAAGACAAACATTCAATCAATATATATATTTTTTCTTTTGTTTGATTATTGGGGAATAATTGAATGTTTCGCGAATGAGTCTTACCTAATATCAATTCCTAATACTCGTTAGAAAAGGGCATTGTCAATGGAAGATCTTATAAATGGTGGAACATGTTTCTTCCATTGCTATCAATCAAGTTAATCCCCAATAAAATTAAAGATTATAAAAATTTATATTTAATTTACTTTTATAAAACTTCAGTGTAAAACATTATTATTTTAAAATATTTAACAATACTGAAATTAAGAAAAAATGTACGTTATTTTTAAATAATAAATTAAAATCTTTACAATACTTAAATTAAGAAAAATATATTTTATTTTAAAATAATAATTTAACAAAAACTATATAAAAGAATATAAACTCTGTAATTTAAAATATATTTAATAATATATATAATATATTAATAACATAAATAAAAGAATATAAATACTTATTAAAAAAATATTTTTTTATCCTTTTATTAAATAATAATAAAAATTAATATATTTATTATATTTATACATTTAAAAGTTTCAACTTTTAAATATATATATATATATATTTATTTATTTATTTATATAAATTAATAACTATATCTATTTAATAAAAAAACTTAATTAAAACGATTTATAATAAAAAAATACTAAATATATTTAAAAACAAAGTATTGATCAAAACATCACAAAACTTAAATTTATAAAATTCTAAATTTTTAATAATCAAAACTAAAGAAAACAAACTTTTACTTAACACTAAAAAAAAAAAAAATTCACAAATCACAGGCACGAAACCAAAAACTAATTTTAAATTCTAAATTTTCCAAAAATTAAAACTTGCCTAAAATCTTAAAATTTGCTGAAAATCTTAATACACAGTTAAAGAATATCATTCCAAAATCGTATTCTTCAAATTCAATATCTTTTAAAAAATATTAGATGATAGTAAATTTAAAAAAAAAGAAAAGAAGAAAGATGATCCACCTACCTCGATTGATCTTGTGTAAATTCAAATCAATTTAGGTATTGGTCTTTTAAATCCCCTTCAAACTCTACCAACAATTCATTTATAAAAAAAATTAGAACTTAATCTGACCTCGTTGTCTCATCAAAATAAAAAACACAAAAAACATTAAAAAAAACTTACATTTTTTACCAATTTCTAGAGATTCATAAAACCTTAATTTCTTTTGCTCTCTAGCAACTTTTGAGTTATTAAATAAATATTAACTCTTGAGGTAAAACTTGATAATCATTCTAATAACTGTCTCTTTCTTTCCTTTTATTTTTCTCCATATCCTATTTTTCTCATCTTCTGTCTCTGCTGTATTTTTATCTTTTCTTCAAATTATGTCCCTAAAAATCATTCTTATTTTCTATAACTTAATTAAATTAAAATATTTAATTTTTATTAATTAATCCCTAATATTTTTCATATATTATAATTCAACTCATAATAGTAATAATAAATTCTTTATTTATAAATTTAATTAAAAATTTATAATAACTACTTTATTTGGGTTGGTTCAGATATTACAATAATACACGTAAATAATACCTTTATATTTGGGAGAGGTGCTGGTGATGCTGTATCGTCGAAAATTCCTTCGCCTGTTATTTGTTATGATTCTCCCTCGTCCTTCATTTTCCCTTCAATTTTATTTCAGCATTTGAGGTTTTTTTTAGTTTCTAATTCAAGCAAACTTTTATATATATTATTACAAATATTATTTATGATTTTTATTGTAATTTGATTTAGATATATTTAATATTTTTTAATATGTATTTATATAAAAAGATATTTAATAAATAAAATTATAAAATTAAAGATAATAAAAATATATATTTTCCATTATCGGTTGAAATTTGCAACAGCCAAATCAATTGAATATTTGTTGCTAAATATTGACAATAATCCATTGTTAAATAGCAACGGTAAGCTATCGACATTCGTTTGTCAAATAGCAATGGTCTAATGCCGTCAATAATTTAATTAAATAGCGATAGTCTAACGCCGTCGAAAATTTGTTGTTAAATAGGGACGATATATGTGCATCGTTAATAGCTTCGAACTATTTTGTAACGGTTAAATTTATTATAAATTTGTGGCAAATAGTGATCGGTATACACAAATACAAATTTGTCAAAAATAACGATCGAATCTTGATGACGTTTCTATTAGCAACAAAATTTTTAGCAACGATCATATCTGTTGTGAATTTGTCACAAATACTATTTTGTGACGGACCTTCCACAGATACGGTCGTCACTAAAATTGAATTTTTTAATAATAATTTGGAAGAAAATGTGCAATGATAAAAAGAGAGAATGACAATTTAAATTTGAATATTGCATTTCATATGTTTTTCAATTTAATGATTGCAAAGTGTGAATGGGAGATAACCACTTATTGTACAAGAAATCTGATTTCAGATGTAAAGGAATAGGGTCATCTATAATTGAACACATTATAGTAATAATATTTCTCAGCCTTCTTTCAGTGCCGACAAATATTTTAGGAAGATAATTCCACACATTTTGATATTTCGTCGTACTTTGAACAAAAGTAAATTGGTTCCGAAAATTTATATCAATTATCAGTTTTTCTTTAACTCTTTCTCGTGCTAGTAGACAAATGAACTCGTATTTATGTTTGAGCAAACCTTTTTTTATCACCAAAAAAAAACATTTTGATATTAATCCACAAATTATTATTTTTGGTGGAATTTGTGTCCGAACTATAAACCAGAAACTAATTCAAAATTTTAAATTTTCCGAAAATTAAAATTTGCCTAAAATCTTAAAATTTGTTGAAAATCTTAATACACAGTTAAAAAATATCATTCCAAAATCGTATTCTTCAAATTCAATATCTTTTAAAAAATATTAGATGATAGTAAATAAAAAAAAAAAAGAAGGATAGTCCACCTACCTCGATTGATCTTGTGTAAATTCAAATCAAATTAAGTATTCGTCTCTTAAATTTCTTTCAAACTCTACCAACAATCCATTTATAAAAAAAATTAGAACTTAATCTGACCTCGTTGTCTCATCAAAATCAAAAACACAAAAAACACAAAAAAGAACTTACCCTTTTCACCAATTTCTAGAGATTCATAAAATCTTAATTTCTTTTGTTCTCTCATGACTTTTGGATTATAAAACGAATAATAACTCTTGAGGTAAAATTTGACAATCATTCTGATAACTGCCTCTTTCGTTTTCTTTTTCTTCATATCCTATCTTTCTCATCTTCCGCCTCTGCTGTATTTCTCTCTCTTTTCTTTAAATTATGTCCCTAAAAATCATTCTTATTTTCTATAACCTAATTAAGTTAAAATATTTAACTTTTTATTAAGTAATCCCTAACGTTTTTCATATATTATAATTCGATTCATAATAATAATAATAATAAATTCTTTATTTATTAATTTAATTAAAATTTTATAATAACTACATTATTTGTCCGGTCAAGGTATTAGAATAATACACGTAAATAATACCTTTATATTTGGGAGAGGTGGTGGTGTTGTTGTATTTCATGTTATACCTGTTATTTTTTATGATTCTCCCTCGTCCTTCATTTTCCCTTCACGTTCTATTTCAACATTTGAGGTTTTCTTTAGTTTCTATTTCAAGCAAACTTTTATATATATTATTAGAAATATTATTTATGATTTTTATTGTAATTTGATTTAGATATATTTAATATTTTCTAATATATATTTATGTAAAGAGGTATTTAATAAATAAAATTATAAAATTAAAGATAATAAAAATATATATTTTCCATTATCGGTTGAAATTTGCAACAGCCAAATCAATTGAATATTTGTTGCTAAATATTGACAATAATCCATTGTTAAATAGTAACAGTAATCTATCGACATTCGTTTATCAAATAACAATGGTCTAATGCCATCATTAATTTAATTAAATAGCGACAGCCTAACGCCGTTGAAAATTTGTTGTTAAATAAGTTGTTAAATTTGTTGTTAAATAGCCACAACCTAAATAACAATGGTCTAATGCCGTCAATAAATTCGTTAAATTTATTGTAAATTTATCGCAAATAGTGATCGACATACACAAATACAAATTCGTCAAAAATAACGATCGAATCTTGATGGCGTTTCTATTAGCAACAAAATTTTTAGCAACGGTCATATCTGTTGTGAATTCGTCACAAATACCTTTTTGTGACGGACATTCGATACATACGATGGTCGCTAAAATTGAATTTTCTAATAGTGATTTAAAAGAAAATGTGCAATGATAAAAGAGAGAATGACAATTTAAATTTGAATATTGCATTTCATATGTTTTTCAATTTAATGATTGCAAAGTGTGAATGGGAGATAACCACTTATTGTACAAGAAATCTGATTTCAAATGTAAAGGAATAGGTTCATCTATAATTGAACACATTATAGTGATAATATTTCTCAGCCTTCGTTCAGTGCCGACAAATATTTTAGGAAGATAATTCCACACATTTTGATATTTCGTCGTACTTTGAACAAAAGTAAATTGGTTCCGAAAATTTATATCAATTATCAGTTTTTCTTTAACTCTTTCTCGTGCTAGTAGACAAATGAACTCGTATTTATGTTTGATCAAACCTTTTTTTATCACCAAAAAATAAATAAATTATATATATATATATATATAAAGCATAAAATATATTTATGTATATATAAAATAACGAAAAGAAATATATAGGAATAAGAACAAACCTTGAGTAACGCTAGTCCAACGAGTACAGCAACACATGGCGGAAGAGAATCCATGGGCCCTCAATGTTCTGAATGCCCACTGATTCGTGATTTCCGTATAACGGATTAAATGTTCGGCCTCGTTTGTGATTATATTCATAGTATCAAATTCAAGTTTATTCATATCATTAATAACATTCTGAAAAAGAAGAGACATATTAATTAATTAAATAGACACGAAAATATTAATTTAAATATACTTACGTACATTTAATTGCAAATGTTGTCTTAGTCTTTCTTCAAATGGAAGGGACTGGGATGATTTGTAACTTCTCAGCTGATCTAATAAATTTAAGTGGTCTAATTCTATTGGTGATAATTGGCGACAGGGAGAAAGCCATTTACGGATTAGGAATTCTTTTATGTGAGGAAATGCCCCAGACGCGATGAATTCTATAATTCTTGGTAGCTTTTTTTTGGCTCTAACTAACAAGTCGGGGAAATATCGTAACATTGGCTCCGCCGCTGGCCAAAGTATAAACTGTCCCCGAAAGTGTAATTCAATGATAAGGTTTTCTTGTTCATTATTCTCTGGACTCATTATCTCAACGAAGCTATGTGTAGCACTGTATGCCCTTCCTTTTGTATCACCAAAAATATTTAATTCACACACACATATTAATACCAATTAAATAAGAAAAGTTATGTTAAACGAGACCTGTTGTTTCATCGGTGAAAATCCATCTAGTATCGCAAACATAGGCATGGTATTGTTCGATTCTCAATGCTTGCGCTACCAAATAATTACAATTTTCCTCATCTAAATCAAGCTTGAAAGACAAAATTTGTTTCAAAATTTTATCCTCATATTCACTCATTTCATTCTGCAAGAAAAAAAAAATCCAAAAGAATGTTTAATTTCCCCATACACACATTATACATATAATGTATATATATATATAGAAAATATACACGTCCGTACGATCTTTTGCCACTCAATCTTTGATGGTTTGTCTTGCAACTTTTCATGGGCTTTTCCTTTACCTTTATTCTTCTTCTTCATCATAACCTTTGTAACTTGTGGTGATTTTGCCGTATAATCTATTGCCATATAATCTGTATTTCTTTTAGGACTATATGAAGCTTTTCTTGTTAATTCTACCATATCATCTATATATTTTTTAGAAATATATGAAACTTTTGTTGATGATTCTGGCACATCATCTATATTTCTTTTAGAACTATATGAAATTTTTCTTGATGATTCTCCTACCTCATATATATTTTTTTTAGAACTATATGAAACTTTTGTTGATGATTCTCCTACATCATATATTTTTCTTTTAGAACTATGTGAAACTTTTGTTGATGATTCTCCTACCTCATATATTTTTCTTTTAGAACTCTGTGAAACTTTTGTTGGCAATTCTAATCTTTGATCATATACTTTTGCTTTATTGCTATCTGGAATTTTTAGTGATAATTCTAAATCTATATCCTTTTCTTTATTACTATTGAGTGATAATTCTAAATCTATATCCATTTTTTCTTTATTACTATTGAAACCTTTCTTGTTCATTGTGTCTCTTGACTTATTTTTCTTTCAATTTCTTTTCCAAACTTTCAGTTTTTCTTTATTTTCTATTTCAGCGCAACTCAAATATAAAAGTTAATGCACAGTTCTTTTTTGCCCTAAAAGTTTTACACAAAATAATCCGATTAAGAATATCTAGATATTTTATGTTATAATAGAAAATGAATAAATATAGTTAATATTACAATCTAGATATTTTATATTATTATAAAAAATAATTGATTTTTCTTGTAAGATATTTCACCATGGTAAGATTTATAACAATACCTCGTTATAAATTTAAAATTTTTTTATATTAATATTTGAGATATTTCTAATAAAAGAAGACTAAGGTCTCCTTTTTCATTGTTCAAGAAATATGATATTCTTCTCCAAAGAGATATTAATACTTAATTATAACATTTTAAATCATTTTTATATACGGATACACATTCATATAACTTATCAATACCGAATAAATATCACAATATCTCAAAAATATTAATAAAAAAAATTTAAAAAACAAAAGAAGAAAGAAAGAATTACAACCTTGCATTACTTAGTCTATTGTTTCAAGATTATTATTATTATATATATACTTTTATTTTTTATATTCAATACTTTGTCATTTATTAGAATTGGGAACTATTCAAATTAATAGTAAGAATTAAAAATAGTTAAAAAAAATATTATTAGTGATAACTTCACTTATAATTTTAAGTGATCAAGTTTTACACACGTAAAAATAAAAAGTAAAAATCTGGATAACAAACAAGATATTTTATATTAAAACTTTAATTAAATGTAATCTAGAAGTTGTATTGAATAATCTAAAATGTTGATATTGTTTCGATGTAACAAAAGAGATATTTAAAAATTGGTTATAAATATATAAAAAAAAATTTATTTTTATGTATATAAATACACATTCACGTAAAATTGATGTGAGATGCATATCATGTAAAGAATTTCAAAATTCAAATCTTATTCAAATGTAATGTTAAATATTAGATCAAATTTAAGACAAGAAAATAAATGTATGAATCTATAATCTATAACTGGTTATTTTGGGATTAGGAGATAGCCATTTGTTGTACAAGAAATCTGGTTTCATCAATGCAGGAATTGGTTCATCAATAATTGAACAAATTATTGAGATAATCCTTCTCAACTTTGTTTCAGTGCCGACGAATATAGGAGGAAGAAGATTCCACACTGTTTTATATCTCTCCGTAGGTTGAGAAACAAGAAACTGTTCTTTAAATTCTAAGTCAATGATCAAGTTTTCTTCTACTATAGAAGGTTCAATTCCTTGTGTCTTCAATATACTAATGAAGAAATATGTAGCATTATATTCCCAGCCTTTTTCATCACCAAAAAGGAAAAATTTAAATTAAATTAAATCTAAAATATAGAAAACAGAAAAAAAAAATTAGAAATAAGAACAAACCTAGAGCATCAATGCCTTCCCACGCAGTAGAGCAAATACAGGCGGAATGGTACCCATCGCTTATCAATCTTCCCAATACCATTTGATTACACAAATAGTAATCATCTTCTTTTTTATTTAATTCATTACTATAAGACAAGATTCTTCTCATAATTTGTGCCTCAAATTCACTCATTTCATTAAAAACTTTCTGCAAAAAATAAAAATATAAAAAAAAAATAAAATTTATGCATAATAATAATAATAATAATCTTTATATATATATATATATATATTATATATATATATATATAGTACATTTATATTTGAAAGTTTTTGATTTTTCACTTCAATAGGAAGGGACATCCATGACGAATAACTTCCAAGATCTGTTGATGATTCTGAGTTGTTCTCCATAATCAAATTTTCTATAATTCTCTCTCAAATATAGTTTGTTATGTGATATAATTTCTCATTATTTATAAGTATCTTTAGCAAGAAAATTTAATTTTTATTTTATTAATATTTTAAATACCGAAAAAATTATAATTCTATATTAAATTAATCCTATATACCTGGTCAATTAATAGCTATTTATTTTCGAAAAGGGCACTAAATTTAAAAAATAATTAAAAATTTATTTATAATTTATTTTAAACTTTTCGCATCTTTTAGTTGGCTTTGTAACGATTGATTGATATTAAATTAAATTAGAAGTCTTTTTTAAATAAATATGATTATATCTTATTTTAAATTTTGAATATTTAAAAAAAAAAAAAAATATATATATATATATATATATATATATATATTATCAAAACTAATAAATTGATTATTAAATATCAAATAATTATATTTTCTTAAATTCGAAATATATTAAAAAAATAAAAAGTGTTTTAAATTTGAAAACTTTGATAAATTTCATTAAATATTTGTGAAAACTTTTCTTCTTCATCTTCTTCGATTACTGCTTTTCTACACAATTTGCATTTTTTTTACAAAGGACTTATTTGAAAGATGATCTTATTTCTTGGGAAGTTTTGCTTCTGTTGTTTAAATATCTGGACAAGAAACAATAATATATAATAAAAACTGCAAAGATTTTTCCAGAAATTAAAGAATATAGATTTGGGTGTAATTGATATCTTCGATGTACAATTGATATGAGATTGCTATATCATCATAGTTTTAAACCAGAACTTGTTGGTTAGGCTGATGATGATTACTTGTCTGATCCACATAAAGACAGATCTCAAACAAGTTATGTTTCTACAAAGCAAACGTCACCTGCTACATCTTCGAATCATGCAAAAATTATAACAATCCATTAAGCAAGTCTTGAATGTGTTTGGTTAAGATCCACGTCTCAACACATGCGAGACATGTGGTTTATTTTCAAGTAAAGAACTTCCAACAACAATAATAATAATATATAAAGATAACACTTTATGTATAGCTCAATTACAGAATGATATATATCAAACAAGATCGGACAGAGCATATTTTACCAAAATAATGGGGATAAGAATCCAGATATTTTATATTACTATAGAAAATGAATAAATAAAGTTAACATCACAATTCAGATATTTTAAATTACTATAAAAAATAATTAATTTTTTTTAAAGATATTTCACCACGATAAGATTTATAACAATACCTCATTATAAATTTAAATTTTTTTCCTATATTAATATTTCAGATATTTCTAATAAAGGAAAACTCTAAGGTCTCCTTCCATTGTTGAAGAAAGATGATATTATTTTTAATATATATCTAAAACAGATATTAAAAATTAAATATCTAAGTTACACGTTCATTTAAGTAAGTATTTTAAAAAATAAAAAATTTAAAGAACAAAAAAAGAAAGAAAGAATTAGAGCGTTGCATTACTTGAAATATTTATATACGTCTACCCTTTAGCATTTGTCACATTTAAAAATAAAAATATTATGTTATTAATGAGGGTTTCAAAATTTAAATCTTTTTCCTAGTTTGTTGTTTCAAATTATTATATATATACTTGTCTGCCTCAAAAATTTAAATAATTATATAATAGTAAAAATAATTAAAAAAAAAGGAGAAATGACATTTTATTATTATTATTTTAAATAATATTAAATACTGAATTATATTGAAACACTAAAATATATATATAAAAAAATTATTGCTGTAGTTTGCGATTGGGAGATAGTCATTTGAAAAGCAGAAAATCTGATTTTACATAATCAGAAATTAATTGTTAAACAGTCGAATAAATTATGGCAATAATTCTTGTTAACTTATTTTTAGTGCCGACAAAAATGTTCGAAAAAAGAAGCCAAAAGGTTTTCATACGCAGGCAAAGGATTAATATTTCTTCCGCTGTTTCATTTTCTCGTACATTTCTCTATCTGAATCTTTATATTTCCTTCCTTTTTCATCACCAAAATAAATTAAAATTAAAATGAATTAAATAGCCACCCATGCATACGTACATATACATATTTGACTTCATCCTGGAGGGACCTCCATGTCAAATTATTTCCGACCTTTGTTGATAATATTGCCGTGTAATTCTCCATTAATAATTCTTCTTCGTTTGGATTAAGTTCTTCTAATTTTCTCTTACTCCCAACAATATCTATCTATCTATCTATGTTTCTCAGGTTTAATTTCTTCCAAACAACTATATATATATATATATATATATATATATTATGCAGAATTCTTTCTTGCTCCAACCAAGTTTTACACACATTAAAATAAAAATAAAAAATAAAAAATTGGAAAACAAACAAGATATTTTGTGTTAAAATTTTAATTAAATGTAATTTAGAAATAGTGTTAGATAATCTAAAATGTTAATACTGTTTATAAATACACATCCATGTATCATCCATGTGAGAAGGATATCATAATATATATATAAATTTATACAATATCATGTAAAAGATTTCAAAATTCAAATCTTATTCAAATGTAATGTCAAATATTACATCATATTTGAAACACGAAAAAAAATGTATGAATCTATATTCTATAACGGGTTATTTTGAAATTAGGAGATAACCATTTGTTGTACAAGAAATCTGGTTTCATCAATGCAGGAATTTGTTCATCAATAATCGAACAAATTATTGAGATAATCCTTCTCAGCTTTGTTTCAGTGCCGACGAATATAGGAGGAAGAAGATTCCACACTGTTTTATACCTCTCCGTAGGTTGACAAACAAGAAACTGTTCTTTAAATTCTAAGTCAATGATCAAATTTTCTTCTATTTTAAAACGTTCAATTCCTTGTGTCTTTGATATACTAATGAAGAAATATGTAGCCTTATATTCCCAATCTTTTTCATCACAAAAAAAAAAGAAAAAATTAATTAAATTAAATAAATATAAAACCTAAATTATAGAAAACACAAAAAAAAAAAAAAGAAATAAGAACAAACCTAGAGCATCAATGCCTTCCCACGCAGTAGAGCAAATACCGGCGGAATGGTACCCATCGCCTATCAATCTTCCCACTATCATTTGATTACACAAATAGAAATCATCTTCTTTTATATTTAATATATTACTATAAGACCTGATTCTTGCCATAATTTGTGACTCAATTACACTCAGTTCATTAAAAACTTTCTGCAAAAAATAAAATAAATACATAAATAAAAATTATACATAATAATAATAATAATCTTTATATATCTATATATAAACGTACATTTATATTTAAAAGTTTTCGATTTTTCACTTCAATAGGAAGGGACATCCATGACGAATAACTTCTTAGATCTGTTGACGAATAACTTCGGAGATCTGTTGATGATTCTGAGTTGTTCTCCATAATTAACTTTTCTATAATCCTCTCTCTCAAATATGGTTTGTTATGTGATATAATTTCTCATTATTTATAAGTATCTTTAGCCAGAATATTTAATTTTTATTTTATTAATATTTTAAATACGTAAAAAATTATAATTTCATATTAAATTAATCCTTAATACCTGGTCAATTAATAGCCAATTATTCCGAAAGCAAACCAAATTTAAAAAATAATTAAAATTTTATATATAATTTATTTTAAGAGCTTTTCGCATCTTTCAGTTAACTTTGTAACAGTTAATCGATATTAGAAAATTTTCAAAAATAAATATTGACTATATCTAATAAAGAGAATAAAAATATATTATCGAATTTTTGATAAATTGATTATTAAATATTAAAAATATTAAATATATTCCTTTTTAAGATACAAGAGTTAGAGAAAAAAATGCAAACTTTTTTTTCTAATTTTAAAATATATTCTAATTAATTTTTCTTGTAAGATATTTCAATTATTGTAGAATTTATAACAACAGTTCATTATAAATTTTTTTAAAATAAAATCTATATTAATATTTCAAATATTTCTAATAAAAGAAGACTCTAAGATCTCTTCCATTATTTAAGAAAGATGATATTATTTTAAATATATATGTAAAAGAGATATTAAGAATTAAATATCCAAAGTACATTCATATAACTTATCAATACAGAATAAATATATCAATATTTAAAAAATATAAATAAATATTAAGTGTTATAAATAATAAAAATATAAAAAACATAAAAAATAAAAGAAAGAATTAGAGCCTTACATTACTAATATAAAAAATGTAATTCAATTGGTAATAATTTCACTTATAACTTTGAAAGATTATGAGTTTGAGATATTGTAGATACAAATATGTCTCAAATTTTAAAATAATTATATAGTAGTAGAAATAATTGAAAAAAGTAACTCAATAATGTCTTTATTCACTTGACCTTTTCTCTACTCTTGTCTATGTTGTGATGAAGTTATACATATCTTTATCACTTTCATATATCTAAACATTTTCAATTTAGTCCTTTATATTTATCCAAATTTGTGATTTCAAGTTTTCTTTTTCTTTTTTCCTTTTTTTTTTGGCTCGTTTATTAATTTTAAAAACATAAATTTCTTTTTTTTAGGGAGTGTGGAGCCTTTTTGTGGAACGAAATAATGATAAACAAATAAATTAGTTCAACGAACCACTTTTGAACTAAGAAAAATACATATTTTATTTACTTTCCTGGGTTTCATTCAATAGGTTGTATTAATGTTTTAACAACTATATATATATATACATGAAGCATTTTTATGTATCAACCATTCACAATTTTCTTGTTTTCATGCAATTCATTATATTGCTTTTACTTGAAAAGAGAAAAGGAAAAGTTTCATTTACTCCTATTTTGTTTATCCGTCTAAATGTCTAGAACTTACAAATCTTTTGTATTGATCATTATTGTTTTATTCATGTGTTGCTTATTCTTTACCAACGATGCTTGTCTTCTCAACTCCAGAAAGCCTGGTACAAGAAATCTATTAATTGCTTTGGAGGAGAATAAACGATCAGTCCCTAGTCATGGTATAGGGAACTTATTAGCTGATATGAATGAGAATAAGCAATATGTTCCTAGTCTTGGTACATAAAATCTGTTAGTTGATATGGAAGAGAATAAATTATCAGTACTTAGTTTTGGTAGAGAAAATCTATTTGCTATCGTTGATGAAAATAAACAAGAATAAACAATTATCCCCAATCCTCGGATAAAAAATTTATTAGACATGGAAGAGAATAAACAATCAGTATCTAGTTTTGATACAAGAAATCTGTTAGTTGATATAAAAGAGAATAAGAGATCTGTCTCTAATCCTGATTTATCCGGCATAGATGAAATGTCAAAGGATATAAATTAATTAGGTTTAAAATAAAAATAAAAATTAAAAAATTGGAAAACAAACAAGATATTTTGTGTTAAAATTTTAATTAAATGTAATTTAGATATAGTGTTCGATAATCTAAAATGTTAATACTGTTCATAAATACACATCCATGTATCATCCATGTGAGAAGGATATCATAATATATATATATATATAAAAAGTTTATACAATATCATGTAAAGGATTTCAAAATTCAAATCTTATTCAAATGTAATGTCAAATATTACATCATATTTGAAATGCGAAAAAAAAAAAGTATTAATCTATATTCTATTATGGGTTATTTTGAAATTAGGAGATAACCATTTGTTGTACAAGAAATCTGGTTTCATCAATGCAGGAATTGGTTCATCAATAATCGAACAAATTATTGAGATAATCCTTCTTAACTTTGTTTCAGTGCCGACGAATATAGAAGGAAGAAGATTCCACACTCTTTTATACCTCTCCGTAGGTTGACAAACAAAAAACTGTTCTTTAAATTCTAAGTCAATGATCAAATTTTCTTCTATTTCAAAACGTTCAATTCCTTGTGTCTTTGATATACTAATGAAGAAATATGTAGCCTTATATTCCCAGTCTTTTTCATCACAAAAAAAAAAGAAAAAATTAATTAAATTAAATAAATATAAAACCTAAATTATAGAAAACACAAAAAAAAAAAATAGAAATAAGAACAAACCTAGAGCATCAATGCCTTCCCACGCAGTAGAGCAAATACCGGCGGAATGGTACCCATCGCCTATCAATCTTCCCACTATCATTTTATTACACAAATAGAAATCATCTTCTTTTCTATTTAATTCATTTCTATAAGACCTGATTCTTATCATAATTTGTGACTCAATTGCACTCAGTAGATTAAAAACTTTCTGCAAAAAATAAAAAATAAATTTTTTTTAAAAAAATTATACATAAAAAAATAATAATAATCTTTATATATATATATATAGAGAGAGAGAGAGAAGTACATTTATATTTAAAAGTTTTTGAAATTTTACTTCAACCGGAAAGGACATCCATGACGAATAACTTCCGAGGTCTGTGGATGATTCTAAGTCGTTTGTGGATGTTTCTGTCTCGTCGTCCATTTTTTCTTGATTATTATTTGTATCCTTTGTTGATACTTGTATCTCGTCGCTCATTTTTCCTTTATTACTATCTAAAACCTTTGTTGATATTTCTATCTTGTCGTTTGAAAATTTTGTTGATGTTTCCATCTCGTCGTCTATTTTTTCTTTATTACTATCTATAACTTTTGTTGATGATTGTGTTTCATCGCTCACTTTTTTTTTATTACTTTGTGAAACCTTTATTGATGATTTTGTCTCTTGACTCATTTTTTCTTTAATTTCTATTTCAAACTTTTAATTTTTCTTCATTTTCTATTTCAAACAACTATATATTATGCACAGTTCTTTCTTGCCCTAAAAGTTTTATGCAAAATAATCCGGACAAAAATCCAGATATTTTATATTACTATAGAAAATGAATAAATAAAGTTAATGTCACAATCCAGATATTTTATATTATTAAAAAATAATTAATTTTTCTTATAAGATATTTCATCATAGTAAAATTTATAACAATACTTCATTATAGATTAACAAAAAAAAAATTATATTAATATTTGAAATATTTCTAATAAAGGAAGACTCTAAGGTCCTCTTTTTCATTGTTTAAGAAAGATGATATTGTTTTCAATAGAGATATTAGTAATTAATTATATTATTTCAAATCATTCTTATATACTCATACACATTCATATAATTTATCAATACTGAATAAATAGCACAGTATCTAAAAAATATTAATAAATATGAAGTGTTTGAAAAAGAATAAAAATTTTAAAAACAAAAGAAGAAAGAAAGAATTAAAGCCTTGCATTACTTAATCTATTATTTCAAAATTATTTATTATATATATATATATTTTATAGTAAATACTTTGTCATTTATTAGAATTAGAAACTATTCAAATTAATGGTAAGAATTAAAAATAGGCAAAAACAATTGTAATTCAGTTGGTGATAATTTCATTTATAATTTTAAAAGATTATGAATTGAAGATACGGTAGAAATAAATATGTTTCAAATTTTAAAATAATTATATAATAGTAGAAATAATTTAAAGAAAAAGAAATGAGATGTTATTATTATTATTATTTTGGATAATATCAAATACTGAATTAAATTGAACAACTAAAACATATAAAAAAGTTAAAATTATTGTTGTAGTTTCGAATTGGGAGATATGTTGGGGTGTTAACCCATGTCTCACATTTGAAGATAATGATATAGTAACTAACTTATAAAAATACCACTAACTCCATTAGTAAGAGGAAGTTGCCCAAGAACAAAGTCGTGAGGTCCTAAATCCCAAAACGAACAATATCTTACTAATGTGAAGTTAAGTAGTGGAAGCTTAATCTTGTGGGATCATTCGGGCCCAACAAGATAGCCGTTTGGAAAGCAAAAAATCAGGTTTTAGATAATCAGGAATTGGATGTTGAGCCCTCAAACAAATAATGGTAATAATCCTTGTTAATTTTTTTTAGAGGAATATGTTCAAAAGAGAATCCTACACGTTTTCATATGACCGAAATTGTTTCTTCGTTCTTTCATTTCCTCCTACATTCTCGTATATTATGTAGAATTCTTTATCGCCCCAACTAAATGTAAAAAAACATAAAAAATAAACAAGATATTTTATTTTAAAACTTATAACTAAATGTAATTTAAAAATCGTGTTCTATAATTTAAAATATTGATATTGTTTTCAATGTAATAAAAGAGATATTTAAAAATTGATTATAAATATATATTGATTCGTCAAAAAATAGTCTGTCACATGTCAGGGATCCGTCGTCGTTTTGTGCTCTCTCTCTGCTGCAAAACAGTAAAGTTTGGTGGAAGGTCTTCGGTAAACTCTCCAATGATTAAGTCAGTGATTTGACTGTAAGGTAAGTAATTAGACATAGATGAGTAGAGTGATATGGCATTACCCTCATTACCTTTACGGGGGTGATATTTATAGGGGATAAACCACCCTCGTGTCAGGTAGATTGGGTGATTTATTATGTGAAATCTGATGGTTACCGGATTTTGTGAAAAATGTATGAGATCCCCTTTTTAGTAAGACGTTAGGGAGATTTTGACTGTAATCTTTTATGGAGTCAAACGTTGACCATCAGAGACGGTTCTAGAGATGTGATTGGTCAGTGGGTTTGACCGAAGTAACTGGAGTGTGGTGATCTCGTCCACGAGGTGAGGCGTAGTGGAACCTGTCATACCATGTCATACCATGCCAAGTGGACGGACACGTGAGCCCGGTGGGTTCCATATGCTTAGTGTCATTTGCCTGGTCAGCAGAGGTATTTTCATACCTCTCAATATATATATATATATAAGTTTATGTAATATCATGTAAAGGATTTCAAAATTTAAATCTTATTCAAATGTAATGTCAAATATTACATCAAATTTGAAACACGAAAAAAAAATGTATGAATTTATATTTTATAAGGGATTAATTCGAAATTAGGACATAGTCATCTGTTGTACAAGAAATCTGGTTTCATCAATGGAGGAATTGGTTCATCAATAATCTAACAAATTATTGAGATAATCCTTCTCAACTTTGTTTCAGTGCCGATGAATATAGAAGGAAGAAGATTCTACACTGTTTTATACTTTTCCGTAGGTTGACAAACAACAAACGGTCTTTTAAAATCCAAGTCAATAATCAATTTTTCTTCTATTATAAAATATTCAATTTCTTGTGTCTTCAATATACTAATGAAGAAATATCTAACCTTATATTTCCGGTCTTTTTCATCACAAAAAAAAATTTAAATTAAATAAATGTAAATCCTAAAATATAGAAAACAGAAAAAATTAGAAATAAGAACAAACCTAGAGTATCAATGCCTTCCCATGCGGTAGAGCAAATATAGGTGGAATAGTACCCATCGACAATCAATCTTCCCACTACCGATTCAAGACACAAATAGTAATCATCTTCTTCTTTTTTTTTTTAATTCATTACTATAAGACAAGATTCTTCTCACAATTTGTGCCTCAAATTCACTCACTTCATTAAAAACTTTATGAAAAAATATATATATATAATAATAATAATAATAATAATCTTTACATATATATATATATATATATATATATATATATATATATATATATATAGACGTACATTTATATTTGAAAGTTTTTTATTTTTAACTTCAATCGAAAGTGATATCCATGACGAATAACTTCCGAGGTCTGTGGATGATTCTAAGTCGTTCATTTTTCTTTTCTTGCTATCCGTAACTTTTGTTGATGATTGTGTTTGGTCGCTCACTTTTTCTTTATTATTATCTGAAACCTTTGTTGATGATTTTGTCTCTTAACTCACTTTTTCTTTAATTTTTATTTCAAACAACTATATATTATGCACAGTTCTTTCTTGCCCTAAATGTCTTACACAAAATAATCTGCACAAAAATTCATATATTTTATATTACTATAGATAAATAAATAAATAAAGTTAATATCACATTCAAAATATTTTATATTATTAAAAAAATAATTATTTTTTCTAGTAAGATAGTTCACCAGAGTAAGAATTCTAACAATATCTCATTATAGATTAACGGAAAAAAATTGATATTAATATTTGAGATATTTCTAATAACGGAATACTCTAAGGTCCCCTTTTTCATTATTCAAGAAAGATGATATTATTTTCAATAAAGATATTAGTAATTAATTATAATATTCAAATCATTCTTATATACTCATACACATTCATATAATTTATTAATACCGAATAAATAGCACAATATTTAAAAAATATTAATAAATATGAAGTATTTGAAAAAGAATAAAAATTTTAAAAACAAAGGAAGAAAGAAAGAATTAGAGCCTTGCATTACTTAATCTATTGTTTCAAAATTATTTATTATATATATATATATATTAGTAAATACTTTGTCATTTATTAGAATTATAAACTATTCAAATTAATAGTAAGAATTAAAAAAAATTGTAATTTAATTGGTGATAATTTCATTTATAATTTTAAAAGATTATGAATTGAAGATACGGTAGAAACAAATATGCTTCAAATTTTAAAATAATTATATAGTAGTAGAAATCATTTAAAGAAAGAGAAATGACATTTTATTATTATTAAATTGAACAACTAAAACATATAAAAAAATTAAAATTATTGCTGTAGTTTCAGATTGGGAGATAGCCATTTGGAAAGCAAAAAATCAGGTTTTAGATAATCAGGAATTGGTTGTTGAGCCCTCAAACAAATTATGGCAATAATCCTTGTTAATTATTTTTAGATAAATATGTTCAAAAGAGAACCCTACAAGTTTTCATATGACCGAAATTGTAACAGAAATTGTTTCTTCGTTCTTTCATTTCCTCCAACATTCTCCTATATTATGTAGACTTCTTTCTCCCCCCAACTAATTTTACACACTAATTTTACACACATAAAAAACATAAAAAATAAACAAGATATTTTATTTTAAAACTTATAACAAATGTTGATACTGCTTTCAATCTAACAAAAGAGATATATAAAAATTGGTTATGAATATATAAAATTTATTTTTATGTATATAAATACAATTCAACGTATCATTAATGAGAGAAGGATATCATAATATATATATATATATATATATATATATATATAAAGGTTTATAATATAGATTTCAAAATTCAAATCTTATTCAAATGTAATGTTAAATATTACATCAAATTTGAAACACAAAAAAAAAGAAGTATGAATCTATATTTTATGGGTTATTTTGAAATTAGGAGATAGCCATTTGTTATACAAGAAATTTGGTTTCATCAATGTAGGAATTAGTTCATCAATAATCGAACAAATTATTGAGATAATCCTTCTCAGCTTTGTGTCAGTGCCGACGAATATAGAAGGAAAAAGATTCCACACTGTTTTATACCTCTCCGTAGGTTGACAAACAAGAAACTGTTCTTTAAATTTTAAGTCAATGATCAAATTTTCTTCTATTTCAAAACATTGTGTCTTCAATATACTAATGAAGAAATATGTAGCCTTATATTTCCAGTCTTTTTCATCACAAAAAATTTAAAATTAAATAAATATAAACCATAAAAATATAGAAAACAGAAAAAAAAGAAGAAATAAGAACAAACCTAGAGCATCAATGCCTTCCCACGCAGTAGAGCAAATACCGGCGGAATGGTACCCATCGCCTATCAATCTTCCCACTACCATTTGATTACACAAATAGAAATCATATTCTTTTCTATTTAATTCATTACTATAAGACCTGATTCTTGCCATAATTTGTGACTCAATTACACTCAGTTCATTAAAAACTTTCTGCAAAAAATAAAAAATAAAAAAATAAAAATTATACATAATAATAATAATCTTTATATATCTATATATAAACGTACATTTATATTTAAAAGTTTTTAATTTTTCATTTCAATAGGAAGAGACATCCATGACCAATAACTTCCGAGATCTGTTGATGAATAACTTTTGAGATCTGTTGATGATTCTGAGTCGTTCTTCATAATTAACGTTTCTATAATCCTCTCTTTTAAATATGGTTTGTTATGTGATATAATTTCTCATTATTTATAAGTATCTTTAGCCAGAATATTTAAATTTTATTTTATTAATATTTTAAATACATAAAAAATTATAATTCCATATTAAATTAATCCTTAATACCTGGTCAATTAATAGCCAATTATTCCCGAAAGTACACCAAATTTAAAAAATAATTAAAATTTTATATATAATTTATTTTAAGAGCTTTTCGCATCTTTTAGTTAACTTTGTAACAGTTAATCGATATTAGAAATTTTTTAAAAATAAATATTAACTATATCTAATAAAAAGAATAAAAATATATTATCGAATTTTTGATAAATTGATTATTAGATATTAAAAAATATTAAATATATTCCTTTTTAAGATACAAGAGTTAGAGAAAAAAATACAAATTTTTTTTTCTAATTTTTAAATATATTCTAATTAACTTTTCTTGTAAGATATTTCAATTATTGTAGGATTTATAATAATAGTTAATTATAAATTTTAAAAAAAATTATATTAATATTTCAAATATTTCTAATAAAAGAAGACTCTAAGATCTCTTCCATTATTTAAGAAAGATGATATTATTTTAAATATATATGTAAAAGAGATATTAAGAATTAAATATCCAAAGTACATTCATATAACTTATCAATACAGAATAAATATATCAATATTTAAAATATATAAATAAATATTAAGTGTTTTAAAAAATAAAAATTTAAAAAACATAAAAAATAAAAGAAAGAATTAGAGCCTTACATTACTAATATAAAAAATGTAATTCAATTGGTAATAATTTCACTTATAACTTTGAAAGATTATGAGTTTGAAATATTGTAGATACAAATATGCCTCAAATTTTAAAATAATTATATAGTAGTAGAAATAATTAAAAAAAGTAACTCAATAATGTCTTTATTCACTTGACCTTTTCTCTACTCTTGTCTATGTTGTGATGAAGTTATACATATCTTTATCACTTTCATATATCTAAACATTTTCAATTTAGTCCTTTATATTTATCCAAATTTGTGATTTCAAGTTTTCTTTTTCTTTTTTCCTTTTTTTTTTGGCTCGTTTATTAATTTTAAAAACATAAATTTCTTTTTTTTTAGGGAGTGTGGAGCCTTTTTGGTGGAACGAAATAATGATAAACAAATAAATTAGTTCAACGAACCACTTTTGAACTAAGAAAAATACATATTTTATTTACTTTCCTTGGTTTCATTCAATAGGTTGTATTAATGTTTTAACAAATATATATATATATATTATATATATATATATGTGAAGCATTTTTATGTATCAACGTTTTCATGCAATGCATTATATTGCTTTTTACTTGAAAAGAGAAAAGGAAAAGTTTCATTTACTCCTATTTTGTTTATCCGTCCAAATGTCTAGAACTTACAAATCTTTTGTATTGATCATTACTGTTTTATTCATGTGTTGCTTATTCTTCACCAACAATGCTCGTCTTCTCAACTCCAGAAAGCCTGGTACAAGAAATCTATTAATTGCTTTGGAGGAGAATAAATGATCAGTCCCTAGTCCTGGTATAGGGAGCTTATTAGCTGATATGGATGAGAATAAGCAATATGTTCCTAGTCTTGGTATAGGATATCTATTAGATGGCATGGAGGAGAATAAATGATCTGTCCCTAGTCCTAGTATAGGGAACTTATTAGCTGATATGAATGAGAATAAGCAATCTATTCCTAGTCCTGGTACAGGAAATCTATTAGTTGATATGGAAGAGAATAAACTATCAGTACCTAGTTTTGGTAGGGAAAATCTATTTGCTATCGTTGATGAAAATAAACAAGAATAAACAATTATCCCCAATCCTCGGATGAAACATTTATTAGACATGGAAGAGAATAAGCAATCAGTATCTAGTTTTGATACAAAAAATCTGTTAGCTGACATAAAAGAGAATAAGAGATCTGTCTCTAATCCTGATTTATCCGACATAGATGAAATGTCAAAGGATATAAATTAATTAGGTTTAATACAACATATGTTTTTCAGGTTTAATTTCTTCCAAACAACTATATATATATATATGCAGAATTCTTTCTTGCTCCAACCAAGTTTTACACACATTAAAATAAAAATAAAAAATAAAAAATTGGAAAACAAACAAGATATTTTGTGTTAAAATTTTAATTAAATGTAATTTAGAGATAGTGTTCGATAATCTTAAATGTTAATACTGTTCATAAATAAACATCCACTTATCATCCATGATGGATATCATAATATATATATATATATATATATATATATATATAAGTTTATACAATATCATGTAAAGGATTACAGAATTCAAATCTTATTCAAATGTAATGTCAAATATTACATCATATTTGAAACACGAAAAAAAAAGTATGAATCTATATTCTATAATGGGTTATTTTGAAATTAGGAGATAACCATTTGTTGTACAAGAAATCTGGTTTCATCAATGCAAGAATTGGTTCATCAATAATCGAACAAATCATTGAGATAATCCTTCTCAGCTTTGTTTCAGTGCCGACGAATATAGAAGGAAGAAGATTCCACACTGTTTTATACCTCTCCGTAGGTTGACAAACAATAAACTGTTCTTTAAATTCTAAGTCAATGATCAAATTTTCTTCTATTCCAAAACGTTCAATTCCTTGTGTCTTTGATATACTAATGAAGAAATATGTAGCCTTATATTCCCAGTTTTTTTCATCACAAAAGAAAAAGAAAAAATTAATTAAATTAAATAAATATAAAACCTAAAATATAGAAAAAAAAAAAAAAGAAATAAGAACAAACCTAGAGCATCAATGCCTTCCCACGCAGTAGAGCAAATACCGGCGGAATGGTACCCATCGCCTATCAATCTTCCCACTATCATTTTATTACACAAATAGAAATCATCTTCTTTTATATTTAATATATTACTATAAGACCTGATTCTTATCATAATTTGTGACTCAATTGCACTCAGTAGATTAAAAACTTTCTGCAAAAAAAAAAAAAATATATTTACAAATTTTTTTAAAAATTATACATAAAAAAAAAATAATCTTTATATATATATATATATATAGAGAGAGAGAGAGAGAGAGAGAAATACATTTATATTTAAAAGTTTTTGAGTTTTTACTTCAGTCGGAAGGGACATCCATGACGAATAATTTCCGAGGTCTGTGGATGATTCTAAGTCGTTTGTGGATGTTTCTGTCTCGTCGTCCATTTTTCCTTGATTATTATTCGTATCCTTTGTTGATGCTTGTATCTCGTCGCTCATTTTTCCTTTATTACTATCTAAAATTTTTGTTGATATTTCTATCTTGTCGTTTGAAAATTTTGTTGATGTTTCCGTCTCGTCGTCTATTTTTCTTTTATTACTATCTGTAACTTTTGTTGATGATTGTGTTTCATCGCTCACTTTTTCTTTATTACTTTGTGAAACCTTTATTGATGATTTTGTCTTTTGACTCATTTTTTCTTTAATTTCTATTTCAAACTTTTAATTTTTCTTCATTTTCTATTTCAAACAACTATATATTATGCACAGTTCTTTCTTGCCCTAAAAGTTTTATGCAAAATAATCCGGGCAGAAATCCAGATATTTTATATTACTATAGAAAATGAATAAATAAAGTTAATATCACAATCCAGATATTTTATATTATTAAAAAATAATTAATTTTTCTTATAAGATATTTCATCATAGTAAAATTTATAACAATACTTCATTATAGATTAACAAAAAAAAATTATATTAATATTTGAGATATTTCTAATAAAGGAAGACTCTAAGGTCCCCTTTTTCATTGTTCAAGAAATATGATATTGTTTTCAATAGAGATATTAGTAATTAATTATATTATTTCAAATCATTCTTATATACTCATACACATTCATATAATTTATCAATACCGAATAAATAACACAGTATCTAAAAAATATTAATAAATATGAAGTGTTTGAAAAAGAATAAAAATTTTAAAAACAAAAGAAGAAAGAAAGAATTAAAGCCTTGCATTACTTAATCTATTATTTCAAAATTATTTATTATATATATATTTTTTTTATAGTAAATACTTTGTCATTTATTAGAATTAGAAACTATTCAAATTAATGGTAAGAATTAAAAATAGGCAAAAAAAATTGTAATTCAGTTGGTGATAATTTCATTTATAATTTTGAAAGATTATGAATTGAAGATATGGTAGAAATAAATATGTTTCAAATTTTAAAATAATTATATAATAGTAGAAATAATTTAAAGAAAGAGAAATGAGATGTTATTATTATTATTATTTTGGATAATATCAAATACTGAATTAAATTGAACAACTAAAACATATAAAAAAGTTAAAATTATTGTTGTAGTTTCGAATTGGGAGATATGTTGGGGGTGTTAATTCATGTCCTACATCTGAAGATAATGATATGGTAACTAGTTTATAAGAATACCACTAACTCTATTAGTAAGAGAAAGTTGTCCAAGAACAAAGTCGTGAGATCCTAAATTCCAAAACGAACAAAATCTTACTAATGTGGAGTTAAGTAGTGGCAGCCCAATCTTGTGGGATCATTCGGGCCCAACAAGATAGCCGTTTGGAAAGCAAAAAATCAGGTTTTAGATAATCAGGAATTGGATGTTGAGCCCTCAAACAAATAATGGTAACAATCCTTGTTAATTTTTTTTAGACGAATATGTTCAAAAGAGAATCCTACACGTTTTCATTTCCTCCTACATTCTCGTATATTATGTAGAATTCTTTATCGCCCCAACTAAATGTAAAAAACATAAAAAATAAACAAGATATTTTATTTTAAAACTTATAACTAAATGTAATTTAGAAATCATGTTCTATAATTTAAAATATTGATATTGTTTTCAATGTAACAAAAGAGATATTTAAAAATTGATTATAAATATATATTGATTCGTCAAAAAATGGTCTGTCACGTGTCAGAGATCCGTCGTCGTTTTGTGTTCTCTCTCTCTACCAAATACCTGTATCTGGGTTGTCTATGTGTTGTGGAAGAATTGTTGTCTTGCAACGCTAGGCCTGCAAAATAGTAAAGTTTATCGCAGGGTGAAAGGTCTCCGGTAAACCTCCGATGCTTAAGTCAGTGATTTGTTATGTGAAATCTGATGTTTACCGGATTTTGTGGAAAATATATGAGATCCCCTTACGTTAGGGGGATTTTGACTATGATTTTTTATGGAGTCAAACGTTGACCATCAGAGACGGTTCTAGAGATGTGATTGGTCAGTGGGTTTGACCCAAGTGACTGAAGTGTGGTGATCTCGTCCACGAGGTGAGGCGGAGTGGGACCTGTCATGTCATGCCAAGTGGACGGACACGTGAGCCCGGTCGATCCCGTATGCGTAGTGTCATTTGCCTGGTCAGCAGGGGGTATTTTCATACCCCCTCAATATATATATATATAAAGGTTTATATAATATCATGTAAAGGATTTCAAAATTTAAATCTTATTCAAATGTAATGTCAAATATTACATCAAATTTGAAACACGAAAAAAAAATGTATGAATTTATATTTTATTTTGGGTTATTTTGAAATTAGGAGATAACCATTTGTTGTACAAGAAATCTGGTTTCATCAATGCAGGAATTGGTTCATCAATAATCGAACAAATTATTGAGATAATCCTTCTCAGCTTTGTTTCAGTGCCGACGAATATAGGAGGAAGAAGATTCCACACTGTTTTATACCTCTCCGTAGGTTGACAAACAAGAAACTGTTCTTTAAATTCTAAATCAATGATCAAGTTTTCTTCTATTTCAAAACGTTGTGTCTTCAATATACTAATGAAGTAATATGTAGCCTTATATTCCCAGCCTTTTTCATCAAAAAAAAATTTTAATTAAATAAATATAAACCCTAAAAATATAGAAAACAGGAAAAAAAAAAAGAAATAAGAACAAACCTAGAGCATCAATGCCTTCCCACGCAGTAGAGCAAATACCGGCGGAATGGTACCCATCGCCTATCAATCTTCCCACTACCATTTGATTACACAAATAGAAATCATCTTGTTTTCTGTTTAATTCATTACTATAAGACCTGATTCTTGCCATAATTTGTGACTCAATTACACTCAGTTCATTAAAAACTTTCTGCAAAAAATAAAAAATAAAAAAAAAAATTATACATAATAATAATAATAATAATAATCTTTATATATCTATATATAAAGATATATAAACGTACATTTATATTTAAAAGTTTTCGATTTTTCACTTCAATAGGAAGAGACATCCATGACGAATAACTTCCGAGATCTGTTGACGAATAACTTCTGAGATCTGTTGATGATTCTGAGTCGTTCTCCATAATTAACTTTTCTATAATCCTCTTTCTCAAATATGGTTTGTTATGTGATATAATTTCTCATTATTTATAAGTATCTTTAGCCAGAATATTTAATTTTTATTTTATTAATATTTTAAATACGTAAAAAATTATAATTCCATATTAAATTAATCCTTAATACCTGGTCAATTAATAGCCAATTATTCCGGAAAGCACACCAAATTTAAAAAATAATTAAAATTTTATATCTAATTTATTTTAAGAGATTTTCGCATCTTTCAGTTAACTTTATAACAGTTAATCAATATTAGAAATTTTTAAAAAATAAATATTGACTATATCTAATAAAGAGAATAAAAATATATTATCGATTTTTTGATAAATTGATTATTAAATATTAAAAAATATTAAATATATTCCTTTTTAAGATACAAGAGTTAGAGAAAAAAATGCAAACTTTTTTTTCTAATTTTTAAATATATTCTAATTAATTTTTCTCTCTACCAAATACCTGTATCTGGGTTGTCTATGTGTTGTGGAAGAATTGTTGTCTTGCAACGCTAGGCCTGCAAAATAGTAAAGTTTATCGCAGGGTGAAAGGTCTCCGGTAAACCTCCGATGCTTAAGTCAGTGATTTGTTATGTGAAATCTGATGTTTACCGGATTTTGTGGAAAATATATGAGATCCCCTTACGTTAGGGGGATTTTGACTATGATTTTTTATGGAGTCAAACGTTGACCATCAGAGACGGTTCTAGAGATGTGATTGGTCAGTGGGTTTGACCCAAGTGACTGAAGTGTGGTGATCTCGTCCACGAGGTGAGGCGGAGTGGGACCTGTCATGTCATGCCAAGTGGACGGACACGTGAGCCCGGTCGATCCCGTATGCGTAGTGTCATTTGCCTGGTCAGCAGGGGGTATTTTCATACCCCCTCAATATATATATATATATAAAGGTTTATATAATATCATGTAAAGGATTTCAAAATTTAAATCTTATTCAAATGTAATGTCAAATATTACATCAAATTTGAAACACGAAAAAAAAAATGTATGAATTTATATTTTATGGGTTATTTTGAAATTAGGAGATAACCATTTGTTGTACAAGAAATCTGGTTTCATCAATGCAGGAATTGGTTCATCAATAATCGAACAAATTATTGAGATAATCCTTCTCAGCTTTGTTTCAGTGCCGACGAATATAGGAGGAAGAAGATTCCACACTGTTTTATACCTCTCCGTAGGTTGACAAACAAGAAACTGTTCTTTAAATTCTAAATCAATGATCAAGTTTTCTTCTATTTCAAAACGTTGTGTCTTCAATATACTAATGAAGTAATATGTAGCCTTATATTCCCAGCCTTTTTCATCAAAAAAAAAATTTTAATTAAATAAATATAAACCCTAAAAATATAGAAAACAGGAAAAAAAAAAAAGAAATAAGAACAAACCTAGAGCATCAATGCCTTCCCACGCAGTAGAGCAAATACCGGCGGAATGGTACCCATCGCCTATCAACAACAGATCTCAGAAGTTATTCGTCAACAGATCTCGGAAGTTATTCGTCATGGATGTCTCTTCCTATTGAAGTGAAAAATCGAAAACTTTTAAATATAAATGTACGTTTATATATCTTTATATATAGATATATAAAGATTATTATTATTATTATTATTATTATGTATAATTTTTATTTTTTTATTTTTTATTTTTTGCAGAAAGTTTTTAATGAACTGAGTGTAATTGAGTCACAAATTATGGCAAGAATCAGGTCTTATAGTAATGAATTAAATGTAAAAAACATAAAAAATAAACAAGATATTTTATTTTAAAACTTATAACTAAATGTAATTTAGAAATCATGTTCTATAATTTAAAATATTGATATTGTTTTCAATGTAACAAAAGAGATATTTAAAAATTGATTATAAATATATATTGATTCGTCAAAAAATGGTCTGTCACGTGTCAGAGATCCGTCGTCGTTTTGTGTTCTCTCTCTCTACCAAATACCTGTATCTGGGTTGTCTATGTGTTGTGGAAGAATTGTTGTCTTGCAACGCTAGGCCTGCAAAATAGTAAAGTTTATCGCAGGGTGAAAGGTCTCCGGTAAACCTCCGATGCTTAAGTCAGTGATTTGTTATGTGAAATCTGATGTTTACCGGATTTTGTGGAAAATATATGAGATCCCCTTACGTTAGGGGGATTTTGACTATGATTTTTTATGGAGTCAAACGTTGACCATCAGAGACGGTTCTAGAGATGTGATTGGTCAGTGGGTTTGACCCAAGTGACTGAAGTGTGGTGATCTCGTCCACGAGGTGAGGCGGAGTGGGACCTGTCATGTCATGCCAAGTGGACGGACACGTGAGCCCGGTCGATCCCGTATGCGTAGTGTCATTTGCCTGGTCAGCAGGGGGTATTTTCATACCCCCTCAATATATATATATATATAAAGGTTTATATAATATCATGTAAAGGATTTCAAAATTTAAATCTTATTCAAATGTAATGTCAAATATTACATCAAATTTGAAACACGAAAAAAAAAATGTATGAATTTATATTTTATGGGTTATTTTGAAATTAGGAGATAACCATTTGTTGTACAAGAAATCTGGTTTCATCAATGCAGGAATTGGTTCATCAATAATCGAACAAATTATTGAGATAATCCTTCTCAGCTTTGTTTCAGTGCCGACGAATATAGGAGGAAGAAGATTCCACACTGTTTTATACCTCTCCGTAGGTTGACAAACAAGAAACTGTTCTTTAAATTCTAAATCAATGATCAAGTTTTCTTCTATTTCAAAACGTTGTGTCTTCAATATACTAATGAAGTAATATGTAGCCTTATATTCCCAGCCTTTTTCATCAAAAAAAAAATTTTAATTAAATAAATATAAACCCTAAAAATATAGAAAACAGGAAAAAAAAAAAGGAAATAAGAACAAACCTAGAGCATCAATGCCTTCCCACGCAGTAGAGCAAATACCGGCGGAATGGTACCCATCGCCTATCAATCTTCCCACTACCATTTGATTACACAAATAGAAATCATCTTGTTTTCTGTTTAATTCATTACTATAAGACCTGATTCTTGCCATAATTTGTGACTCAATTACACTCAGTTCATTAAAAACTTTCTGCAAAAAATAAAAAATAAAAAAATAAAAATTATACATAATAATAATAATAATAATAATAATCTTTATATATCTATATATAAAGATATATAAACGTACATTTATATTTAAAAGTTTTCGATTTTTCACTTCAATAGGAAGAGACATCCATGACGAATAACTTCCGAGATCTGTTGACGAATAACTTCTGAGATCTGTTGATGATTCTGAGTCGTTCTCCATAATTAACTTTTCTATAATACTCTTTCTCAAATATGGTTTGTTATGTGATATAATTTCTCATTATTTATAAGTATCTTTAGCCAGAATATTTAATTTTTATTTTATTAATATTTTAAATACGTAAAAAATTATAATTCCATATTAAATTAATCCTTAATACCTGGTCAATTAATAGCCAATTATTCCGGAAAGCACACCAAATTTAAAAAATAATTAAAATTTTATATCTAATTTATTTTAAGAGATTTTCGCATCTTTCAGTTAACTTTATAACAGTTAATCAATATTAGAAATTTTTAAAAAATAAATATTGACTATATCTAATAAAGAGAATAAAAATATATTATCGATTTTTTGATAAATTGATTATTAAATATTAAAAAATATTAAATATATTCCTTTTTAAGATACAAGAGTTAGAGAAAAAAATGCAAACTTTTTTTTCTAATTTTTAAATATATTCTAATTAATTTTTCTTGTATTTCAATTATTGTAGAATTTATAACAACAGTTCATTATAATTTTTTTTAAAAAATCTATATTAATATTTCAAATATTTTTAATAAAAAAAGACTCTAAGATCTCTTCCATTATTTAAGAAATATGATATTATTTTAAATATATATCTAAAAGAGATATTAAGAATTAAATATTCAAAATACATTCATATAATTTATCAATGCAGAATAAATATATCAATATTTAAAAAATATAAATAAATATTATGTGTTTTAAAAAATAAAAATTTAAAAAACATAAAAAAATTTAAAAAAATTAGAGCCTTACATTACTAATATAAAAAATATAATTCAATTGTTAATAATTTCACTTATAACTTTGAAAGATTATGAGTTTGAGATATTGTAAATACAAATATGTCTCAAATTTTAAAATAATTATATAGTAGTAGAAATAATTGAAAAATGAGAAATAACATTTTATTATTATTTTTTTTGGTAATGTCAAATATTAAATTAAATTGAAACACAAAAATATATATATATATATATATATATATACATATAAATATTTTAGGAAGATAATTCTACCCTATTCTATATATCGTCATATATACACATTCTATGGTCATTTCTTCTTTCCATATTATTAATTTAAATTTCATTTAAATCCATAATTGGTTATATTTTATTATGCTTCCTCCGCCTCCTGAGTCCCGAACCAGAAGGAGACGGACTCCTCCCTCTTGACCGTCCCGGAGATAAACCCCTAACTACTTCCTCCTTCAATGCTGAAAAGAATCCTTGCTTTTTCTCCATATTTACACAGAAAAAAAAATCAAATTTTATCCTATCTAATTAAAACTGATAACAGATCACTGATCACTCTTACTACAGCAACGAATATTCAGAGAGAGGTGGAAGTATATAGAATGAGAGGAGTAGAGAATGGAAAAAAATGGTAAGGCAGAAAATGGAGAAACAATCAGGAAGAGAAGAAATCAGTGAAGAAAGTAAGAAAAGGGAAAAGGAAAAAGGGAATAATAGAGAGAGAAAGGGAAAGAGATGGCGAAGAGCATGACGTTACAGAGAAGCAAAACATTTTCATGCTTTGGGGCGTAAATATATAGCGTGGGTGGGCCCCACTAAAAAATACTGTGAGGGCCGTGTGATCTTTCAGTCAAAACCAAAGTTTTTTTTTTCTTTTCCAAATTTTAATTTAGTGAAAATAATTTCTAAAAAGACAAAATTACCCTCAACTCTTTTAACTAAAATGACATCATTGTTGAAAATTTTCTCCCTTCGGATTCTTCCCAAAATATGTATATATAAATTATTGTTCCACTCCCTTTTTTTTTTTTTTAAAGCATATCAAATAAAATGACAAAATAAAAATTCTTAAAAAAAATCTAAAAATGAGATATCTCAATTATTTCTTACCTTATTTATTTATTCATTCCTTAAACATATAATAACCATATACACATTTCCTTATTTTTCACGAAAATATCATTATTCAAATCAAAATAATTTTCTTCCAAGTTAAAGACCATCCGAAGCTTCCTTTTTTAAGGTCAAAATTTTCTTCGACCATTCGCAAGGCTAAGAAGGTAATTTCACCGGTAGTATTTTATTTTTTTAACTTTTTCCCTAGTCTTTCGGTGGTCGGTTTTTGTAACGTGATTATTATTTTTTTGTAGGTCTGCTGTGAATTTTTCTGATAATAATTATTATTTCATTGGTGGCTTAAAGGAGGCAACCTGGGTTTCTGACCACCCTCTGCGCGAATGACTAGATAAAGAGTATTTTTCGTACCCTAAAACTATCCCCCAAAAAAAAATATAAGGAAAAAATCATGACTCGTTTTTTCTCTATGGTATACACCACGTCCTTCTCTTCGACCCTATTAATATGGCTTTTCCTTTTTTTTCCTTCTTTATTATAAATAATACATATATTAGAGAGAATACCTTTTTGCAAATTTTGTATGTAAAATATATTATGATTCAAATTACCATTAAAGAAAATGAATCTAAACCATACTCAATTAATGTTTTACATATATGTATGTATATATAAACAAACAGAAAATACAGTATTTATTTGTACTGCATTATGTTAATGTGAAAAATAAAATAAAAAAGAAATAACGGGAATTCGGTGGTTTTAAGGTGTAGAGGAAGTGGAGCAGTCATTATTATTATTATTATTATTATTATACTACCCACCAATAAATGCTTCTAATTTACTTGAATGTTTCGCTTCCCCTACCCATTTTACCAGCAAGTAAAAATAAAACCTATCATACGCTACTTCTGTTTTTCCATATGTACAAATTACATCTAAATAATAATAAAAATAATAATTTAGTAATTTACTTTTAAATTTTGAGACGGTATATTTTTACAATAATATATACCGTACGTGTGGTTTGGGACAAAAAAGCATGGGGGGAATTTTGATGTTCATATATTTGGAGGCAGATCACCACCAGCATTATAAATTCATAACTCTATTAATCCATGCCATACGGTCCCCCCATCCATGTCTCAACATTTTCATCCTACATCCATATACATATACTCTATTGAGCTGTCAACCAATGTCTCACATTTAAAAATAATGTTAGAGGTGACTAGCATATAAAGAGTTTCACTAACTCTATTAGTATGAGACCTTTTGGAATATTGCCCAAGAACAAAATCGTGAGGGCTTAAGGTTCAGAGCGGACAATATCATACTAATGTAGAGTTAAGTGGTGTAAGCCCAACTTTGTGGGTACATTCGGGCCCAACAAGTGGTGTCAGAGCTTAAGGTTAATGACTTGTTTGTAAGAGATGAGAGCAGACAATATCATACGTGGAGTTAAGTGGTGGTGTAAGCCCAACTTTGTGGGTATATTCGGGTCCAACAAGTGGTGTCAGAGAGCCCAACTTTGTGGGTACATCCAAGTAAGAGGTTCAGAGCGGACAATATCATACTAATGTGGAGTTAAGTGGTGTAAGCCCAACTTTGTGGGTACATTCGGGCCCAACAAGTGGTGTCAGAGCTTAAGGTTAATGACTTGTTTGTAAGAGATGAGAGCAGACAATATCATACGTGGAGTTAAGTGGTGGTGTAAGCCCAACTTTGTGGGTATATTCGGGTCCAACAAGTGGTGTCAGAGAGCCCAACTTTGTGGGTACATCCAAGTAAGAGGTGTATGTGGAGACTCTTCTCATTTGTGAAGACCTATTAAGGGTGTCTTGTGCCGGAGGTGCCTTGTGGGATCATTAGGGCCTAACAAGTTGTTGAGGTGTCAACTCATATTCCACATCTAAAGATAATGCTAGAAGTGACTGACATATAAAGAGTTTTACTAACTCCATTAATATGAGGCGTTTTGGGATGTTGTCAAAAAACAAAACCGTGAGGGCTTAAGGCCCATTGTTGAGGTGTCAACCCAAGGCCCATTGTTGAGGTGTCAACCCATGTCCCACATATAAAGATAATGCTAGAAGTGACTAACATATAAAGAGTTTTACTAACTCCATTAATATGAGGCGTTTTGGGATGTTGTCAAAAAACAAAACCGTGAGGGCTTAAGGCCCAGAGCAGACAATATCATATTAATGTAGAGTTAAGTGGTGTAAGCCCAACTTTGTCGGTACATTCGGGCCCAACATATATATATATATATGTGTGTGTAATTATTTTTTAGTAGAATCATGTTTTTAAGTTGGAAGTACCAACTCCCTACCAATAATCTTTGGCACAAGAAGTGAAATTCCCCCAATGAAAGCGTCCATCACGGAGAGAGGAGAGGAATTTTGCATGAGATGAAATAGTAGGAAACTTTCTCTCTCTGAAGTATAGTATAATTATATGTATGTATATGTAAAATATGGTTTGGTTTTTCAACTCCCTTTCTGCATGTTAATAGGATATTTCAAGAACTTTGCATGACACACACCATGTGTGTGAAAGAAATGATTGAATTAGGTTGACTTCTTTAACGTTGATTCAAATTAAACTCAACTATACATATATATGTATATAGTAAGTATTAGGTATATGTCCACATAATTATGTTACATTATTGTTTGAATTCAAGAGGGTTACTTTTTTAGCTTAGTGCTCATCCCAAACCAAGCATGTTACTCATCATTACTCATCAAGATATATATATATATATATATATTATATATATATTTAGCTTGAGTCTTGAGATTAAAGCACATAATATAAATAAATAAATATATATATATATATAGAGAGAGAGAGAGAGATGAATGTGACCTAAATTATACAAAAATGAGAAAGACATTCAATTACACCAATTGAATTATCTATGGTATACATATATGAGACATTCACCAAGAAAAAATGTTTTGCCATATTGAGTAGTATATATTGAGAAATATTAAATACCCTTACGCTAACGTGAAATGGAAGATGATGTGGTAGCCTGACGTATCCATCCAATAAGCACGACGGGACCCCACAGTCCGAGTACGTAAGACGGCGAAATTTGCGATTATGCCTCTGGGAGCGCACTTTGCTGACAATCCAGAGCCCGGAGTTCGACTTCAAGCTTGGGTTCTAGAAACTTCCTAAAAAGTTTCGTTTAACCAACAATCAAGTCTTAAAATGTTTGGAGACAATCTCTAAAATTCCCCTAAATCAAAGAGTAATCAGATTTATTTACAAAATCAGTAATTATCATATTCTCCAACTTACCTATTTTTCAATGTGGTTTACATCTATAAAAACCATTCCCGTAGAGTTAAAGGGTAAGATCAGATTATTATACAAAAACTCTGCTAAAGTTAATACTCTTAAGTAAATATCAAAATACTGACTTAATCATCAGAGGCTTCATCACCCTCTGTTATGAACTCTTTTGTTTTGCAGGCACTATAAGACAAGACAGGATCTCTATTACAACACGAGACGTAACGTCCATTTTGACATTTATATTTAACAGATATCACAAGATAACATCGTTTTAATAACAAGTGATGTCAAACTGATTTTCGACCTATCAATATATATTTTAAAAGTTGTTTAACTTGTTATTTATTATTATGAGAATCAAGTCAAAGGGCAGAGAAAAAACAAAGGCTGAGATTCTCAATGGAATCAAACTAATGTGTGCAATGCCAAAGGGCAAAAAAATCATATACAAAGATCACATGTTGCTACCAACTAATAGACCCATATTTTTTTAATTCAATCTTGGTTGAATACTCTTTTCCCCAAACTTGCAATATATGTGTATACAAAAAATCAATTCCATTCATTCTCAATAATACACAAAATTAAATTCAATACTCATTATAAATATTATATAAAAATAAAGATGATAAAATTTTTAAAATCATAATCTCTAAAAAGCATAAGTAAAACGGTTCCTAATTAAATTAAAGTATAATTTCTCCAACCATGTGTTCTATAAATCAATGTTAAACTCAACTACTAATTGACTAACGAATCCGTTCGGTTTGGTAAATTTAAAAAAAAAAATTACTAGTTGAGTGTTTTGTTTGTTTCCGTACGCTTTTTCATACAAAGGAGATGGAGACTCAATTATTTATAAAAGAAACAATACAAAGGTCAACCAAACAAAGGATTATATTTAAGAATCTTTTATAAACTTATTTGCGAAAATAGCGGAGTGATAGCCCTACCCTCCCCTTTCCCCCACCTATCCTTCATTTTTTTTTCTTAGAATATTATTTCTAATATTTATATGAAATTTAATATTAAAAAGAGAGAATTACGAAATAATAATAACTTACCCTAATCATTTTATTGTTTGAATATAACAATCAAATCAAATGAAAATCTACTTAAATATATAAAAGATTCATTAAAGTATCCACTGATTCTACTTCCCATATATATATATTAGTATTTTAATGTATTAAGTTAAGACATATTAAAATAGAAAATTTTAATTGAATATTTAATTTAATTCAACTTAAAATTAGTATATATATATATATACTAATAAAATATACTTAACTTGGTAGTCATTTGGATTATTGGTCCATTCCATTTGTTTCTTTTTGCCCAAAAGTCATCAAAGCAACTCAGCTGTCTGCCAAAACAAACTTTGAAAAAAAAAAGAAAAAGATAGATATTATTCATTAAGTTAGAGATCTAATCTTGAGTTATATATGTATGTATATATATATATATATATATATATATATATATATATATATATATATATGCTTGGACAGAATATCACTTTAAATGACCTGTCTAAATGTTAGTATTAAGTGTAGCAGTAGTATAGTAATGGAGGTACCTGTTTGGCTGTTTTCACTTTTCTCTTCTTTCTTTTTTTTCATTTATTTGTTTTCTTGTTTTTGTTTTTGCCTTTGTCTTGTGCTCATCTGTCTTAGAGTCTTGTCTGTTGTCTCTTAAAAACTTATTCCATCTGTTCCCAATATAATCTAAAAAAAGGATTAGAATGCACAACAACAGAGGTAAAATATACTGAATTGGTAAAGAATTTTTATAATTTAAGCAAATTCTGAACTCTAATCTTATAATTTAAGGGAATCGGTAACTGGATTTCTAAATACTTAATTCGTAGTAGATGTCTAGAGTTTGAATCTCTTAGCTTCCTATAAAAAGTTTCTCTAGTAAGAGTTAGACTAAAATACTATGCTCTCTAAATGGATACCAAAAAAAATTCAGGACTCTCATAGCCCATCAATGCTTTATAGTGCATGGCCCAGCCCATAATTACATTCAATTTTAGATCAAACGTGTTCATATCTAAAGCCCAGACTTGACCCAAAAATAAGTCGCGAGTATTTTTGCTACAATTAAACTATAAAATATCAGATCCTTTGCCCTTCCGTCAGACTTTATCTTTTATCCAATTCGTAGGGACATTTTCTTCTTTTTACAATTATAAGTATTTTTAAATTATTAGGGTTTTATTTTTAAGTGTAATTTTGTCATTTCACTTTATGTGTATTTTAGTCTTTTTACAATTATGAGCATTTTTTAATTATTAGGGTTTTCAAGGATAATTTTATCATTTCACTTTATTATTAAAAATCTGAAAAATATATTTTTTTATAATCTCAAAGATTTAATCTTTCAACCACACTCCTAAATAAACTATATTTAGCCACTATGACAACTATACATATATAAAATTATTTGAAACTTATATTTTATATCATAATTAAGAAAATAATAAATACGTATTTTATATTACGATTATATTCTATATTTTCAAATGACACAATTCAAATTGCAGGTTTTTGTTATTGTCACAATTCTATGCACTGAAGTTCTTCTTTAACTTTTTTTTTTGTTTCGAATTTGTCGCAGAACATTGTCACAATGTAATAATGTCACTGTAAAAAAACATCAAAATTTGTATTATGCAACTACGAAGACAATTGGTTTAAATTGTGTTGTTTGGATAATATTTTTTCAGAATCTTTGTATTTAATATAATTTTCAAATAATATAAATTTTTGTATTTGTCCAAATAGTAAATGCTTATTTATTGTCTATCTAGTAAATTTTTGCATCATATAGTATGTAATATAAAATATAAGTTTCATATAAATTAATATTTTAATAGTTGTTCTAGCGGGTTAATATGATTTTGTCATTTGTGTAGTTGATGGATCGAATCCCTCCAATTTAAGAAGATTTTTTAAAATTTTTAAAATTTTATGAAAAGACAAAATTATCCATAAAAATAAAACCTTAATAATTTTAAAATATTAATTATTTTAAAAGACGAAAATGCCCCTAAGAATTGGATGAAAAATGAAGTCTAAGAGAAATTTTGGACGGAATGACAAATTAGGTGATATTTTATAATTCAAGTATCAGTTTAAAGCAAAAATAAATATAAGTACAAAAATTGAATTTTTGAAAAGTTCAAGTGTTACTAAGATAATTTATCCTATATAAAATAAATTCTTTTAAAAAATATGTATGTAAAATAAATTATAAGGTTGTTGAAAATAAAAGAATCATGAAACCAAACAGAAAAACATGTCACGCGAGAGGCACGCAAAATCAGCCAAAAACGTGACCGGCCAAAATTTTTATTTATTTATTAATAATTTTACATTTAATATTCAAATTACTTTTTCGCTTTAAATAACCGCTATATTAAATGTAATTTAGTTTTAGAGCAATAGGTTATAGGTTCTAAACTACACCGCCAAAATACTTTGAAGTGACAATGTGGTAGTTTTATTTATTACCCTACAAATGGAACATATCAAAATTAAACGTCATGGAATCAAATTTTGTTCTGACCGTATCTTACCTGTTTCATGCTACTCAGTACCAGTATTGCATTTTTCCTCTGATTTATTATTACCTTAAAAAACTCAAAACAAATAATTTTAAACATACCAATGCAAAAAGAAAAAAAAAAAAAAAAAATATATATATATATATATATATGTGACCGAACATATGCATTAATCTGAGTCCACGGAAGAAGGTTCTAGTTTAAACGGGAAAGCAGTGGAGATTATGGGAGGTTCTTTCATGGTGATGGCCAACAGGAGAAAAAAAGAAAAAAGTGCCTTGAAATCAAAGAAGAAAGAGTCACCTGTCAGCCTGGATTCCACTTTCATTAAATTCTATTGGAAGCACGTTCCAGCTTCACCTACTACTCTGCTTTTTTTTTTATCACACTATAAATACCCCTAACCATTCCTCCCATCAACGCCTCTGCATTTTTCTCTCTTAAAAAATTCTTCCTTCTGAAATCTCAAATTCTCT
Source organism: Asclepias syriaca (assembly GCA_027405835.1). NCBI lineage: Eukaryota > Viridiplantae > Streptophyta > Magnoliopsida > Gentianales > Apocynaceae > Asclepias > Asclepias syriaca. The sequence continues at coordinate 20,947,419 of CM049934.1, forward strand.
CAAGTTTAAACATCAGATCAAAGATGAAGAAGGTATCATCAACATCATTTGCTGGTTTTCTCCCGTTATTAATAATGCTCGTACTCTGTTCTTCGGCTTTCTTCCAAACCACAATCGGTGGATCGAGTAAGTAACTTTTTCAGTTCCGATTCCGATTTAGGTTTTTCGATTTATAAATATTTGTGGAATTGTGTTAATTGGGGGAAAAAAATTGGTGGTGTGGATAGGTTTCTGTGATTCAAAATGTGCGGTGAGATGCTCCAAGGCAGGAGTGCAGGACAGGTGTTTGAAGTATTGCGGGATCTGTTGTGAAGAGTGTAACTGCGTGCCTTCTGGAACTTACGGGAACAAACATGAATGTCCCTGTTACAGAGACAAGAAGAATTCCAAGGGCAAGCCTAAATGCCCTTAATTTATATACACGAACATATTCTTATATAAATAGATGAGATTTGGAGTGGTTTAAATTAAGAGTGATTATGTATGTATATGTTATAATAATAATAATAATAAGAACTGGAGATCTTTGCTTTTCAGTTCTCTTTCACCGATATTCTTTCTGATCTGTTTTTCTGTTTTGAGGAACTTGAAAATAATTTGAAAAAAATTTAAAATTAGGGATTAAATCTGAGGTTTGACTAAATTAGATTAAATACTAAGATTAAAGATTCTGGGTCAGAGGGAAAGTCCAGTACAGACACGTGCAACGTACGAGTACGATGAGAATGACCTTTCAGATTTTCGGGAGAAGAGAAACCGTCGAGCCCTTATCCTGGTTCTATTTTGTGGGCCCCATAATCTTTTGGATTTCATTAAAATATTATTGTAATTAAATGTATTAAGACGGATGGATGGCTGTTGAAATCAAAAAATTCAATTAAAATATGAAATTAATGTGTTTTTCCATAAAATCGAGAAAAATAACTAAAACAAAATGTTTTAACCAACCAAGATCAAAATCCACAAACTACCCAAAAAAAAAAAAAAAACAAAACAAAATTGTAACTTTACATAATTCCTCCTTTTTTTTGTTCCTTTTCTGATAAATATCTGTTTTTTTTTTTCCCTAACTTACAAACCAAAGAAAAAAAGAAAGAAATAATTGGGAAAACTACCTAAACCTTGGAGTAGATGATGAAGGCAGCATCCTCTTCTTGCACCTGATGTCTTTCTCAAAATGAGCCAGGATCTTCTGTCCAAACCTGTCTGTGCGCATGACTGCTTCATTCCCGATGATAAACCCGCAGACTAAATTGAATTCAAAGACCTGAGAAAACAAAATTATTTTAGAGAGATCAATTTTTAGTTAGAAAAAAAAAGTAGGAATTGAGAATTGAGAAAGGAGGAGGACATTTACCAAGGCTGTTTGAACTACGTAGTTGCCATACGGATCAGTAAGAAGAGTAGTAGCATTGGGAGAAGTGAATATTTCTATTATAAGCTGTCTGGAATGATTTTGTTCCGAATGAGAAATAAATTTTTCGACCACATTGCTTGCATACTTATCACAGCACATTTCAATCAAATGACTTTTAAGTTGGTATAAAATCATTCCATTGACTCCATGTACTTTCTTGGGTATCAAGTGTTGCACCACGTAGTTCCCATAGGGATCCTCAGAAAGCGGTAATGCATTTGAAATAATCTGGTTTATTAGATAATCTTGAGTTATACCACGAGACAACATTGTATCACACAGCATCCGCTCTTGTCCGTACCAATTTCAAAACAGTGGTTGGCTATTTCAATCAAAAGACCCTGAAAGAAAAAACACACAAAAATAAGACATCAAACACCATATATATATATTGTGAAAATAAAGAATAAAAGGCAAAATAAAGAATAAAAGGCAAGTTACCGTGGATATAATTTATTTGATTCAATAGGAAAGTAATCATTACAATTGTAATTATTACAATCATTACAATTACATGTATAAATAGGACATTCTTCTATATAAACAAAACAATATACAAGAATTCTATCAATAAACACAACAGTTATTCCATACATTACTTTTCTTCATGGTATCAGAACATTATTTCGATCCATAAAAGAATCGTATATGTTCTTATCTTATCTCTTTACTCATCATCTGCACAAAACAATGTCCGACGATGAATCCAGCCAAACGAGAGGGGGTGGCAGTACAACCACTTTCACCCTCGACCAAATGATCAACATGCTAAAATCCCAAAATCAACAACCTGTAGAAATAATTTCTGCACCACATATTGAGCCCAAGTTAAACGATACAAATTATTCGATCTGGGCCAAAAAAATCAAGATTGCAATTGGGGGACGAGAGAGATGGCACTTTATCACCCACTCCATTCCACCCCCACATATTGACGATCCGCAATTTCGGAAATGGGAGCAAGGCGACCTGCAGGTCTTCTCATGGATACTCGAATCAATCGAGCCAGAACTATCCAACCAATTCCTAGAATATCAGAATGCTAAAGAATTATGGGACGACATTGCCAAAACATATAAAAGCGGTGAAGATGAGATTCAGATTTTTGATCTCAATGTTCAGGCCATGCGTTTCCAGTAAGGCGAGCAAACGCTCGAAACTTACTACAGCAGTTTCCAACGGCTATGGAAAGAAATTGACCGGCGCGATCCAAACCCCATGACGTGCAACTCGGACATAGGTATTTTTAACAAGAACAAACAGAAAATACGTCTATATCAGTTTTTGACCGGCACAAATGATAGAAAGTATGACATGATCAAACGGGATCTACTCAAAGAGAAACCCTTACCGAGTGTTGAATCCGCCTATGCTGCCTTAAGATGAGAATCTGCCCGCATAGATATCCTCCACAAGCAGTCCGCCGACACTAGTGAAGGTCTCGGAATGGGGCTAACCATAGGCAACTCTCTAGAATCGACGCCGGCAAAACTGTTCACCAGCCCTTCACCAAACCTGAGCACACCAATCCTCCCGGATCAGACAACTCAGGCCACCATGACCATAGAATCAAATCGCGGTCATCATTTCCGGGGACCCCCTCCACCAAAAATCTCCCTTCTGGTCCCGACACTGACAAATCCAAGCAACGATGTACCTACTATCAAAAGGTGGGACACACGAAGGAGGCCTGTTACTATCTCAATGGCTTCCCCGCATCCTTCTTCAAACGACGTCCAGGTGCCACCTTCGCAACCGCTCAAGCCGCCATGAACGACGGCCATCACGGAGGACCGGTAGACACAGAGTTCGGATTCGCAGGGGTTGCAAATGGACATGTCAATATACACGGTGAGGGAAGTTTACTGGTGGAAGGACATCGGTGAAGGCTCGCCGGAATCACAGAGGATGGCGGCCTCAGATCGGAGAAAGCGGCGCGATATACCGACCGAGCGACGTCGGGTCAAAAAATTAGGAGTGGGATTACAAACCCTAGAGGGTTTGAGACATATATGGACAATACACTCCACGATGGAAATCCACTCGGCGACCCATCAGGTATTGGGCTTGGGATCCAATATCCCAGCCCAGACTCCTTCTTATGTCCTCCTTATAATAATCGATCCAACCCAACTTCAATTGATAAAAATCAATTAATTGATAAAAATCATTTAATTAATGAAAGTAATTTAATTAATAAGGGTTTTACCTATATTTCAAAATCTGAGAATAATATTTCCGATAAAGAAAATGGACGGTTCCTTGATTCCGGGGCAACAGACACGATGACTTATGATATCACTGATATTGACACTTTTTCAAAACCGAGAATCTCACATATCAGTACTGCTAATGGTGACATTGCTCGTGTAAAACAGGCAGGAAACCTCAAACTTACTCCTACTATTGATATTTCTCACTGCCTTTATATTCCTTCTTTGACCTGTAAGCTTTTATCTATAAGTCAACTTACCAAGGAATTAAATTGTGTTGTCTCGTTATATCCCCGTTTTTGCCTCATACAGGACATCCTGACTCAGAGGATACTTGGGCGTGACATTGAGAAAGATGGGCTCTACTACGTTAGTGATATTTCTACCTCTGGCACTGCCCTTCAAACAAAAAGACCCTCCCTAAGTTGGTTTTTGCATCGAAGCTTGGGACATCCCTCCTCAAGTTATTTTAAAAGATTATTTCTTAAATTACCTCTACCAGAACATTGCGATACTTGTGTTTTGGCCAAGAGCCATCGTAACCATTTTCCTTTAAGTGCTTCTAAAAGCAAAAATATCTTTGAATTGGTACACTATGATGTTTGGGGCCCCGCCCCTATTGGTTTACGAAACTCTTTTACGTACTTCTTTTATTTATTGATGATCACACTCGTACGACTTGGATTTATTTCTTAAAATCCAAATCAGAAGTACCATCAAAATTTGAAATGTTTTACAAAATAGTTTCCACACAATACCAAAAGACTATTCAAATTCTCCGATCTGCTAATGGTGGGGAGTTTGTGAACCAAGCCATGCAACAATTTTTTCAAAACAACGGCCTTATTCATCAAACTTCGTGCCCAAACACTCCCCAACAAAATGGGGTGGCCAAAAGGAAAAACCGCATAATTTTGGAAATTATACGAGCACTTTTACTTGAATCACAAGTCCCAACCTTTTTTTGGCCAGAGGCTATTGCCACTGCAGTTCACCTTCTAAATCGCTTACCAACAAAAGTCCTTGACTTCAAAACCCCCCTTGACACCTTTAATAAAAATATAACTCAGTCTCCTCTTAAAACTATTTCTCCAAAAATTTTTGGTTGTTCCGTCTTTGTTCACATTCCAAAATCAAATAGGTCTAAGTTTGACCCATGTGCCTTAAAATGCGTTTTTATCGGGTACGGGGTACATCAAAAGGGTTATCGGTGTTATCACCCCCTTACCCGATGCATATTCACCACTATGGATTGCGACTTCGTCGAAACTGAATATTTATACAAATCTCGTGATCAAGGGGAGAAACAAAAAGATGACTCACTCAATTTCTCTAACAATGATCTCTACCTTAGTAGAGAACCCATCTTACCCATTGCCCAGCCACATGAGTCCTCTTCAGGTATTCCTATCGAAGAAGGTAATACTGTAAGTACTACTTCAAATGATGTTCCCGCTGCTACCGAAAAATCAATTGATCTTCCTGCTACTAACTCCCATATGCAAGAAGTTGTTGAAAATACAGGTACATACAACCTTCCTCGAAGGCAAAATAGAGGAGTCCCTCCAAGACGTTACAGTCCAGAACATTTGCCTCGAAACTTAAGATACCCTGTCTCCAATATAGTAAAAGGGAAAATGACTAAGGAAGTAAAGTCATACATGACAAAACTATATTCAGAAAAATTGCCTAGAAATATACAAAAGGCACAAGGAATAAAGGAATGGCAACAAGTAATGGAAACTGAAATGGCGGCACTAGAAAAAAATGAAACTTGGGAAAAATGTTTACTTCCTAAAAACAAACGTCCAGTTGGTTGCAGATGGGTCTTCACAATTAAGCACAAAGTTGATGTGTCAGTTGAAAGATACAAAGCACGATTAGTAGCAAAAGGCTACACTCAGACATATGTACTGGATTATTCTGAGACCTTCAGTCCAGTAGCAAAGATCGATACAATCCGAATCCTTTTTTCGGTAGCTGCTAATATGGAATGGCCCTTACACCAGTTCGATGTTAAAAACGCTTTCCTTCATGGAGAACTCAAAGAGGAAGTTTACATGGAAGCACCCCCCGTGATTCACCAAGAACTTTGGAAGAAATGAAGTTTGTAAATTAAAGAAGGCACTCTACGGACTAAAGCAGTCACCAAGAGCATGGTTTGGAAGATTTACTATAGCAATGGAAAAATATGGGTATCGTCAGAGTCACTCCAATCACACTCTCTTCCTAAAAAGACGAGGAAAACTGATAACCTGCTTGATAATCTACGTTGATGATATGATCATAATTGGAGATGACGCAGACGAGATCTCTTGCTTGAAAGCCAACTTATTCAAAGAATTTGAAATGAAAGACCTAGGGGGCCTAAAATACTTCCTAGGGATAGAGGTTCTACGCTCCAAAGAAGGAATTTTCATATCCCAAAGGAAATATATCCTAGATATACTAGCTGAGGCAGGAATGATGGACTGCAAGCCAGCCGAGACACCAATCATCGTAAATCATGGTTTGAAGATCGAAGAAGAAACATCAACCTGTGACCAAGGGAAATACCAAAGACTTGTGGGGAAATTGATCTATCTTGGACACACCAGACCAGATATTGCCTATGCGGTCGGGATAGTTAGCCAGTTCATACACAAACCTCAGACTGCACATATGGATAAGGATCCTACGATATCTTTAGAAATAATAATATAAATTTTGATGTGCAGGGATACACTGATGCAGACTGGGCAGGCAATCAAGTTGACAGAAGATCAACGTCCGGATATTTTACACTAGTCGGAGGGAACCTTGTCACCTGGAAGAGTAAAAAGCAAAAGGTGGTCACCCTTTCAAGTGCCAAAGCAGAATTTCGAGGCATGTCTAAAGGAATTGCAGAACTCATCTGGATTAAAAACTGCTGAGTGAACTTGGAATCAACCAAGAAAGACCATATGCTTTAATGTGCGACAACAAATCAGCAATATGTATATCTGAAAATCCAGTCCAACACGATCATACCAAACATATAGAGGTAGATCGGCATTTCATCAAAGAGAAACTGGAAGATGGTACTATCAGTTTGTCGTACATCAAATCTGAAGACCAATTGGCTGACATCCTCACAAAAGCAGTCAATGGAAGAATATTCCATGGAGTTCTACGCAAGCTCGGCATTGGCAATCCCACTGCCAAACTTGAGGGGGAGTGTGAAAATAAAGAATAAAAGGCAAGTTACCGTTGTGGATATAATTTATTTGATTCAATAGGAAAGTAATCATTACAATTGTAATCATTACAATCATTACAATTACATGTATAAATAGGACCTTCTTCTATGTAAACAAAACAATATACAAGAATTCTATCAATAAACACAACAGTTATTCCATACATTACTTTTCTTCATATATATATATATATATAATTAGGGAAATATCTTTACCTGATTGTATTCGAGGGGGAATTTTAATAGGCACTTGCTTACTACGTGTTGTCCATTAGAATCATTGGCCAATCTAACAACATTATTAGAAATGGCATACACAAACACTAGTATGTGTTGTGGGGAAATTAAATTATCCATAAACTTCTGCAACGTGCGAGCCCTGTGTAGAGGGTGTATTATCATAAATAAATATGTATAATAATATGAAGGAAAAAATGAAGAGAAGAAAAACATACCCTTGGGAGTTGATACAAATAATCATAAAGCTAAATGCATCCTGAGTAACAGCTTTGACAATCCTGGTCCTATGTTGATGAGAGGATAGAGCAAAAAGCTTGTGAAAGAAAACGCTCCCAACTTGATGCTTTAACAATTCAAAAAGACCCAATAGTACCTCAGATAACACCATTTCAATGTCTCCCTCGTTGGGATTATTAGCAAGTATTTCTTGCAAAAGCCTACTTCCTTCTTCATCTTTAGCAAATAAGATTATTTGTCCCCTCAAATCCTGCAATTCAAAATCCCTCCTGACGGGAGGAGAGGGGACATTGAATCCTCCAAGAAACGTGTTGTACAAGAAAGACTCCGCCCTCTGGTAATTACCTCTATTGGGTAATGGAGAATTCATACTTTCTGAGGCCAAAGGGGTACCAAAATTCAACCTTCTTCGGCTCTGGCCCACCATCAGATTCGGATGGACCCTCCCACCACCACCACCACCACTACCACCACTTTCTGCTTGCAGTCCCGAGTTGATGTTCAGCCCTAAGCTTGCATAAGAAGCACTCCGTAAAAGATCTGCTATATCACTCGTACCCGTACCCGTACCCGAGCCTGATGGAAATGAAAATAATTGCAGAAACCACCACACGTAAAAGGTGGTGAGAGTTTTCTATTTATAATCATTTACAAATCAAATAAGATCAAAATAGATTACAATCATTTACAAATCAAATAAGATAGATTACAATAATTTACAAATCAAATAAGATCAAAATAGATTACAAAGTAAAAGGAAAGTAGCAGTAAATGGATGCAAGATATTAGCCGATAATCAAGGGTCAAATATGGTAAACCGTAATGGATAGCTAAGTATCCTCAACACCCCCCCCCCCCCGCAAGCTAAGCGTCGGATTGGAGCAAATGTGAAGCTTGGATATGAAAAATTCAAAGAGAGGTCGAGAAACACTTTTGGTGAAGATGTCAGCAACCTGGAGATGGGAGGGCACATACTGTGTGCGAAGTTTGCCAGCGACAACAAGTTCCCGAAGGAAATGATAATCTAATTCAACATGCTTGGCCCGCTTGTGAGAAATGGGATTGGAGCTAAAAAAATAGCACTTTTGTTGTCACATAAGAGCAAGGGCTGCTGTGGAATGGGGACCTTGAGGTCATGCAGAAGATGCGTAAGCCAAAGAAGTTCAACAACAGTTATGGCAAGAGCACAATTCTCAGATTCACAGCTGGAGCGTGAGACAGTAGGTTGCTTCTTGGCACTCCAAGAAACGAGATTGTTACCAAGATAAATAGAGTAGCCGGAGGTGGAACGACGAGTATCGGGACAGCCAGCCCAGTCAGCATCCGAATAAGCCACTAGCGCACTAGGAACAGTGGATGGATGAAAGGTAAGGCCAAAGTGGAGTGTGCCCTTAACATAGCGAAGAATACGCTTGACAACAAGAAAATGATCTGCAGTAGGGGCATGCAAAAATTGACTGGCAGAATTGAAAGCATGGGCAATATCTGGACGCGTAATGGTCAAGTACTGAAGGGCGCCAACAAGAGATCGATAGAGAGTAGGATCAGAGAAAGGAGAACCATCAGCAGTCAGGTGTTGAGAAACAACCATGGGGGTGTGTACTGGTTTGCTATCGAGCAACTGAGCACGAGTAAGAATATCTCGAGCATATTTTAACTGACTGATAAAGAGACCATCAGGAGTGGGTGAAGCTTCAAGACCAAGAAAGTAACTGAGAGAGCCCAAATCCTTGGTAGCAAACTCAGAATGAAGCTTGCGAGTAAAGCTGTCAAGAAGAGATGGGTTGTTGCCAGTAACAATAATGTCATCAATATAAAGAAGTAAATAAATAAGGTTAGACTGCTGATGAAAGACAAAAAGTGACGTGTCAGCGCGACTGCAAGAAAAACCAAGTGTGAGAAGAAATGAGCTGAAACGCTGAAACCAGGCGCGAGGAGCTTGCTTTAAGCCATAGAGGGCTTTCTTTAATAGACAGACATGAGTGGGAAAGCGAGGATCAATATACCCAGGAGGTTGTTCCATATGAACATGTTCAGTAAGAGTGCCATTGAGAAAAGCATTATTGACATCAAGTTGACGAAGGGGCCATTTATTGGTGACAACAAGAGAAAGCACAACACGGACAGTAGTAGCTTTGACAACCAGACTGAAAGTGTCAGTGTAGTCAAGACCAGGAACCTGAGTATAACCTTTGGCAACAAGACGAGCCTTGAGACGCTCGACGGATCCATCTGGCAAATATTTAGTGCGAAACACCCATTTAGAGCCCACGATGTTTGTGTTGGCAGGGCGAGGAACCAAAATCCAAGTGCCATTTTGTTGTAAAACGCGAACTTCCTCATCCATGGCAGCAAGCCAAGCAGGATTCTTAGCCGCAGATTTGAATCCTTTTGGCTCAGTGGATGCAAGAAGAGCAGAGAGAAGTCCAGATGAGCCCAAAACACCAAGATTTGCTGGATGACGAGTCTTGAAAATACCAGCTTTGGCTCGTGTGATCATAGGATGAGAGGCCAAGGAAGAAGAGGAATGAGCAGCAGGTTCAATAGCGGGCGGATCAGAAGTCGAGGGTGGCAAAGAGGAACCTGCAAGAGAAGTATCAACCTGCACAGACTCATCCACAAGGTTAGAACAAATATCACACGGAGAGGAGCTGGACCGAGAAAGGTGCGGTGAAGGAGGGGTAGGGGGGGGGATGGATCAATGTGGTAAAGATGCGGTTCCAAGAAATTTGAAATATGAAGAGAGGAAAGGGGTTGGGCCTGGGAGCTAGGGACAACAAGAAAGTGAGTTTCATCAAATTGAGCGTGGCGGGTGATGTAAAGCCTAGTGGTGGTGGGATCGAGACAACGAAACCCTTTATGAGAGGGACTGTAACCCAAGAAAATGCAAGGAATGATGTGGGGAGAAAGTTTGTTAGGCATATAATCACGCAAGCAAGGATAAACATGACAACCAAAAGGATGAAAATTGTCATAATGTGGAGAGTAGCCGTATAGAAGTTCAAAGGGTGACTTACCTCCAAGAAGTGGAGTGGGCAATCGGTTGATGATATAGGCTACAGTGCTGAAAGCGTCAACCCAAAAACGAGGAGAAAGATGGGAGTGGAAGAGAAGGGTCAAGCCAGTTTCAGTAACATGACGATGTTTTCTCTCAGCACGGCCATTTTGAGCAGGTGTATATGGGCAAGAGAGTTGATGATGGATGCCAGAAATACGTAAGTGATCTTTGAAGCAAGTGCTAGTAAATTCAGCACCTCCATCGCTTTGAAAAACCTTGATACGAGCAGAATGTTGGTTTTCCACGAATTTTTGAAATTGAAGAAAAATATCAAAGAAATTAGATTTAAATTTGGGTAAATTATCCTACTAACACTTGAACTTTTCAAAAATTCAGTTTTTGCACTTGTATTTATTTTTGCTTTAAACTGACACTTGAACTATAAAATATCACCTCATTTGCCCTTCCGTCCAAAATTTCCGTCAGATTTCATTTTCCATCCAATTCTTAGGGGCATTTTCGTCTTTTTACAATTATGAGTATTTTTTAATTATTAGGATTTTACAATTATGGTTATTTATAGTGTTTTCAGAATTGGCATTTGTAGACCTTGGAGGATGAGGATCAGACGAAGAAGAATCGGAAGCATCAGGAACAGTAGTAGTAGTAGCTGCAGCGGAGTTGGAATGGTCCTGCTTCCTGAAGTCGCCCTCAGTGATTTCTTCAATAGAAGAAGCAGAATCAGAAATTTCCCCTTCTTCGACGTCCTGAACTTTTTCTTTGGGAGGCAGTTGTTCTTGCTGTATACATTTTTCCATTTGATATAAAACTAGGGTTCCTTCAACAGAAATTGGCTATTGACCTCGAATCGCGGCCAGCGACCCAATATTTACGATTAAATCAAAAAATTTTGGGGAAAAAAAAGACTTAAAACAAAATTCAATTCGCTGTTATCTTTGAAGAGGAACCAAGAATTACAGGAGGAGAACAGAAAAATTTGATTCCCTTATCAATAATTTCTTATCGAAAAACCAGAAGAGAGTTTTGAATTACTAATTTTCCTCGTAGATCCGATGAGATAATTGAAAATAATTAGTAAAAAAAAGAGTTTGGTCCTAAATCGCAATCCGGATCTGAATTCCGATCTGCAAGTTTTGAATATACCGTTGTAATTTTAGTTTTAGGTTTAGAATTTGAAGAAAAAAAGAGAGAGAGCCCTAATTAGAGAGAGAAAGAGAGAAGATGACGGGAAAAGTAAAGTATCGAGAGAATGAGAAGTTGAAATGAGATGATGGAATCTAAGTTGGGCTGGGGAAATTTTTAATTACATTTAAAAATAAAATTTTAATAATTAAAAAATACTCATAATTGTAAAAAGACGAAAATGCCCCTAAGAATTGGATGGAAAATGAAGTCTGACGGAAATTTTGGACGGAAGGGCAAAGGAGGTGATATTTTATAGTTCAAGTGTCAGTTTAAAGCAAAAATAAATACAGGTGCAAAAGTTAGATTTTTGAAAAGTTCAAGTGTTAGTAGGATAATTTACCCTTTAAATTTTAAAGGGTAAAGCCAAGTGAATTGGGAATAATCATCAATAAAAATAACATAGTAAAGAAAACCCGAATTGGACTTGACGGGAGAAGGACCCCAAAGATCACAATGAATAAGATCTAACACATGAGACGACCTATGTTCATTGCGAGAATAAGGCAACCGATGATTTTTTGCAAGTTGACAGGTACTACATAGTGATGGAGAAGGCAATAAAGACGTAAGAGAAAGATGTCATTTTTTATTTAAAAAAGAAATAACAGAATAATTTACATGACCCAGACAAGCGTGCCATAAATCATATGAAGCACGTAGAGATTTATTTTTAAGGACTGAAATAAAGGCAGAGTTGCCGCGCTCCAGCACATATAGCCCTCCATCCCTTTTACCGGTCGCCACTACCCTTCATGTTTGATGATTCTAGATAGTAAAAAGATTATTAGTAAATGTAACAGAGAAAGGAAAATCAGACGTTAATTTACTAAGTGAAAGAAGATTTTTAGTGAGATGAGGGACAACCAAAACATCTAATAAATGAATATTTGGAACTGGAAAAAGAGTACCAGTGTGGGTAATAGGTAGAGAGGCACCGTTTCCAACGATCACAGAGTCCTTACCCGTGTAATTTTTGGACTGATCCAAAACAGATGAATCGGTGGTCATATGGGCCGAAGCCCCAGTGTCCAAAAACCAATCAGCAGTCTCGGGTCCAGCAATAGAACAGGACGTGTTGAAAGCTTCGGCAAGGTGAGCAACAGAATCAGTCCGAGCATACTGTTGGTTGCAGCGGTCAGCATAATGGCCCTCCGTGCGACATATTTGGCAGCGAGGTGGTCGACGACCCTGACCAGAGTGGGTTCGTCCTCGGTTGGAAGAGTTATTTCCGTGGGAATGAGACCGACCTCGCTGGTTGCTACGGGAGGCAGCGTTATTGCCATGGGTGCGGCCACGATTAGTGGCTGTGAATGCCGTAGGAGTGGAGTCAGAAGACTCAAAGGAGAGCTGGAACAACTCAAAGCTTTCGGCTTTAGAGACTAAATTTGCAAAACAGGGGAGAGGGTGAGAGACATTTGAGCAATAGAAAAACTTGAGAAGTCGGTGTCGAGTCCACGAAGGAACCAGTGCACTTTGTCAGTGTCCTCGACGGGTCTGCCAATGGCATGAAGCTGATCACAAATTGTTTTGAAGGTACGGGCATACTCAGCAACAGGTTTGGTGCCGCGTTTCATCAGTTGCAAGTCATCCTTGAGTTTCAGTTCACGTGCTTTCGAATGATGGCTGAACGTAGTCTCCAACGCAAGCCAAACATCACGGGCAGTGGAGAGACCAACGACGACAGCAATGGCTTCCTCGGTGAGAGAAGAGAGCAGGAGACAGAGAAGCCGTTGATCGGCTGCTTTCCACGCCAAATATTTGGGGCTGAGTGTGGTAGAGTTTTCTGGTTCAAAACGAGGTGGTGAAACCAGAGTTCCATCAACGTAGTCCAGCAGGTCTTGACTCACAAGGAGAGGGAGAAGTTGGCTTTTCCAGAGAAGATAATTGGAGGAAGAAAGCTTGATAGTAATCATATGGATTAGAGTGTTGAAATGAAGGAGATGAGAAGAGGATTCAGAAGCCATGGAGAAGAAGGGATCGGGGTTGTTAAACCGGAGTGGCTCTGATACCATGAAAATAATTGCAGAAACCACCACACGTAAAAGGTGGTGAGAGTTTTCTATTTATAATCATTTATAAATCAAATAAGATCAAAATATATTACAATCATTTACAAACCAAATAAGATAGATTACAATCATTTACAAATCAAATAAGATCAAAATAGATTACAAAGTAAAAGGAAAGTAGAGTAAATGGATGCAAGATATTAGCCGATAATCAATGGTCAAATATGGTAAACTGTAATGGATGGCTAAGTATCCTCGGAAAGACACTGTAAAGTCGGTAAGGTGGAGCTTGGTGGTCATTGGCTGACCGTGAGAGATTAAGTCTTGCAAAAGATGATTCAAGAGGTTGATTTCTTCTACTATTATCAAGAAACCAATCGTAAAGGTTTCTTAAGTCAATCCCGCCCAAGACGAAAGTGTTGCTAGTAGTAGTAGGAGGAGTATTATTAGGGGTAGTAGTAGTAGAAGTAGAGTAAGTGGCCTGATATAGATTATGATTTTCCAGCGAAATACCTTGTGGAACGCGGTTTGCTGCTGGCCTTCTCGGCTCCATGGCCTCACTCAAAACCACAAACAACAAGGGGGGACTGGCAGACTACAAAGCTATTTGTTAGAGAGATTTAAAGGAGTGACGGGTATATATATACCTGATCGATTAACGATTAAATTTAATTTTTTTTTTAAAAAAGGATATCAAAAGAAATAGTATCTTAGAGAAAATAAAGAGAAGTTTGTTAGTGATGAGATATATGAAATCAAATATTTTTTATTTTGAATAAAGTTTTGAAGAGAGAGAGAAAAAACAAAGGAAGAGAAAGACTGGGGAGACTGCATGCAATTTATAGTAAAACTCATGCATAGGATACTGGACTACCCGCCTTCTTCCTTCCTTCATTTACTCTCTCTCTCTCTCTCCTTTTTTTTTTTTTTTTTTTTAATATAGATATAGATAAATATAGAGAGAGAGAATAAGTTACATTCTAACAAAATACAATTTTTTTTAAAAAAAAAGATTAATAAGTATGAAATTTTAATTATTAATTACCGATGTGCGTAAAGACAAATATGAATAAAGGTATACTAAATTAGAGGTATTTACTATAATTTTCCATAAAATTTCTATAATTAATATTTTACAATTATTTTTATTAAAAAATTAAGTATTCTGGGATATTTGCGGTAGAAAAATTAATTATAAAAAGCACAAAATTTTATGATATGGGAAGAAAATAAGAGATTGTATTATACTAATACAATGTAATTATTTTTATTTATTATAATATAATTAATACGTACTAATTAGTTTTATAAAAAAAATTTAATATTTTAAATTTTAAAAATAACTTAGTCGTTAGCTTATTTTTTTGAAAAAATAGGCAACGAAAAATAGTCACCAACAAAATAGAGAAATTGTTATACATTTATATATGAAAGATTTTTCTTCTTATTCTAGCTGTTACGTTATTTTTTAAAACAATTTCTTACTTTTCATTTATGATAATATTTTTATTTTTTCTTTAATTAATTAAACAATAAAATTGGTATTTTGAATGAATTTGTCAAAAATAATTTATTTTTCTCTTAAAAAAAAGTTTAAAATTTTAAAAGTAAAAAAAAAAATTTAAAATTAATTTTTCTAAAGATAAATTTATTTGAAATTAAACTCACTAATTATTTTAAAAATAAAAAATTAATTTCAAAGTTATATGCACAATGTAAAAAGAGAATAATATATATATATATAAAATAAAAACAAATTTCAAAATTTGAAAATTTGTATTTTTAGAGTTATCAATTTGATGGAAAGATATATTAAAAACTATATAAATAAGGATAAAGATATAGATTTTATATTGATTATATATCTAATTGAGTGAGTCAAAAAAAACAAGTTTTTATGTATAAGTTTTTTTTCCCTTTATTTAAAATTAAAGATACAGTTACCACAAAGTAATATGATTAACCCATAGAAATGTATAATTAAAAATTATACTTTTTAATTACTTTTAATTTTGAAGAATTAGATAATTTATTAGTTTGGCAAATTATGGGAACACACCCCCTTTTGTTAGGGACACACTCCAATTTGTTAGGGACACACTATATATCTAAGTATAGGTTTCTGGGGGATTTATTGCCAATGGGGCAAGTTATAATATTTCCTGCCCAATGGAAGTTTCTGATAGAGAACAATTTTGTGCGTGCTTCTTTTTCTTTACAACAATGTTAGGCTCAGAAAATTAGATAATTTAAGAAAAGAAAATTTGTGCATAATTAACTTTAGTTGAATCTTAACCATTTATGTAATAATGTTACTTAGATAGATGATACACTCACCAAACCAATATTCGAATTCATTTTTTTCCCGTTAATATATATTTGTAAACATCCTAAAAAAGATATATTAATATATATTTGTAAACATCCTAAAAAAGATATATAGTGTGTATCTAACAAATTGGAGTGTGTCCCTAACAAAAGGGGGTGTGTCCCCATAATTTGCCTAGGTCTTTTAATATTAGAATTCAATTAGACTATTAATTTTCATTTTGACCGGTACATTAAAAATAGATAGAGAGAGAGAAGAAAATGTCATGACAAAATTAAAGCTCATTATAAATTATTATAAATATATCAAATAAATTTTGAATTTGAAATATGACAAGAGTTAACAAGAATTTTTATTTTTATTTTAAGAATTTAAAACTTAAAATTTAAATAATTATTTGAAAAAAAAAACATTTTCATAACCGATTGAATCTCTCAAATCTCTCTTATTATTTTTTTAAGTATTTTGACAAATTCCTTCAAAAGAGAATTTTAAAAATTTTAAAAATTTAAAAAAATATTTTAGAATAATTGGTGAATTTGATCCCAAATAAATTTAGCTTTGGCAAGTTAAGTCCCAAAATATTTTTTTTAACTTTTAAGGTCCCAAACTTTTTTTGTAGAGAATAATAAGGTCCTTCTTGACAGATTCTGTCAAAATTTCTAAAATTTTAACGGTTGTTTGTCTTTAGTTAATTAAAGACAAGGATAAAAAAGTCATTACATGTAAAAATAAATTAATAAATATTTAAACAAGGAATAAAAATGACATCACATTTAAAATAAAAAAAATAAAAAATCTTTCTGATATAAAAAATTATTTAGCATTGTCGACAAACAATCAGAATCTAATCCAGGTAGAAGAACAAGGTAGCGAAGAATTGTCTTTACAAATTATTTCAATTGCTTTTCAGCAGCTTCAGAAATGAAAGGCCAGTATGGGGTTTTATCAAGGACAAAACAAATCAGTCCATGAAGAAGGGCAACCACAAAAAACAGAAACAGAGCATTATATCCCCAAACTGTGAGTTTCACCTGCCAGAATACAGATCGGTCTGGGGATGACCCAAACAGAATCTCCTCCATAGTAAACGGAAGATACATAAGTAAATCGAGAGCAAGGGCATGGAGAGCATTGAACCGAACGTAGCGGCTGAAGATAGGATTTAGGGCGACGCCGACGTACAGTGCCAGGAAGGACATGCCAAAGAAATTAGGGAATTTGTAGTGGAGATAAAAAATTGGAGATAGTGGTTTCAGCAGCACGACCAAAATATGGTATTGGAAGTTGTTGATGAGTGGAAAGAAGTATGATGCTGCGGAGATTACTCGATCGCCGATTGGAATTGGAGTGGAGGAAGCAGAGATTTTTGTATTCGGAACATGGATTAATCTCACTGCGGGAGGATTATAAAGAAATGGAGGGAGACGCTGCCAGAATTTGGAGGAGAGTTGTTGGGGACATGCCGGAGACGGATGAGGGAGAAGGACGCCATGTTGTAGCAGAGAAAGGGGCAATGGAAGATGGCATGCAGGTAGAAAGATTTTGATATCGAATATATTTTTTATTTTTTAAATTTTAAATGTGAGAACATTTTTATTCTTTCTTTAAATATTTCTTTATTTATTTTTACATATAATGACTTTTTTATCCTTGTCTTTAATTAACTAAAGACAAACAACCGTTAAAATTTTAAAAATTTTGACAGAATCCGTCAAGAAGGACCTTATTATTCTATACAAAAAAAGTTTGGGACCTTAAAAGTTAAAAAAAATATTTTGGGACTCAACTTGCCAAAGTTAAATTTGTTTGGGATCAAACTCACCAATTATTCAAATATTTTATGACTAATCTTGTCAAAAGTAAATTTATTTAGAACGAAACTTATCAATTATTCTTATTTTAATTTTTTTTTTCTATTCACTCACCCGGTGTCCTCATCTTCGGTGAGACTAATTCGGACTCGCAGAGTCTAACTTTTACTCAAGGTAAGAATCTATTTAAAACTTTTTAATATGAAATTATCCACTCCAAAAAAAAAATTCAAACCCTCCATAATCTATCATGAAAAAAGCCCAAAGGAAGCATTCAATATTCCACTTATAATTTTTTTTCATATTACACATTAGTGCTGACAGATATAAAAAAATGGTCCAAAAATTACAGCATTAGTGTGAATTTTTCCAAATTACACACATTAGTGCAAATAATTAGCTAACTAAGTGAGGCGGGCAATATGTTCAGAAGTCATAGAACATTTTATAAGAGATTACACAATCTCTAATTCCTTACAAATTTTTATTTATTTTGTCACTAGATTCTTTTCTGATAACAAACCAAAGAAATAAAGAAAGAAATAATTGGGAAAACTACCTAAACCTTAGAGTAGATTATGAAGGCAACATCCTCTTCTTGCACCTGATGTCTTTCTCAAATGTCTTAGGATCTTCTGTCCAAACCTGTCTGTGCGCATGGCTGCTTCATTCCCGATGATAAACCGGCAGACTAAATTGAATTCAAAGTCCTGAGAAAACAAAAAAAAATTTAGAGAGATCAATTTTTAGTTAGAAAAAAAAAGTAGGAATTGAGAATTGAGAAAGGAGGAGGACATTTACCAAGGCTGTTTGAACTACGTAGTTGCCATAGGGATCAGTAAGAAGAGTAGTAGCATTGGGAGAAGTGAATATTTCTATTATAAGCCGTCTGGAATGATCTTGTTCCGAATGAGAAATAAATTTTTCGACCACATTGCTTGCATACTTATCACGGCACATTTCAATCAAATGACTTTTAAGGTGGTATAAAATCATTCCATTGACTCCAACTACTTTCTTGGGTATCAAATGTTGCACCACGTAGTTCCCATAGGGATCCTCAGAAAGCGGTAATGTATATGAAACAATATGCTGTATTAGATAATCTTGAGTTTTGCCACGAGCATTGTCCAGACAACATTGTATCACAATGCATCCGCTCTTGTCCGTACCAATTTCAAAACAGTTGTTGGCTATTTCAATCAAAAGACACTGAAAGAAAAAACACACAAAAATAAGACATCAAACACCATATATATATATATATATATATAATTAGGGAAATATCTTTACCTCATTGTATTCAAGGGGGAATTTTAATAGGCACTTGCTTACTACGTATTGTCCATTAGAATCATTGGCCAATCTAACAACATTATTAGAAATGGCAAACACAAACACTAATATGTGTAGTGGGGAAATTAAATTATCCATAAACTTCTGCAACGTGCGAGCCCTGTGTAGAGGGTGTATTATCATAAATAAATATGTATAATAATATGAAGGAAAAAATGAAGAGAAGAAAAACATACCCTTGGTAGTTGTTACAAATAATCATAAAGCTAAATGCATCCTGAGTAACAGCTTTGACAATCCTGGTCCTCTGTTGATGAGAGCATAGAGCAAAAAGATTGTGAAAGAAAACGCTCCCAACTTGATGCAATAACAATTCAAAAAGACCCAATAGTACCTCAGATAACACCATTTCAATGTCTCCCTCGTTGGGATTATTAGCAAGTATTTCTTGCAAAAGCCTACTTCCTTCTTCATCTTTAGCTAATAAGATTATCTGTCCCCTCAAATCCTGCAATTCAAAATCCCTCCTGACGGAAGGAGAGGGGACATTGAATCCTCCAACAAACGTGTTGTGCAAGAAAGACTCTGTCCTCTGGTAATTACCTCTATTGGGTAATGGAGAATTCATACTTTCTGAGGCCAAAGGGGTACCAAAATTCAAACTTCTCTGGCTCTGGCCCACCATCAGATTCGGATGGACCCTCCCACCACCACCACTTTCTGCCTGCAGTCCCGAGTTGCTGTTCAGCCCTAAACAAGCACTCCGTAAAAGATCCGCCATATCAATCGTACCCGTACCCGTATCCGTATCCGAGCCCGATGGAAAGACACTGTAAAGTGGGTAAGGTGGAGCTTGGTGGTCATTGGCTGACCGTCTTGCAAAAGATGATTCAAGAGGTTGATTTCTTCTATTATCATCAAGAAACCAGTAAAGGTTCATTAAGTCAATCCCGCCCAAGACGAAAGTGTTGCTAGTAGTAGTAGGAGGAGTATTATTATGGGTAGAGTAAATGGCCTGATATAGATTATGATTTTCCACGCGGTTTGCTGATGGCCTCCGTTAAAACCACAAACAACAACAAACAACAAGGGGGGATTGGCAGACTACAAAACTATTTGTGAATTGTGAGAGAGATTTAAAGGAGTGATGGGTATATATATGTATATATATACCTGATCGATTAACGATTAAATTTTTATTAATTTGAAAAATAAATTTGGGGGAAAATTTGTTCAGAATTTTCAGGGGAATTTTAAATTTTTTTTTTAAAAAAAAAAACGGATATCAAAAGAAAGAGTATCTTAGAGAAAATAAAGAGAAGTTTGTTAATGATGAGATATATGAAATCAAATATTTTTTATTTTGAATAAAGTTTTGAAGAGAGAGAGAAAAAACAAAGGAAGAGAAAGACTGGGGAGACTGCATGCAATTTATAGTAAAACTCATGCATATATAGGATACTGGACTACCCGCCTTCTTCCTTCCTACATTTACTCTCTCTCTCTACTTTTTTTTTTTTTTTTTTAATATATAGATATAGATAAATAGAGAGAGAGAGAATAAGCTACTTTCTAACAAAATACAATTTTTTTAAAAAAAAGATTAATAAGTATGAACTTTTAATTATTAATTACCGATGTGCGTAAAGAAAAATATGAATAAAGGTATACTAAATTAGAGGTATTTACTATAATTTTCCATAAAATTTCTATAATTAATATTTTACGATTATTTTTATTAAAAAATTAAGTATTCAGGGATATTTGCAGTAGAAAAATTAATTATAAAAAGCACAAAATTTTATGATATGGGAAGAAAATAAGAGATTGTATTATACTAATACAATGTAATTATTTTTATTTATTATAATATAATTAATACGTACTAATTAGTTTTATAAAAAAGATTTTAATAGTTTAAATTTTAAAAATAACTTAGTCGTTAGCTTATTTTTTTTAAAAAATAGTCGACGACAAAATAGATAAATTGTTATACATTTATCATTATTTTTTGAAAACAAATAAAAAAAATAGTCACCAACAAAATAGAGAAATTGTTATACATTTATATATGAAAGATTTTTCTTCTTATTCTAGCTGTTACGTTATTTTTTAAAAAAATTTCTTACTTTTCATTTATGATAATATTTTTATTTTTTCTTTAATTAATTAAATAATAAAATTGGTATTTTGAATGAATCTGTCAAAAAGAATTTATTTTTCTGTTAAAAAATGTTTAAAATTTTAAAAGTAAAAAAAAAATTAAATTAATTTTTCTAAAGATAAATTTGTTTGAAAATTAAATTCACTAATTATTTTTAAAATAAAAAATTAATTTCAACGTTATATGCACAATGTAAAAAGAGAATAATATATATAATTATATATTATATATATATATATATAAATAAAAACAAATTTCAAAATTTGAAAATTTGTATTTTTAGAGTTATCAATTTGATGGAAAGATATATTAAAAACTATATAAATAAGGATAAAGATATAGATTTTATATTGATTATATATCTAATTGAGTGAGTCAAAAAAAACAAGTTTTTATGTATAAGTTTTTTTTCCCCTTTATTTAAAATTAAAGATACAGTTACCACAAAATAATATGATTAACCCATAGAAATTTTTTAATTACTTTTAATTTTGAAGAATTAGATAATTTGTTAGTTTTAGGTCTTTTAATATTAGAATTCAATTAGACTATTAATTTTCATTTTCACCCCTACATTAAAAATAGATAGAGAAAGAGAAGAAAATGTCATGACAAAGTTAAAGCTCATTATAAATTATTATAAATATATCAAATAAATTTTGAATTTGATATATGACAAGAGTTAACAAGAATTTTTATTTTTATTTTAAGAATTTAAAATTTAAAATTTAAATAATTATTTGAAAAAAAAATATTTTCATAACCGTTTGAATCTCTCAAATCTCTCTTATTATTTTTTTAAGTATTTTGACAAATTCCTTAAAAAAGAAAATTTTAAAAATTTTAAAAAATTTAAAAAATATTTTATGACTAATCTTATCAAAAGTTAATTTATTTAGAACGAAACTTATCAATTATTCTTATTTTAAATTTTTTTTCTATTCACTCACCTGGTGTCCTCATCTTCGGTGAGATTAATCCGGACTCGCAGAGTCTAACTTTTACTCTATATAAGAATCTACTTAAAACTTTTTAACATTAAACTATCCACTTCTGCAGAGTTTAACTCTTAGTCGAAGGTGAGAATCTACTCAAAACTTTTTAACATGAAACTATCTACTCCAAAAAAAATTCAAACCCTCCATCATCTACCATGAAAAAAGACCAAAGGAAGCATTTAAAATTTCACTTATAATTTTTTTCATATTACACATTAGTGCTGACGGATATAAAAAAATGGTCCAAAAATTACAGCATTAGTGTGAATTTTTCCAAATTACACACATTAGTGCAGACAATTAGCTAACTAAGTGAGGCGGGCAATATGTTCAGAAGTCATAGAACATTTTATAAGAGATTACACAATCTCTAATTCCTTACAAATTTTTATTTATTTTGTCACTAGATTCTTTTCTGATAAATATCTGTTTTTTTTTTTTTTTTGCCTTACTTACAAACCAAAGAAATAAAGAAAGAAATAATTGGGAAAACTACCTAAACCTTAGAGTAGATGATGAAGGCAACATCCTCTCAAAATGTCTTAGGATCTTCTGTCCAAACCTGTCTGTGCGCATGGCTGCTTCATTCCTGGTGATAAACCCGGAGACTAAATTGAATTCAAAGCCCTGAGAAAAATTTTTTTTTTTTAGAGAGATCAATTTTTAGTTAGAAAAAAAAGTAGGAATTGAGAATTGAGAAAGGAGGAGGACATTTACCTCTGAATAAGACAAGACTGTTTGAACTACGTAGTTGCCATACGGATCAGTAAGAAGAGTAGTAACATTGGGAGAAGTGAATATTTCCCTTATAAGCTTAATGGAATGATGTTGTTCCGAATGAGAAATAAATTTTTCGATCACATTGCTTGCATACTTATCACAGCACATTTCAATCAAATGCCTTTTAAGTTGGTATAAAATCATTCCATTGACTCCATGTACTTGCTTGGGTATCAAGTGTTGCACCACGTAGTTCCCATAGGGATCCTCAGAAAGCGGTAATGCATGTGAAACAATCTGCTCTATTAGATAATCTTGAGTTCTGCCACGAGCATTGTCCAGACAACATTGTATCACAATGCATCCGCTCTTGTCCGTACCAATTTCAAAACAGTTGTTGGCTATTTCAATCAAAAGACCCTGAAAGAAAAAACACACAAAAATAAGACATCAAACACCATATATAATATTATATTATATATATATATATATATATACATATAATTAGGGAAATATCTTTACCCGATTGTATTCGAGGGGGAATTTGATTAGGCAATTGCTTACTACGTGTTGTCCATTAGAATTATTGGCCAATCTAACAACATTATTAGAAATGGCAGACACAAACACTACTATGTGTTGTGGGGAAATTAAATTATCCATAAACGTCTGCAACGTGCGAGCCCTGTGTAGAGGGTGTATTATCATAAATAAATATGTATAATAATATGAAGGAAAAAATGAAGAGAAGAAAAACATACCCTTGGGAGTTGATACAAATAATCATAAAGCTATATGCATTCTGAGTAACAGCGTTGACAATCCTGGTCCTCTGTTGATGAGAGGATAGAGCAAAAAGCTTGTGAAAGAAAACGCTCCCAACTTCATGCTTTAACAATTCAAAAAGACCCAATAGTACCTCAGATAACACCATTTCAATGTCTCCCTCGTTGGGATTATTAGCAAGTATTTCTTGCAAAAGCCTACTTCCTTCTTCATCTTTAGCTAATAAGATTATCTGTCCCCTCAAATCCTGCAATTCAAAATCCCTCCTGACGGAAGGAGAGGGGACATTGAATCCTCCAACAAACGTGTTGTGCAAGAAAGACTCCGCCCTCTGGTAATTACCTCTATTGGGTAATGGAGAATTCATACTTTCTGAGGCCAAAAGGGTACCAAAATTCAAACCTCTCTGGCTCTCGCCCACCATCAGATTCGGATGGACCCTCCCACCACCACTTTCTGCCTGCAGTCCCGAGTTGCTGTTCAGCCCTATGCTTGCATAACAAGCACTCCGTAAAAGATCCGCCATATCAATCGTACCCGTACCCGTACCCGAGCCCGATGGAAAGACACTGTAAAGTCGGTAAGGTGGAGCTTGGTGGTCATTGGCCATATTAAGTCTTGCAAAAGATGATTCAAGAGGTTGATTTCTTCTATTATCATCAAGAAACCTGTAAAGGTTTCTTAAGTCAATCCCACCCAAGTCAAAAGTGTTGCTAGTAGTAGTAGGAGTAGTATTATTAGGGGTAGTAGTAGAAGTAGAGTAAATGGCCTGATACTGATATAGATTATGATTTTCCACGCGGTTTGCTGCTGGCCTTCTCTCCTCCATGGCCTCCGTTAAAACCACAAACAACAACAAACAACAAGGGGGGATTGGCAGACTACAAAACTATTTGTGAGACGGATTTAAAGGAGTGATGGGTATATATATATATATATATATATATAAACCTGATCGATTAACGATAATAGTATTAAAGATTCAATTTTTATTAATTTGAAAAATAAATCTGGGGGAAAATTTGTTCAGAATTTTCAGGGGAATTAAAATTTTTTTTTTTTTTAAAAAAACGGATATCAAAAGAAAGAGTATCTTAGAGAAAATAAAGAGAAGTTTGTTAGTGATGAGATATATGAAATCAAATATTTTTGATTTTGAATTAAGTTCTGAAGAGAGAGAGAGAGAGAAAACAAAGGAAGAGAAAGACTGGGAGACTGCATGCATGGGATACTGGACTACCCGCCTTCTTCCTTCCTTCATTTACTCTCTCTCTCTCTCTCTTCTTCTTTTTTTTTTTTTTTTAATATATAGATATAGATAAATATAGAGAGAGAGAATAAGCTACTTTCTAACAAAATACAAATTTAAAAAAAAAAGATTAATAAGTATGAAATTTTAATTATTAATTACCGATGTGCGTAAAGAAAAATATGAATAAAGGTATACTAAATTAGAGATACTAATTAGTTTTATAAAAATATTTTAATATTTTAAATTTTAAAAATAACTTAGTCGTTAGCTTATTTTTTTTAAAAAAATAGTCAACCAAAATAGATAAATTGTTATACATTTATCATTATTTTTTTTTAAAAAAAAAATAGTCACCAGCAAAATAGAGAAATTGTTATACATTTATATATGAAAGATTTTTCTTCTTATTCGGCTGTTACGTTATTTTTTAAAAAAATTTCTTACTTTTCATTTATGATGATATTTTTATTTATTTTTAATTAATTAAATAATAAAATTGATATTTTGAATGAATATGTCAAAAAAAATTTTAAGGATAAAAATATATATTTTATATTGATTATATATCTAATTGAGTGAGTAAAAAAAAAGTTTTTATGTATAAGTTCTTTTTCCCTTTATTTAAAATCAAAGATACAGTTACCACAAAGTAATATGATTAATCCATTAAACGGAGAAATGTATAGTTAAGAATTATATTTTTTAATTACTTTTAATTTTAAAGAATTAAATAATTTGTTAGTTTTAGATCTTTTAATATTAGAATTCAATTAGACTCTTAATTTTCATTTTTATCCGTATATTAAAAATAAATAGAGAAAGAGAAGAAAATGTCATGACAAGGTTAAAGCTCATTATAAATTATTATAAATATATTAAATAAATTTTGAATTTGATATATGACAAAAGTCATAGAACATTAGTGTAGACAATTAGCTAACTAAGTGAGGCAGGCAATATGTTCAGAAGTCATAGAACATTTTATAAGAGATTACACAATCTCTAATTCCTTACAAATTTTTATTTATTTTGTCACTAGATTCATACACACAACACTGCACAAAATCTTGCGATCAATAGAAACTCCTGATGATAAAGGGAAAGTTATCTAAGTTCATACATCACTTACTCTTATATCTTCAATAGGGCAGGGCATGGAATGATGACAACCATGATGAGCAATCATAGGCAAATTCTTTCCTTCAAGAAGTTAACCATCGATAGAACCTGCCATTTATTTGCATAATTCTTCACAGCAAAGTAATACCTCCACCTGAATATTCAATCTCCTGAAAGTGGAAGTCCACCGTTGTTATTATATAATATATATATAATAGAAGTGGTGTATTTATGACAACATTTTATGGACTGGATACAAGATGTGCTAAGTTCAACAACTTTTCATTCATGATCTTTAGCAGTAGCTTGGCCTGTAATAGGTTACTAGTTCTTTGATTTTAGGTACGAGCACAGGATGGTGTTTAACTTATATGGTTTTAATTTCAGCCGATTTGTTATCAGTAGACAATACCATCTACTTAAAATTGGCTGACATAATTAACAAGTTATAACCTTGGAATGGAAGTTATGCATGAACACAATGCACATAATATCCATCTAGAACCAAACTTATTCAGAAACTCTCTCTATCAAATCCTAAGACCCTGCTCTTCTGTACAGTAGCAGCTCTTTCAATACCCAGGAAAATAAATAAGAAGAAGGACAATATATACATATGAAGACAATGGAAAATAGATATTCCAACATCAAGTAAAGTAGAAGGTTGGTTATGAGAGAACTGAACCTGAGCAGGAGCTAGCGATGAAACCCAATCAGATACATGTGTTGGAAGAAGGCCCAATGTATTAAGCTGTGAACAAATGAACTTATTAGATTGATCAATCACATAATTGAAGAGTCATGAGCTTCACAATGCAGCTGATAGAGTCAAAATCCAGCCCACCTTCCAGACACCTAGCCCTAACCCAACCAGGTTAATTGCAATGTACACAAGCTTTGGTGCAAGGAGGTCCACTTTACTGTCCTTGTATGGCTCAAAAACTACAAAATAAAGTTTTATAAATTAGTGAAATCTAATAATATAAGGAACATTACTCTGCATGAAGAAATTTAAAAGGCAAATTAGATGTTGTAGGAGAACAAAAAAAGTAGAGACATCATAATCAAGTAATAGAAAGAAAGGTAAAAAAAATATGGTTATGTTTCATCATTTATGAGGTTTAGGACAAATTTTGCAGAAAGTATTATCCTTTCATCAAACAAAGCTATCACCACTCTAGACGGTGAAACAAAATTTTCTCTTATATTCTCATTCAGATTGCAGTCCTTTAGAGTGAAAGAACTGTATTCAAAAGCTTCATGTTAAGTGATGCAAAGTATGTTAAGTGATGTTTTACCTTTCCCAACTCCTTGAAGAGCCCTTATAGGTTGCCAAAGGGTTGAAAATGTGATACCAATACTAAACAAGTGAACTGTGCTCCCAGCCATCCACATCATGAAGCCCATCATTAACAGATTTTTGAAAGGAGCTTGAGCAATCTCCCAAGCTTTCTGTTGAGGACAATACGTACAATAAAGTTATCCTTCACAATTTTATGCCCAAAAATAATCACAAATTTTGAGGGAAAAACTCGGCAGTGAGTAAAGTAACTTGGGTGTCTCTCTTCTAGGTATCTAAGTAAAATTGAAAACATGGCATACCATCAAAGAGGCCTTTCAAATGTTCAAAATCTACTCATTTCCAATTCAGTTAGAAAGATATAATTGTTGGTCCTGAAACTGAAAACATCTCAGATGAAAGAAAGAAAGAAGACAAGTAGAAAAGGGAACTGCAAACCAAATACTTCTGCAAATGACATTATATGAAGAAAATCTAGATGAAGCAATCGGGTAAAAGTCCCTGAACAATAAGCGATCTGGTGTCCATGTAAGTGTCTAGCCACTTTAGTTTTTCATTATCAACCAATAAAGTGCTGGAGAGGAATTTCAACAAATAAATGAGTTAGGAATTACAATCTATAATGGATAAATGTTCCAGGAGCTAGTTCAAAAACAAAGGCTAATTAATGTTGATAGCCTATACCGCCACAAAAACTTATATAATCGACCAGTGATGTTTATGCGACAGAGCTCAAGTACCAAGCTGCTGGAACACGGGAGAGTAAGGAAACATCTTCCCTTTGCGGGCATAAAAAAAATGAGAAGTTAACCAAAACAAACCTGAGATTTCCAATTTGCTTCAGAATCCTTCTTCTGTTTATTCACTGCTGAATCATCCTATTTTAAGAAAACGTTAAAAATCAAACCGATTAAATTATATAACAGACAAAGAAAACAATAAAGTTAAACAACTACCCACAGCACAAACAACCAGAAAAAAAAATGAACCTGATCCTGCGAAGATCGAGCAAAGCCAAGAGGATCAGGGATGTCTCGAGAAGAAGGAGATGTAGAATTATCAGTGAAATCCACAGCCCATCTCCGGCCAGAACCCATCACAGCTTTACCTTTTTCCATACTGTTTTTACCCCAAAGCTCTTCCCTTATCCACCTACAGATCTCGTACGCGGTGTCCGTCCACTGTATGCTGCGTTTATGAGCCGGCACAAGATCAAGGGTAAATAAATACCCAAATAAAAATATCTGGAAAGCTCAGAAAATGAATTGTTATTTAATTTGGGTTCGTCTTTTATTTTATTTTTTTTAATTATTTGATCTTCATTTTATTTGGAGGTATCTAAATTACTTGTTTCTTTTAAAAATTGGTCAATTTTCTTGTCATAACTATATATATATATATATATATATATCATTTAGTTTATTGGAACACAAAGAAGTCAATGCATCAAATTATACTTTCAATAAAGTTCCTTCAAAATTGCACAAGAAATGTTCGCAAAATTTTGTCACTTTGTTTTCTATACTAATTTATCCTATGAACACCAAGTGTTCGATGAATTGCCTGCTGCTCTTTCTACGTACCTGCCGAGCATCAGAATTCTAGAAATGTACAGGGAATATGGGAAGGGACTTTGTTTTAGACACTCTTCTTGAGTACAATGGCACTGGTTCTGCAAATCCTTCCCATGATTTCTGGTGTGTATATATATATATATATATGGTGGCTCAAGTCCTTGAGTTTTCGGAATCCATTGGAGTGTAATGTGTAGGAAGATCATCACCACGAGAAATGAGATAAAAGATGAAAGCTAAATAAGCTAGCCCTCCAATGCAGGTTATGGATCCAAACAACAATCCTTTAACTTCGGATATGAAGAAATCCACCAAAACATAGCCATTGATCACTATTACCATGACAGCCACAATCCAGACAGTTCTCTGCAGCACAGTGAATTGACATTAGAAATTAAGCAAGGGAGAGTAAGAGAATTCGAGTTGATGATGTGTGTTACCTTCATAGCATTTCCAATCTTGAAGATTCCCATGACTCGTTCATTAGACACCAATTTCAGAAGTGGGATAAGTGCGAATGGAATCTGCATTCCCTGAAGAATATTAAGCCATTCATTGAGAATATCCAGTGAATCTTGGGATCTTTTGAACACAATGGCTACAATTATAGTTGGCACAATAGCACAGCTTCTTGTAATTAATGACCTAAGCCATTTCCTCATTCTGAGGTTAAGAAATCCTCCCATGATAAACTGTCCAGCATATGTACCTGCAATGGTGCTGCTTTGTCCAGCTGCTAGAAGTCCAATGCCCCAGATATAAAGAACTGGCAACATGCCTCCTCCATACCTTTTTTGAAGATATTCAGCTGCATTCACCAGGCCTATACTTTTGGCTTTTGAAGTCTGGTAAAACCCCTTGGCAAAGATCGTTGTAACAAACAAATTAATCACAAAAGACACAAAAACAGCAAAGGAAGATTCAATGGTGTTGTAATTGAGAGCTTCTTGGACATGTCCTTTCTTCTTTGGATCAACCTTTCTTGACTGTACTAAAGCAGAATACAAGAAGACATTGTGAGGAGTTATGACAGAACCCACAACGCCCACGGCTTGCTGAATTGTCTTTGAACTGAGTTTTGGCAATAGAAGACCTGTAACAGGAACCAGGCCTCTTATTTGTGATGGATAAAGGTAAATCATATGATTCAGGAGATAAGCAAACTTCTAAACTAACCTATTAAAAGTTCATTTTTGCTAGGCTTTGTGTCAGCAAACATCCAGGCAAATGATAGTGCCATAGTTGTAATAAGAACACCAAAAACAGCTTCTAGTTTTCTAACTCCATAGTTTTCGAGAAACAAGAAGATGAAACTGTTCATGAAGCAACAAGAGAATCTCATTAACATAGAAAGATGTAAATTAATGTTATCAGGAAACAACTTTGAATTTGAAATCATCAAACACTAAGGGAATGAATGAAGCAAATAAATATGAAGAGAATATGAGTACCAATCAAAGGCAGTGACAATGACTCCAGCCCAGATTGGCAAAATCCCATGAGACAAAATCTCTATGGCAATAGCACTTCCAATAACTTCTTGAATATCAGCTCCAATAAGTGCTAACTCAGCCATGAACCATAACAAAATACTAGCCCAAGAGGGATACTCGTCCCTGCAAAGCTCAGCCAAGTGTCGGCCGGTGGCAACACCCAGCCTTAAGGACAAGAGCTGAATCAAAAGGCCCATAAAAGTAGACCACATGAGCAGCCACAAAAGAGAGTAACCAGCAATAGCTCCGGCCTGCAAATCACCTTCCAAATTGCCTGGATCAAGAAATGCCACGCTCATAAGAAACCCGGGGCCGGTGAATTCCCATAACTTTCTCCAGGAAAACGGAGGCGGCGTTTCTGACATTGAAGAATAATATTGAAGGGATTCTTTATTAGGCTCCTGTGACTCCATTTCCAGAGACGTGAATTGGTGACGGGATTCATCAACCTTGTCATAGTTAGGTGATGGGAATTGGGAGGGAAGGAGAAAATTGGATTCTTCTTCATCGTCTTCTTCTTCTTTGGGTGCTTCTTTTTCTCGGCGCTTTTCGTCTGTAACAAGTAACGGAGGAGGAGAAAGAGAAAGAGAAAGAGACATTGTATGATTCAATTAACTACCACCACCTCTGCAATGATGCTTCGTATTTCTTTGGTGCATGTTTTAGTTTTTTTCTTCTACCATTTCTGCTTCTGTACAGAAGAAGAAGAAGAAGAATATCCATCTCTGCTTGGAAACCGTGATTTGTGGGAATACAGCTGCAGGTCCAGTCCTTTCCTTTGGTTACTATCCAGTCGCCTCGCGTCTAATTTGCTTCCAAGACATTCCCTATCGTTCAAATTACAATAAATATATATAATGCGATAATAATAATAATAATAATAGAGAATTACGACTCTGGACTAACAATAATTAGATGTGTGTCTAAGGATAATCTGTACAAGAACGTGAAAAAAAATTCAATCCCATGTGGAAACTCGTAAATTGAGAATGATTTTTCCTAAAGATTTTATATAATACAAATATATAAATGATAATGTATGGAGTAATATTATTGAATGATTAAAGGGCAACAATAAAATCCAGTAAAAGAATAACCAGGAGAGACAGGATCATCTGTACAAGGGGAAGAGAGAGAGAGAGAGAGAGAGAGAGTAAAAAAAAAGGTGTACGAGATTTTTTTTGTTTGTTTATTATTTATTCACTTGAAAATCTTCCAAGGATTTCAAGAAATATAGACTCTGACTGCTGTAAGAGAAATTATCTACCTGTGATGTGAATTTTGAATTTACTTCTACTCAACATTACATACAATAGTAGAACCAAAGTCTGGTTAACACTAGTGAGCTGTGCCAGAGAAGGGCCTTCCTCCAACAGTTTGCTCTTAACACTCTCAAGAAGGTATGTTATCTCCTAAACTAATGCATCACAACAATTTATTTTTTTCATTTCGGCTTCACCATTAGAAGACTATGTTTATGAATAAGCCTCTGATACCAGAAAGGGAAAGGCCACAGTCAGCAAGAATTTCATATTGTCAAAATAACAGCGACTAGTGTGTACCCCTCACCACTACATGCATTGATTACTATCACCAATAAGAATTTTGTAGCCTCACTATCCAGCAATAATTATATCCTCTTGGAGCACAGTATGTTAAGCCAATTCGAAAATGGACCACCACCAAGTGAAATCAGGTATAATATAAATGCCAAATACGCGACAGTCATAGTACATGCCAGAAAACCAAACAGCAACCCATTAACTTCAGAGACGAAAAAGTCAATCAAAAGATAGCCATTGATTACTATCACCAGGCCAGCCACAGTCCATGCAACCCTCTGCAGTATAAAGATGGAGATGGCAAATTAAATTTTCTAATTATTATATGTATCCAAGATATTAATGGTACTCAGTGGTGTACTAAAACAAAAAGCTACAGAATTGTTAATATTTGGAAATATAAAATATCCACATACCATGCAGCCATTGCGTAAAGTAAACAAAAGAAATAAATTCAGAGTAATGGTGCTACACCTGTCCAGCTAAATTTAGGGTATGTTCAAAATTGATATAGAAACAGTTTACCTAACACATTAGAGTAAATAGATTAATAAGTTTAAAATTTTAAAAAAATTAAAAAATAAAATGAAAAGAGCAGTTTGATAGACTTGAATGGTACCAGAAACAAGAACAATAGGATAGACATGGATCATAGTCACTTCCAAATATCATACTGACATTTTACAAATATCACTTCAACAGAGCAGAAGTCCCCCAACTCCCACACGTGTCCTTGCGAATGATAAGGAGACCACAAACAAGATATTGACTTCAAAATATCTTAAATATCTTCCATCAGTGTCCTTTAAATCAGGAAGGCAATGTCAACTGGGCCCTATCAAGACAGTTCAAAGCTTCCCCCATTTTTAATTTTTTAGTTTTATTTAATTTTCTTTATTCATTGTTCGTAACATTACTTCACATTGCATGTACTCTTCAGTAGAAATCTCATGAAATAATTCACAAAGCATGTTCTATTAGCTCCAAGATTTGCAAATAGGAAGTGATGAAAATCTACCATTGTTCATTCAATTTTGTGCTCAATTCCATTTATTTACCTCCTGGAATTCTTGTCAGGCAAAAATATTTGGTTTCATTTCACTAGCGACTGATATTCATACTTTCTGAATATTATCATTATGGTAATTGTATATACAATAACATATCAAAGCATGAAGTAAAAGAAACAAACAGAAAATTTGATATAATGGGTAATGGATAATTCCAACTTACCTCCAGTGTAGGCCCGATCCTGAAGACTCCCATCACATGTTCCTTTGACACCAAAGTAAGAAGCGGGATAAGTGCAAAAGGGATCTGTATGGACTGAAGCACATTAAGCCACTCGTTCAAAACATCCAACGAAGATTCAGACCTGTTAAAAATAAGAGCTACCACTATAGTTGGCACAATGGCACAGCTTCTTGTGATCAGTGCCCGTAGCCATTTCTTCAAACGAAGGTTGAGAAAACCTCCCATGATAAACTGACCGGCGTAAGTTCCAGTGATGGTGCTACTCTGTCCAGCTGCTAATAATCCAATACCCCAAATGTAGAGGACAGGAAAAATTCCACCCCCGTACTTTTCTTCGAGATATTGACCAGCATTTACCAAACCAATACCGTCTGCTTGTTTACTGCCATAGAACCCCTTGGCGAAGACAGATGTAACAAACAAATTGATCATGAAGGAAACCAGAAGAGCCAACGAAGACTCAATTGAGTAGTAATTGATTGCCTCTTGGACCCGCCCCTTCTTATTTGGATCAATTTTCCTTGACTGAACCAAAGCAGAATGAAGAAATACATTATGAGGCATTATTACACAACCCACAACTCCAACCGCTTGATGTATTGTTCTTGAGCTCAGTTTTGGGACTAAAAGACCCATTAGAAGTTCATTTCCACTAGGCTTTGCATCAGCAAACATCCAAGCAAAGGATAACGCCATAGTAGAGATAAGAACTGCAAACACAGCTTCCAACTTCCTCACTCCATAGTTCTCCAGAAGCAAGAATATAAAACTGTTAAAGAATATAAATTAAGAGAGAAGGGAAAAAAGAACAACACAGCTTCAGTCAACAGAATAGAAAACCTGTGCTATGATTGATTCATCAAACAAACCATTCTGACTTCTTTATTTGCATTTTATCTAAAAGAAAATCTTCTTTATGAAAGCATGAACCAAGTAGAACTTTTGTACCTTGTCTGTTAGAAATTACTTTAATGAAGCTCAATGAATTATATATTGCAAATACATACATATTTTTAAAAAGGTAAAATAAGGATAAAGGAGAACTCAGATCTCAATGCAAGGGATGTAAAGGTTCACCTTGCTGCATCCCCATATTTTTGGCTTGCAGTTTTTCCTTAAAACACATATTTTGTTGTTTCATTCGGATGAAAAACCTAAGATCTTCAGCCAAAATATCAGCTAAGCTGCAAGTTTACCAGGAAAACCGATCACCAAAATTATGGTATTGTGCTTAAAAGGTTCAGCTAAGCTTTCTATACAAGTTTACCCATGACTTGCAATATTTAAATCATCTCAATCATTTACACAGAGTAGTTTGGCTTCTTCAGACAGATTCCAGCAGAAGAAGTATCCAATCAAATCCATACATTGACCCTAGATTTAGCTTTTGAACCTTCACATTATCCTTGAAGATTGTCCAACCCACTGGAGAGGAATTCTAAAGGACCTAGGTAAATCTCACATCTATGTATACTCCAGTAGAAATGATAATAGATCTCCCGTTTAAATTTTTCCTAAGTTAGGTTTTACAGAGAGTCAATCAGAAATTTTCAGCATAAGCAGACATCATTATCTCCATAATATACTTTTCATTCAAAAAATCAAGAATTCAGAAGGTTCAGTTCATTTACTTTGTGATTGTTAATAGCTTGTCCATTAAAAATAAGCCTTTTTGGCACAACAACATTGCTCTTAGATAACATTTTCTCTGTCTGCATCTGGGTCTTTACACGGAAAAGTGTTAATCAACAACAGGGCTGATTGTTCCCGTTCTAATAGAACAAGAAGAATAGCAAAATTGAAACTTTATAGGAAGTAATTCTAAATCATATTGACAACTATTAAAAATTAGCCATGAAATTCCACAAGAAGGCAACAAAATGATCATGCAAAAGTTGAAGTAGTAGGAAAGTAAATAAACAATAGAGCTCGAAAATTTATACAGACAACAAAACCACAGAGAAGGTTCAACTAAAGCATTTGACTTTAAATCTCTGCAGAAAAGAAAAGAGATTAAAACAATTACCAATCGGAGGCAGTAATTATAACGCCAGCCCATATTGGCAACACACCACGGCTAAGTATCTGAATAGCTATAGCACTCCCAATCACCTCCTGAATATCAGCACCGATCAAGGCCACCTCGGCCATAAACCACAACAAAAGCCCCGTCCAATAGGGATACTCTTCCCTGCAAAGCTCCGCCAAATGCCTACCGGTCGCCACCCCAACCCTGGCTGATAACAACTGGATCAATAAGCCCATTACAGTCGCCCACAACAACAACCACAATAACGAGTACCCCGCAATAGCACCCGCTTGTAAATCCCCTTCTAAATTACCTGGATCCAGAAAACCTATACTCATCAAAAATCCGGGACCCATAAAAAGCCACAATTTCTTAAAAGAGAAAGGTGGAACTACAGAGTAATCTCCCTCGTTAATTTCCGCGGACTCAATATCTACAATCTGGATTTTCTCCCGTGATTCGAAAGCAACTAGTTCCTCTTCCTCTTCTTCTTCTTCATCATCAAGCTTACACGAATTCCCGTTTGCTAATGGCGAATCTATAGATAGGGGTTCCGGTTCAGGAGAAAGAAGAAGATCGGATTCTTCGTTTCTGCGGGCAGCAGGATCCTCGAATGGAGGTGAGCTCATTTTCCTATCACGCAGTTATCTGAGGAGCAAAACTGAGGTAAAGGCGGCAAGCTGACGTAAGAAAAAGGTTGCCGTCGGTAGTGGCTGACAGAGGATTGGGTGGTCGCGTGCCGAGCTCGTGGTGGCAAAGCCGTTAAGACTTTCCTTCGGGAAAGTGCGATTGCCATGTACATTACCCATATACTACAGAGTCGGCTTGAATTTTTTGCCTTCAACTTTTACCCATAGGGATATTTTAGTCAATTCCTCGTAACAAATCTCATAGCCTCTCTGGCATATAATAATGTAAATTCTTTTTCCTTTTTAGAAAAAAAGAAAAAAAAAATTCTATTTGGATCTAACTAAATATCAATAAAATTTGTTTAAAAAAAAATCATTTGGAGAATTTTGTCCAAAGCAAAATAATATGGTTCAATATGTTCTTAGTAAAAATATTTAACCAATTAAACCGTATTCTCAATTATTCATTCATTGTATAATATATATATGTATACATATTTATAACTATCTCTTTGTCTAAATTAGACAAACTAATGAGGTATAAGTTCAAGAAAAGTGATGCCATATGTTTTAGACAAGAGATAGATACATTTTTTGAAACAGTATATGATTATATATATATATATTCATCTTATTTTTTCTACAAGCTCTTCAATAGCTGTAGTAAAATTAAGTTAGAAACTCAAACTCAATTTCAAAATATTCATTCTATAATATATATATATATATATATATATGATATGTTTAAGATCAACATGATCAGCTCAAATTTGTGACAGTAAATTCAACAATGGTGGACGAGGTTTGCACTTAGCAATCAAAGGTTGAGCCTTTGGCATAGTTAAGCCAAGTCCTTCAGTCATATCAACTAATTCCTTGCTATTTCTTTCCCAATCAAAGCACTGAATAATTGAACCTAAAGTAGCACCAACAATTCGAACTGCTAACCCTTCTCCAGGACAACCTCTTCTTCCTGAACCAAAAGGCATCATTTTGTAGCCATCTCTTGTTCCTTCTAGTCCTTCGAATCTCTCTGGCTTGAACTTTCTTGGCTCCTCCCATACTTTTGGATCGTTCTGAATAGACCATATATTAACCAATAGCATTGTGCCTTGTGGAACTCTGTAACCTCCTACTGTGGTTGCCTCTGAGGATTCATGTGGAATTAGTAATGGACCTGCTGGGAACATTCTCAAGGTTTCGTTTATAATGCACCTCAAGTATGGCAGATTTGGCACGTCCGATTCGTCTAATAACCTCTCCTTTCCTACGCACTTGTCAATCTCAGATTGTGCTTTCTTTAGTATTTCTGGGTTGTTTAGCATTGCTGATAGTGCCCATTCCATTGTTCCAGCTGATGTATCAGTTCCTGCTGCTAATAACACCTGCACAAACATACATATTTCCTCTCTTACTTGTTTATTCAACTTTGTGCCAAATGACTCACTTAGCAGTAAGATTTTTGCTTTATGTCTAAACAAATGAAAATAAAGACATCAACTTTTTGCAAACCAATCAATACCAGGTGGGCGCCTTAGAAATTTCTCCAAAATAGATTGTGTTGGTTTGTAGTCATTAATGTGGCAGGTATAAGAATACCTTTACACAAACAACTAATACCTAATATGCTGGATTGATGAAACAATTTTACTAACCAAGAAAGCATCTTTGGAGCATAAAGATTGCCAAGAACAAATCTTTTGTTTCACACAATTAAAAAAAAATATTGTGAATAGTAATACAAGCTAAAAGAAAAAATAGAATTGCCCACAAGACCTAATTGGATGCTAACTTTTTGCTGGCTTAATTATGTCATATCTCAGAAGTCTTAAACAAGCATTTTGGGTCAAAAATGGAGGGGACCTCTGCAGTGAGAAAGGTTAGGTATAAAACAAAACAGATGAAATATGTTGAATGCTGTGTACAGCACAGACTATCACCCAACTCCACTTATTGCTTCTTTAATTAATGAAGGGGGGTTATTAGTTACAGTAGCTTTGAGCAGATCAGCAAAAGATGGGTTTTTTTTTTTATGAATTCTTGATGTTGAACAAAATACCGCCCCATTAAACTACAAGGTTGAATTACTGATCTATAATATGGAAAATTGGACAAGAAATAATCTTACCATCATTAGGCTTCCAATAATTTCATCCTTGTAGTATTCTGGTTCTGTTTCTTGCAGAGTCAACAGAACATCAATGAGAGTTTTCTTCTTTCCTCCTTCTGCAACTCCCGATTCGCCGTCTCCTTTCTCCATTCTCGTTCTGCAATCTCTAATCAGATTACGTATGAACACATCCCGTTTCGCTTGCAGCTTTTGCAAGCTCTGTTCCACACCTCCCAATTTCAACCACCGGGCCACCGGAACAAAATCTCCGATGTTAGATGAGCCATATCTCATGGTCTCCGTCACGATTTCCCTAAACTTTTCAGCTTCTTCATTATCCTCAACATTTTCACCGTAATACCTCTTACCGCCGATCATTCTCATCATAACATTCAGCAACATCTCGAACAGAGTCTTTTTCATGTCCACCGGTTTTTCAGCAACGGAAGCCGAATAAAGCCCACGAATCATCGATTTTATCTCATCAACACGAATCCCATGAAGCATTTGAAGCCGATTCGTGGATAAAATTTCCAAAGAAGAGATTTTTCTAAGGTTTCGCCAATGATCTCCGTACGAAGACCATGCCAATGAAGTATAATTATAACCCAAATATTGTCCGGCCATTAAGTGAGGACGGTTGGCGAAAGTAATATCATTCTTGTGAAGACATTCCTCCGCCGCCGAAGGAGATGACACTAAAAGCACCGGACGGGAACCGAAATGGAGTAGAAGTACCGGACCGTAACGCTCGGAAATCTTGGCTAAAGCTCTGTGAAGAGGCTTCTTGATCATGTAAAGATGACCGAGTAACGGTAAATTTATGATTGGACTAGGTGGGAGATTTTTCAGTTTGTTAAGGAAATGTTTGGTGAAGATGTAGAGAAATATGAAGATGGGAAAGTACAGATACACAGAGTACTCCATTAATGGATTTCTTTAAACTTTCGTTTGTAGCGTGTTTCAGCAATTGATTTTTCCGGACAACGAAGATATCAGCAGATTATATATATATATATATATATATATATATATAAATAATGTTCCTCGTGAAAAAGTGGTCAGCGGGTGTGGAATTTTCAAGATTTTATGGGATTTTATTATTATTAATCTTTTGGGTGGTAATAGCGCAATTCTCGGTTACTGCTAGTCAAAAGAAAAATAAATGTTATAGAGAATTTTTAAATGCGAATATTAAAAATGTTACGCCAAAAAAAAAAAACAAATATATATATATATATATATAAAATAATCAGTGAGTTTAATCACAAATAAATTTATTTTTGACAAGTTTAATTTTAAAAAAAAATTTAAGGTCCAATTTTTTTTTTAAAGTTAACTATAAGATCATTTTCACATTCTGTCAAAAACTTTACAAATTTAACAGTTTTTATATTTTAGTTAATTAAAAATAATGGTAAAATAGTCATTACATATAAAAAAATATTTAAATAAAGATATGAAAATATTTTTATATTTAAAATTTAAAAAATAAAAAATCTATAAGAATAGTGAGAATATTAAAATTCATTTGTTAATTTTCTTTTTTTTTTATTACAAATAAGATTTTTATTATTTTCTAATATATATATATATATATATATGAAGAAAGAAAAGAAAAAAATATTTGTAAAAATAAAAACTTTCAACTATAATATTTTTGTTTGGAGAAAAACTTTTATTATTAATAAAAAATTATTAATGCTCTTCTTCTATTTCTTTTTTTAAATGTTAGAAAATAATAAAAATTAGATTTGTATCCGAAAAAGATGAAGAAGATTGAAAATTTGATAGAATTTATATTTTTTAAAATTTAAAATTTAAATTTGAGAAAAATTTTTAATTTTTTTTTAATTATATTTTTTAATTACTTTTTATCTTTATTTTTAATTAATTAAATTAAAAAATTATTAAATTTTTCGTCCAAAATATTTTATTATTTACTTAAATAAAAGTTTAAAACTTAAAAAAATATATATATTATTTAGGACAAATTCACCCATTATTATATATATATATATAATATATATATATATAATATATACGTAGAGGGTGGGAATACATACATATTGTCAACTAAGGCTGCGTGACGTAAATACCCAGTTTTATTTTTTTTGTTCCGGTGGCATCTTTCTTTCTGGAAGA
Source organism: Asclepias syriaca (assembly GCA_027405835.1). NCBI lineage: Eukaryota > Viridiplantae > Streptophyta > Magnoliopsida > Gentianales > Apocynaceae > Asclepias > Asclepias syriaca. The sequence goes on from CM049934.1 coordinate 20,987,530, forward strand.
CTTTGAGTGCGCATGACATTGGTTTGAAAAAAATGCACAAAAATTATAGAAAAAAGAAGCTTCATATTATATAGTATTGTGAATCAAAATGTCCACGTCCTCATAAACTTGGGATTTACGTTTTTAAACAATTAATTATTTTATAATTAACATGTCTTGCTTTAGTTAAACTTTATAATTTAGTCTTAATTATGTTAATAGGCAAAATTTTATCCAAATTTTGCTTGGTACAACAACCTTTATCCCCTCGAAAATTTTATATTAATAAATACTAGTTTAATAGTATTACCACCGGCTTCTTGGAAGGTTCGTTTGGGTCAGTCTTACACGACCCGAAATCTATTGGATGTGGAGTAGGGACAAAGTGGGAGTTAACTGGTCAACCACGAAGGTTTTGAAGTCAATTGACTTTTAACAGATAAGATTACTGTGAAAATTTAAAGTAATTGATAAAAAAATGTTTTTGACAAAAAAAAAATAATTTGTGAGTTTGATCCCAAACAAATTTATATTTGGCAAGCTGAGTCTCAAAATATTTTTTTTAACTTTTAAGGTCCCAAATTTTTTTTGTAGAGAATAATAAGACGGATTTTGTCAAAATTTTTAAAATTTTAACGGTTGTTTGTCTTTAGTTAATTAAAGACAATGATAAAAAAGTCATTACATGTGAAAATAATAATAAAAAATATATATTTAAACGTAGAGATAAAAATGTCCTCATATTTTTCTAATTTTTATTTTGAAAATGTCCTCGTATTTAAAATTTTAAAAATAAAAAATTTATCAAAAATAGTGAGAATATCAAAAGTCGTCGTCAATTTTCTCTTCTTCTCCGGTTAATCTTCTTCTTCTTTTCTCTGACACAAGATTTTTATCTTTTTATAACATGTTTGAAGAAAGGAAAAATGAAAAAAAGTAATTGAAGAAGAGGTCTTTATAGAAAGAAAAAAGAAAAAAACGAGAAAGAGAAATTTAGGAAATTCAAATTTTAACCAATAGAAAGAAATAAAGTTATTTTGTTTCAAGAGAAAGAGGACAGTGGTGATATTGAAATACTCAGTGAATCTTCAATCATTAAGACTCACTTGACAAATCAAAGTTGTTCTAGACGACAAGAAACGAATTCAAGTGGAAGCAAAAATGGAATGTTAAATTCAAAGACATTTGAATTGATGTTTAAGTAAGTATTTGCATTCCTTATCATGAATATATTTGAGTAAGTATTTAAAGATCTATGGGTAAGAAGATGATGAACCATAATTTAAACTCAGATTCATATTAGAATTTCTCTTCTTTTGTTTTTCTTTCTCTTTCTACAAAAATGCTCTTATTCTTCTCTATTTTTTTTTTTTCTTCAAAGATGTCAAAAACGGATAAATATTTTGTAGGAAAGAAGAAGATTGACGAAAGATTTTGATATGCTTTGATAGATTTTTTATTTTTTAAATTTTAAATGTGATGACATTTTTATTCATTCTTTAAATTTTTCTTTATTTATTTTCACATGTAATGACTTTTTTATCATTATTTTTAATTAACTAAAGACAAACAACCTTTAAAATTTTAAAAATTTTGACAGAATCCGTGAAGAAGGACCTTATTATTCTCTATAAAAAAAAGTTTGGGATCTTAAAAGTTAAAAAAAATATTTTGAGACTCAACTTGTCAAAGCTAAATTTATTTGAGATTAAACTCACCAATTATTCGACAAAAAAAATAAAATGTTTCCTAAAGAAAATTACCTTCTTTATTTAATTTTTTTTAAAAAAATAAAATCTAAGACAGGCTGTGTTTTAGCCTTTAGAGATAGACCGGGGCGGGACGCGTTTTTAGATTATATCTTAAGCGGCGGTTAGTAAATTTTCATTTCTTTCTTTCTCTGCCCGAGTAGGGTGCCATTGCTAGGCTTGGGTTTTGATTTATTTTATATTATTATCTTTCTTTGCTGGGTTAACCCTAAAATCAAGAGCTTTCAATTTCTTTCTTTTCTTTCCATCCTTTTTCTTTCTTTCTCTGTACGGAAGGGTTAACCCTGTTATGGGATTTCATCACTTCTCCACAAAAATTTTGGGTTTTTGTGTTAGCCCAAAATTTCAACAGTCTTGAATTGAATGTCTCCCTCCAATGCTCTTTTTTTCTTTTGGCCTTTTGTCTTGTGTGTACTTGTTTTCAATGGTTGTTTCTTTTTTGGTAACCTTTATGGCTGATTTGACTAAAGATAGAGCTATGTTTCTTTGGTAGTTTATGTATGATTATTCGTTCTGTTGCATTTATTTATTTATTTATTTTTTTTTTGAAATTACACTTTTTAAAGTCAAAAGCTTTCTTTTTTTTCCAAGTCATTTTCTCTATATCAACTTTTTAATTATAACAAAAGGTTTTATTTTTTTTTATGAATAATATAAAATTTTCTTCTAGTGGAATAATTTTTTTCTATAGTAATAATTTTTTACATATAAAATTTTTTATCTGCAAGTTTTTTCTTAATTTTAAAATATATAATTTTTATCAATAATGTTTTTATCATTATTCTTTTAAATAAAAGCCATCATTTTCTACCTCCATTTAAAAAAAAAATGTTATTATTAGTTGATTTATTCTTAAACATTTAGATTTGGTAGCATTTGCCCCCAAACTTAAATTTTTTTATTTCTTAGGCCCTTTTAACATATTTAGGATTTGGTAGATTGTGTCTTCTTTTTTTAAAACATGCCAAAATGCACACATTAGATTGAAACGCAAAAAAAACTATTGATGAGTTATTCATTGTCTGATATGTATTATGACTTATATATGTGTTACAATATTCACGTTTTTTGGCAAATTTTTTTTTTAATTCACACGTATGATGGACACAAAAGACCCATTGATAATGGATTCTTGTCCGAAATGTATTTAATTGTTTTTGTAATTTTTATTTTTTTCTTCAAAATATTTTTCTCATTTTTTAAAAAAATTATGAAAGTATGTATATTGTTTTAAACTATATATATTATATTATTTGACTTATTTTATGTAGTTCAAAGTTATAAAGTTATATAGATAGATAACTTCTAACATTAAGCTTATCTTATGTGGAATGGTGCAAATTTGGATTGTTAGGAGAGATGCAATCTGCTTTTTGAATTTTTCATAAGTGGAATATAAATCTTCTGATGTCTGAAAGTTTGAAATTTTTTATTATATTTTTTTAATTTATCTTCACATCTTTTGTCCTACATCATGACAACAATGAGGCAAGTACTCAAGAGAAAGCACAGTTTTCTTAGACTGAAGGAGTCATGCGTGGTTGAAGTTAGATGTTGTAAAGATGATGTGCACTTGGTGGAATCAGTAAATGAGGAGTATGCTGAGAAGGCACAAGTTCATCCATTCTGGTAATAAACTTTTTTGGGTATTTTACTGTCATGGATGAATTTGAATAAATATATTTACAATCTAATTTCAGTAAGCTATGTTGATGGAGATGAACTGAAATTTTGAATGTAGTTCTTTGGTTCCTATTCAAGCATTTAGGTTTATTCTCTCTATCTTCTTTGGAGGTTACTTATTGTTTTCTATTTTAGGATCTTATTACCTTAAAACCTTAAGCTGATGCCAAAGAGAATTTAATGGTATTTGGTCTTTTTTTTTTTCTAGCTCTACAGGTGTAGCATTGACTTCTCGGTATGGGAATTTGTGTGTGAAAACACTCTTGATGCTAGGATGAATGGATGTTGTGTTCTGTTTATGGAATGTTAAAATACAATTGCAGAATGTTTGGACAAATTGCATGATGGATGGGCCAGGATACTCCTAAAATTGGCTACTTAAATCATTTGTTTACTTCCGGAGTAAATTGGCTGCTCTCTTTTTATCTTATCTTAATCTTTTGGATGGTTTATCATTTTTTTGTTTCTTAGCTCTTTGTTCATTGGACGTGCTTGCATTAATGTATTATGTGCTTTCTTTTTATCTTATTATAATCTTTTGAATGATTATTCATTTGTTTACTTCTTATTCTTTGTTCATTGGATGTGTGTACTTGCATTATTGTCTTTCATATTTTTTCTTTTGATCTTATCATAATCGTTTGGATGATTAATCATTTATTTACTTCTTAGTTCCTTATTTCTTGGATGTGTGTGTTTGCATTTGTGGCTTACGAGCTCTCTTTTTATCTTGGCTAAACATTTATTTACTTTTTAGTTTAATTAGAATATATATTACAATGTATGGTCATCCATCTATCATAGTTGAGAAATAAGAGTAACCATTTCTTGGCGAGGTTTGCATTTTGCCAGTAATGGTTGAGCTTTAGGCATGGTAAGGCCAGGCCCTTCAGTCATATCCACCATTTCTTCACCAATTCTTTCCCACTCAAAGCACTGAATAAGCAAACCCAAAGTCAACCCAATAACTCTCATGGCCAAGTTCTCCCCCGGACACCCTCTTCTTCCATAACCAAATGGCATCAAAACAAATCCTTCCCGCTGCCCTTCCATTTTTAGAAACCTCTCAGGCTTGAATTTTCTGGGCTCTTCCCATAATTTCGGATCGTTATGGATTGCCCACATGTTCACCAATACCATCGTGCCTCGTGGAACCCGAAAACCTTCGATTCTGAAGTCTTCGGATGATTCGTGGGGTACGAGGACAGGTGCAACTGGACAAACACGAAACGTTTCTAGTATTACTCCGTGAAGGTAAGGAAGATGAGGTAGATCTGAGTCGTTGATCAGCCTTGATTTCCCCGTGTGATTGTCAATTTCTTCCTGGGTTTTCTTTAGTGACTCGGGATTGTTTAGCAGAAGCGATAATACCCATTCCATTGTTCCTGCGGTAGTATCAGTCCCTGCTGATAACATCACCTGTCCCAAGAATGTTTGAAACCTTATTATTTTCGAGAATTGAGGAGCTAAGAAGTAGAAGTATTCTAAAGATATGATTTTTTTTTTATGAAAAAGTAAAATTAGTATTACCAGAGTGATGCCTCGGATGATTTCATCAGTATAATATTGTGGTTCAGACTCCTGAAGTGATAACAGAACATCAATCATTGTACTATCTTTGTGGCAATTTGATCCAATTCGGATTGTTTTATGTTCTTCAATCAATTCTTGCATGAATTTATCCCTTTTCTCGTGCAATATTTTCAGCTTCCTTTCCATTTTATTTAATCCAGTCCATTTCAAGAACGGCAGAAAATCCACCATATTTGTTGCCCCACTAACTTGAAATGACTCCGTTATTATCTGTTTAAATCTCTTAGCTTCTTCAAGCTTCTCTATGTTGGAGTCAACGCCGTAATATCTCTTCCCTGCAATCATCCTCATCAGAATATTCAGTGTCATTTCAAAAAAGGCTAATTTCATATCAACCCTGTTGTAATCGTAGCAAAACAATCCATTTTCCTTCCCTTTCAGATTCAGAAGGCGATGAATCAGGGAATGGACCTCTTGGGCACGGACGTCTGTGAACATTTGAATTCTTGCTCCAGATAAGATCTCAACTGTTGATATTCTCCTCAAGTTCCGCCAGTGGTCACCGTACGGAGCCCAGACCAGAGTGGTGTAATTATAACCCAGGTATTTTCCGGCAAGAAACCTCGGCCTGTTGGCCAAGATTCTGTCGTTCTGTTTCGTGAAGCATTCTTGTGCAGCAGAGGGAGAAGAAACAAGAAGCAGAGGACGAGAACCGAAATTGAGGAAGAGTAAAGGGCCGTATTTATTGGAAATTTGGGATAAACCTCTGTGAAGTGGTTTCTTGGTGAGGAGGTATAAATGGCCTAAGATTGGTAGAGAAAGTGGAGGAGTTGGTGGGAGATTTTGAAACTTTTTTCTGAAGAAAAGGAAATACAAGAAAGGTAATATCAATAAGCAGTAGAAAATATTCTCCATGGATAAAGGAGAAATCAATGAATCAAAGAAGATAAAAAAGGGGAATTCTTGATTTTATAAACCAGAGCGAGATTCTGATCTTAAGCTCGGCAATGTGCCATTTCTGATACGAGACAAGTAAAGCCTATACATAATAAAACTTTGTTCCTTTGCTTTCTGGATAACATATTTATTCATATGAAGAAGAGACGGGTACGAATAAAAATGTTATTTATTTTCTGTAATTCTTTACGTATAAAAATCAAATTGAGTGTTTTTTCCAAAGAATAGAATTTTATTAGTATGGTCAAACTAAAATTTTTAGATAGAAACATTCGAGCAATCAAAAGTTAGATAAATACATAAATATGACAATTGGAATTTATAATAAAAAAATTTCGATGCTTTCTTGAATAAGCAAAAGCTTTAGAAAAGATCATCGTACAATAAAGTTTCTTGCTAAAGAAACACTGTTCTTTTCAAGGGACGAGTAATCTTCTCACTTTATGAATAAACCTACGACATATTGGACAAACCTTGTTCTCCCCTTCCATGATCCTGCAATATATATATATATATATATATATATATATAATATTTATATATATGTTTTTGTATGTTAAAAAACTCTTTTACAAAATTAAGAAAAAAAGTATAATTATTGTTTACCTTATGGCACAATCATGGCACGTAGCACAATGACCACAAGGTACAAAGAAACAGTTGCGCAGAACATCATAACAAATCACACATATTTTTCCGTCGTACACATCATCGGAAGAATTAGAGCTACCCGTCTTATAATTATTATCTTCATCTGTTCCGTACGGTAATCCGATTATCTTCTCCGGCTCCGGTACCAGAGATTCAATCTCGCTTGCTGCATTATTACGTGAATCCCCCAAGTACTTAATTACCAGTAAAACGATAATGATAAGTATTCCTGCACCATTCAAATAATTAAATTAATTAGCATCTAATCATCATCTCATCTTATGCAGACTATATATATATATATATATATATATATATATATATATCAATGCTCACCGAGAATTGCAACGTAGATGCCTATGTGAACCAGAAATAAAATATCGATACTGACTTCTATCTGCAGGTAACATATAAGTTCTTTTTAAAAGAAAAAGTTGTTGTGACACTAACGAAGGATATATATATATATATATATATATAAACTTAAACCGTACTTTATTGTTTTCAGTAGATAATATTACTTGTTGTCGATGTGGGATCAGAAGATTGAGATTTCTTCTCCAGCTCATCATGCTTTCCTCTTTTCTTTAATTTCCAAGTATTCTGAAACTTCTCTATACACATACATATGTAAAATTAGTTAAATGTATTACCTTTTCAAGCAGTAGATAAAAATATATGGGGTTCAAGAATTTGTCGGTACCAACTGTTCATACTTTCTGATCTCATCACTCCCACATCAGACCTGAGTGAAAAATGTCAAGAATCTCTGAATATATAAATATATATATATACACTAAACCTGTGAAAACTTCCAATTCTCTTTGTTTCTGTTGAGAACGAGGAAGAAGATGATGGCCTTAAATTAAACTCGTATGAAGAGTAGTTAGAATTGTGTTTGGTATGACCGATAGGTGGAATGCCTTTATTACAATAGTACGGAAGCCATTCCAACCTTAGATCATAGTCAAAAAACAAAAATATCTAGTAATTCAGTTACCAACTCTCTTCAATTGAAAAACTCACCGTGCAGCCCATTCTATTGAAATCTGCTATAATATGGACCAAAAACCTTCAGTCAAGAAGTTATAAATTCATTGTGGCCCAAATATCATAAAGCTATTTATGACTATTCGAAAATGAAATGGGCCTTCGTAATTATTTATATTATACTAAAAAAATTTCACACGTCACTTTCAATATATTATTATTCATAGAGCTGAATTTTCCTTAATTTGTCATAATAAGAAAACCGAAAATATTATACGAATTTATATATTTAAAATTTTGTTAAAAAATTAAATACAAGTTAAATATATATATCGATTTTAGATAGCAGGGAAAAGCAAAACTGACGATCCTGAGGTCATGTCTTCGTGGGAGTGAGAGCGGAGTTTCTGGTTTGAAGAAAACAAGGAAATGATGGCACGTCCCTCTCTCTCTCTCTCTCTCTCTCTCTATATATATATATATATATATATATTATCCAGAAGAGTATCTGAATCAGAAAAATAAAGAGGGTGGGGGGGGGGGGGGGTGGAGGTATCGACCTCGGTAATCTATCCAAGCTAACTTTAATGTTAAGTGGAAACACAGTAACAACCTGACATTTTTCCTTTTGTAACCATTAAAATAAGATTTGTTTTATAAATAAAAAGAAGGGTTTTGAGAAAGTTAGGTGGAGCGTTACTGGAATCATTTTCTAGTGTAACGATGATGACGAATAATTTAAAGATTGAAAGCGTCCATAAAAATCGGCTATTACCCAAAATTTCAGTCAGTTTTGACTGTTACACCCTCAAATATTTTTTGTAATTAATTATTTATTGGGGGTTCCTACGGGCGGGGGGGGGTTGAACAGTAGGCTAGGCTTCACCGGCACCGCCAACTTTAATACATGTCACACTCGTCAGCCTCTGAGCATAGCCTGATGCTGCCAAACAAAATCCCTCATCTTTTTTCTCTTCTTTATCTTCCTTTCTTTCTTTCTTTTTCTTTTATTATTATTATTATATATATATATATATATATATATATAGACATATGTATGCATGTAAGTGTATATTCAAATCAAAGATTTTGAGCAGGTCTCTTTCAAGAGGGACAGAAAGAGAAAGAGAGAAGGGGAGATAATTAGTTTGATTCCTAAATACTATATTTAGTATCTTTTTCCAAAGAAAGACTTTAATTTTAAACAGAGAGAGAGAGAGAGAAAGAGAAGAGAGGGGAAATATATATATATATATATAAGGTGAAAGATTCTTAGGAAAGGAGAAGAGATAATGGGAAGAGTGAAATTGCAGATCAAGAAAATAGAGAATACAACAAATCGGCAAGTTACTTTCTCAAAAAGAAGAAATGGGCTGATGAAGAAAGCTTATGAACTTTCTGTTCTTTGTGATGTTGATGTCGCTCTCATCATGTTTTCCCCTTCTGGAAGAGTCAGCGTCTTCTCAGGAAATAAAAGGTACTACTAATTACTCTTTACCTACCCACCAACTATTTATTTATACATCTCTGATGGGCTTCTATTTAATTTTCTCATCTGAATTCTTGACAAAAAAAAAAAAGTATTGAAGATATAGTGGAGCGGTACGTGAATCTTCCAGAACATGAACGTGGACGGTAAGCAGAGAAAATTCTTGAAAATTTATGTATCTATGTATATATGTATATATATTCAATTCACGACATGATTTTGATTTTTTTACTTTCTCTTGGGTTGTCTTCATGATTTGGACCCTTCGCTGCAAATATATACATATATATAGCAGGCTACAAAACCAAGAGGTGAAATTTGTTCATCTTTCTTTAATTTCAGGTCTTGATGGATAAAATGAAATGATACGATTAATTAATTTCTTGATTAATTGATGAGCTAAGTTTTTTTTTTTTTTTTTTTTTTACTTTTAGTATCTTCATAAAGTTCTTGGCAAGTTAAAGAATGAAGCCGACAGGACTAACCGAGTTGTTGTCAGGTACAGTTCACTGGTCCTAACACACACACACACATACACAGATATATATAGATTTGTGCAACTTCTGACTTCCATTCTTTTTTATTATGAAAGCTGCAGCCCACCGAGTGCTGATTCTCAAATTGAGGTATATATATATATATATTTATATATATGTATGTATAATTGTATGCATAGAATTAAGGTAGGATTAATTAGTTAGTGTAACGGTAATTAATTACTAATGAGCTGCATGTCACACTGTATGTAGGAAGTTCAGCAAGAAATCCTCATATGTAAATCCCATCTCGAGGATATGGAGAAAAGACTAAGGTACTACTTACTTATATATATATATATACTCATAATTAAGTAATATTATATTCCAGTAAGCTTAATTATATATATATTGTTGTTCACAGAAATTATGAAGGTGATCCTTGGGAAATTGACACGCTGGCTGAGGCTGATTACAGGGAACAAATACTTGACGAGACTCTGAAGCAGGTTCGGGCACGTAAAGTAAGTTCCACTTTATAATTAATTGTCTTAAGGAAAATTATAATTATGATCAAATTATTTATATATATATATATTGAAACAGCAAGCATTGGAGGAGAAGTACAATTCGCAGAATCCAGAATCTTCTGAACAGGTAGGTCGGAGTTGAATAATAATATATATTAGCGGTGCATGGTGTACGTGTTTTCTTTTTTTTTTTTTCTATTTTAGGTAATGCCAATGGAGCAGGCGGCGGCGGCGGCGTTACAAATGAATGGTTTTCTAGACAAAAATGGAAGCAATTTCATGATAGATTGGTTTCCACAAAGAGAACAACATGATTCAATCCCAGCCCTTAATTTCACCACCCTTCTTCCTCTAAGGTGGTGTTCCATCTTCCATTTCTATTATAATTTCTAATTTCTTTCTCCTACCATTTTTTTTCTTCAAGATATTTGACTTATTATGTATAGCAGAGATGAAGGTGAACAAATGGACAACATTTTATCATCACCATCTTTAAACCTAATTCATGCATCAGACGTGCATTTGAACAATAATGATCAGAACAGTACTACCACTCCCAGCAACAATGTCGAGAATGAAACTCAGCCTCCTCATACTCATACTCATCATCATCATCATCAGTTTGGGCAAGTCATTGATGTCAATCTTTCCCCATGGACAGATTTATATTCACCAGGTAATTAATTGAGATTATAATATCTGATTTATATCTCTTTAATTAAATTTATTTGCAGATCCTTTTCCAAGTGCACAACCAAGGGAACGAGCACTTCTTGAACTATTCTTGTCACAGCTTGCACCCGCGAATCAGGAACATCAGATATAGGAAGGGATCATCTAGATATGTGTATTCATTGTTGCACTTTTTTTTTTTTTTTCACTTTCATGCACCTTAATCAGAATTGTTGTACTGAATATATATAGATACAGGAAAAACATACAGAAAGGTTATATAGGGTGTTTCCTGGAAAGTATTTGTTTTCAAAGTTTTAATGTTGGATTCTTTCAAATTCTGAATATAAATAGTTTGGTTCAAGTTCCAATATGAAACCCTAGTTTATTCTTTTGTTTCAACTTCAGCTATTTAGTAGCGGTTTTGGATGTGTTTTTGAAGAAAAGTCAACATTTATTTCTCTTACATACAAAAAGATTTGACTATATATATTTTTTAAGATAAGTTTCGAGATCTTATTATTCAAGCCCAAAATTAAGCCCAGGTCTACTGAAAGGCCCAAGTACATATGATGGGATGTGAACGCATTGATATAATGCGTAGTGTGATGTACACAGTACAGACAAGTGGTATTATGTTTTTTTTCTTGTTATACCATTATAAAATTTTCCATTAATTTAATCACAAAATTTAATCTAATTCAATAAAAGATTCTTGGTGAAAAAAAAAAACATTTCCAATTTATAGTATTTATGGTTAGACCACAAACCTAGACAGATCCAATTTTGTTATGTAATTTTGTGTTTTATTATTATACAAAATTAAAAATTTGATTTAGAATATAAATATATTGATTGAATTGTATTAAAATAAAGGGTGATAGGTTGTATAAGAGAATCCTAGAAGAAAGAGGGGTATATATATAGCACAACATTTTTAAAGCAAAAAAAAAGAAACCACATGGTCAAATGCATTTGGAAGTTAAAAAGAGTGCATCTTCAAAATCTCTAAAACATTGCGAAAAATCAAAATAGTTCCAAATTCCCCCCAAAATCAAAATCTCGATTTCCAAAAACATTGCGAAAAAGTGAATCTTCAAAATCTCTAAAACAACCATTTTCAGAAACCCTCCAAATTCAAACTTTGTGGTACGCTTTTGATTCTTCAAAAAGATGCCTACTTTATTTTTTCATTTTAAATTTACCTTTTCTATTTTATTTTATTTTTTTCACTAAATTTTCATTATTAAGTTACATGAATTTAAATTAGATTTTGGATAAGAGTAGTTGAATAAATTTATTTTTAAAAAATTGTGTGCTTACCTAAAAATAAATAATGATTTAATAATTATTGGTTTATTATTAAAAAACAATTTGAAAAAGGAATGGCCAAATCCCCAAAATTATCTGGCAATTTACAGAAGCGGCGCACTAAAATTTCGCTTTGAAAATTTTTCATTTTCACTATGAAATATTTCAGAAGCCAAGCGCCAAATCGAATTATTTTGAAGGTCCTTCAATGGCGCTACTCTCTTTACTATACAAAGGTTCCTACTCCCACCACAATTTCTCACAATTTCTTCAATTCTAGCTATCTCTCTCTCTCTCTCTATTGTCTTCCGGAACCCTAAAACTTTTTCAAAGTTTTCCGGTAAGGAAGTTTGGGAGGGGTGAAAGATTACTGCTTTAGCGATGGCTGACAAAGAAAACTGTATGAGGGTTACGCGCTTGGCCAAGAAGAGAGCTGCCGAGGCGATGTCTACGGCTGGTGTTGGGATCGAGCAGCAGCGACCGAGCAAGAAGAGAGTGGTATTGGGTGAGCTCAAAAGTATTTCGACTAACGCTTCCTCTAGTAAGAGGAAGGACTCGTTGTCTGAGCCTCAGAAACAGCAGAAGGTTAAGAATAGAAGGAAGCTTAAGGAGAACTTGCAGGCGTCGGTGAAGAAACCGGAGGATGTTGGCATTGATGTTCATGCTGATTCCAATGATCCGCAGATGTGTACGGCTTATGTTTCTGACATATATGAGTATCTTCACAAGATGGAGGTCAGTTTATTGAATTACTTCTCCTTTCTGATTTCTCTGTTCGTTTATACATTCCATTGATTGGAATGGGATTGGGATTTTCAATCGCTTGGTAACAACTTGTCTGAATGTTTTATTATTTCAAATTTTTTTTTTCCTTTAACGGGTTGTGAAATTTATCCGAAAAAGATTAGGGATTTTGTATAGTTTAGACCAGTGCTGTACTGATTACCCTCCTTGTGTTTGAAGCATAGTTTTGGTAAACTCAGTTTTTTAATTCAATAATGAAAAATTGCTTCCTATGTTTTGAGGGTTTTGAAACGAAAGTTTGTGGGTCTTACTTTTTATAATGACAAAGAATTGGTTAATTCTAATACAGAGAATATTGTGCAACTTTGTATATGTTGGAATGTTTTGTGATTTGGCTTCTGGAATTTTGATAAATTTGAGTTTGTGTTTCAGATGGAAACAAAGAGGAGGCCTTTGCCTGACTACCTTGAGAAGGTCCAGAAAGATGTCAGTGCAAACATGAGAGGGATTTTGATAGATTGGTTGGTTGAAGTTGCAGAGGAGTACAAGCTTCTCCCAGACACGCTTTACTTGACTGTTTCTTATATTGATAGATTCCTATCCATGAATGCCCTCAATAGGCAAAGGCTTCAGCTTTTGGGTGTATCTTCAATGCTCATTGCCTCGTAAGCATTAACCCCCAAGATTTATTCTTGAGCAGAGAATTTTCTGGTTACTGCCTCTTGGCTTACCTCCATTTTTGACCTGTTGTGATAATGAGCAGGAAATATGAGGAGATTAGTCCGCCCCATGTGGAAGATTATTGTTATATCACTGATAACACATACACAAAAGAAGAGGTGGTGAAGATGGAGGCTGATATACTCAAATTCCTCAAGTTTGAAATGGGCAATCCCACAATCAAGTCATTCCTGAGGTGGCTACACTAACAATTCTACTGCCATTGTATATCATATACCAGTATCCCACTTGAAATCTTGATAAACAATCATTTTGCTGATGTTGCTTCTTTTGTTTTTGTGGATGCAGGCGATTCACTAGAGTTGCACAAGATGATAGCAAAGTATGCTTCCCACTCTTGTTATTTTGTTTTCTTTTCAATTGGGATTCCTTGAACTTATAGAGTCCTTATTTTATTTGCCTTTTATCTTTTTCAGAATCCTAATCTGCAATTGGAATTCTTGAGCTACTACCTTTCTGAGTTAAGCCTATTGGATTATGGCTGTGTGAAGTTTCTGCCTTCTTTAATTGCTGCAGCTGTTATATTCCTTTCAAGATTTACACTTCAACCAGAAGTGCACCCATGGGTAGGAAAAAAATTTAAATCTAATTGGTTGGTTTCCTCTGCTTCTTTCTTGCTATGCTTTATGTTTCTAATTAAAATTCTGCACTATCCTACAGAATGCAGCACTACAACAATACTCTGGATATAAACCAGCAGACCTAAAGGAGTGTGTCCTTGTCATACACGATTTGCAGTTAAGTAGGAGAGGAAGCTCTTTGATAGCAGTGAGAGATAAATATAAGCAACACAAGGTATATGCCCAAGTAAAACTTGTTCATTCTGCAAATTGTATCTTTTTACATACATATAAATCTGATACTAACTGCAATATTTCCTGTTAATAGTTCAAATGTGTATCAACTTTGACTTCGCCTTCTGCAATACCAAAAGATTTCTTTGGAGATGTAAGAGAATGAAGTCCAAGCCAGTTTCATAACGAGATATACACTTTGTAGTGGAAGATTTGCAAATTTGGTTGTGGCATGCTGCTGCTGAATGAAGGGATATTTGTCTGTCACTTCTTAGTTTCTTGGGATGAAATTGGGGACTGAGTTGTACAAATAACAATTGTAGCTAATGACACAATTTTAGCCTAGCATGTTTTTTCTAGCATAGCTTAAAGAGGGTTTCTTACTGCTTGGTGATTAGGATTTGGCTTAGCATATTTGTTGATTTTGATTGGTTCTGTTTATACAGGTTCCTAAAGGTTATGGACCTGTACTAGATGGTTTGGATAGGGTTTGGTAATTTTGCTATGTACAAATTTCTATTATGAAAAGGGAAATCTGCTGGCGGTACAGCTGCTGAATTCTGTATATTTCTCCCTCACTTTAAATACAACTATTCTATTGGCTTTCAAGATCTAAAGAAGATATCTGAACCAGAGAAAATAACAGTGCTCGTTACATTTGCTCTGTGAACTTTATCATTATTATTGTTACTATTCTCATTATTCCTATTGGTTCCCAGTATTTTTAATTTAATACAAAAAATTAGGGTACACATTTACACAGTTCTTTTTTTTTTTACCATTTATTGGGAACAGACAGGGCATACTAGATTTTGTTTGAGCCTATAATCTTTCCTTGATGACTGTTCTTGTGAGTTTGTTGCTATCCCACCCCAGCAACAATGTTTCTTTATGTACAAGATTACAGTGAAAACCCAACTTTCTTGGCTGTTTACATCTTGCAATCTTCCTATACTCAAGAAGCCCCTGTCCAAGAAACTTGGAATGTCGAAGTTACCATTGCTTGCATCACAGATATCAAGTGACACTTTTCGAAGCATGGGCAGCTTTGAAACAGCAAGGGTAATAAAATTGTTTGGAATTCCAGAGCCACTATGACGTAGCAAGAGATCTTCAAGGGCTCGACAGTTCATAAGAGCTGAAACACCATTGCTTGTTACTTCTCCACATTCCTCAAGATGAATTGGTGGTGCTATCCTGAACCGAGCTGCTGATTCTGAATTCTTTGTTTCGATGGGCAAGATGGGGGTTGATGAGGCCACCAACCGAGTTGGTGCTCTGTTAGCTCGGGTAAGTCTTCCTTCAAAAGGGTTATATTTTTGAAACGATGTGTAATTTTTTTTTTTTGACATGTATCATTCTTTGACAGGTTTCTTCCCTAGTTCTCTATATCTCCAACTCTCGCTTAGCTGCTATGGAATCTGAGGCTGCTAATCAGACCACCCGCTTGGAGTTGGCCAATTCTGAAAAAATTCAGATGACCAGTGAGATGGCTGAGTTGAAGGAGAGGTTGATCAAGGCAGAGGAGAAGATTTCGGAGTTGCAAGCTGCTAATACTGATTTGAACTCAGCTAGGGATGAGGCTGTTGCTAGTCGGATCTCTATGCAGGATGAGCTGAAATATTGCAAGTCGAAAGAGTTCAAGAAAAATGTTATTGATGACTTCAAGAGTTCTCATGCATACCATGAAGAGATAGGTCGTGAGGCTGACTCCTTCTTGGATAAAGGATGTATCCATATTATCCGGCAGCTTCATCCTTACTTTGAGGATAAATCAGTTCTTCTGCGTGCTTTTCAATCTAATTTTGACAACGAAGTCTGTAGACAAGGTGCAGACATTGTTCCTTGCACCACAGAAGAACTGGAGGCACTCCGTGATCGGGACGAAAAAAGGGGGAAGCCGTTTTGGAATCCTCCTCAGCCTACTGCTCCCACTTTTTGGGATATGTTAGACAATAGCTCTGCTCCTTGATTTTTGTATCTTGTATTTGGAACTTCTTTTTAATGAGTGTAACTTCTACTCTGTTTTTTATATTTGCTTGTGTTCGTCTTTTGGTTTGGCTGCTCTGGTTTTGCACTTAAATTTAAATTTTTCCCAAGTTTAACTCGGTACTCCGTAACCATTAACTTAATGGTAATTTTAGAAAAAATTTCGGTACTTCGTAACCACTGACTTAATGGTAATTTTTAGAAATTTTTTCCAAATTTAACTCGGTACTTCGTAACCACTGGCTTAATGGTAATTTTTAGAAAAAATTTCAAAGTTTAACTCGGTACTTCGTAACCTTTGACTTAATGGTAATATTAGAAAATTTTCTCAAGTTTAACTCGATACTTCGTAACCATTGACTTAATGGTAATATTAGAAAATTTTCCCAAGTTTAACTCGGTACTTTGTAATGATTAACTTAATGGCAATATTTAGACAAACTTTTCAAGTTTAACTCGGTACTTTAAACCATTAGTTAGAAATTTTTTCCAAGCTTAACTCGGTTCTTTTAACATTGACCACGAGTTTTAACTTCTTGGTAGCCCTGAGCGGGACTTTATGAACCCAAACCTAATTGTAAAATGCTATTTCCCGAGGTTAACTCGATATTTGTATTATGAGTTGTTTTTTGAAATTATCCTGACACTTAAAGAAGTAGCTTTGAATATTATTTACACATAGTAACTTTTCAAGTGATTTGTATGCCAAGGATTCGGGAGAAGAGTACCGTCTTTGTTCATGAGCATATAGGTGCCAGGTCTTACTTCGCTTTTGACGAGGTATGGTCCTTCCCAATTTGGCGTTAACTTGTTTGCCTTAGTTTGTCTGGCAGTGCCTTCTATTTTTTGGAGTACCCAATCGCCGATCTTTATTGGTCGTTTGAACACTTTCTTGTCATGGGCTTTTTTGGTCTTTTGCTTGAACGACTGCGATCTCAGGCGGCTTGCAATTCTTCGTTCTTCTAGGAGATCTAAATCTAAGCTTCTCTTTTTTCTGTTGGTGTCTTCGTTGTACATTGAAACTCTTGCTGTGGGTAGTGCGACTTCGGCTGGTGCTACTGCTTCGGAGCCATATACTAGTGCGTATACTGTTTCTCCTGTGGGGCCCCTAGTCGAAGTTCGAACTGCCCATAAAGCTGGATTCAATTCGTCCGCCCATTTGTTAGACTTTCCTTCCAAGTTCTTTCTAAGAGCCAGTAATACTAATTTATTGGTGGCCTCTGCTTGGCCATTTCCTTGAGGATGTCCTACCGAGGACTTCCAGTGTTTTATATACAATCATTGACATAGAATATTTTTGCGGAAAAACTTAGAGACATTTTCTTCAGTGGGGTGTGTTAAAGCTTTTGCCTCGGTCCATTTTGAAAAGTAATCAACCGCCACCACCAAATATTTGTAGCAATTTCTTGTTTTTAGGAATTTTTCCATCAGATCCATTCCCCACATATCGAATGGTCACGCTGCTACAACTGGGGTTTGTTCAATGGAAGGTAACTGTGGTATGCTTCAAAAAATTTGGCAAGTATTACACTTCTTGACATATCTCCTAGCGTCCTCTCTTAGCGTCAGCCAATAGTATCCTTGGTTGATTATTCTTTCTGCCAAATCCCGGGCTCCAGGATGTCCTCCACATACCCCCTCGTGTATTTCGGCTAGTAATTCATTTACTTGGTATGATGGAATGCAACGATGCAGAGGTCTTGAAAATGAGCGTTTGTCCAGAACACCATCTTGAATGGTATATCTCGCTGACTGGCGTCGCATTTGTTTAGCGCGAATGTCATCACTTGGTAGATTTCCTTGTTGGATAAAATTTGCCATTTCCTCAACCCAATTTTCTGAGGCGGGTTGTAAATGTTGAATTATGTGGGCTTCTTCTGAGGTTGATGTTATTCTCTCCACCGGTATGCCTCCTTCGTTTCGTGTCTCCCCGGAAGCAATTTTAGCCAATATGTCTGCTTATTGGTTATCCTTTCTGGTGATCAAAGATTGGGTGAAAGGATTAAACTTTTTTTTCCATTGCCTGGCTTTGTCTACATATGGTTGTAAGCCCTCTGATTGTATCGCGTAGGTGCCTTGAATTTGATTCACTACTAACTGTGAGTCACTAAAAACTCTTAAAGCATTTATATTTGCCCCATGGGCTCGTTCCATTCCAATTAGCAGTGCTTCATATTCCGCTTGATTATTCGATAGATTGAGCTTTAATTTGATAGCCCGAATTTCAGTGTATTGTTTATTGGGAGAGATTAAAATAATACATGCTTCGACGCCACTGGCGTTGGCTGCCCCATCTACCTTCAGATCCCAAGGTTCTACCGGTGATACGTTTTTTTCCACATTTGATTCTGTGAAGGAT
Source organism: Asclepias syriaca (assembly GCA_027405835.1). NCBI lineage: Eukaryota > Viridiplantae > Streptophyta > Magnoliopsida > Gentianales > Apocynaceae > Asclepias > Asclepias syriaca. The sequence goes on from CM049934.1 coordinate 21,006,197, forward strand.
CATTCTGCTAGGAAATCTGCGAGGGCCTGGACTTTGATGGCCGTCCGTGGCTTGAAGGTGATTTCTTGCCCACACAATTCGATAGACCATCGAAGCATCCTTCCCGATTGATCCAGCTTATGAAAGATTTGCCTTTATGGGGCATTAGTGTAGACAACAATGGGATGAGACTCGAAATACGGTCTGCGTTTTCATGTTGAGATTACTAATGCATAGGCTAGCTTTTCAATATATGAGTATTTGGACTCAGCATCATTCAAGACTTTGCTTACGAAGTACACCGGGTATTGCTTTACCCCTTCCTCCTTTATCAACACTGATGCTACAGCCAAGTCGGAAAAAGATAAGTATAAGAAAAGTGTTTCTCATGCATTTGGCGGTCGCAGCAGGGGAAGACTTAACAGGTGGTTTTTCAAACTTTTCCAAGCATGGCTATATTCTGGACTCCATATGAAGTCATTCTTTGAATTTTTCAAGGCTTTGAAAAATGGAAGGCATTTTTCTGCCGACTTTGAACTAAAACGTCCCAATGCAGCGATACACTCATTTAACCTTTGGATATCTTTAATACATCGGGGCTCGGTGAGTCGAGCTATTGCTTCCAACTTTTCCGGGTTGGCTTCAATTCCCCGTTTGGACGTCATAAAACCCAGGAACTTTTCAAATTTTACCCAAATGTGCACTTCATCGGGTTTAGCTTGAGATCGAACTTTGCCAGGTTGGAGAAAGTCTCTTCGAGATCGTCTAGATGTGACATTCTGTGCTTGGTTTTGACAACTATATCATCGACATAAGCCTCTATATTTCTTCCGATTTGGTTTGAGAGTATATGGTTCATCATTTGTTGATATGTGACCCCTGCATTCTTTAGACCGAACGGCATGACATTGTAACAATATATGGCCCCTGCAGCTCGAAACGAAGTATGTATTTGGTCATTGGGCTTCATTTTTATTTGATGATAGTCTGAGAAGGCGTCCATAAAGCTTAAAAATTCGTATCCATCTGTTGAATCTACTAGCGCATCGATCTGAGGTAGCGGGTAACAATCTTTGGGGCAGGCTTTATTGAGGTATGTGTAATCAACACACATCCTCTATTTTCCATTGGATTTTTTGACCATTACAACATTGGCTAACCATGTGGGATACTTAACCTCGCGTATGAATCCCACTTTCAACAATTTCTCTACTTCCTCCTTCATGCCCTGTATTTTCTCTTCCCCGAATTGTCTGAATTTTTATTTTACTGGGTGGCATGTTGGGCTTATATTCAACGCGTGCTCGGCTATGGAGGTGTCAATACCTGGCATGTTTCTGTGCACTAAGCAAAACTACTTTGGCGATCCTTCAAAAACTTTATGATACCTTGCTTGAGTGTATCCGGCATTTCTCTTCCAATTTTTACACACTGTTGAGGATAATTAGGATTGATGACTACTTCGTCAAACTCGTTTTCTCGCGATACTTCGATGACTAAGTCGCTGACTTGTCTTTCTAGTATCTTCTGTATCCTTAGGTCGTTGCCTGATGTTATAGTGTTGATGTGTCTGACTTCGGTGGAGGAATCCCTTTTCCTCTTTATTTTCATGATTTGTCCTAGTAGACTCCGGGGACTGCTCTTGACGAATCCTACACCTCGCAGGGTGTTGAGCTTCACTTGTTGGTGAGAGGTGGAAATCACAAGGTCAAAGACTACATGAAAAGGTGTCCCTAATATGATGTTGTACGGGGACTCCAAATCTACAACATAAAACTTTACCTCTTCGGTTCTTACTCTATCTCCCTCTCCAAGGGTTACTTGCATCTTCATTGTTCCTTTAACTTGCATTTTGTGCGGCATGAAACCTTCCAATACCATTTTACTTGGCTTGAGATGTTCATCTTTCTGGCCCATCTCATTGAAACATCGAAAGTACATGATATTTTTTGTGGCTGCGGTATCAACTAGAACTCTTCTTACCGTGCACTTGTCGATTCCATACTCGTCATACGAATTTCGAGGACAATAGGAGTGACCTTGTCTTCTTCATTGTTCTCTAATTCCTCATTTGTAAAGGCAATTACCTCTGACTGTTCGAATTCATACTTCGGAACTAGGTATGATTTCGTGAGATTGTATATTCTCTTTTTGATCTTTTTGACTAAAGTTAACTCCGGGTTTATCATATTCTTCACCCTTTCACCTTTATCCTTTTGTTGTTGTATGTCAGCAACATACTCTTTCAAGCACCCTTCTCGGATGAGTCTTTCAATTGCACTTTTTAATTGGATGCAGTCTTCCGTGGTGTGTCCATAATCTCTATGAAACCCATAGAATTTTGTTTTATCCCTTGTGGGGAATGATTGAGGTCTCATTGGGGCGGGATCCCTCACTCTGTATTTGTCCTTTATCACTGCTATTAAATTTTCCTTCGGAAAGTTGTGGGGTTTAAATGTTTCAAATTTCTTACTTTGATTTTTGTCTCTTCGTTCTAGGAAACTCGAAGAGGCATCTTTCTGATGTTCATGTTGCTTGTCCTTCCTTTTTGTGGTGGATTCTAGTGCACTACTTTCGGTCAATGCTACTTTTCTCGCAACATTGAACATCTCGCCGATGGTTTCTGGCTTTCTTAATTGAAATTCGGTGTATAGCATCCTGGATCGGAATCCTCCCTTGAAGCAAGTGATGACCGTGTCTTGGCTAATCCTTCGATGTCATCATAAGTTCTCTTGAACCGCTCCAAGAAAGATAATAGAGTATACCGGGAATCAATTGTGCCGGACATGAGTGAAGTGAACCAAGTTAAGGCATTATCGGATAAAGCACTTGGGAAAGCCTTACACAAAATGGCTTCATCATTTGTAACTAATCTCAAGGCAGATTTATAACTGCAAACATGCTCAAGGGGCCGCGTCTGCCCAGAGTATAGAACGAATTGTGGGATCTTAAGACTCAGATCTGGGGCGACACTCTGAATCCATTTAGCGAAGGGACATAATTCAATAGATCTTGTCCTTTGGACTTTAGTTGCGCTTTTTTCTTTTTCGAGACTATACTTGGAGTGTTGTTTTTTGGCCCCTCGCTTGGGAACGAGCTTCGAAGTGTGGTGACTCTCGCCCACTTCGCTGATCGTTTGGCGTTACCTTCCGCCTGTTCGCGTACCTCGCCTTTCATCTTTTTTGGTGGCTAAGGCCTGCGTCCGTTGTGGTTGTTCATAGGGATCGTCTAGGAACTTCAGGGGGGGGGGGGGGCAGTTCTGCTCCTGCTTTCTGAAATTCAATCCTTAATTTCAACCATTATCGTGAAAGCTCTTGTTCTTGCTTTAGCTGTTCAGTAGCCTTTCTAGCTCTTGTTCTTGGGAAATATATATTGTTGTTCACAGAAATTATGAAGGTGATCCTTGGGAAATTGACACGCTGGCTGAGGCTGATTACAGGGAACAAATACTTGACGAGACTCTGAAGCAGGTTCGGGCACGTAAAGTAAGTTCCACTTTATAATAATTGTCTTAAGGAAAATTATAATTATGATCAAATTATACATATATATATATATATATATATATATATATTGAAACAGCAAGCATTGGAGGAGAAGTACAATTCGCAGAATCCAGAATCTTCTGAACAGGTAGGTCGGAGTTGAATAATAATATATATTAGAGGTGCATGGTGTACGTGTTTTCTTTTTTTTTTTTTCTATTTTAGGTAATGCCAATGGAGCAGGCGGCGGCGGCGGCGTTACAAATGAATGGTTTTGTAGACAAAAATGGAAGCAATTTCATGATAGATTGGTTTCCACAAAAGAGAACAACATGATTCAATCCCAGCCCTTAGTTTCACCACCCTTCTTCCTCTAAGGTGGTGTTCCGTCTTCCATTTCTATTATAATGAATTTCATACTTTGTAATTAAAAACAAATAATGATTTAATAATTATTGGTTTATTATTAAAAAAAAATTGAAAAAGGAAAGGCCAAATCCCCAAAATTATCTGGCAAATTACAGAAGCGGCGCACTAAAATTCTCTTTGAAATTTTTTCATTTTCATAATGAAATATTTGAGAAGCCAAGCGCCAAATCAAATTATTTTGAAGGTCCTTCAATGGCGCTACTATCTTTACTATACAAAGGTTCCTACTCCCTCCACAATTTCTTCAATTCTAGCTCTCTCTCTGTTTTCTTACGGAACCCTAAACCTTTTTCAAAGTTTTCCGGTAAGGAAGTTTGGGAAGGGTGAAAGATTACTGCTTTAGCGATGGCTGACAAAGAAAACTGTATGAGGGTTACGCGTTTGGCCAAGAAGAGAGCTGCCGAGGCAATGTCTACGGCTGGTGTTGGGATCGAGCAGCAGCGACCGAGCAAGAAGAGAGTGTTATTGGGTGAGGTCAAAAGTATTTCGACTAACGCTTCCTCTAATAAGAGGAAGGACTCGTTGTGTGAGCCTCAGAAACAGAAGAATGTTAAGAATATAAGGAAGGTTAAGGAGAACTTGCAGGCGTCGGTGAAGAAACCGGAGGATGTTGGCATTGATGTTCATGCTGATTCCAATGATCCGCAGATGTGTACGGCTTATGTTTCTGACATATATGGGTATCTTGACAAAATGGAGGTCAGTTTATTGAATGACTTCTCCTTTCTGATTTCTCTGTTCGTTTATACATTCCATTGATTGGAATGGGATTGGGATTTTCAATCGCTCGGTAACAACTTGTCTGAATGTTTTATTATTTCAAATTTTTTTTCTTTAACGGGTTGTGAAATTTATCCGAAAAAGATTAGGGATTTTGTATAGTTTAGACCAATGCTGTACTGATTACCCTCCTTGTGTTTGAAGCATAGTTTTGTTAAACTCAGTTTTTTAATTTAATAATGAAAAATTGCTTCATATATTTTGAGGGTTTTGAAACGAAAGTTTGTAGGTCTTATTTTTTATAATGACAAAGAATTGGTTAATTCTAATACAGAGAATATTGTGCAACTTTGTATATGTTGGAATGTTTTGTGATTTGGCTTCTGGAATTTTGATAAATTTGAGTTTGTGTTTCAGATGGAAACAAAGAGGAGGCCTTTGCCTGACTACCTTGAGAAGGTCCAGAAGGATATCAGTGCAAACATGAGAGGGATTTTGATAGATTGGTTGGTTGAAGTTGCAGAGGAGTACAATCTTCTCCCAGACACGCTTTACTTGGCTGTTTCTTATATTGATAGATTCCTATCCATTAATGCCCTCAATAGGCAATGGCTTCAGCTTTTGGGTGTATCTTCAATGCTCATTGCCTCGTAAGCATTAACCCCCAAGATTTATTCTTGAGCAGAGAATTTTGGTTACTGCCTCTTGGCTTACCTCCATTTTTGACCTGTTGTGATAATGAGCAGGAAATATGAGGAGACTAGTCCGCCCCATGTGGAAGATTTTTGTATTATCACTGATAACATATACACAAAAGAAGAGGTGGTGAAGATGGAGGCTGATATACTCAAATTCCTCAAGTTTGAAATGGGCAATCCCACAATCAAGTCATTCCTGAGGTGGCTACACTAACAATTCTACTGCCATTGTATATCATATACCAGTATCCCACTTGAAATCTTGATAAACAATCATTTTGCTGGCGTTGCTTCTTTTGTTTTGGTGGATGCAGGCGATTCACTAGAGTTGCACAAGATGATAACAAAGTATGCTTCCCACTCTTGTTATTTTGTTGTTTTCTTTTCAATTGGGATTCCTTGTACTTATAGAGTCCTTATTTTATTTGCCTTTTATCTTTTGCAGAATCCTAATCTGCATTTGGAATTCTTGAGCTACTACCTTTCTGAGTTAAGCCTATTGGATTATGGCTGTGTGAAGTTTCTGCCTTCTTTAATTGCTGCAGCTGTTATATTCCTTTCAAGATTTACACTTCAACCAGAAGTGCACCCATGGGTAGGAAAAAATTTATATCTAATTGGTTGGTTTCCTCTGCTTCTTACTTGCTATGCTTTATGTTTCTAATTAAAATTCTGCACTATCCTACAGAATGCAGCACTACAACAATACACTGGATATAAACCAGCAGACCTAAAGGCGTGTGTCCTTGTCATACACGATTTGCAGTTAAGTAGGAGAGGAAGCTCTTCGACGGCAGTGAGAGATAAATATAAGCAACACAAGGTATATGCCCAAGTAAAACTTGTTCATTTCTGGTATCTTTTTACATACATATAAATCTGATACTAACTGCAATATTTCCTGTTAATAGTTCAAATGCGTATCAACTTTGAGTTCGCCTTCTGCAATACCAAAAGATTTCTTTGGAGATGTAAGAGAATGAAGTCCAAGCCAGTTTCATAACAAGATATACACTTTGTAGTGGAAGATTTGCAAATTTGGTTGTGGCTTGCTGCTGAATGAAGGGATATTTGTCTATCAGTTCTTAGTTTCTTGGGATGAAATTGGGGAGTGAGTTGTCCAACTAACAATTGTAGCTAATGACACAATTTTAGCCTAGCATCTTTTTTCTAGCATAGCTTAAATAGGGTTTCTTGCTGCTTGGTGATTAGGATTTGGCTTAGTGTAACACCCTGCGTGATAGTGGTGCCTAAAGGAGGACAATTCCTGATGGATGTAGTGGATTGTGTAAGAAAGGCTCCAGAAATGTTGTGGCGTAGGGCCAACCCTAGCCAAATCTGGTCGGGGTCTGTAGCCGATCCCCTGAAGAGCCCAAGGCAAGGCGAAACCAGTACATTGTTCGATGGTCAAGGTGTGGCCTCTGAGATAGAGGTGCCGCGCAGGCACGTTGTGAATCGGAGCCCGAGACAAGTGTTGCGTGTACTTGTACTTGCGCATATGCTTGTGCAAATTGTGTTGAGTACCGTGAACTGGCGGCCGTCCCAGGAAGAGACACTTTGTGACACTTAGCATATTTGTTGATATTGATTGGTTCTGTTTATACAGGTTTCTAAAAGTTATGGACCTGTACTAGATGGTTTGGATAGGGTTTGGTAATTTTGCTATGTACAAATTTCTATTATGAAAAGGGAAATCTGCTGGCGGAACAGTTGCTGAATTCTGTATATTTCTCCCTCACTTTAAATACAACTATTCTATTGGCTTTCAAGATCTAAAGAAGATATCTGAGCCAGAGAAAATAACAGTGCTCGTTACATTTGCTTTGTGAACTTTAACATTATTATTGTTACTATTCTCATTATTCCCATTGGTTCCCAGTATTTTTAATTTAATACAAAAAATTAGGGGTACATATTTACACAGTTCTTTTTTTTTATACCATTTATTGGGACAGACAGGGCATACTAGATTTTGTTTGAGCCTATAATCTTTCCTTGATGACTGTTCTTGTGAGTTTGTTGCTATCCCACACCAGTAACAATGTTTCTTTATGTACAAGATTACAGTGAAAACTCAACTTTCTTGGCTGTTTACATCTTGCAATCTTCACTATACTGAAGAAGCCCCTGTCCAAGAAACTTGGAATGTTGAAGTTACCATTGCTTGCATCACAGATATCAAGTGACACTTTTCGAAGCATGGGCAGCTTTGAAACAGCAAGGGCAATAAAATTGTTTGGAATTCCAGGGCCACTATGACGTAGCAAGAGATCTTCAGGGGCTCGACAGTTCATAAGAGCTGAAACACCATTGCTTGTTACTTCTCCACATTCCTCAAGATGAATTGGTGGTGCTTTCCTGAACCGGGCTGCTGATTCTGAATCCTTGGCTTCGATGGGCGAGATGGGGGTTGATGAGGCCACCAACCGAGTTGGTACTCTGTTAGCTCGGGTAAGTCTTTCTTCAAAAAAGTTATATTTTTGAAACGATGTGTAAAATTTATTTATTTTTTGACATGTATCCTTCTTTGACAGGTTTCTTCCCTAGTTCTCTATATCTCCAACTCTCGAACTTCGGAGCAAACCAAGTGGGCAGCAGCTAATGAAGAGTGGCGGGCGGCCAACGAACCCCGCTTAGCTGCTATGGAATCTGAGGTTGCTAATCAGGCCACCTGCTTCGAGTTGGCCAATTCTGAAAAAATTCAGATGACCAGTGAGATGACCGAGTTGAAGGAGAGGTTGATCAAGGCAGAGGAGAAGATTTCGAAGTTGCAAGCTGCTAATACAGATTTGAACTCAGCTAGGGATGAGGCTGTTGCTAGTCGGATCTCTATGCAGGATGAGCTGAAATATTGCAAGTCGAAAGAGTTCAAGAAAAATGTTATTGATGACTTCAAGAGTTCTCCTGCATACCATGAAGAGATAGGTCGTGAGGCTGGCTCCTTCTTGGATAAAGGATGTATCCATATTATCCGGCATCTTCATCCTTACTTTGAGGATAAGTCAGTTCTTCTGCGTGCTTTTCAATCTAATTTTGACAACGAAGTCTGTAGACAAGGTGCGAACTTTGTTCCTTTAACCATAGAAGAACTGGAGGCACTCCGCGATCGGGACGAAAAAAGGGGGAAGATGTTTTGGAATCCTCCTCAGCCTACTGCTCCCACTTTTTGGGATATGTTAGACAATAGCTCTGCTCCTTGATTTTGTATCTTGTATTTGGAACTTCTTTTAAATGAATGTAACTTCTACTCTGTTTTTGATATTTGCTTGTGTTCGTCTTTTGGTTTGGCTGCTCTAGTTTTGCACTTAAATTTAAATTTTTCCCAAGTTTAACTCGATACTCCGTAACCATTAACTTAATGGAAATTTTAGAAAATTTTCCCAAGTTTAATTCGATACTTCGTAACCACTGACTTAATGGTAATTTTTAGAAAATTTTTCCAAGTTTAACTCGGTACTTCGTAACCATTGACTTAATGGTAATATTAGAAAATTTTCCCAAGTTTAACTCGATACTTTGTAATGATTAACTTAATGGCAATATTAGACAATTTTCCCAAGTTAATCGGTACTTTAAACCATTAGTAAGAAAATTTTCCCAAGCTTAAATCGGTACTTTTAACATTGACCACGAGTTTTAACTTCTTGGTAGCCCTGAGCGGGACTTTATGAACCCAAACCTAATTGTAAAATGCTGTTTCCCGAGGTTAACTCGGTATTTGTATTATGAGTTGTTTTTTGAAATTATCCTGACACTTAAAGAAGTAGCTTTGAATATTATTTACACATAGTAACTTTTTGTATGCCAAGGATTCGGGAGAAGAGTACCGTCTTTGTTCATGAGCATATAGGTGCCAGGTCTTACTTCGCTTTTGACGAGGTATGGTCCTTCCCAATTTGGCGTTACCTTGTTTGCCTTGATTGGTCTGGCAGTGCCTTCTATTTTTCGGAGTACCCAATCGCCGATCTTTATTGGTCGTTTGAACACTTTCTTGTCATGGGCTTTTTTGGTCTTTTGCTTGAACGACTGCGATCTCAGGCGGCTTGCAATTCTTCGTTCTTCTAGGAGATCTAAATCTAAACTTCTCTTTTTTCTGTTGGTGTCTTCGTTGTACATTGAAACTCTTGTTGTGGGTAGTGCGACTTCGGTTGGTGCTACTGCTTCGGAGACATATACTAGTGTTTATGCTGTTTCTCCTGTGGGGCCCCTAGTCGAAGTTTGAACTGCCCATAAAGCTGGATTCAATTCGTCTGCCCATTTGTTAGACTTTCCTTCCAAGTTCTTTCTAAGAGCCAGTAATGCTTACTTATTGGCGGCCTTTGCTTGGCCATTTCCTTGAGGATGTGCTACCGAGGACTTCCAGTGTTTTATATACAATCATTGACATAGAATATTTTTGCGGAAAAACTTAGAGACATTTTCTTCAGTGGGGTGTGGTTAAAGCTTTTGCCTCGATCCATTTTGAAAAGTAATCAACCGCCACCACCAAATATTCGTAGCCATTTCTTGTTTTTAGGAATTTTTCCATCAGATCTATTCCCCACATATCGAATGGTCACGCTGCTACAACTGGGGTTTGTTCAATGGAAGGTAACTGTGGTATGCTTCAAAAAATTTGGCAAGTATTACACTTCTTGACATATCTCCTAGCGTCCTCTCTTAGCGTCGGCCAATAGTATCCTTGGTTGATTATTCTTTCTGCCAACGCCCGGGCTCCAGGATGTCCTCCACATACCCCCTCGTGTATTTCGGCTAGTAATTCATTTACTTGGTATGATGGAATGCAACGATGCAGAGGTCTTGAAAATGAGCGTCTGTACATAACACCATCGTGAATGGTATATCTCGCTGACTGTCGTCGCATTTGTTTAGCGCGAATGTCATCACTTGGTAGATTTCCTTGTTGGATAAAATTTGCCATTTCCTCAACCCAATTTTCCGAGGCGGGTTGTAAATGTTGAATTAGGTGGGCTTCTTCTGAGGTTGATGTTATTCTCTCCACCGGTATGCCTCCTTCGTTTCGTGTCTCCCCGGAAGCAATTTTAGCCAATATGTCTGCTTCTTGGTTATCCTTTCTGGTGATCAAAGATTGGGTGAAAGGATTAAACTTTTTTTTCCATTGCCTGGCTTTGTCTACATATGGTTGTAAGCCCTCTGATTGTATCGCGTAGGTGCCTTGAATTTGATTCACTACTAACTGTGAGTCACTAAAAACTCTTAAAGCATTTATATTTGCCCCATGGGCTCGTTCCATTCCAATTAGCAGTGCTTCATATTCCGCTTGATTATTCGATAGATTGAGCTTTAAATTGATAGCCCGAATTTCAGTGTATTGTTTATTGGGAGAGATTAAAATAACATGCTTCGACGCCACTGGCGTTGGCTGCCCCATCTACCTTCAGATCCCAAGGTTCTACCGGTGATACGGTTTTTTCCACATTTGATTCTGTGAAGGATCATTCTGCTAGGAAATCTGCGAGGGTCTGGGCTTTGATGGCCGTCCGTGGCTTGAAGGTGATTTCTTGCCCACACAATTCGATAGACCATCGAAGCATCCTTCCCGATTGATCCAGCTTATGAAAGATTTGCCTTTATGGGGCATTACTGTAGACAACAATGGGATGAGACTCGAAATACGGTCTGAGTTTTCATGTTGAGATTACTAATGCGTAGGCTAGCTTTTCAATATATGAGTATTTGGACTCAGCATCATTCAAGACTTTGCTTACGAAGTACACCGGGTATTGCTTTACCCCTTCCTCCTTTATCAACACTGATGCTACAGCCAAGTCGGAAAAAGATAAGTATAAGAAAAGTGTTTCTCATGCATTTGGCGGTCGCAGCAGGGGAAGACTTAACAGGTGGTTTTTCAAACTTTTCCAAGCATGGCTATATTCTGGACTCCATATGAAGTCATTCTTTGAATTTTTCAAGGCTTTGAAAAATGGAAGGCATTTTTCTGCCGACTTTGAACTAAAACGTCCCAATGCAGCGATACACTCATTTAACCTTTGGATATCTTTAATACATCGGGGCTCGGTGAGTCGAGCTATTGCTTCCAACTTTTCCGGGTTGGCTTCAATTCCCCGTTTGGACGTCATAAAACCCAGGAACTTTTCAAATTTTACCCAAATGTGCACTTCATCGGGTTTAGCTTGAGATCGAACTTTGCCAGGTTGGAGAAAGTCTCTTCGAGATCGTCTAGATGTGACATTCTGTGCTTGGTTTTGACAACTATATCATCGACATAAGCCTCTATATTTCTTCCGATTTGGTTTGAGAGTATATGGTTCATCATTTGTTGATATGTGACCCCTGCATTCTTTAGACCGAACGGCATGACATTGTAACAATATATGGCCCCTGCAGCTCGAAACGAAGTATGTATTTGGTCATTGGGCTTCATTTTTATTTGATGATAGTCTGAGAAGGCGTCCATAAAGCTTAAAAATTCGTATCCATCTGTTGAATCTACTAGCGCATCGATCTGAGGTAGCGGGTAACAATCTTTGGGGCAGGCTTTATTGAGGTATGTGTAATCAACACACATCCTCTATTTTCCATTGGATTTTTTGACCATTACAACATTGGCTAACCATGTGGGATACTTAACCTCGCGTATGAATCCCACTTTCAACAATTTCTCTACTTCCTCCTTCATGCCCTGTATTTTCTCTTCCCCGAATTGTCTGAATTTTTATTTTACTGGGTGGCATGTTGGGCTTATATTCAACGCGTGCTCGGCTATGGAGGTGTCAATACCTGGCATGTCTTCTGTGCACTAAGCAAAACTACTTTGGCGATCCTTCAAAAACTTTATGATACCTTGCTTGAGTGTATCCGGCATTTCTCTTCCAATTTTACACACTGTTGAGGATAATTAGGATTGATGACTACTTCGTCAAACTCGTTTTCTCGCGATACTTCGATGACTAAGTCGCTGACTTGTCTTTCTAGTATCTTCTGTATCCTTAGGTCGTTGCCTGATGTTATAGTGTTGATGTGTCTGACTTCGGTGGAGGAATCCCTTTTCCTCTTTATTTTCATGATTTGTCCTAGTAGACTCCGGGGACTGCTCTTGACGAATCCTACACCTCGCAGGGTGTTGAGCTTCACTTGTTGGTGAGAGGTGGAAATCACAAGGTCAAAGACTACATGAAAAGGTGTCCCTAATATGATGTTGTACGGGGACTCCAAATCTACAACATAAAACTTTACCTCTTCGGTTCTTACTCTATCTCCCTCTCCAAGGGTTACTTGCATCTTCATTGTTCCTTTAACTTGCATTTTGTGCGGCATGAAACCTTCCAATACCATTTTACTTGGCTTGAGATGTTCATCTTTCTGGCCCATCTCATTGAAACATCGAAAGTACATGATATTTTTTGTGGCTGCGGTATCAACTAGAACTCTTCTTACCGTGCACTTGTCGATTCCATACTCGTCATACGAATTTCGAGGACAATAGGAGTGACCTTGTCTTCTTCATTGTTCTCTAATTCCTCATTTGTAAAGGCAATTACCTCTGACTGTTCGAATTCATACTTCGGAACTAGGTATGATTTCGTGAGATTGTATATTCTCTTTTTGATCTTTTTGACTAAAGTTAACTCCGGGTTTATCATATTCTTCACCCTTTCACCTTTATCCTTTTGTTGTTGTATGTCAGCAACATACTCTTTCAAGCACCCTTCTCGGATGAGTCTTTCAATTGCACTTTTTAATTGGATGCAGTCTTCCGTGGTGTGTCCATAATCTCTATGAAACCCATAGAATTTTGTTTTATCCCTTGTGGGGAATGATTGAGGTCTCATTGGGGCGGGATCCCTCACTCTGTATTTGTCCTTTATCACTGCTATTAAATTTTCCTTCGGAAAGTTGTGGGGTTTAAATGTTTCAAATTTCTTACTTTGATTTTTGTCTCTTCGTTCTAGGAAACTCGAAGAGGCATCTTTCTGATGTTCATGTTGCTTGTCCTTCCTTTTTGTGGTGGATTCTAGTGCACTACTTTCGGTCAATGCTACTTTTCTCGCAACATTGAACATCTCGCCGATGGTTTCTGGCTTTCTTAATTGAAATTCGGTGTATAGCATCCTGGATCGGAATCCTCCCTTGAAGCAAGTGATGACCGTGTCTTGGCTAATCCTTCGATGTCATCATAAGTTCTCTTGAACCGCTCCAAGAAAGATAATAGAGTATACCGGGAATCAATTGTGCCGGACATGAGTGAAGTGAACCAAGTTAAGGCATTATCGGATAAAGCACTTGGGAAAGCCTTACACAAAATGGCTTCATCATTTGTAACTAATCTCAAGGCAGATTTATAACTGCAAACATGCTCAAGGGGCCGCGTCTGCCCAGAGTATAGAACGAATTGTGGGATCTTAAGACTCAGATCTGGGGCGACACTCTGAATCCATTTAGCGAAGGGACATAATTCAATAGATCTTGTCCTTTGGACTTTAGTTGCGCTTTTTTCTTTTTCGAGACTATACTTGGAGTGTTGTTTTTTGGCCCCTCGCTTGGGAACGAGCTTCGAAGTGTGGTGACTCTCGCCCACTTCGCTGATCGTTTGGCGTTACCTTCCGCTTCGCTGTCGCGTACCTCGCCTTTCATCTTTTTTGGTGGCTAAGGCCTGCGTCCGTTGTGGTTGTTCATAGGGATCGTCTAGGAACTTCAGGGGGGGGGGGGGCAGTTCTGCTCCTGCTTTCTGAAATTCAATCCTTAATTTCAACCATTATCGTGAAAGCTCTTGTTCTTGCTTTAGCTGTTCAGTAGCCTTTCTAGCTCTTGTTCTTGGGAAATATATATTGTTGTTCACAGAAATTATGAAGGTGATCCTTGGGAAATTGACACGCTGGCTGAGGCTGATTACAGGGAACAAATACTTGACGAGACTCTGAAGCAGGTTCGGGCACGTAAAGTAAGTTCCACTTTATAATAATTGTCTTAAGGAAAATTATAATTATGATCAAATTATACATATATATATATATATATATATTGAAACAGCAAGCATTGGAGGAGAAGTACAATTCGCAGAATCCAGAATCTTCTGAACAGGTAGGTCGGAGTTGAATAATAATATATATTAGAGGTGCATGGTGTACGTGTTTTCTTTTTTTTTTTTTCTATTTTAGGTAATGCCAATGGAGCAGGCGGCGGCGGCGGCGTTACAAATGAATGGTTTTGTAGACAAAAATGGAAGCAATTTCATGATAGATTGGTTTCCACAAAAGAGAACAACATGATTCAATCCCAGCCCTTAGTTTCACCACCCTTCTTCCTCTAAGGTGGTGTTCCGTCTTCCATTTCTATTATAATGAATTTCATACTTTGTAATTAAAAACAAATAATGATTTAATAATTATTGGTTTATTATTAAAAAAAAATTGAAAAAGGAAAGGCCAAATCCCCAAAATTATCTGGCAAATTACAGAAGCGGCGCACTAAAATTCTCTTTGAAATTTTTTCATTTTCATAATGAAATATTTGAGAAGCCAAGCGCCAAATCAAATTATTTTGAAGGTCCTTCAATGGCGCTACTATCTTTACTATACAAAGGTTCCTACTCCCTCCACAATTTCTTCAATTCTAGCTCTCTCTCTGTTTTCTTACGGAACCCTAAACCTTTTTCAAAGTTTTCCGGTAAGGAAGTTTGGGAGGGGTGAAAGATTACTGCTTTAGCGATGGCTGACAAAGAAAACTGTATGAGGGTTACGCGCTTGGCCAAGAAGAGAGCTGCCGAGGCGATGTCTACGGCTGGTGTTGGGATCGAGCAGCAGCGACCGAGCAAGAAGAGAGTGGTATTGGGTGAGCTCAAAAGTATTTCGACTAACGCTTCCTCTAGTAAGAGGAAGGACTCGTTGTCTGAGCCTCAGAAACAGCAGAAGGTTAAGAATAGAAGGAAGCTTAAGGAGAACTTGCAGGCGTCGGTGAAGAAACCGGAGGATGTTGGCATTGATGTTCATGCTGATTCCAATGATCCGCAGATGTGTACGGCTTATGTTTCTGACATATATGAGTATCTTCACAAGATGGAGGTCAGTTTATTGAATTACTTCTCCTTTCTGATTTCTCTGTTCGTTTATACATTCCATTGATTGGAATGGGATTGGGATTTTCAATCGCTTGGTAACAACTTGTCTGAATGTTTTATTATTTCAAATTTTTTTTTTCCTTTAACGGGTTGTGAAATTTATCCGAAAAAGATTAGGGATTTTGTATAGTTTAGACCAGTGCTGTACTGATTACCCTCCTTGTGTTTGAAGCATAGTTTTGGTAAACTCAGTTTTTTAATTCAATAATGAAAAATTGCTTCCTATGTTTTGAGGGTTTTGAAACGAAAGTTTGTGGGTCTTACTTTTTATAATGACAAAGAATTGGTTAATTCTAATACAGAGAATATTGTGCAACTTTGTATATGTTGGAATGTTTTGTGATTTGGCTTCTGGAATTTTGATAAATTTGAGTTTGTGTTTCAGATGGAAACAAAGAGGAGGCCTTTGCCTGACTACCTTGAGAAGGTCCAGAAGGATATCAGTGCAAACATGAGAGGGATTTTGATAGATTGGTTGGTTGAAGTTGCAGAGGAGTACAATCTTCTCCCAGACACGCTTTACTTGGCTGTTTCTTATATTGATAGATTCCTATCCATTAATGCCCTCAATAGGCAATGGCTTCAGCTTTTGGGTGTATCTTCAATGCTCATTGCCTCGTAAGCATTAACCCCCAAGATTTATTCTTGAGCAGAGAATTTTCTGGTTACTGCCTCTTGGCTTACCTCCATTTTTGACCTGTTGTGATAATGAGCAGGAAATATGAGGAGACTAGTCCGCCCCATGTGGAAGATTTTTGTATTATCACTGATAACATATACACAAAAGAAGAGGTGGTGAAGATGGAGGCTGATATACTCAAATTCCTCAAGTTTGAAATGGGCAATCCCACATCAAGTCATTCCTGAGGTGGCTACACTAACAATTCTACTGCCATTGTATATCATATACCAGTATCCCACTTGAAATCTTGATAAACAATCATTTTGCTGGCGTTGCTTCTTTTGTTTTGGTGGATGCAGGCGATTCACTAGAGTTGCACAAGATGATAACAAAGTATGCTTCCCACTCTTGTTATTTTGTTTTTCTTTTCAATTGGGATTCCTTGTACTTATAGAGTCCTTATTTTATTTGCCTTTTATCTTTTGCAGAATCCTAATCTGCATTTGGAATTCTTGAGCTACTACCTTTCTGAGTTAAGCCTATTGGATTATGGCTGTGTGAAGTTTCTGCCTTCTTTAATTGCTGCAGCTGTTATATTCCTTTCAAGATTTACACTTCAACCAGAAGTGCACCCATGGGTAGGAAAAAATTTATATCTAATTGGTTGGTTTCCTCTGCTTCTTACTTGCTATGCTTTATGTTTCTAATTAAAATTCTGCACTATCCTACAGAATGCAGCACTACAACAATACACTGGATATAAACCAGCAGACCTAAAGGCGTGTGTCCTTGTCATACACGATTTGCAGTTAAGTAGGAGAGGAAGCTCTTCGACGGCAGTGAGAGATAAATATAAGCAACACAAGGTATATGCCCAAGTAAAACTTGTTCATTTCTGGTATCTTTTTACATACATATAAATCTGATACTAACTGCAATATTTCCTGTTAATAGTTCAAATGCGTATCAACTTTGAGTTCGCCTTCTGCAATACCAAAAGATTTCTTTGGAGATGTAAGAGAATGAAGTCCAAGCCAGTTTCATAACAATATACACTTTGTAGTGGAAGATTTGCAAATTTGGTTGTGGCTTGCTGCTGAATGAAGGGATATTTGTCTATCAGTTCTTAGTTTCTTGGGATGAAATTGGGGAGTGAGTTGTCCAACTAACAATTGTAGCTAATGACACAATTTTAGCCTAGCATCTTTTTTCTAGCATAGCTTAAATAGGGTTTCTTGCTGCTTGGTGATTAGGATTTGGCTTAGTGTAACACCCTGCGTGATAGTGGTGCCTAAAGGAGGACAATTCCTGATGGATGTAGTGGATTGTGTAAGAAAGGCTCCAGAAATGTTGTGGCGTAGGGCCAACCCTAGCCAAATCTGGTCGGGGTCTGTAGCCGATCCCCTGAAGAGCCCAAGGCAAGGCGAAACCAGTACATTGTTCGATGGTCAAGGTGTGGCCTCTGAGATAGAGGTGCCGCGCAGGCACGTTGTGAATCGGAGCCCGAGACAAGTGTTGCGTGTACTTGTACTTGCGCATATGCTTGTGCAAATTGTGTTGAGTACCGTGAACTGGCGGCCGTCCCAGGAAGAGACACTTTGTGACACTTAGCATATTTGTTGATATTGATTGGTTCTGTTTATACAGGTTTCTAAAAGTTATGGACCTGTACTAGATGGTTTGGATAGGGTTTGGTAATTTTGCTATGTACAAATTTCTATTATGAAAAGGGAAATCTGCTGGCGGAACAGTTGCTGAATTCTGTATATTTCTCCCTCACTTTAAATACAACTATTCTATTGGCTTTCAAGATCTAAAGAAGATATCTGAGCCAGAGAAAATAACAGTGCTCGTTACATTTGCTTTGTGAACTTTAACATTATTATTGTTACTATTCTCATTATTCCCATTGGTTCCCAGTATTTTTAATTTAATACAAAAAATTAGGGGTACATATTTACACAGTTCTTTTTTTTTACCATTTATTGGGACAGACAGGGCATACTAGATTTTGTTTGAGCCTATAATCTTTCCTTGATGACTGTTCTTGTGAGTTTGTTGCTATCCCACACCAGTAACAATGTTTCTTTATGTACAAGATTACAGTGAAAACTCAACTTTCTTGGCTGTTTACATCTTGCAATCTTCACTATACTGAAGAAGCCCCTGTCCAAGAAACTTGGAATGTTGAAGTTACCATTGCTTGCATCACAGATATCAAGTGACACTTTTCGAAGCATGGGCAGCTTTGAAACAGCAAGGGCAATAAAATTGTTTGGAATTCCAGGGCCACTATGACGTAGCAAGAGATCTTCAGGGGCTCGACAGTTCATAAGAGCTGAAACACCATTGCTTGTTACTTCTCCACATTCCTCAAGATGAATTGGTGGTGCTTTCCTGAACCGGGCTGCTGATTCTGAATCCTTGGCTTCGATGGGCGAGATGGGGGTTGATGAGGCCACCAACCGAGTTGGTACTCTGTTAGCTCGGGTAAGTCTTTCTTCAAAAAAGTTATTTTTGAAACGATGTGTAAAATTTATTTATTTTTTGACATGTATCCTTCTTTGACAGGTTTCTTCCCTAGTTCTCTATATCTCCAACTCTCGAACTTCGGAGCAAACCAAGTGGGCAGCAGCTAATGAAGAGTGGCGGGCGGCCAACGAACCCCGCTTAGCTGCTATGGAATCTGAGGTTGCTAATCAGGCCACCTGCTTCGAGTTGGCCAATTCTGAAAAAATTCAGATGACCAGTGAGATGACCGAGTTGAAGGAGAGGTTGATCAAGGCAGAGGAGAAGATTTCGAAGTTGCAAGCTGCTAATACAGATTTGAACTCAGCTAGGGATGAGGCTGTTGCTAGTCGGATCTCTATGCAGGATGAGCTGAAATATTGCAAGTCGAAAGAGTTCAAGAAAAATGTTATTGATGACTTCAAGAGTTCTCCTGCATACCATGAAGAGATAGGTCGTGAGGCTGGCTCCTTCTTGGATAAAGGATGTATCCATATTATCCGGCATCTTCATCCTTACTTTGAGGATAAGTCAGTTCTTCTGCGTGCTTTTCAATCTAATTTTGACAACGAAGTCTGTAGACAAGGTGCGAACTTTGTTCCTTTAACCATAGAAGAACTGGAGGCACTCCGCGATCGGGACGAAAAAAGGGGGAAGATGTTTTGGAATCCTCCTCAGCCTACTGCTCCCACTTTTTGGGATATGTTAGACAATAGCTCTGCTCCTTGATTTTTGTATCTTGTATTTGGAACTTCTTTTAAATGAATGTAACTTCTACTCTGTTTTTGATATTTGCTTGTGTTCGTCTTTTGGTTTGGCTGCTCTAGTTTTGCACTTAAATTTAAATTTTTCCCAAGTTTAACTCGATACTCCGTAACCATTAACTTAATGGAAATTTTAGAAAATTTTCCCAAGTTTAATTCGATACTTCGTAACCACTGACTTAATGGTAATTTTTAGAAAATTTTTCCAAGTTTAACTCGGTACTTCGTAACCATTGACTTAATGGTAATATTAGAAAATTTTCCCAAGTTTAACTCGATACTTTGTAATGATTAACTTAATGGCAATATTTAGACAATTTTCCCAAGTTTAACTCGGTACTTTAAACCATTAGTAAGAAAATTTTCCCAAGCTTAAATCGGTACTTTTAACATTGACCACGAGTTTTAACTTCTTGGTAGCCCTGAGCGGGACTTTATGAACCCAAACCTAATTGTAAAATGCTGTTTCCCGAGGTTAACTCGGTATTTGTATTATGAGTTGTTTTTTGAAATTATCCTGACACTTAAAGAAGTAGCTTTGAATATTATTTACACATAGTAACTTTTTGTATGCCAAGGATTCGGGAGAAGAGTACCGTCTTTGTTCATGAGCATATAGGTGCCAGGTCTTACTTCGCTTTTGACGAGGTATGGTCCTTCCCAATTTGGCGTTACCTTGTTTGCCTTGATTGGTCTGGCAGTGCCTTCTATTTTTCGGAGTACCCAATCGCCGATCTTTATTGGTCGTTTGAACACTTTCTTGTCATGGGCTTTTTTGGTCTTTTGCTTGAACGACTGCGATCTCAGGCGGCTTGCAATTCTTCGTTCTTCTAGGAGATCTAAATCTAAACTTCTCTTTTTTCTGTTGGTGTCTTCGTTGTACATTGAAACTCTTGTTGTGGGTAGTGCGACTTCGGTTGGTGCTACTGCTTCGGAGACATATACTAGTGTTTATGCTGTTTCTCCTGTGGGGCCCCTAGTCGAAGTTTGAACTGCCCATAAAGCTGGATTCAATTCGTCTGCCCATTTGTTAGACTTTCCTTCCAAGTTCTTTCTAAGAGCCAGTAATGCTTACTTATTGGCGGCCTTTGCTTGGCCATTTCCTTGAGGATGTGCTACCGAGGACTTCCAGTGTTTTATATACAATCATTGACATAGAATATTTTTGCGGAAAAACTTAGAGACATTTTCTTCAGTGGGGTGTGTTAAAGCTTTTGCCTCGATCCATTTTGAAAAGTAATCAACCGCCACCACCAAATATTCGTAGCCATTTCTTGTTTTTAGGAATTTTTCCATCAGATCTATTCCCCACATATCGAATGGTCACGCTGCTACAACTGGGGTTTGTTCAATGGAAGGTAACTGTGGTATGCTTCAAAAAATTTGGCAAGTATTACACTTCTTGACATATCTCCTAGCGTCCTCTCTTAGCGTCGGCCAATAGTATCCTTGGTTGATTATTCTTTCTGCCAACGCCCGGGCTCCAGGATGTCCTCCACATACCCCCTCGTGTATTTCGGCTAGTAATTCATTTACTTGGTATGATGGAATGCAACGATGCAGAGGTCTTGAAAATGAGCGTCTGTACATAACACCATCGTGAATGGTATATCTCGCTGACTGTCGTCGCATTTGTTTAGCGCGAATGTCATCACTTGGTAGATTTCCTTGTTGGATAAAATTTGCCATTTCCTCAACCCAATTTTCTGAGGCGGGTTGTAAATGTTGAATTAGGTGGGCTTCTTCTGAGGTTGATGTTATTCTCTCCACCGGTATGCCTCCTTCGTTTCGTGTCTCCCCGGAAGCAATTTTAGCCAATATGTCTGCTTCTTGGTTATCCTTTCTGGTGATCAAAGATTGGGTGAAAGGATTAAACTTTTTTTTCCATTGCCTGGCTTTGTCTACATATGGTTGTAAGCCCTCTGATTGTATCGCGTAGGTGCCTTGAATTTGATTCACTACTAACTGTGAGTCACTAAAAACTCTTAAAGCATTTATATTTGCCCCATGGGCTCGTTCCATTCCAATTAGCAGTGCTTCATATTCCGCTTGATTATTCGATAGATTGAGCTTTAAATTGATAGCCCGAATTTCAGTGTATTGTTTATTGGGAGAGATTAAAATAATACATGCTTCGACGCCACTGGCGTTGGCTGCCCCATCTACCTTCAGATCCCAAGGTTCTACCGGTGATACGGTTTTTTCCACATTTGATTCTGTGAAGGATCATTCTGCTAGGAAATCTGCGAGGGTCTGGGCTTTGATGGCCGTCCGTGGCTTGAAGGTGATTTCTTGCCCACACAATTCGATAGACCATCGAAGCATCCTTCCCGATTGATCCAGCTTATGAAAGATTTGCCTTTATGGGGCATTACTGTAGACAACAATGGGATGAGACTCGAAATACGGTCTGAGTTTTCATGTTGAGATTACTAATGCGTAGGCTAGCTTTTCAATATATGAGTATTTGGACTCAGCATCATTCAAGACTTTGCTTACGAAGTACACCGGGTATTGCTTTACCCCTTCCTCCTTTATCAACACTGATGCTACAGCCAAGTCGGAAAAAGATAAGTATAAGAAAAGTGTTTCTCATGCATTTGGCGGTCGCAGCAGGGGAAGACTTAACAGGTGGTTTTTCAAACTTTTCCAAGCATGGCTATATTCTGGACTCCATATGAAGTCATTCTTTGAATTTTTCAAGGCTTTGAAAAATGGAAGGCATTTTTCTGCCGACTTTGAACTAAAACGTCCCAATGCAGCGATACACTCATTTAACCTTTGGATATCTTTAATACATCGGGGCTCGGTGAGTCGAGCTATTGCTTCCAACTTTTCCGGGTTGGCTTCAATTCCCCGTTTGGACGTCATAAAACCCAGGAACTTTTCAAATTTTACCCAAATGTGCACTTCATCGGGTTTAGCTTGAGATCGAACTTTGCCAGGTTGGAGAAAGTCTCTTCGAGATCGTCTAGATGTGACATTCTGTGCTTGGTTTTGACAACTATATCATCGACATAAGCCTCTATATTTCTTCCGATTTGGTTTGAGAGTATATGGTTCATCATTTGTTGATATGTGACCCCTGCATTCTTTAGACCGAACGGCATGACATTGTAACAATATATGGCCCCTGCAGCTCGAAACGAAGTATGTATTTGGTCATTGGGCTTCATTTTTATTTGATGATAGTCTGAGAAGGCGTCCATAAAGCTTAAAAATTCGTATCCATCTGTTGAATCTACTAGCGCATCGATCTGAGGTAGCGGGTAACAATCTTTGGGGCAGGCTTTATTGAGGTATGTGTAATCAACACACATCCTCTATTTTCCATTGGATTTTTTGACCATTACAACATTGGCTAACCATGTGGGATACTTAACCTCGCGTATGAATCCCACTTTCAACAATTTCTCTACTTCCTCCTTCATGCCCTGTATTTTCTCTTCCCCGAATTGTCTGAATTTTTATTTTACTGGGTGGCATGTTGGGCTTATATTCAACGCGTGCTCGGCTATGGAGGTGTCAATACCTGGCATGTCTTCTGTGCACTAAGCAAAACTACTTTGGCGATCCTTCAAAAACTTTATGATACCTTGCTTGAGTGTATCCGGCATTTCTCTTCCAATTTTTACACACTGTTGAGGATAATTAGGATTGATGACTACTTCGTCAAACTCGTTTTCTCGCGATACTTCGATGACTAAGTCGCTGACTTGTCTTTCTAGTATCTTCTGTATCCTTAGGTCGTTGCCTGATGTTATAGTGTTGATGTGTCTGACTTCGGTGGAGGAATCCCTTTTCCTCTTTATTTTCATGATTTGTCCTAGTAGACTCCGGGGACTGCTCTTGACGAATCCTACACCTCGCAGGGTGTTGAGCTTCACTTGTTGGTGAGAGGTGGAAATCACAAGGTCAAAGACTACATGAAAAGGTGTCCCTAATATGATGTTGTACGGGGACTCCAAATCTACAACAT
The DNA here is from genome assembly GCA_027405835.1 of Asclepias syriaca. NCBI lineage: Eukaryota > Viridiplantae > Streptophyta > Magnoliopsida > Gentianales > Apocynaceae > Asclepias > Asclepias syriaca. The sequence continues at coordinate 21,029,480 of CM049934.1, forward strand.
AAAACTTTACCTCTTCGGTTCTTACTCTATCTCCCTCTCCAAGGGTTACTTGCATCTTCATTGTTCCTTTAACTTGCATTTTGTGCGGCATGAAACCTTCCAATACCATTTTACTTGGCTTGAGATGTTCATCTTTCTGGCCCATCTCATTGAAACATCGAAAGTACATGATATTTTTGTGGCTGCGGTATCAACTAGAACTCTTCTTACCGTGCACTTGTCGATTCCATACTCGTCATACGAATTTCGAGGACAATAGGAGTGACCTTGTCTTCTTCATTGTTCTCTAATTCCTCATTTGTAAAGGCAATTACCTCTGACTGTTCGAATTCATACTTCGGAACTAGGTATGATTTCGTGAGATTGTATATTCTCTTTTTGATCTTTTTGACTAAAGTTAACTCCGGGTTTATCATATTCTTCACCCTTTCACCTTTATCCTTTTGTTGTTGTATGTCAGCAACATACTCTTTCAAGCACCCTTCTCGGATGAGTCTTTCAATTGCACTTTTTAATTGGATGCAGTCTTCCGTGGTGTGTCCATAATCTCTATGAAACCCATAGAATTTTGTTTTATCCCTTGTGGGGAATGATTGAGGTCTCATTGGGGCGGGATCCCTCACTCTGTATTTGTCCTTTATCACTGCTATTAAATTTTCCTTCGGAAAGTTGTGGGGTTTAAATGTTTCAAATTTCTTACTTTGATTTTTGTCTCTTCGTTCTAGGAAACTCGAAGAGGCATCTTTCTGATGTTCATGTTGCTTGTCCTTCCTTTTTGTGGTGGATTCTAGTGCACTACTTTCGGTCAATGCTACTTTTCTCGCAACATTGAACATCTCGCCGATGGTTTCTGGCTTTCTTAATTGAAATTCGGTGTATAGCATCCTGGATCGGAATCCTCCCTTGAAGCAAGTGATGACCGTGTCTTGGCTAATCCTTCGATGTCATCATAAGTTCTCTTGAACCGCTCCAAGAAAGATAATAGAGTATACCGGGAATCAATTGTGCCGGACATGAGTGAAGTGAACCAAGTTAAGGCATTATCGGATAAAGCACTTGGGAAAGCCTTACACAAAATGGCTTCATCATTTGTAACTAATCTCAAGGCAGATTTATAACTGCAAACATGCTCAAGGGGGCCGCGTCTGCCCAGAGTATAGAACGAATTGTGGGATCTTAAGACTCAGATCTGGGGCGACACTCTGAATCCATTTAGCGAAGGGACATAATTCAATAGATCTTGTCCTTTGGACTTTAGTTGCGCTTTTTTCTTTTTCGAGACTATACTTGGAGTGTTGTTTTTTGGCCCCTCGCTTGGGAACGAGCTTCGAAGTGTGGTGACTCTCGCCCACTTCGCTGATCGTTTGGCGTTACCTTCCGCCTGTTCGCGTACCTCGCCTTTCATCTTTTTTGGTGGCTAAGGCCTGCGTCCGTTGTGGTTGTTCATAGGGATCGTCTAGGAACTTCAGGGGGGGGGGGGGCAGTTCTGCTCCTGCTTTCTGAAATTCAATCCTTAATTTCAACCATTATCGTGAAAGCTCTTGTTCTTGCTTTAGCTGTTCAGTAGCCTTTCTAGCTCTTGTTCTTGGGAAATATATATTGTTGTTCACAGAAATTATGAAGGTGATCCTTGGGAAATTGACACGCTGGCTGAGGCTGATTACAGGGAACAAATACTTGACGAGACTCTGAAGCAGGTTCGGGCACGTAAAGTAAGTTCCACTTTATAATAAGTCTTAAGGAAAATTATAATGATCAAATTATACATATATATATATATATATATATTGAAACAGCAAGCATTGGAGGAGAAGTACAATTCGCAGAATCCAGAATCTTCTGAACAGGTAGGTCGGAGTTGAATAATAATATATATTAGAGGTGCATGGTGTACGTGTTTTCTTTTTTTTTTTTTCTATTTTAGGTAATGCCAATGGAGCAGGCGGCGGCGGCGGCGTTACAAATGAATGGTTTTGTAGACAAAAATGGAAGCAATTTCATGATAGATTGGTTTCCACAAAAGAGAACAACATGATTCAATCCCAGCCCTTAGTTTCACACACCCTTCTTCCTCTAAGGTGGTGTTCCGTCTTCCATTTCTATTATAATGAATTTCATACTTTGTAATTAAAAACAAATAATGATTTAATAATTATTGGTTTATTATTAAAAAAAAATTGAAAAAGGAAAGGCCAAATCCCCAAAATTATCTGGCAAATTACAGAAGCGGCGCACTAAAATTCTCTTTGAAATTTTTTCATTTTCATAATGAAATATTTGAGAAGCCAAGCGCCAAATCAAATTATTTTGAAGGTCCTTCAATGGCGCTACTATCTTTACTATACAAAGGTTCCTACTCCCTCCACAATTTCTTCAATTCTAGCTCTCTCTCTGTTTTCTTACGGAACCCTAAACCTTTTTCAAAGTTTTCCGGTAAGGAAGTTTGGGAAGGGTGAAAGATTACTGCTTTAGCGATGGCTGACAAAGAAAACTGTATGAGGGTTACGCGTTTGGCCAAGAAGAGAGCTGCCGAGGCAATGTCTACGGCTGGTGTTGGGATCGAGCAGCAGCGACCGAGCAAGAAGAGTGTTATTGGGTGAGGTCAAAAGTATTTCGACTAACGCTTCCTCTAATAAGAGGAAGGACTCGTTGTGTGAGCCTCAGAAACAGAAGAATGTTAAGAATATAAGGAAGGTTAAGGAGAACTTGCAGGCGTCGGTGAAGAAACCGGAGGATGTTGGCATTGATGTTCATGCTGATTCCAATGATCCGCAGATGTGTACGGCTTATGTTTCTGACATATATGGGTATCTTGACAAAATGGAGGTCAGTTTATTGAATGACTTCTCCTTTCTGATTTCTCTGTTCGTTTATACATTCCATTGATTGGAATGGGATTGGGATTTTCAATCGCTCGGTAACAACTTGTCTGAATGTTTTATTTCATTAAATTTTTTTTCTTTAACGGGTTGTGAAATTTATCCGAAAAAGATTAGGGATTTTGTATAGTTTAGACCAATGCTGTACTGATTACCCTCCTTGTGTTTGAAGCATAGTTTTGTTAAACTCAGTTTTTTAATTTAATAATGAAAAATTGCTTCATATATTTTGAGGGTTTTGAAACGAAAGTTTGTAGGTCTTATTTTTTATAATGACAAAGAATTGGTTAATTCTAATACAGAGAATATTGTGCAACTTTGTATATGTTGGAATGTTTTGTGATTTGGCTTCTGGAATTTTGATAAATTTGAGTTTGTGTTTCAGATGGAAACAAAGAGGAGGCCTTTGCCTGACTACCTTGAGAAGGTCCAGAAGGATATCAGTGCAAACATGAGAGGGATTTTGATAGATTGGTTGGTTGAAGTTGCAGAGGAGTACAATCTTCTCCCAGACACGCTTTACTTGGCTGTTTCTTATATTGATAGATTCCTATCCATTAATGCCCTCAATAGGCAATGGCTTCAGCTTTTGGGTGTATCTTCAATGCTCATTGCCTCGTAAGCATTAACCCCCAAGATTTATTCTTGAGCAGAGAATTTTCTGGTTACTGCCTCTTGGCTTACCTCCATTTTTGACCTGTTGTGATAATGAGCAGGAAATATGAGGAGACTAGTCCGCCCCATGTGGAAGATTTTTGTATTATCACTGATAACATATACACAAAAGAAGAGGTGGTGAAGATGGAGGCTGATATACTCAAATTCCTCAAGTTTGAAATGGGCAATCCCACAATCAAGTCATTCCTGAGGTGGCTACACTAACAATTCTACTGCCATTGTATATCATATACCAGTATCCCACTTGAAATCTTGATAAACAATCATTTTGCTGGCGTTGCTTCTTTTGTTTTGGTGGATGCAGGCGATTCACTAGAGTTGCACAAGATGATAACAAAGTATGCTTCCCACTCTTGTTATTTTGTTGTTTTCTTTTCAATTGGGATTCCTTGTACTTATAGAGTCCTTATTTTATTTGCCTTTTATCTTTTGCAGAATCCTAATCTGCATTTGGAATTCTTGAGCTACTACCTTTCTGAGTTAAGCCTATTGGATTATGGCTGTGTGAAGTTTCTGCTGCCTTCTTTAATTGCTGCAGCTGTTATATTCCTTTCAAGATTTACACTTCAACCAGAAGTGCACCCATGGGTAGGAAAAAATTTATATCTAATTGGTTGGTTTCCTCTGCTTCTTACTTGCTATGCTTTATGTTTCTAATTAAAATTCTGCACTATCCTACAGAATGCAGCACTACAACAATACACTGGATATAAACCAGCAGACCTAAAGGCGTGTGTCCTTGTCATACACGATTTGCAGTTAAGTAGGAGAGGAAGCTCTTCGACGGCAGTGAGAGATAAATATAAGCAACACAAGGTATATGCCCAAGTAAAACTTGTTCATTTCTGGTATCTTTTTACATACATATAAATCTGATACTAACTGCAATATTTCCTGTTAATAGTTCAAATGCGTATCAACTTTGAGTTCGCCTTCTGCAATACCAAAAGATTTCTTTGGAGATGTAAGAGAATGAAGTCCAAGCCAGTTTCATAACAAGATATACACTTTGTAGTGGAAGATTTGCAAATTTGGTTGTGGCTTGCTGCTGAATGAAGGGATATTTGTCTATCAGTTCTTAGTTTCTTGGGATGAAATTGGGGAGTGAGTTGTCCAACTAACAATTGTAGCTAATGACACAATTTTAGCCTAGCATCTTTTTTCTAGCATAGCTTAAATAGGGTTTCTTGCTGCTTGGTGATTAGGATTTGGCTTAGTGTAACACCCTGCGTGATAGTGGTGCCTAAAGGAGGACAATTCCTGATGGATGTAGTGGATTGTGTAAGAAAGGCTCCAGAAATGTTGTGGCGTAGGGCCAACCCTAGCCAAATCTGGTCGGGGTCTGTAGCCGATCCCCTGAAGAGCCCAAGGCAAGGCGAAACCAGTACATTGTTCGATGGTCAAGGTGTGGCCTCTGAGATAGAGGTGCCGCGCAGGCACGTTGTGAATCGGAGCCCGAGACAAGTGTTGCGTGTACTTGTACTTGCGCATATGCTTGTGCAAATTGTGTTGAGTACCGTGAACTGGCGGCCGTCCCAGGAAGAGACACTTTGTGACACTTAGCATATTTGTTGATATTGATTGGTTCTGTTTATACAGGTTTCTAAAAGTTATGGACCTGTACTAGATGGTTTGGATAGGGTTTGGTAATTTTGCTATGTACAAATTTCTATTATGAAAAGGGAAATCTGCTGGCGGAACAGTTGCTGAATTCTGTATATTTCTCCCTCACTTTAAATACAACTATTCTATTGGCTTTCAAGATCTAAGAAGATATCTGAGCCAGAGAAAATAACAGTGCTCGTTACATTTGCTTTGTGAACTTTAACATTATTATTGTTACTATTCTCATTATTCCCATTGGTTCCCAGTATTTTTAATTTAATACAAAAAATTAGGGGTACATATTTACACAGTTCTTTTTTTTTACCATTTATTGGGACAGACAGGGCATACTAGATTTTGTTTGAGCCTATAATCTTTCCTTGATGACTGTTCTTGTGAGTTTGTTGCTATCCCACACCAGTAACAATGTTTCTTTATGTACAAGATTACAGTGAAAACTCAACTTTCTTGGCTGTTTACATCTTGCAATCTTCACTATACTGAAGAAGCCCCTGTCCAAGAAACTTGGAATGTTGAAGTTACCATTGCTTGCATCACAGATATCAAGTGACACTTTTCGAAGCATGGGCAGCTTTGAAACAGCAAGGGCAATAAAATTGTTTGGAATTCCAGGGCCACTATGACGTAGCAAGAGATCTTCAGGGGCTCGACAGTTCATAAGAGCTGAAACACCATTGCTTGTTACTTCTCCACATTCCTCAAGATGAATTGGTGGTGCTTTCCTGAACCGGGCTGCTGATTCTGAATCCTTGGCTTCGATGGGCGAGATGGGGGTTGATGAGGCCACCAACCGAGTTGGTACTCTGTTAGCTCGGGTAAGTCTTTCTTCAAAAAAGTTATATTTTTGAAACGATGTGTAAAATTTATTATTTTTTGACATGTATCCTTCTTTGACAGGTTTCTTCCCTAGTTCTCTATATCTCCAACTCTCGAACTTCGGAGCAAACCAAGTGGGCAGCAGCTAATGAAGAGTGGCGGGCGGCCAACGAACCCCGCTTAGCTGCTATGGAATCTGAGGTTGCTAATCAGGCCACCTGCTTCGAGTTGGCCAATTCTGAAAAAATTCAGATGACCAGTGAGATGACCGAGTTGAAGGAGAGGTTGATCAAGGCAGAGGAGAAGATTTCGAAGTTGCAAGCTGCTAATACAGATTTGAACTCAGCTAGGGATGAGGCTGTTGCTAGTCGGATCTCTATGCAGGATGAGCTGAAATATTGCAAGTCGAAAGAGTTCAAGAAAAATGTTATTGATGACTTCAAGAGTTCTCCTGCATACCATGAAGAGATAGGTCGTGAGGCTGGCTCCTTCTTGGATAAAGGATGTATCCATATTATCCGGCATCTTCATCCTTACTTTGAGGATAAGTCAGTTCTTCTGCGTGCTTTTCAATCTAATTTTGACAACGAAGTCTGTAGACAAGGTGCGAACTTTGTTCCTTTAACCATAGAAGAACTGGAGGCACTCCGCGATCGGGACGAAAAAAGGGGGAAGATGTTTTGGAATCCTCCTCAGCCTACTGCTCCCACTTTTTGGGATATGTTAGACAATAGCTCTGCTCCTTGATTTTTGTATCTTGTATTGGAACTTCTTTTAAATGAATGTAACTTCTACTCTGTTTTTGATATTTGCTTGTGTTCGTCTTTTGGTTTGGCTGCTCTAGTTTTGCACTTAAATTTAAATTTTTCCCAAGTTTAACTCGATACTCCGTAACCATTAACTTAATGGAAATTTTAGAAAATTTTCCCAAGTTTAATTCGATACTTCGTAACCACTGACTTAATGGTAATTTTTAGAAAATTTTTCCAAGTTTAACTCGGTACTTCGTAACCATTGACTTAATGGTAATATTAGAAAATTTTCCCAAGTTTAACTCGATACTTTGTAATGATTAACTTAATGGCAATATTTAGACAATTTTCCCAAGTTTAACTCGGTACTTTAAACCATTAGTAAGAAAATTTTCCCAAGCTTAAATCGGTACTTTTAACATTGACCACGAGTTTTAACTTCTTGGTAGCCCTGAGCGGGACTTTATGAACCCAAACCTAATTGTAAAATGCTGTTTCCCGAGGTTAACTCGGTATTTGTATTATGAGTTGTTTTTGAAATTATCCTGACACTTAAAGAAGTAGCTTTGAATATTATTTACACATAGTAACTTTTTGTATGCCAAGGATTCGGGAGAAGAGTACCGTCTTTGTTCATGAGCATATAGGTGCCAGGTCTTACTTCGCTTTTGACGAGGTATGGTCCTTCCCAATTTGGCGTTACCTTGTTTGCCTTGATTGGTCTGGCAGTGCCTTCTATTTTTCGGAGTACCCAATCGCCGATCTTTATTGGTCGTTTGAACACTTTCTTGTCATGGGCTTTTTTGGTCTTTTGCTTGAACGACTGCGATCTCAGGCGGCTTGCAATTCTTCGTTCTTCTAGGAGATCTAAATCTAAACTTCTCTTTTTTCTGTTGGTGTCTTCGTTGTACATTGAAACTCTTGTTGTGGGTAGTGCGACTTCGGTTGGTGCTACTGCTTCGGAGACATATACTAGTGCGTATGCTGTTTCTCCTGTGGGGCCCCTAGTCGAAGTTTGAACTGCCCATAAAGCTGGATTCAATTCGTCTGCCCATTTGTTAGACTTTCCTTCCAAGTTCTTTCTAAGAGCCAGTAATGCTTACTTATTGGCGGCCTTTGCTTGGCCATTTCCTTGAGGATCATTCTGCTAGGAAATCTGCGAGGGCCTGGGCTTTGATGGCCGTCCGTGGCTTGAAGGTGATTTCTTGCCCACACAATTCGATAGACCATCGAAGCATCCTTCCCGATTGATCCAGCTTATGAAAGATTTGCCTTTATGGGGCATTAGTGTAGACAACAATGGGATGAGACTCGAAATACGGTCTGAGTTTTCATGTTGAGATTACTAATGCGTAGGCTAGCTTTTCAATATATGAGTATTTGGACTCAGCATCATTCAAGACTTTGCTTACGAAGTACACCGGGTATTGCTTTACCCCTTCCTCCTTTATCAACACTGATGCTACAGCCAAGTCGGAAAAAGATAAGTATAAGAAAAGTGTTTCTCATGCATTTGGCGGTCGCAGCAGGGGAAGACTTAACAGGTGGTTTTTCAAACTTTTCCAAGCATGGCTATATTCTGGACTCCATATGAAGTCATTCTTTGAATTTTTCAAGGCTTTGAAAAATGGAAGGCATTTTTCTGCCGACTTTGAAATAAAATGTCCCAATGCAGCGATACACCCACTTAACCTTTGGATATCTTTAATACATCGGGGATCGGTGAGTCGAGCTATTACTTCCAACTTTTCCGGGTTGGCTTCAATTCCCCGTTTGGACGTCATAAAACCCAGGAACTTTTCAAATTTTACCCCAAATGTGCACTTCATCGGGTTTAGCTTGAGATCGAACTTTGCCAGGTTGGAGAAAGTCTCTTCGAGATCGTCTAGATGTGACATTCCGTGCTTGGTTTTGACAACTATATCATCGACATAAGCCTCTATATTTCTTCCAATTTGGCTTGAGAGTATATGATTCATCATTCGTTGATATGTGGCCCCTGCATTCTTTAGACCGAACGGCATGACATTGTAACAATATATGTCCCCTGCAGCTCGAAACGAAGTATGTATTTGGTCATTGGGCTTCATTTTTATTTGATGATAGCCTGAGAATGCGTCCATGAAGCTTAAAAATTCGTATCCAACTGTTGAATCTACTAGCGCATCGATCCGAGGTAGCAGGTAACAATCTTTGGGGCAGACTTTATTGAGGTATGTGTAATCAACACACATCCTCTATTTGCCATTGGATTTTTTGACCATTACAACATTGGCTAACCATGTGGGATACTTAACCTCGCATATGAATCCCACTTTCAACAATTTCTCTACTTCCTCCTTCATGCCCTATATTTTCTCTTCCCCGAATTGTCTGATTTTTTATTTTACTGGGTGGCATGTTGGGCTTATATTCAACGCGTGCTCGGCTATGGAGGTGTCAATACCTGGCATGTCTTCTGTGAACTAAGCAAAACTACTTTGGCGATCCTTCAAAAGCTTTATGATACCTTGCTTGAGTGTATCCAACATTTCTCTTCCAATTTTTACACACTGTTGAGGATAATTAGGATTGATGAATACTTCGTCAAACTCGTTTTCTCGCGATACTTCGATGACTAAGTCGCTGACTTGTCTTTCTAGTATCTTCTGTATCCTTAGGTCGTTGCCTGCTGTTATAGTGTTGATGTGTCTGACTTCGGTGGAGGAATCCCTTTTCCTCTTTATTTTCATGATTTGTCCCAGTAGACTCCGGGGACTGCTCTTGACGAATCCTACACCTCGCAGGGTGTTGAGCTTCACTTGTTGGTGAGAGGTGGAAATCACAAGGTCAAAGACTACATGAAAAGGTGTCCCTAATATGATGTTGTACGGGGACACCAAATCTACAACATAAAACTTTACCTCTTCGGTGCTTACTCTATCTCCCTCTCCAAGGGTTACTTGCATCTTCACTGTTCCTTTAACTTGCATTTTGTGCGGCATGAAACCTTCCAGTACCATTTTACTTGGCTTGAGATGTTCATCTTTCAGGCCCATCTCATTGAAACATCGAAAGTACATGATATTTTTTGTGGTTGCGGTATCAACCAGAACTCTTCTTACTGTGCACTTGTCGATTCCATCCCTCGTCATGCGAATTTCGAGGACAATAGGAGTGACCTTGGCTTCTTCATTGTTCTCTAATTCCTCATTTGTAAAGGTAATTACCTCCGACTGTTCGAATTCATACTTCGGAACGAGGTATGATTTCGTGAGATTGTATATTCTCTTTTTGATTTTTTTGACGAAAGTTAACTCCGGGTTTATCATATTCTTCACCCTTTCACCTTTATCCTTTTGTTGTTGTATGTCAGCAACATACTCTTTCAAGCACCCTTCTCGGATGAGTCTTTCAATTGCACTTTTTAATTGGATGCAGTCTTCCGTGGTATGTCCATAATCTCTATGAAACCCATAGAATTTTGTTTTATCCCTTGTGGGGAATGATTGAGGTCTCATTGGGGCGGGATCCCTCACTCCGTATTTGTCCTTTATCACTGCTATTAAATTTTCTTTCGGAACGTTGTGGGGTGTAAATGTTTCGAATTTCTTACTTCAATTTTTGTCTCTTCGTTCTAGGAAACTCGAAGAGGCATCTTTCTGATGTTCATGTTGCTTGTCCTTCCTTTTTGTGGTGGATTCCAGTGCACTACTTTCGGTCAATGCTACTTTCCTCGCAACATTGAACATCTCGCCGATGGTTTCTGGCTTTCTTAATTGAAATTCGGTGTATAGCATCCTGGATCGGAATCCTCTCTTGAAGCAAGTGATGACCGTGTCTTGGCTAATCCCTTCGATGTCATCATAAGTTCTCTTGAACCGCTCCAAGAAAGATAATAGAGTATACCAGGAATCAATTGTGTTGGACTTTAGTGAAGTGAACTAGGTTAAGGCTTTATCGGATAAAGCACTTGGGAAAGCCTTACACAAAATGGCTTCATCATTTGTAACTAATCCCAAGGCAGATTTGTAACGGCAAACATGCTCAAGGGGCCGCGTCTGCCTAGAGTATAGAACGAATTGTGGGATCTTAAGACTCAGATCGGGGGCGACACTCTGAATCCACTTAGTGAAGGGACCTAATTCAATAGATCTTGTCCTTTGGACTTTAGTTGCGCTTTTTTCTTTTTCGAGACTATACTTGGAGTGTCTTTTTTTGGCTCCTCGCTTGGGAACGAGCTTCGAAGTGTGGTGACTCTTGCCCACTTCGCTGATCGTTTGGCGTTGCCTTCCGCCTATTCGCGTACCTCGCCTTTCTTCTTTTTTGGTGGCTAAGGTCTGCGTCCGTTGTGGTTGTTCATAGTGATCGCCTAGGAACTTCAGGAGGGGAGGTGGGCAGTTCTGCTCCTGCTTTCTGAAATTCAACCCTTAATTTCAACCATTATCGTGAAAACTCTTGTTCTTGCTTTAGCTGTTCAGTAGCCTTTGTAGCTCTTTTTCCGCATCATCTATTCTTTTAGAGTTGATTTGTTCTCTCAAATCTCGAGAATGTCTGGAAGTCTCTCGTTGTTGACCTAGTCTTTCTGCGACTGGGCGGCGGCTAGAGGTGGGGGATGCCGAAGATTGTGACAATCTTGTCGCTGCGTCGCGAAGTGACGTCTGGCGTACAATGCAGTTTTCTCCTGAATATCGAGACATGATGTTTGTTTTTCAGAAAAATTTTCTTTCCCGATAACGGAATCAAACTAATTTGGCAAAAATCAGTAAAAATAAATAAAGGGACAAAAAAGTAAATCTGAATATTTTGAATCGAGGAATATCCGAAGTGAATCTTGAATAATCTTGAAATAGAACGAGATTAACTACCCGGATCTTACGAAGTGCTGAAATCCTACAAAATAAAGTTCAGTGGGGAGATATATTCCCCGTGAACTCTCCGATGATTAAGTCAGTAGAGTATAGTGATGAGTATTCTTTTTTTTTTGGATATCTGGGATCTGTCCATTACCTTTACTTTACTTCCCCTTTTATAGGTGTCTACCTGAGAATTTTTCTGTCATTAATGAGTTTTCCGTTGCAATGGACCGTTTCTTTTCGTTGTGAGAAACGGGCTATAAATTAGGGAGTTGAGAGTGAGCGGGAGTTACGATTTGGGTCGTAACATCTGCATTTTATTATCGCAATAAAACCAATAATGATGACTTTATGTCGTTGGCGAAGTACGAGGCGGTTATCTTTGAGATTTAGTTACCATTTTGCCCTTGCTGTGCTTTACTGGCTCTTCTATATATATATATATATATATATTGTGAACATATATATTGTTGTTCACAGAAATTATGAAGGTGATCCTTGGGAAATTGACACGCTGGTTGAGGCTGATTACAGGGAACAAATACTTGACGAAACTCTGAAGCAGTTGGGCCCTAAAGTAAGTTCCACTTTATAATTAATTGTCTTAAGGAAAATTATAATTATGATCAAATTATACATATATATATATATATTGAAACAGGGAGCATTGGAGGAGAAGTACAATTCGCAGAATCCAGAATCTTCTGAACAGGTAGGTCGGAGTTGAATAATAATATATAATAGAGGTGCATGGTGTACTTGTTTTCTTTTTTTTTTTTTTCTATTTTAGGTAATGCCAATGCAGCAGGCGGCGGCGGCGTTACAAATGAATGGTTTTGTAGACAAAAATGGAAGCAATTTCATGATAGATTGGTTTCCACAAAGAGAACAACATGATTCAATCCCAGCCCTTAGTTTCACCACCCTTCTTCCTCTAAGGTGGTGTTCCGTCTTCCATTTCTATTATAATGAATTTCATACTTTGTAATTAAAAATAAATAATGATTTAATAATTATTGGTTTATTATTAAAAAAAAAATTGAAAAAGGAAAGGCCAAATCCCCAAAATTATCTGGCAAATTACAGAAGCGGGCGACCTAAAATTCTCTTTGAAAATTTTTCATTTTCATAATGAAATATTTGAGAAGCCAAGCGCCAAATCAAATTATTTTGAAGGTCCTTCAATGGCGCTACTATCTTTACTATACAAAGGTTCCTACTCCCTCCACAATTTCTTCAATTCTAGCTCTCTCTCTGTTTTCTTCCGGAACCCTAAACCTTTTTCAAAGTTTTCCGGTAAGGAAGTTTGGGAAGGGTGAAAGATTACTGCTTTAGCGATGGCTGACAAAGAAAACTGTATGAGGGTTACGCGTTTGGCCAAGAAGAGAGCTGCCGAGGCAATGTCTACGGCTGGTGTTGGGATCGAGCAGCAGCGACCGAGCAAGAAGAGAGTGGTATTGGGTGAGCTCAAAAGTATTTCGACTAACGCTTCCTCTAGTAAGAGGAAGGACTCGTTGTCTGAGCCTCAGAAACAGCAGAAGGTTAAGAATAGAAGGAAGGTTAAGGAGAACTTGCAGGCGTCGGTGAAGAAACCGGAGGATGTTGGCATTGATGTTCATGCTGATTCCAATGATCCGCAGATGTGTACGGCTTATGTTTCTGACATATATAAGTATCTTCACAAGATGGAGGTCAGTTTATTGAATGACTTCTCCTTTCTGATTTCTCTGTTCGTTTATACATTCCATTGATTGGAATGGGATTAGGATTTTCAATCGCTGGGTAACAACTTTTCTGAATGTTTTATTATTTCAATTTTTTTTTTCTTTAACGGGTTGTGAAATTTATCCGAAAAAGATTAGGGATTTTGTAGAGTTTAGACCAGTGCTCTATTGATTAACCTCCTTGTGTTTGAAGCATAGTTTTGTTAAACTCAGTTTTTTAATTTAATAATGAAAAATTGCTTCACATGTTTTGAGGGTTTTGAAACGAAAGTTTGTAGGTCTTATTTTTTATAATGACAAAGAATTGGTTAATTCTAATACAGAGAATATTGTGCAACTTTGTATATGTTGGAATGTTTTGTGATTTGGCTTCTGGAATTTTGATAAATTTGAGTTTGTGTTTCAGATGGAAACAAAGAGGAGGCCTTTGCCTGACTACCTTGAGAAGGTCCAGAAGGATATCAGTGCAAACATGAGAGGGATTTTGATAGATTGGTTGGTTGACGTTGCAGAGGAGTACAATCTTCTCCCAGACACGCTTTACTTGGCTGTTTCTTATATTGATAGATTCCTATCCATTAATGCCCTCAATAGGCAATGGCTTCAGCTTTTGGGTGTATCTTCAATGCTCATTGCCTCGTAAGCATTAACCCCCAAGATTTATTCTTGAGCAGAGAATTTTCTGGTTACTGCCTCTTGGCTTACCTCCATTTTTGACCTGTTGTGATAATGAGCAGGAAATATGAGGAGACTAGTCCGCCCCATGTGGAAGATTTTTGTTATATCACTGATAACACATGCACAAAAGAAGAGGTGGTGAAGATGGAGGCTGATATACTCAAATTCCTCAAGTTTGAAATGGGCAATCCCACAATCAAGTCATTCCTGAGGTGGCTACACTAACAATTCTACTGCCATTGTATATCATATACCAGTATCCCACTTGAAATCTTGATAAACAATCATTTTGCTGGCGTTGCTTCTTTTGTTTTGGTGGATGCAGGCGATTCACTAGAGTTGCACAAGATGATAACAAAGTATGCTTCCCACTCTTGTTATTTTGTTGTTTTCTTTTCAATTGGGATTCCTTGTACTTATAGAGTCCTTATTTTATTTGCCTTTTATCTTTTGCAGAATCCTAATCTGCAATTGGAATCCTTGAGCTACTACCTTTCTGAGTTAAGCCTATTGGATTATGGCTGTGTGAAGTTTCTGCCTTCTTTAATTGCTGCAGCTGTTATATTCCTTTCAAGATTTACACTTCAACCAGAAGTGCACCCATGGGTAGGAACAAATTTAAATCTAATTGGTTGGTTTCCTCTGCTTCTTTCTTGCTATGCTTTATGTTTCTAATTAAAATTCTGCACTATCCTACAGAATGCAGCACTACAACAATACACTGGATATAAACCAGCAGACCTAAAGGCGTGTGTCCTTGTCATACACGATTTGCAGTTAAGTAGGAGAGGAAGCTCTTCGATGGCAGTGAGAGATAAATATAAGCAGCACAAGGTATATGCCCAAGTAAAACTTGTTCATTTCTGCAAATTGTATCTTTACATACATATAAATCTGATACTAACTGCAATATTTCCTGTTAATAGTTCAAATTCGTATCAACTTTGACTTCGCCTTCTGCAATACCAAAAGATTTCTTTGGAGATGTAAAAGAATGAAGTCCAAGCCAGTTTCATAATGAGATATACACTTTGTAGTGGAAGATTTGCAAATTTGGTTGTGGCATGCTGCTGCTGAATGAAGGGATATTTGTCTGTCACTTCTTAGTTTCTTGGGATGAAATTGGGGACTGAGTTGTACAACTAACAATTGTAGCTAATGACACAATTTTAGCCTAGCATGTTTTTTATAACATAGCTTAAAGAGGGTTTCTTGCTGCTTGGTGATTAGGATTTGGCTTAGCATATTTGTTGATTTTGATTGGTTCTGTTTATACTGGTTCCTAAAAGTTATGGACCGGTACTAGATGGTTTGGATAGGGTTTGGTAATTTTGCTATGTACAAATTTCTATTATGAAAAGGGAAATCTGCTGGCGGAACAGTTGCTGAATTCTGTATATTTCTCCCTCACTTTAAATACAACTATTCTATTGGCTTTCAAGATCTAAAGAAGATATCTGAACCAGAGAAAATAACAGTGCTCGTTACATTTGCTTTGTGAACTTTAACATTATTATTGTTACTATTCTCATTATTCCTATTGGTTCCCAGTATTTTTAATTTAATACAAAAAATTAGGGGTACATAATTTACACAGTTCTTTTTTTTTATACCATCTATTGGGAACAGACAGGGCATACTAGATTTTGTTTGAACCTATTATCTTTCCTTGATGACTGTTCTTGTGAGTTTGTTGCTATCCCACACCAGCAACAATGTATCTTTATGTACAAGATTACAGTGAAAACTCAACTTTCTTGGCTGTTTACATCTTGCAATCTTCACTATACTGAAGAAGCCCCTGTCCAAGAAACTTGGAATGTCGAAGTTACTATTGCTTGCATCACAGATATCAAGTGACACTTTTCGAAGCATGGGCAGCTTTGAAACAGCAAGGGCAATTAAATTGTTTGGAATTCCAGGGCCACTATGACGTAGCAAGAGATCTTCAAGGGCTCGACAGTTCATAAGAGCTGAAACACCATTGCTTGTTACTTCTCCACATTCCTCAAGATGAATGTAGGTCAAGCCTGGCCAGCCACATGAAATAATATCCTGGGATTCTGAATTTAGAAGTTTGCATCCAAGCAATGAAAGCTCAACCAAGTTTGCACAAGATTGGGTCAGTGTAATCAAATCAGCATTTGTCATCCAATCTGTTACTCTTTCGAGTTTCAATTTTCTCAAATTTGGCATACTGATCTTAAAGCTCAACGAAGAAATCTCACTAAAGCAATAACTGATAGCAAGAACTTGCAAGTTTCTCAAGGACTGCACAAGATTAATAAAAATAGAATCTGATATGACCTGAAAATATATCATCAATGTCTCTAACAAAGGACAGAAAGCAGGTAAAAGTTGCAGTCCATCTTGCCCCAAGTATCCACCCAAGCCAACTACTAGAGTCCTCAGTGAACTAATTGCTGGTTTAAGGGTTTCTAAACAGAAGAAAGAAAATCCCCATCCAACCATGAGCTCATCCAGTTTGTAGGATCTGGAAAGATGAGAGTATAACTGCACTGAATTATTCAATGAACCAGAAAAAACTGTCCCTTCCCTAGTGCCTTCATCTTGTAGCAGATGCTTACAACCTCTTGCTATCAGGCTTTTTAGACTACGATTATGGCTCACAACATGAACCAAAGAAGGGCCAGAGACCTTGGTTTCTGAAATATCAATGCTCTCCAGGGAAGTTCCTTGAAAGTGATACAATGAATCATTACCAACTTGAGTCTCCCTTAAAGAGAGATGCTTTAACATAGATGTTTGGGATATTAGCTCTGATAAAGATGTTTCAGAAACTCCCTTGCAGCCACCTATTTCCAACATTTGAAGTTTAGGAGCCAACGGAAGTGAGGACCTTTCACTCTGTGGCACTGCAAGGCCATTAAGTTTCCTAACAGCAGAACAAAGTGCCCGAACTGAATTCTCCCCGAATGAAGTATCACAAATCAAAATTGAGTGTAGCATAACACATTTGAGTATTAGAATAGATATTCCATCATCTGTAACTGAGGTACAACCATTAATGTTAAGGTAACACAAGGATGAACATAACTCAGCAACATTTTTTAGATCAAAATCAGAAAAATCTACACGACCTTCTAATGTAAGCCTAGTGATATTTGAGGAACGTGCCCCAGCCATTAAGGACATCTCAGCAGTATAGCATAATGAAGTTGATCTTCGTGGAGCATGAACAACAGATGAAGATATAATAGATACTCTTGATGGCATAACAGGGCTGATATCCACAGTCAAGTCAACTTCAGAAAGCATTGGACTACTTTTAATCAAGTGGTGCAATCTTTTTGTATTAAAACCAATATAATGAACTGCCTTTAGTTTCCTCAAGGATGGAAAGGACTTGCTGAAGCATTGAATAGAATCCTCAAGATCCAGCATTGGACAATTTGAAATATCTACCTCTTGCACAGATTCAAATATCAAAGTTTGCAATAGATCCCTTGAAATAAGTTTGTGTTCACCATTGAGATGTTGTAGGTTGAGGGATTGATGCTTAACATTCTTCCTCAACACCATGTCCTCAATGTATGAAGAAGGAAGCAAGGATGCAAGAAGAATGTCTCTAATCTGAGGGCAACCCGAAAGATCAAGTTTCTTTGTAAATTCTGTCAACCGAATCCTTAGATGTACCAGATCTTTATCTCCATAAATGTCTATCAACCCTGTAAATGATTGTCCTGCAAACCTAAGGATAGAATCAATGCTTTCATCAGCAAACTTTGAAAAAAAGTGGCACCTTCTTTTCCCAGTAAGAAACCATAAGGGTAAAAGATTACTGCGAATCTGTTTCACCATTTCAAAGCAACTCTCTTCAGAACTGCTAAAATATCCAGAATGTTGGAAGTTAGCAGCAAGCCAAATTAGAATGGCATCACAAAGGTACTTCTCGCTGTCAATGGTCATTTGCGGATGCTGTATGGTTGAATATAAAAATTCATAGGGGATGTCAATAAAAGAGTTGCAGGACATTGCCCACATAAAGTTCCTTGCCAAATAACAGGTACATAGCTGAGTAATCAAACTATTTGCATGCTCTTGACCACATTTCCATATGACAACCAAAGAATCTAACTGTAACTGTGAATGTCGAAACTGATTGAATAAAGTTACTTCCCTCAACCAATTCTGAGACTTCAAAAGCAACGTATCAACCCCAAAAAATAACGCAGCCTCGTAAAGCACAACAAAATTATCAGGTGTGACATTCACCGAACATCCAAATATGGACCTCAATACACTAAAAAACGATTCCATATTCCAGCGAATTGATAAAGAACTCAGACGAGACTCACAAAAATTTCCACCCAAAAGTCCACGAAAATATGAAGAATTTCCAATTAACCTTTCTCGATCGGCTTTGATTTGAACTACTGAACGATTGAGAATCGAAGCAGAGTTCCACGTATTAATGTCATCCGTTGAGATGAGAATTTCGAGTTCAGCATCGTGAATTTGAACTTCTTCGGATTCCGTGATGCTGGAGTCAATACAGCGAAGAATCACAAAGCCTGCATCTGCATCACCATCTCCGTCGCCGGTTGCCGGTGACGCCATGGAGTTGAACCCGTTGTACTTTTGGAATTGTATCGTCACGCATTGAGCCTCTTAACTTTTTTTAACTAAAACTAAAACCAATAGTAAAAATTTAAATATATATTCTGAAAAAAAATATCGGTCCAATAAAAAAATTAAAAATGTTTACTTTCGTTAAAATAAATTAAAAATGTAAACAGGTTAATTGCAATAAGAAGGAATAGTTGATTTTTTAAAAAATTTATAATATGTGAATAAATAAAAGGACCATTTTGAAATTGAGAAGGATAGATCTGCAAATATATAAGAGTTAATTTCTTTGGGGGACTATGGTATAGTTTACCATTTACAATGGAGGAATTGCAATAATTACAGATTCCTTTCTAATCTAAGCAATTCCTAAACTAACATAACTAATCATTCGACAGAAACAACTTTCAGGTAAGCATTTTGTCGGATGCCCCAAAACATCACTACTACATGCGAAAATCAATGACACAGACAACATTGTTTGCGAAACAAGCAGCAAGTCTGTCACCTTCCTTGTTCCAACAAACTTCAAAAATTCCACCATTACCGGTGTACCTTTTCACGATCCTGGCTTCCTTAACAGACCATATGTTTACACATTTATCCAATGATCCACTCGCCAAATACTCTGCATTGGGGCTAAATGCAACAGAGTAAACAGGTTCCCTGAGAACACAAAGGGGAAAGGAGGAAAAGGTTCTTCAGAAAGAACAGGAAGTTGTGCGGAAGACAAGAGAGAGAAAGATAAAAAAAAGAAAAAAAAAAAAGAAAACTAGTCTAAGAAAATATTCTCTTAACAATACCTGTGTCCATTCAAGCTGTGAAGAAGATGGCCTAATTCCACATTCCATAGCTTTATTGTTGAGTCAAAGGAAGCGCTGCATGTGCAGGAAGGGGAACTTAAGCAAGGATAATGGTGGCGTATTCAATCACATTGGAAAAATCGCAAACATAGAAAATAAAATGCACTGAAAAGTTATATACAGGAGTGTTTAGCCAAATTTCCCTTGCAAACCGAGTATATAAGAAACTATATAGAAAAAGAACAGTGACAGTGGCATCTTGAGTGCATAATTGATGGTTTGGATGTTCAGGTTACATCACAGTGGATAAACTGAGCAATCTTCAATACTGCCAATGCACATAGGAGGTCATATATATATATATAAAACTAATGTGCCAGTAAATAGTTCAAATCTGACCTGGCCAGTAACAGTGGATGGTTAGGATTATTTGAACCCGGTCCACAAGGACTCCATCTGATAGTGTATATTTCCTTGAGAATAATATGTTTGAAGAAATCATCATCATCATGTAATTTGGAAATAGATAAAAGAAAAGGAAACATAACTAATTTCATACTTTGGTGTGTTCCCTCAGATCATGCAACCAGGTGTCCTGCTTTGTGCTCCAGATCTACATCATCATGCAAAATACAATGAGCTTACTAAAACTGACGCTGGATAATAGGGGAAAATATTTGAATAATATTTGTACAATCCCAGCACTAGTTCATCTTGAGTTGAAAATTTATCAACTCCTAATGTGAATTTAACTGAGAGCCCAGATAGTTAAAAGAAAAAGAAGAAGAAGAAAACGCAAAAAGAAGAATGAACCTTTGCAGTGGCATCATCAGAGCATGAAGCCAACAGAGATCCTGTAGGGTCCCACTTGATAGCATTGACTTCACCCTGAAATATCACAGCAAAGTAGTTTACTCACACAACAGTACAATAGAACTATTATGAGATCCCCTGTCAAAAGTAACACTTAGAATTTACCTGATGCCCTGTGAAGGTTTTGACAGGACGGTTCTCTCCAACTTTACAGACAAATATCATGTTATCAGTAGAGCAAGTTGCAAATGAAACATTATTTCGCCAATCAACATCGAGAGTAGGAGCTGAAGTGCATTGTTTTCTCAGAGTAAGCATATAATAAACATAAAGAGTTGTGCTCAAATTAAATGGACTTGTGAAGAAGTGGTCAATAGTTGTATAAAAAGCCTTTCGATCTAACACCTGAATGAAATTCAAATTGCTGTTTCCAGTCGCCATTCTTTAAATCCCAAACAATTGCAGTTTTATCAACGCTACCACTAAGGAGATAGTCCCCTTTCTTGTTCCACTTCAAAGAGAAGATTGGCCCCTTATGTTTGTTCAGGGTAGACATCAATTCCCCTGGGTGGAAGGTAAATAAGTCATGAATGTTCATGATGACAACGAATGGCATAATTTAGACGCAAGGATTTAGATGCGACACACTAATAAGCCAAGTCAACATTACAAATGAAAAAAAATTAAAAAAATGATGCTCAATAGGAACTGACAATTGAAAAAATAAAATTGGACACATTTGTACAAAAATAAAAAACCGTTCCTGAAATTTTGGAAAACCACATAATAGACAGGGCCACAAAATTGCAGAAATAGGACAATTATTCTGCTAGTTGATGACAGATAATGACATTCCCTTTACTGCAGGTTTTTCTATAGCTAATGATAGTAGTCAATGTTTAATTTTCTTTCATCATGTTATATGGCAAAAGCAATCAAATCAGTTAGTTAAGTTTCAGTTAGAAGAGAAGCTAGTTCAAAAAGCATAACAAGACAAGTTTTTATCTGTTTGCAAACACATGCCATAATATCAAAACATGTAATCTTAATTTTCTACTTAAAAAGCATTTTGAAATTTTTAGTCTAAATTTCTTCTAATGCATCCAGTATGAAGATTCTTGTTGTAATAGCTTACCATCTCTGTTCCATATTCTTGCTTGGCCATCATAAGAACCTGTAGCAAGCAGTGTCCCCTCACCCTACATATAATACAACAATTAGAAATTATCTAAGTTTCTTCATGTAAAATTATACCTGAATTGAGATAAAAAATACAAGAATAGAGGATGGGTCTACACATTTTAAACATGTACAGAATAGAGGAAATATCATCTCACATTCCAATCCAGTGTTGTCACATCCTTGCTTTTCTCATTTGTTCTACCCTTAAAATGTTTCAGTACTATGACACCAGAAGGTCCATTCTGAATGCTAGGGCCACATGCTGCATCACCAATAGACCAAATGCGAGCAGTTGCATCTCCGGACCTGATGATTGGAATTCATAAGAACATGATTAAGCATGTCTGGCAGATTATCTACCCAGTAATGACAGACTTTTCATGCATGAAAGTGAAACTGTCAAAGGATACAAGGTGATGTAGAGCTCAGACACAACACCAGGCATATGTGGTTAAAAGATGCAGATATGCAGTTTTCTGTAAGAACATAGGGTGCTCAACTAATCAGGGTCTATATATGCAGCTTAGGCACATGTAGTTTTAACAACTAGAAGCGGACAGAAGGACAAAAAATGCAGTTTGTTCCATATAGGATACCATATCTCAGTTCAGTCCTTAAGTGTTATTGGTACACCTAGTCTGAAAATCAATCTTTTTGCAATATTAGTATACAACTCAACTTGTTTTCCAGCAAACAGTGGCAAGTCACTATTTTTTATAAAATATAAAGTCAGTGCAAAGCCAAATCACTGAGATTCATAGTTATCAGTCTTTGAATTTACTACTTCAACTGAAAGATCTACAATTCTTCAAGGACTATAATATAGGTACTAAACGTAATAACAAAAAAATTCATCTTTAGACATCAAAGAAAGGCCAAAACTAAACCTATGCTGTCACCTACTATATCCCATTTCTTAATATGTAATAACAAAAGTCATTTGCAAACATTTAACTAATGGGATTCCTCCCTTTCCATACCAGCTTTTATCATTTGGTATGCACTAAAAAAAAAAAAGAAAAAGAAAGTCACATGAAGAAGTTATTTAGTCCAAAGAATACAAAATCAAACTGTTCTGATTAAGACACCGTAATGTTGAAGCAACACATGGGCAAAATAATTTTGCGAAGACTAAACAGGAACTCTGAACAAGCATGGTTGTAGATGGTATACCCACCCAGATGCAAGAAGTGAACCACTGGGACTCCAGGCACAAGCAAAAACCTGAAATTAACAAATAGACTGCAATGTAAATCTCCAAACTTGAGAACCAAATGCACCTAAACAATGGAGATAGATGTGATGAAGATTGAACCTCAGAAGTATGTCCTTCCAAAACTGTCACATCAGAACTAGGGATCTCACAAGGCAAAGATACTGAGCTCGTGCAGATCTCCATGGGTTCTGGCTCTGATATAAAAGATAATAAACATGGTAAATAATAAACATTCAACAAAACTATTAAACTTAGAGTAACTTCTGAGACAAAGCAGGAATCTATCCAATTATCTTCTGAAATTGTGCCTCTTGCGGGTATAATTTGTTCAACCATGAACATTTCTAAGTGTAACAAAATGTAGATTACCTTCACCAGTACCATTCTCCTCTTGCTTGATACCAATCTTGTCCCCACCCTGTTTTATATCGGGAATCTCCTCATGTGGCTTTTCTTTATCTTTACCCTTTTCTTTTTCTTTTTCTCTTTCTTTTTCCATCCTCTCCCTATCTCGATCTTTCTCCTTTTGTTGCTTCTCTTTCTCTCTTTCTTTTGAAGGTTCTCTCTCATGTTCCCGATCATTTTCAGCAGGATCTTTCTCTTTTCCCCTAGGTCGCTCCCCAATAAGATTTTCTTTTTTCTCTTTTATAATTTTTTGTAATTCATCTACATCTTTTGTAATAAGATCTAAAGGTTGTAGAAGCTGGAAATCCTCATCCATGTCTGCATCATCCTGAAGATTTTCTCAAATCAATCTAGCAGAAGTTTCACAGTTAATTGGTAAACACCAATTCAAAAATACTGATCCACATAGAAATATTCTTACATTGCTCAAGTTTGCTTCTAACTCGAGATATTGAATTCCTTTTTGTACAAATTTTACCAGAGCACCAGGTGGAACTAAATTGCCATCGATAGGGCTTTTACAGATTCCTGCTTCATATCCTAAAGCAAAGGCTGAATGTGTAAATCCTGGAAAGATCATATTACCACTAGTGAACAAAGAGGGTTATATAATGAGTTTTTCACAAACAGTGTGGCAAACAATTAGGTGCCTTTTAAAAAATATTTCATTTTATGTTTTATGTGCATCAAAATGACAATTTGATATTTGATTCCTCCATATCAATCCAACACTTAAATATAATACAGAAAATGAAAGAAATATTGTCATGATCTCCCATTAAACTGAAAGAGCATTCAGCAAAAGAATTACTTTCCAAACTCTGTAATGCAAGGTTTCATAAAAAAGGGTGGTAACTTCAGTATTTGAAGCTCTCACCGGTGCATGGACAGGATCCTTGGTACAGGTGACTTTGTTCATGAAAAGATGGGTTCTCTCATTCACAAAATAAAACAGGCATAATGTGGACCCATCAGTTGAGTCAGTGAAGTCCAAGGGAATAAATAGTGGTTTTTATGCAAGGCAGTGACTCAATGCTCATGAGAAGTTTTTAGGACAATAAATTGGTAATAAGTATTTTACAGCCAAAAACCCAAAATTATTGAAGCAAAATCATCATGTTCAAGGTAAGTCTGTTCTACTGTCTAAGGAATCTTGGGCCAACTACAAAGAAAATTAACATAATGAACATATACACCCATACTATTAAGAGTAAGTTACAAGTCAATTCACCTTTAAGAAATGAAGAAACTACATGTATGGTTAACCCCCAAAAAAAAAATCCTAAAAGTTTGCTCCAGATAATAAAGTACAGTGGAATGTGAGGGTAACAGACTTGCATCTTAGGGAAAATTTAATATTCCAAAGTAACAGACTTGACCACAAAATTACTAAGAAAAAAATTCTAGATTGGGACTTCTTGTGAATTAAGAGCCAAATTAAGACTTCAAAACTCAGTCCATTAAATGAAATCATACCCTATTAAAATTACTACTGGGATTAAAGAAGCCAACTTTACCATATGACAAAATATTCAATCTTCTTTATTCGGACATGTTAAGCTAAATTAAACTCATCTAATTCTTCCAACCCTTTCACAGAACAAGTTTATGAACACTTCGTTCTTTCTGAACCCAAAAGCACATGTAAGAATGGAAAAAAAATTCAATTAATTATGGCATGCAGGTATCTTGCTGAAAGCTTTTTAAACAAAAAAAGAAAAGATACAGATAGCTCTATGGAATTAAAACTAACATATCCACTTTCGAGAATCCAAGCCAAAAAAAAAAAAAAACATACAATAATCCTGCTCTCCAGATATAAGTTGAGAACCACAATTAAGTTTCTATTTTTATGCGCCCGGAAATAAAAGAAGCAGATAATTCGACCTGATTCATGAAGATAACGGAAAACCAGGTAGTTTAACTCGTCGGAAGTTAGAGGTTTCATCGCCGAGAATCTCCGCGTTCGTACCCAATCATTTAAATTTCGTCTATACAACAGAGAGAGGAGGTAAGGGCATCACTATTGACGGCGGCGGAGGTGGTGGCGAGCGGACGAGGACGGTTAGAATGCGGTTGTTAAACGGTGTTGCTCGCCTCCGACAATGGGGAAACTTGAAAGGAAAAAAAATGTGAGAAAAAAACTCGGTTACAAGATTCGGAGTAAAAAAAACTTGGTTTCGAAGTAAAAACGTTGAAATGACAATATTACCCCTCATTAGTCGTTGTCCATCTTGCAATATTTGGTGTTTATTTGGATCTTGGTAGACCACTCCTGTTTAGGAATATGGCCCACAATTTAAAAGGTCCGCTACCGTACCATTCTATATATAGCAAACTATCAATAATGTTTTGGGCCGAGACCAACTATGGTTCAACATTTCTACGTGGCCTTAGATCTAGCCAGCCCAAATCCTTTTGGATTACTTAAATACACTGTCCATTTTTTTTTAAGCCCAATCAGAAGGAGCTCCGTTTAGTATCTGACTATAAAACTATAATTCACATCTAAATTAATCTTTTTTTTTTCGGGAAGTTTTGGAACTCTGATATATGGTGTCAAAATAAAATAAATTTCAATCCGAAAGTAGTGGTGGTGGCATGCCATTATAATATCGAGTGGTATGGGGATGGAGACAATGGTTTCCATTGGTTTTGGGGTTTAGAGTTAATGCAGCAGCAGACTTATTACTTACTTATGTTGTTAATGAGTTTCCACACTAATTTTTCCACTTAAAAAAAATATAATTACAAAGATTAATATATATATATATATACATATAATATAATATTTTGAGTAGGGTGTTGGAGCTGCATGGGCATTGGAGGTGCATGCTGTCTGCCACTGCCAAATTAGATATTATGAAGAATTAATGTTTCGACTTTCATATGTTGTTGTTTTAAGGTCTGATGATTAAATAAGAATTTAAATTTTTTAAATTAAGGTTTCAATATGACATGGAGGAAAAAAAAGGAAAAAAGGGTTTGGTGGTGAAGAATTGAGGATTGTACAGTATAGTAAAAGCGTATGCATAAATGCACACAGTGTTAGGGCATTTACACTTCCACCTACCGACTGGTTCGTAACCGGTGTGGTTCACCAAAACCACAGTACTGTTTGATGATAAAAGCGAAGTCTGATTTATCTCAGTGTCCTTAAAGATATCTGAATCCTTTTCATCGCAGAAAAAAACTATTAGTACATACAATATACATATATATGTAATGTCTTTGGCCATGGGAGAGGAGCTATATAAAGTAAAGTTGACTAGCTTCCAAAGCAGACAAAACTTAGATAAAAGAAAAACAAAAATTTCTATATTTATATTTAAACACACAGTCTTTTGCTCCCGTGATATTATATATATATATATATATATATGCAATGCTTATAATTAACTATTTAATTTATTTTTAAAAAATAATTGAAAAAAAAAATTTTCTCGTGAAGCATAAAGAATGATAATATAAAAAAAGAGGTAAAGAAAAAGTCCCATCGTCTACTGTGTCCCTTGTTTGCAGGGGTGTACTCAATAATAAGACTACTTCCATTTTCCTCTACTTTTTTTTTCTTTTTACTTGCTTTCTACTGCTACTTCTTCTTCTATTTCTTCAGCTAGTTTCTTCCACTGCATGTATTTATTTTTGTATATATATATATATATTGGTAAAGAAATTTGCCCAGTTGGTTTCACACCATATACTGTGAACATGAAGGTTTATAAGAAGCAGTCTCGTCGAGTCAGGCTTTTACTTTTGCAGAAGGTAACGATTTTGGTTTTCCTGTCTTTCTTGACTTACGGAGATCACAGAAACACAATGGTTGCTGCTGCTGCTACTACTTTGCACAAGAAATTTTCTTCGGTCGTACTCGAGAATAAGCTCAAACCGCCGCCGCCGCTGCTGCAGAAACAGCAAAAGGAGAATCGCCACGTGAATCGTAAGAATAATAGTAATAATCATCACTCCGTTGATTTGTTCAGTGCCAGCAAAAGAAGAGTACCGAATGCATCCGACCCTCTTCATAACCGTTGAAATCTCCTGCTGCTTTTTTTTTTTAAAAAAAAGATACCATTTTTTTCTTCTTTTCCTTTCGGGGGATGTCTCTCCACGGCAAACGACAGACGAACTAGCCGGGTTTGTTCTTTTTTTCGTTTTTTTTTTTTTTTTTTTTGCAAATTTTATCAGATCAGATCCCCTCTGATTTCTTGGTTTGAATTGTCACAATCCGGTGTGCCTTATGATATTGTATACAAGATGAAAAAAAAAAAAGGTGAAATTTAACATGCATATATATCTAGTTATTATCAGTACTACTTTCAACTTTAAAAGAAACTTCGTTTTCGATGAGCATTTGGGAAGCGTCTCTTTCTCTTTCTCTTTTTCTTTGCTTCTGTATTGCCTCAGGTTTTTGTCTGTCACCAATTTTCCCCCCATCCTTTTCTTCTACCACCTTTCTTTGTCTTTTTCCATTTTACCTTTATTGCATTTTGCTTTACATTTTTTTTGTTGAATAGTTTGTAGGTTTTTTTTTCGTAATAAAAAATTAAATTTTAAATTAAGTAAATTGATTAAGATTTTTTGTGATATTTGTGTTGCTTTTTTCATGATTTCTTTTGTCTGTTTTTTTGGAGATATTTAAGGGATTATTAGCTGATTTTAAGGTACTGGATTAAGGAAGTTAGTTGATTTATAATATTAACAAAGCATTTCCACATATGAAAAAGTATACAAAAGGAATTCCCCTCTTTTGAAAAGTGAACTTTCTTTTACATATATTTTGTCAAAATAGGTAAAATGGAAATTATTTTTGCTAAGATAAATCATTCAAATTTTTGCTTAATAACATAAAAAAAATATATACATGTTTTTTTAAAAAAATTAAGATATTTGGTCTTTAGTATTCTTAAACTTGCAATATATATATATTTTTTAAAAGATAATATAAAATTTAGAAACTAAATTGAAAAAAGAAAGACATAATATATAAAAGGCTTGTAACTGACGATTCAAAGACCAGTACGGACCAACCATTGAGTTTGATAAATCTCCGACAGATTCCTATTGGCGTGAAAGAATCCCTTCAGCTCAGCTTATCCAGCCAGCTTCTGCAATTACCCTTTTCTTAATTTTTTCTTATTATTTTCTTTCTCTCTTTCTCTCTCTTTTTGGGATTTATAAATGCTTTTTGTAGCTTTATTTTATAGCTGTGGGTCTAATGATTTCTCTACCTCTTTTATTTATTTATATTATTTATTTTCCCAATTTCCTTTTATAAACTTGGACCGTTTCCTACGCAAGGTCCTGCCACATGCTCCCTAACTCTATGAACATTTTATAAAATTTATTTATTTTTTATTTCTCTTATATATATAATTATTATTTTTATATATTATTTTGTTCTATATGAGAAGCCAAAAAAGAATACATATGATTTTTTTTTTTTTTCAGTCAGATTGGAAAGAAATATCGACAGTTGAGTTGTATATGACAACATTTGTATGTACAGTTTCGCCTACTGCTGTCCAAAAGTGATATTTGGACACTTCTTTTTGGGTCTTTTCTACACATCCTTTTGGACCATGGAAGAAAAATGAAAAAGGAGAAAGAAAAACTTCCACAAATAAAATAAAATAATTTACTAATACATGTTCTATACAAATAGAAAGAGTTTAGTTTTTTATATTAATGTTTTAAATTTTAATTTTGTTTATTTCTTAATAGAGATTCAATGCATTTGATTTATATTAGGAACAATTTTGCATTACATTTAAAAGGATAAGATATCAAATTATCTGAATTACACTCTGTATGATTATTATTATTTTTTCAATTAAATTGAATTTAAAAAAAGAATTTATTTTTTAATTGTTACTCGAACTAATGATATATTGATGTTAATTTGTATTATATATTGTATTTTTTAGAATGTTGTATATTAATGAAGAAAGAGAGTTTTTATTTATAATTAAAAGATCATAAATTTGAGACATGATAAATATAAAAAAATTAATTATTGTAATTAATTAAATATTTAAAATAAATTTTTTTATTAAAAAAATCTTTTCAATTCTTCACCTTAATTATTCTATATTATAGATAGTATTTAATACATCTTTTTTTAATATAATTTTAGTCTTTTTATATACACTTTATAAGATTATATTAGATTATATAACATTCAATTTTTTTTATAATATATTATCTTCCTCAATTAAAAAAATTAGTAAACATGAGTATTTAAATAAATATTAATTTGTGTATATAATTGTAAAATATTTGAGTATATACGAAAATCTCATTTGAAGAGCATTAAACACACCGCCATGGTTGTACTGTCATTTCATTTCACCAAATTGAGGCCACGTAGGCACCTTCTTTTCTAATCTCGTTGCTTAAATTCTCTGTTCCTCATTTTTCTTCACCTCCCTTACTGTAAAATAAAAAAAAAGAAGAAAAATAATTTCCCAGTGTTTCTTTTGTATTATAATTTTATTTTGACCGTTCCGTTCCCCTAAATATGACCGACATCAAAAACCTTGATTCGGAACCACAACAACAGTGTAAACTAGAAGCTTCTGAGGAAGAAAAGCCAACAGAATCTCCTAACTCGGTAACAATGGCGGAAATTGAGCAACCTAAATCCGAGCAAATCTCATCGGTTGAAGGTTCGGAGAATGGTAACAAGAAAGGACTCGGTTCCATTTCCTTCAGCATTTGGCCTCCTACGCAGCGTACTCGTGACGCTGTGATAAATCGTCTCATCGAGACTCTGTCATCTCCTTCGGTGCTATCTAAACGCTACGGTGTTCTTCCTCACGACGAGGCTTCCGAGGCTGCTAAGCGCATCGAGGAAGAGGCGTTCGCTGCTGCAGGCTCTTCTGCGTCCGCCGATGAAGATGGTATCGAGATTTTGCAGATTTATTCCAAGGAGATCTCTCACCGTATGCTAGATACCGTGAAGTCCAGATCTGCACCCGCCGATAATCCACCCTCAGTATTGGAGAGTAAGAGCGAGGAAGCTGCTGCCGATGTCAGTGAGGAGTCTTCCAGTGGGGAAATTAGGGTTGAATCGGTTCCTAGCGTTTAATCTCTGCCAAATTATCTCTTATGTTGCCTCTTCATGTGAGATATATTTTAGGTCATTTTCCTAGATTAGCCGGATGACTTATATTTCTTATGTGACCTGGATTTGTATTAAGAATGGAAGTTTCAGATGCCTATACATACTCTTATTATGCCTGAGTAATTTGGTTTTCTGGCTCATTGCGTGTGTCCTCCTTGGTAGATTTTTTTTTTTTTTGTTTGCCTGTAATACTCGGTTATTAATGCGTTTTGGTTGATTTGGAATGCTTTCGAGTCCTAGAATTTTATTGGTTCTGCATCTTTCAGAGATGTTCTATTTTGGCAAGGTAAACATTCATACTATATCTTTTGAACTAGTATGTTTGACAATGAGGCTTTACTTTCAATTATGCTATGTTCTCAAATCTCCCTGGACTCACGTAAGGAATGGTTCAATTTGCCATTTTGGATTGTATACCCGAGTGTAATGTTGAGACAGACCCATATGTATTGGAGTGGAGGGTGGTCATAAATGGGAAGTAGTGCACATTAGGTAAGGTGTCTTTGGAATGGTAGCTACATTCCTTCTTTGTCCCCTGTGATTAATATCTTATGCATTAGATAATGACCAAGTAATTAAAATTAAATCAGGCAAGAAGAAAAATGTGCATACAGGCTGTTACTGGATTTAATTTTAGAATGATCACATATTGAAGTCTGCATTATTTCAAGTATCTCTATCTGTTTATTTTAGTTGCATTTTATTTTAAAACTTTCTTTAGGAAACAGGAATTTCAAAAGTCCAATCCTTTGAGTCCTGTATAGTCTAATGATAGGATTGGATTGCCAATCTTGTTTAGCTATTACTTTGTAAATTAGGAACGTTTAATCTCTTGAGTTTTGGAGGTGTGCTAAGTTGCAGCTTAAGTTTGGAGATTTCTTGCAATGGATGTTTCCATGCTTTTCTGTTCATTTACTTATTCTTACATTTTTTAGGGATTATTGGGTACTGATTTGATTAATATTCAAGTATATTTTGCACATGTTCGGGAGAAGTATTAGAAGTGTAACATGGCAATAGTATTTTGGTTTTGTATCATATGTATTATTTCAAAAGAGGAAAAGAGAACTATTTTGCTATGCAGGTATTCAGTTATATTCTGGTTATATCAAATGGACTTTTCTGATTATATTGCAAAGAAACCAGTAATTGTACTAGAAAAATGGTTGAGTAGAGGTGAACAAGGTTAGTTAATTTGGTAGGCAAATGTGCCTTTCTGAATGAGATTCTTGGTTTTATAGATGTATATATAGTACACCTTGGTTCCAAAATTGTAAGGAAGTTCCTTTGACTGGTATATTACTCAGTAACCTGTTTGGGGACGAAGTTTTAATGGGGACCTAGTTTAATGTATCCAACTCGTATTGAACACCACATAGATTGCAGGGTAAATAGGTAGGCAACCAAGTTAAAGATTTTAGACATTTCCGATGTTAAGGACTCTTGTCTTCCATCTTGTCAATGTTGCATTCTATTGCTTTAGAGGATTATTCTTACACTTGCAGTCATTTAGGTCCTTTCTACTGTTGACAAACCACAGGGAACACCTTAGCCCTTATTGCTTTCATGTCTGCAGTTTGATTCTGAATCTTACAATGATCTCCAACTATCTCTGTTGTAAGCATATGATAAAATTCATGTATCTATTATTCCCCTGCTTTCCTTCCCCAGCAGCAGCATGTTGTTTGGCTAAGCTATTTTGTTGTGATGGACATTGTTTTCTTTAGTAATCCATTCACCTCAGCATTCGATTCTTATATGATGATCTTTAAATTACTCTCTGATGTTTAATACTAATACTTTTTACTACTACTAGTAGTTTCTGTTCTCTGCTCCAGTTACAAAAGGTATGATCATTCCTTGAGAAAAAAGCATTTTCTCTTTTCTCGTGTTCAAAAGCTGTAGAGTACTTTGAAGTGATGTTTATTGGCTCCCAGCTCAGGCGTTTTCAACGTACCCCTACCACTAACATGTTATTCAGGTGTTGTACGTATGTGGGGGCAGCTGTTCATTGGCTAAAAATGCCCGACTTATGATATAGTTTGTTATATAAGCTTTATCAAATTTTGTTTATTTAAAAAATAAATTTAAAGTGTTAGTTATATTTCAATATTTTTACTCCTGATGTAATTTTATGCACTATTGTAACCTGAACCCATTGGTTAAAAAGAATGAGCGAGTGCAAATATTTTTTACAGAACTGACTTTCAAGCAAAGGAAATGTAACACTAGATAGCTTTACTTATAAGGGATTATTAATAAACTAAGTGGAAACATTTGTAGATGGAGTGAACAGTAACTTTTGAGTTGCGATCTGAAACTATTCGGGTAAATCATAAATCAGTCTATGATTTATAAAATAACAGAAGTTAAATCCCCAAAACCCTATGCATATGATAATAGTAATTTTTTTTTTCACCTAACTAACTAATTACTAAACAAATATAAAATCCTTCTCGATCAATACAATTATATATAAAAAAAGAGTTTGTTCATTGCAGAGAAGTAGCCTCCAGCCATTGGTGCATGATGATGATATACACACAATTTAGGTAAGAAAGTCAACTTCTGTTTTTTAAAATAATATTTTTTCCACCACTCGTGACATTACCCTGTTGACTTCATGCTAATATTGATTTGACGCTAGCGGATAAAGAGTTAATTAATTCTCGAATCTGCTCTCATAACATTCTATTCATCACGTCAGCTTCAATTAATTAATTATAAGTTACATGATACATGCATATCCCTAAACTTTCACAAGAAGAAAAAAAAAAAAAAGAATTTTCGTGTTGCGATCAAACTATTTAGTATGATTCTTACGAATATAAAAGTTATGGGAATGGTTTAATGACCGGGGCCTCTCCCACTCGGTCCGGAAGACAACTGCACCCGGAAACTACTACTAGTCTCCGGCCGGCGGCTTCTATTATCACTAGGGCTGGAATTGTTGGAAGAAACTGCAAACGTCGTCTTCTCCGCCTGGACACGCTTATTCATGGAATTGGACCCAAGTGGTCTGCATTCCGCACCTCCGATGCTGGTTATTAGTAGCAACGTAACCAGAATTGCAAAAGTAGCCTTCATCTTCACTCAATTTATTGTTATAGCGTATATATGGGATGTGTTGTTGAGAGAAAAAAGAATTGGGAGGTGATTTATATATAGTGGTGGTTGTAACTTGTAAGAGGACGGTGAAGAACTTTTCTAGCTAGTGGGTCCTACCTAAATAACAAAGAGAAATTTGACTAATATATATATATATATATATATATATATATATGCCGCGGCTCTTTTCTTTTTTGTGTGTAAAGGAGATTTTGAGCTTTGAAAGAAAAAGGGAGAATGTTTTTGTCTATATTTTGGAATGAATTAATATTGACCCAAACACATCGATCACGTCATCGTATACTAATGTTATTTAAGGGAATAAAGTCGGAGAACTGTTAGTTGTGGCAAAAAAGAAAAGGGTGGTTTTGGGTATGAAAATTCAACAAACAGAACAGATGGTTTTCACACTCATGACTTCCATTGATTTTGAAACGCGTAGCAGATTTCACTTCTTTTTGGGAACGCGTCATTTTCTTCTATATAGTTAACTAAGACAGCATGTGCGACGGTCGGAGCTCATGGTCGATCGGACGGTGAGGAAACTTACAGCTAATTAAGCCCGTCTTTTCATCTGTCTTTCCAATACATGAAACCAAAAAAAAAAAAAACACTTCCTCCGCCAGTGACGTCATCAGTACCATAATCCTACATATAATATATAAAAATTTTGAGGTATTTGTATATATATAAAAGGGGAATTTTTTTTGTGTGATTTTCTGGGCAATGCATATAATTGACAAATGGTAACACTAAACCATTGACAATGTAAAAATATAAAAAAAAGAACAACTTGAATTCTAATAAAGTGTTTCATATGTGAAGAGGGAAGAAATTTCACTTACTTTTCCACATCCCAATTGTATGCTTAAAGTTTCTCTGCTTTTACAAAAAAATTACATATATGATTAATCATGTATGTATATATATATATATGTGTGTGTGTGTGTGTTTTGGTAAGATTAAGAGAAAGTAAGTAAACAACAATGAAACACAATCATTAAATAATTAAACCAAACTTTCAGGAGCTTTTTAATTAGCGTACTCTTTTCAATAATCTAACCTTAATTAAGTCAAAATCATTGTCTTCACCTTCTTGAATTTTGTGGAAAACTTTTAAATCATTTTCAACTATTTGATTTAAAAAAGTGGAATAATATATTTTAAATATTGATTTTATAAGATTCAGATTAATTTTTTTTTTAAAATTAAAAGTTGAATTCTGTGAAAAAAAATTGAAAAATTTATAATATGAAGAAATTCGGAGTCTATAATGTCGACAATTTCTCGTACGATAGGTACACGTACGTGTGTGTATATATATATATACCAACCCATAGATTTTTGAACAAACAATGTTAATATATATATAACGCATCCGCCCATCAAGCAGCTATATTTAGCAGCATTTCTTGACAGCAATACACACACACACATATATATATATATATATATATATATATACGTAGATGCTTAAACCAATCGATCTTCCGAGTTTTGAAATTTTTACACAAGGGCTAGTTTCAACTTATACCTGCATGTTTTTTCAATAGTCAAATTTATGCTCCAAAGAAAGTCCAAATGTCGACCACAAAATGGGGAACAAGGAATTTGTTACATGAAAATATTTTTCTCTATAATTTTCCTCCCTGTTTGGCAGGTGAGCTTCTTTGTTTTATACTACACTTTTCGTTCCAATATTGCAGTTTCATCACAAGGAAAAATCCTTAAGATCTTGTACACACCGACAATATTAATTAAAAACAAATCTATACGCACACATACAATACATACATACATACATATATATTATTAATATATATTAATATATATATATATATATATATCGATACACTTAGCCATCACAACAGATTTTTCCATGCAAGTTGCACCTTACAAATAACATTACGTAAATATTGTTACAAACTTGGAAACTATAGACAAAACCCCACGTGAACCATCAATTCTTCGTAATCTCACTATATATGTTATTTGTAGAACTAATATAAATAATATATATGTATATATAATTAAGGGATGTTTAATTATTTAATTAGTTTTCTTAATTTAGTTTGATTCCATGCGTGCAAACGATGCAGTAGGTAGAAAACCTAGCCAGTTGTTATATATATGTATAGACATATAGTCAACCTATAGTGTTTCACATGCCACAATAGAAATTGTGTTCATTATAATTTTCTGCCAGCATTTGTTAAATATTGCTACCAACATTCTTCAAAGAATCACAATGTTGTTATTTGATTGACTCCAAATTCTTGAGTTTGTCGTTTTCTACCAGCATGCAGGTACCATAATTAAGTTTTCTTCTATGAAATGGACAATTAGATAGTATTAAAGTGTGATTATATATATATATATATATATATACATATATATATATGAGGCTAAATGTATTGTCCCAAAAAGAGTTTTATATAACTTACCAACTTATAGGGAGGGTTTTTAGAACTAATTAGAGTATCTTCTGAAATTCTGTGTGTGCATATGTTGGGGCTCAAATGACCGACAAAATCTTGCATGCATGGAAACTTTACATATTGGAGAGCTCTACAAGAAAGAAATATATCTGATTATATCAACAGATCCAATATAATTTATTTTAAATGTTGTTGGCTCAATATAATATATATATATATAGAAAGAGAGAGAGAGAGAGTGAGAGACAACAATAGAATTGTGGATAACATTAAACTTTGCAAATTGCATGTAAAGATATGCAAAATCCTCCCTTTAATTGCCTACAAACAAGCATGCTTTTACTTCATGAAACTTGACATTCTTCCCTACACTTGGGACCTAATTATATTACTTTATACACACACACACACATATATATATAGTACCATGATCAAGACACCAGCTTACACTCCGCCACCCCCGGCGGGGGATGCTCTACTTGTGTTTGTGTCCCTCAGAAAAATTTAGCTTTCAGAGAATTCAACCTTAGTACTATAATAAAATTTTAAGGTTAAAAAAAAATTAAAAAAATTGATATTTGTGTTACATTTCAATGTATCAAGTTTGAAATTTTGTCCATAAAAAGGCATATATAGGGAGAGTTTCTACTCAGTAGAGGTCGAAGCGAAATTATTTCCAATGATTACATGACACAAATAAAAAAAAAAAAAAAAGAAAAGAAATCACTCCCATGTTGTTAGCAATCCAACGACAGAATCTGTATAAGTCAGACATAGAAAGATCTCACGACCTAGCAGCTTGCTAGTTGGCTATATTTCACAAGTCACAAAGTATTTGGCGTCTATATATTTGGTAGGAGTTTGATTAGCCACCAATATAATCAAAGAAAGAAAAAACGAAATCAGACATATCCTAATTCGTTCATACATTCTACCAACAGAAAACCATGAACAATCAATTTCGTGGGTTTTTTGTGACATTTTTTTATGCCAAATATTACTTTAAGGTAATAATAATTCTCGTCCTCGTTTTAACATCCATCACGGAAGATGTTCAGTGCACCAGTAGAAACCTAAGACATCGTCCGTACAAACAGCGAGCCAAAGAAACTGATCTCGTCATCACTGGTTCAAGAACATCTGCTTTAATTGGTAGTGATTCTTCTTCAAT
This sequence comes from Asclepias syriaca, assembly GCA_027405835.1. Classification (NCBI taxonomy): domain Eukaryota; kingdom Viridiplantae; phylum Streptophyta; class Magnoliopsida; order Gentianales; family Apocynaceae; genus Asclepias; species Asclepias syriaca. The sequence goes on from CM049934.1 coordinate 21,066,320, forward strand.
GAATCAAGCATATGCCGGTCCAAGTCGAGGAGGAAATGGTCATTAACATTTAATCATATATATTAATTACTTGTTTTAGGTGCATATTGATCTTTGGTTCAGTTTTCTTCTATGTTCTTCCAGCAGTATTTGGATTATTTATGTTATTAATTTTAGCAAAAACAAATTATCATCAAAGAGATGTAAGGTTTTGGTTATTCATTTTTTATTTGTCCGAGAAAAATTACTATGCGGGTCGGGCCAAATCCTCGCAAAACATTTCATGGGCCTTGGGTCATCAGTCCGATTGTTTAGGGACAATTCAATTATTTATTTTTTCCATTATTCAATAAAATAAATAGAATAATATAATATTCTTTTATGCTTCCTGAAAGAACAAAGTCGGCAGCTGCTTAAAAATAGAAAATGGAAACTAATTAAATAGTAAAATTAAGGGAAAATGCATAATTTAAATTTTTTTTTTAAAAAATATATATTAATAGGGAAAATAGGTTACCCGAAAAATCAAATAATGCCAAAGAGAAAAAGGACCAAACACAGGCATTCCAGTTGACTTGGTGGCAGCAAACAAACAAATAAAGCACACTGTACCCACTGTAATAATCACAAGGATACCTTTGTCATTTTACTCAAAAAACTCCGACAACTGCATTCATTTCTTCTTTTGTCTTCTTCGAAAACTATCAAATTCCCTTCTCCACTTTCTCTTCCTCGATTTAATTCCCATCCATTAACCCTCATTTTCGGGATAATCCAAACCCTTCCTCCCGACGTAGATTCGTTTGTGGGAAACTATATTATTTTTCTCAGATCCGGCTATGAAACGGTCGGTAAGCACTCCGGCCGGGGACGCCGCCGAAGCGGAGATGAAAAAGAAGATCAAGGTTGAAGAAGGCGATCAGATGTCCAGAGAGGTGGAGGCTGTGTTGTTAGATGAGAATTTGTTATACGAGGTTTTGAAGCACGTCGACCCGCGCACGTTAGCGGCTTCTGCGTGCGTTAGTAAGCAGTGGAAGAAGACTGCGGAGGACGAAAGGCTTTGGGAGATGATCTGTACAGAGCACTATGCGAAAGATCCGCTTCAGCTACGCGCTGTAGTCCTCGCTCTCGGCGGCTTTCGCCGTCTCTATTCGCTATATCTCTGGCCGCTTCTCAAACCGTCTTCTTCGTCGTCTTCTTCGTCGTCTTCTTCTTCCGCGGCTTCCACTTGGCCTTGTCTTCCTCTTGCCCGGATTCCGGCGAAGACTAGTGCCGGTAGCGTTAAAGCACGTTGGGGAAAGGATGAGGTTAATCTATCCCTTTCGTTGCTTTCAATTAGGTACTATGAGAAGATGAATTTCAATAACAGAACCAAATGAAAATGAAATTCGACCTAATCGTTACTCTGATATGCGAATTTGATTTTTCATTTTTTTCCCCCTTTTTCTGTTTCAATCTTTAATTCCACTGTCCTTATTCTATGGGTTTGTAATATTGATCTGATACGTATAATTAATTATCTACGTCTTCCTCCCTTTGATGTAAATGTTGATCTGATTCTAATATTACATTGTGTTCTACTGCATACCTCCATGTTCATCCTTATACTCCAATTTCTTTCAAAGTCTTTTCACTTCCTAAATTGACAATCTCCAATTTCAAATTAAACTTGGTTCTGGTTGGATTTCCGATTTAGAACTTAAAAAACAAGAATAGGTAAATGGATTGGAATAAGAAGAGGCTGATGAAACAGAGCCATTTTTGAGGTTGTAATTGAAGAAGAGGTTTGTTGTTTGTATTTGGATTTGAAATCCAGAGGAAAAATTGTGCGTGGGAGATACAAACGGTTTGTGTTGTTTGTCTTTCTTTCTGATTTCACTTTACTTGTCAATAATACCTGTGTTACCAAATAGCCACAAACTAGCCCTATTTCAGAATCATGTGTATGATTCCAAATTCACCAATATTTTTATTTGATTTACTTTAGCCCCAAACATCTGATTCTGCCCACCTTTGCCTACTCTAATGACTTTTGACCAATTGATTCTACTCAAGGAAATGCAGCCAGTTATGTTGAATTTGCAATTGAAAAATTCAATTTTTGTATTTGAATTAATACAGCTTACTCTTAGATTCTGAATCTAGGGATCATTTTTTCTCATTAAGGTAACTCCTTGGCTGCTAACAATTTTCAACCACTATTTACTATAGTTTTAGGACTCAAAATAAAAAAAGGAAGGAGACTGACTAGTGAGAAAATTTGGTATAAAAATTTAAAATTTTATTGATTCAAAATAATTAATTGCATATAATTTATGAGAAGCTGAGTGAGTGGGCAGATATATTTTGCATCATCAATTGCGTCAATCTTTAGTTGAAAATTCATCTCCACATGGGAGATAGGAGGGGGACGTGTAAAAAAAAGTGAAACCAATTTGACTTTCTTACAAAAATATTCCATAACACTGACCAAATTAAAGTAATTCCATTGCCGAAACAAATTGTTTATTTAGTAATGGTAAATGAGAATATTTTCTTTAAGGCAAATTATGGGGACACACCCCTTTTTGTTAGGGACACACTCCAATTTGTTAGGGAATATTTTTTTTATGGTAAAAATTTTTATTAACAGCGCAAAGGATGCATCGCAAATCTTGAATTAATATAACAGGAAAGTCCCTTTCCGTCCATCCCACCCTTCAACACCTTTCAAATCTAAGCAATTAACATCCCTCGTTCCGTTGTCTCCTTTTCCATCCCGCTTGTAAATCTGTAGCTCCGTCTGGGTCATCGGGTACATACTTGTCTTCTGTGAACGTGACGCATCTTGGAGTTTTCGCTTGACAATCAATATATCATTTACCGCACTTTACCTCTAAGAACTCTGACCTTCCTTTCCTTCCCTCGAAATCAAAGGGAACATTACCGATAATCACAATACTGCAAGGGGAAGCAAACAGTGAACACCTAGACTCCACCTCTCTAAAATGCCTTTGGAGCCTCCAACAAGTCTGTTAGGGACCACATTTGCCACGAGGAAGGAGCTTGTACAAGCACTGAACGCATTTGCTGCCATGCAAAGCTATGCAATCTCTGTGAAGACGTCAAAGAAGGAAAAAAGGGGGTCTTGCGAGGACATTTGAAGATCTACTTTCAATGTGACCGCGGAGGAGAGTACAGAAACACGCATAAGGTTGACGAGAACAAACGGAAAAGGCAATCGGCCAGCCGGAAATGTGGATGTTAGTTCCTGCTTGTCGCGACAGAAAACGTGGAGGGAAGATTCACTTTCACCATTTCAAACCCCTCTCATAATCACGAGCCTTCAAGGCACGCATCCGGCCACGCAATTCACCAACGCCTAGAGCCCGATCAAGAAACGGCCGTACGTGGAATGCTTGGGTCCCACGTTCCAATAAAAAATATTCAAACTGTCTTACAAAATCAAGGTACAACAGTTCCTGCCCGAAAGCTGTACAATGAACGAAATAGAATGGTGCAGGATGAGTTAGATGGAAAGGCACCTTTGGACGCTCTCAGGGAAGCTTTCCAAGGAGAAAATTATGAGATTCATTTTACAGTTGATGCTGACGGAAAAGTTACGCATATTTTTTTTGCACATCCGGAATCTGCGGACCTGATGAGGAAAAATCACAAAGTGATTGTGATGGACAGCACGTATAGAACTAACAACAAAAAATTGCCTCTGTTACATGTTGTTGGATCCACCGCTCTACATAAGACTTTTTCTGGTGCATTTTGCTTCATGAAAAACGAGGATGTTGCGTCCTACATGATTGCTGTCGGTTACCTTCGTGGAATGTTCAATGACGATGGACTTCCTTTTGTTTTTGTTGTCGATTGTGAAGATGCTCTGATAGCTGCTTTACGCCAGCATTTCCCAAGTGCTGCCATTTTCCTCTGCATTTGGCACATCGAGAAGAATTTGGTCAAAAATTGTAAGGCTAAGTTTCCTGAGAAGGAGCACTGGGACGCATTCTTAAAACATTGGAACTTGGTAAGTTACTCACTTGCCCTTGTACACCTTTGCCAAACAGGGAGACTGAGAAATGAATCTTCTTCTAGGTTGTTTATGCAACAACTGAGCGCGAATTTGAAACTGCATGGGATTCCTTCTCGCAAAATTATGAATTACAAGGCAACGTTGTTCAGTACATTACCAATCAGTGGATTGCTCCACACAAAGAAAAATTTGTGGCTGCGTGGACCAACAGGGTCCGCCATTTCGGACATGTTGTTACATCACGAGGGGAAGGTGCACACTCCAGCCTAAAATCATACATTGGGAAGAGCACTTTTGATTTGCGAACTACTTCCGAACGTATCAAGCAATCAATCGAAAACTTTCTCACTGAACACAGATCGGATCTGGCTACACAACAAATGAAAGTTCCAAGTTTTGCTCAGGCTGTTCTAGGCCCAAAGACAGATAATTTCCAGAGAGTGGTCAGGAGAGTGTCATTTTTTTCCCTCAAGAAAACTAATCAGCAGGTACAGTAAAATGCTTTCGACGACTTTAGAATGACGTCCAATATTTTAATTGTTGTCCTACTTCGCTTTTTTTTTAGTTGGAGAGAGCCAGACAACAAGCATGTGCTGAAGATCCCCCCTACTCAAATTCCTTTCAAACTGTCTGGGGCTTACCTTGTGAGCATGTCCTGCGCCAGCTGTTTGTCGAAGGCAAACAACTGGAACTGCACCACTTTGATGACCACTGGTACCTTCAGCAAAATGATGCACTCCTCCCAGCGCAGGTAGAGCAACCTGAAGCAACTCTCCCAACTGTTTTGGAAAACGTGACGGCCAACTTCACCCAGCTTCCCACACACCAGCAACAGGCCATGGTTGAAGACCTGAACAGACTTTCTCAGCAGGCCCCTCAACCATTGCGTGAACCAGATGTTTCTCGAACAAAAGGAAGGCCAACCAATGCTGATGCCGCTCGGAGACGCAATGATTCATCCACAAGGCGAGACCCTTCTGGTTTTGAATACGTGGATCCGATTCAAAGGAGGAGGCAGATTGAAAAATGTAGAGGATGCGGGGAACACGGGCACATGAGCAATTCGAAGCATTGTCCACTAAAAGCTGCAAATATTAACATCCCTTCAGCTCAGTGCGCATCTGACACCGTGACGACACTAATGTCTCGGTTCCCATGATGGAAAACTGCCAATTGCTATGGTGAGTATTGCCGGCAAGGTCTTTGAATCATTAAAAAATTGATAATTCAAACAAGTGTGACCCTAACAAAAAAGTGTGTCCCTAACAAAAGCGGGTGTGTCCCTAACAAATTGGAGTGTGTCCCCATAATTTGCGTTTTCTTAAAATGACCTAACTTTTAAAAAATTATTCCGGTTTAACCTAGTTTATAAAACTATTTCTCAAATTAACTTTAACTCATTCGTAAAATGAGTTCTAATGAGATCTACTAAAAATTTTTTAAAATTTTCTCTTTTCTCTTTTTTTCTTTTTCTATTTTTCTCTTTTTTTTTTTTAATTCTCTCTGTTTCCCCTCTCCTTCCCTTTTCTTTTCATTTTTTTAAATTTCCCTTCCAAACCCACCTTCCCCCCACTTTCCCTTTTCTTTTCATTTTTTCCTCTTCTCCATTCCACCTCCCGACGTCCCTCTTCTTTTCTTCTTTTTTTATTTTTTTCTCTTCTTCAGTCCACCTCCCAACGTCCCTTTTCTTTTCATTTTTTTTCTTTTTTTTTCTTCTCCAGTCCACCTCCCCACAGAAACCCTAACCCACCCAAAAGTCAATAGATTTTTTTTAGTGACTGAGTACCACCACTTCTCAGTACTTGAATTCATCACGTTTGAAAATTATGTGAAACATTAGAACTCATCTTCAAAATGCGTCCTATAATTCAGTACTGGAATTCATCACGTTTAAAAATTATGTGGAACATTATGACTCGTCTTCAAAATGCGTCATATAATTCAGTATTGGAATTCATCAAGTTTGAAAATTATGTGGAACATTAGGACTTATCTTCAAACTGCGTCCTATAACTCAGTACTGGAATTCATCACGTTTAAAAATTATGTGGAACATTAGGACTCATCTTCTCAATGCGTCCTAAAATTCAGTACTGGAATTCATCACGTTTAAAAATTATCTGGAACATTATGACTCGTGGCCAAAATGCGTTCTACAATTTAGTACTGGAATCTATCACGTTTGAAAATTATGTGGAACATTAGGACTCATCTTCAAAATGCATTCTATAATTCAGTACTGGAATTTATCATGTTTGAAAATTATGTGAAACATTAGGACTCATCTTCTCAATGCGTCCTATAATTCAGTACTGGAATTCATCACATTTAAAAATTATCTGGAACATTATGACTCGTGGCCAGAATGCGTTCTACAATTTAGTACTGAAATTTATCACTGAAATTTATCACGTTTGAAAATTATGTAGAACATTAGGACTCATCTTCTCAATGCGTTCTACAATTTAGTATTGGAATTCATCACGTTTGAAAATTATGTGGAACATTTGGACTCATCTTCAAAATGCGTTATATAATTCAGTACTGGAATTTATCACGTTTGAAAATTATGTGGAACATTAGGACTCATCTTCTCAATGCGTCCTATAATTCAGTACTGGAATTCATCACATTTAAAAATTATCTAGAACATTATGACTCGTGGCCAGAATGCGTTCTACAATTTAGTACTGGAATTTATCACGTTTGAAAATTATGTGGAACATTTGAACTCATCTTCAAAATGCATTCTATAATTCAGTACTGGAATTTATTATGTTTGAAAATTATGTGAAACATTAGGACTCATCTTCTCAATGTGTCCTATAATTCAGTACTAGAATTCATCACGTTTAAAAATTATATGAAGCATTATGACTCGTGGCCAGAATGCGTTTTACAATTTAGTATTGGAATTTATCACGTTTGAAAATTATGTGGAACATTTGGACTCATCTTCAAAATGCGTTCTATAATTCAGTATTGGAATTTATCACATTTGAAAATTATGTGGAACATTAGGACTCATCTTCTCATTGCGTCCTATAATTTAGTACTAGAATTCATCACGTTTAAAAATTATCTGGAACATTATGACTCGTGGCCAGAATGTGTTCTACAATTTAGTACTGAAATTTATCACGTTTAAAAATTATGTGGAACATTATGACTCATGGCCAGAATGCGTTCTATAATTCAATACTGAAATTTATCACGTTTGAAAATTATGTGGAACATTAGGACTCATCTTCTCAATGTGTCCTATAATTCAGTACTGGAATTCATCACGTTTAAAAATTATCTGGAACATTATGACTCGTGGCCAGAATACGTTCTACAATTTAGTACTGGTTTGAAAATTATGTGGAACATTAGGACTCATGCTCAGAATGCATCCTATAAATTTATCACGTTTGAAAATTATGTGGAACATTAGGTGTCATCTTCAATCCTATAATTCACGTTTGAAAATTATGTGGAACATTAGGTGTCATCTTCAATCCTATAATTCACGTTTGAAAATTATGTGGAACATAATGTCAATTATAAATATATAAATCATACTGAGTCCATCATAATATATAAAATAAAAGTACAACAATGAGTTTTTTATAATGGAAAAAAAAGTGAAATACAAAATCAACATCCATCGTTATTTCGGTTAGAGATACAAGTTCTTCTATTATGGCCTGACATATGACAGTTACCGCATCTTGGAGGTGAGTCCGGATTTCTTGCATCCATTGAACCCCGATACCTTCGAGATCGTAAACGACCTGGACCACCCCTCTTCATATTAGATTTATAGCAATGAAGTACAAACCCTTCTTCATTCCATTCTTCTTCATTTGAGACAGGATAAAAATTTGCCTCATAAATCAACTTGTAATTAGAGGTTGAATAAAATGGCATAACAAATGAAGTTGGATCCCAACCACGATGTCGACATACTGCAAATACATGAGAGCAAGGTATTCCAAATATGGACCATTTATTACAACTGCAAGATTGATCATTGATGTTGATTGTGTGAACATTGTTTCCCCTTCCATCTCCCCTTAAAGGTGTAGTAACCCTAAATATTCCAGTTTAAAGATTGTAATAGAAAACAATATGTCCTCTTGCTTTTTTTTCATTCTTAACATATTGCCTCCAAATTATAGATGGAAAAGGATGTATAGTATGTGTTGCCTCATCTCGGTATTTACTAAAATAATGAACAATTTTGTCGTATACAAACTCAGCCAAAGCCTTTAGAGGTAATGCACGACACTTCTTTAAGACACTATTTAATGATTCAAAAAGATTTGTAGTCAAACAACCATACCTGTAGCCGCTATCATATGCTAGTGTCTATTTTTTCTTATCTATGGCTGCCAAATAATTAAATGCTTCCACATTCCTCATTTTGATCTCTTCCACATTCCTTATCTATGGCTGCCAAGGGATATATGTGGTTGTTTGCATCCCAACTACTAGCAATAAGGAGAACGCTTTTATATGCACCTCTAAGAAATGTACCATCTATAGAAATAACTGGTCTACAATGGGTAAAATCGGAGATAGATGGCTTGAAAGACCAAAACGTGTAGTGAAATACCTTATCATTTTCGGAACTTGATTGATGGTGTTTCCATTGTACGATTGTATTTGGATTTGCTTGTTGTAAGGCACGCATATACTTCGGTAATATTTTGAAAGTGTCATCCCAACTCCCGAACAAGATTTCAACTGCCGCCTTCCTTGTGTGCCATCCTTTCTTATAGGAACAATTACTTTGAAATAACTTGTGCACTTCTTTTTTTATAACATTAACATGAGTCTCTGGGTCATTCCTCATAAGATGTATAATATTTCTTGCAATATACTTATGAGTCAAATTTCAGTGGTTATTATTGATAACTCGCATGATACACGTGTGATCATGAGTTAACACTGAAATATACCACATTTTGAATGATTGTTTCCAAATTACTCTAATATACCAACTGCATGGATGTTCTCTTGTCTTGTTCCTACATTCAGCTGTCCAAAGGGTACTAGTACTTTTGATAACTGTAAATTCCCGACCTTGTTGTATGTGCCACATTCGTACTGCATAAAGAACTTGAGCCTTATCACTAAATCTCATTCTCAATCTCAACTCATTATCATTTCCGACCATCTCTGCATATTGATATTTGCCTTTTCAACGTCATCAGGTATGGGTTCACCACAACCCATATCACTATAACATGGATATGAATGATATGATGAAGTAAAATTTCTACATTGTGGATTGACATTATTCTGATTATCTTCATTCTCTGAAGCACATCCATCATCATCATTTGGTCCTTCGCTATCTGGTTCCCCATCAACATCTGTAGTTCCTCCAAAACAATCCATAAATGCAAGACCATCATCAATTGAAGGTTGAGATGCCATGAGATTTACATCTAAATTTATATGTGTTGTTTCATCCTCCGTTGTTTGATGTAATCTTGAAACATTGTTTGGAATTGACAAATTATTTCGAATTGGAAGTGTGAAATCATTGTCAACACATGTAATATTTTCCATCAACAAAGGTCTCAACAAGCTCGAATTTGATTGCACTAGAGGTGTTGGAGTTGGAGATTCATGAATTATTGGTGGTGAATGAGGTGTTGGAGATTCTTGAACCAAAATAGAAACACCCAGAGTCTTGAAGTCACTTGGTATAGACCAAATATGTTCCATATCTTCCTCATCCATGATTGTAATAATAGAATATTGGACAAATGAACAACCCCTTACAACACCCGGATAACGTAGTATGAACTTTAGGTTTGTTGTTATATCAACACCTTTAAAGTTGCATACCTTTTGAACTATGTCTGAATATGATATTTGTCTTCTAAACACCCATGATTTTTTAGTTGGTCCTTCAAAATATGGATTGCCATTTACATCGTATAAAATGTTAGAATCCCAATAGATATTTAATCGAATTGGTTCCTTCAACAATGCCATCTACAAAATGTAAATAAAACTTTAATATATTTTTAAAAATAAAAAAAAATTATTTTACTTTTTATTTTTAAAATTATGATTGAAAAAAATATCATTCATCCTTTCAAAAAATAATAATAATAAAATACCAAATCATCAAAGACAATAGAATTAAATTTTATCAAACAAACAAAAACTTAGACAATTATAAAAAAAAAAAAGGAAACAAGTCATACTAACCTAAAATTTTGAAACACTGAGAAGTGGTGGTACTCAGTCACTAAAAAAAATCTATTGACTTTTGGGTGGATTAGAGTTTCTGTGGGGAGATGGACGGGAGAAGAAAAAAAAAGAAAAAAAAAGAAAGAAAAGGGACGTCGGGAGGTGCACTGGAGAAGAGAAAAAAAAATTAAAAGAAAAGAAAAAAAGAGGAACGTCAGGAGGTGGAGTGGAGAAGAGGAAAAAATAAAAAGAAAAAGGAAAGTGGGGGGAAGGTGGGTTTGAAAAGGAAATAAAAAAAAATGAAAAGAAAAAGAAAGGAGAGGGGAACAGAGAGAATTAAAAAAAAAAAAAGAGAAAAAGAGAAAATTCTAATTTTTTTTAGTAGGTCACATTAAAATTCATTTTGCGAATAAATTAAAGTTAATTTAGAAAATAGTTTTATAAATTACGTTAAATTTGAATAATTTTTAAAAAATTAAGTTATTTTAAGAAAAGATTCGGTAAATGACGTTCATGCTGAATAATTTCAAACCTAACCTAGTTTAGCGATACTTAAAAAGGGTTCCTTTTTTCAACACTTTCCCCGACAATTCCTAAATATATCTTTTAAACCTACGTAGGCAGTTACGCAGTTAAAACAAAAAAAGAAAAAGAAAAATGTAATGAACTTATGATTCAGTACTAAACCTGCTTATCAAACGCAAGTCCAACGTTGTACTTAAGTACGAGAAGTTTCGTTTGGTCAAACTAATTTACCATTTAAAATCATCCTCCATTTTCTCCATAAAACTAACACCGATTGGTTTTTTCTTGCATGCAGTCGTGGCGGCAACACACGAAGAAACTTCAAACTAATTAGCCCGCAACCTTTTTCCAAGGAAGCACTATACTATAAATATGGAAGAACCATGCATTAGAAATGGTGTACAAACAAAGCAAAAAGAAAAATTCTCTCACAGTTTTAATGGCCGGAAGTGGGAAATCTCTTGCATTCGTCGTTACTGTTCTGTTTATGTGCTGTTTATTTTTCATTAAAAACGAGGCTCGTCCTCTGAATAATATCGCCGTGGTCAACAACAATAATTATTTATTTGATCGGTTGTTGATTGAAGCCATTAAGAATAGTGGACCAAGCTCAGGCGGACACGGCCACAAATCGACTACGGGTAGTGAGATAATGGTGGGGGAGAATCAGAATGAGGGACCGAGTTCCGGTGGACGAGGACACGCAGTCATCGCCGATGAATTTCTTGGAGAGAACAAGAGATCTGGTCCTAGTCCTGGCGATGGAAATTAAATTTCTTTTTTTTGACATGTCTTATTTACTTATGTATTCTTTAATTATATTGATGAGTTTTTCATTTTCAGTATTCATAGTTTAACTACTTTTCCTTCAATTTGTTTTCTTTAGTTAATATCTATAATCTTTAATTTTTGCAGTTTAATATCTTTTCTTTTTAGACTATATTGTTTATTTTGATTGTATTTTTAGTTTACTAAATTAGTAGTGAGTATTTCTTCCTATAATAATATATGAATAATGTTTATCTATTAATTTGTTTTTTCTTTATCAAGTATCTATATATTGTATTCATATGATTTTTTTTTAATGATGTTTGTTTATTCCTATCTTTTTACGAGGATTGGTAATAATTTGGAATATATATTTTTTCGAAAGTTTGTTGAACTAAATATTATCTTTTAGTTTAAAGGCAAACGTTACAAGTGAGGAAACACGCACCCTCTTTACTTCATTCCTATCCTTCAATTAATGTCCCTAACTAAAAACATTTTTTTTATTTCATCAAATTAGATTGTCACGTTTTTCTTCCTCTATTTATTTTCTTTTCTCTTTTTCTTCAAAACAGTAAATATTAGCTTCAACCAAAAGGAATGAGTTTCAGTTATCAAATTAGTTTGAGATAATAAAAAAATTTATTGTAAAGTTATATGTGGCGTTGAAATCACTTTTTGAACCAATTATTCTACATTAATTCAAAAGAAAAAAGAAAGAAAGAAATTTATTCGGAGAGTTTGTTTGCCTTGATACTTGAAAATAATAAATGAAAAGTTTCATTAGTCAAAGTAACCGCCATATTGTCGCAGGTTGAGCACTATATAAAGACACGTGAAGAGAAGAATTACAAAGTGTAAGAGAAAACAAACAATTCTCTCATACTAATCAAACTCTTGTGCTTCTATTGTAGTTCATATCTCATTATTATGACTACAATTCAAAGATCTTTTGCATCTATGCTTACTATTCTATTCATTTGCTATTTATTCTCCTTTACTAATGCTCGCCCTCTATATTTTGGAGATATTGAGAACAAACAATCTAGCCCTAGTCCTGGAATAGGAAATCCAATTGCTGCATTAGATTTGAAATGGAGACCGCGTTGTTCTCCTAGTCCTGATGTAGGACATATGATAACTCCATTAGATTTAAAACGGAGATCACGTTGTTCTCCTAGTCCTGATATAGGACATCCTGTAGCTACAATAGCTTTGGAAGAAAACAAAAGTTCTTCACCTAGTCCTGGTGTTGGACATCCAGTACCTACAGTAGTGTTGGAGGAGTCAAAACGTTCTTCCCCTAGCCCTGGCGTAGGACATCCAGTAGTTGGAGTAGTTTTTCAAGGAAACAAGAAATCTTCCCCTAGTCCTGGCGTTGGCCATCCGGTAGCTGCAAAAAATTTTGATGGGAAAAATGCCTTAGGCCCTAGTCCTGGCGATGGGCATCGTCCAGTAGCTGCAGTGCTATTGAAAGAGATCAAACGTTCTTCCCCTAGTCCTGGCGTAGGGCATCCAGTAGCCTCAGTAGTTTTTGAAGGAAACAAGAAATCTTCCCCTAGTCCTGGCATTGGACATCCAGTAGCCGCAAAAAATTTTGATGGGAAAAAGGCCTTAGGCCCTAGTCCTGGCGATGGGCATCGTCCAGTAGCTGCAGTGCTGTTGAAAGAGATCAAGCGTTCTTCCCCTAGTCCTGGCATAGGGCATCCAGTAGCCGCAGTAGTTTTTGAAGGAAACAAGAAATCTTCCCCTAGTCCTGGTGTAGGACATCCCGTACCTGCAGTGGTGTTGGAGGAGAGCAAACGTTCTTCCCCTAGTCCTGGCGTAGGGCATCCAGTAGCCGCAGTAGTTTTTGAAGGAAACAAGAAATCTTCCCCTAGTCCTGGTGTAGGACATCCCGTACCTACAGTGGTGTTGGAGGAGAGCAAACGTTCTTCCCCTAGTCCTGGCATAGGGCATCCAGTAGCCGCAGTAGTTTTTGAAGGAAATAAGAAATCTTCCCCTAGTCCCGGTGTAGGACATCCAGTACCTGCAGTGGTGTTGGAGGAGAGCAAACGTTCTTCCCCTAGTCCTGGCGTAGGGCACCCAGTAGCCGCAGTAGTTTTTGAAGGAAACAAGAAATCTTCCCCTAGTCCTAGCGTTGGACATCCGGTAGCCGCAAAAAATTTTGATGGGAAAAAGGCCTCAGGCCCTAGTCCTGGCGATGGGCATCGTCCAGTAGCTGCAGTGCTGTTGAAAGAGATCAAACGTTCTTCCCCTAGTCCTGGCGTAGGGCATCCAGTAGTCGCAGTAGTTTTTGAAGGAAACAGGAAATCTTCCCCTAGTCTCGGTGTAGGACATCCAGTACCTGCAGCGGTGTTGGAGGAGAGCAAACGTTCTTCCCCTAGTCCTAGCATAGGGCATCCAGTAGTCGCAATAATTTTTGAAGGAAACAAGAAATCTTCCCTTAGTCCCGGTGTAGGACATCCAATACCTGCAGTGGTGTTGGAGGAGAGCAAACGTTCTTCCCCTAGTCCTGGCGTAGGGCATCCAGTAGCCTCAGTAATTTTTGAAGGAAACAATAAATCTTCCCCTAGTACCGGTGTAGGACATCCAGTACCTGCAGTGGTGTTGGAAGAGAGCAAACGTTCTTCCCCTAGTCCTGGCGTAGGGCATCCAGTAGTTGCAATGGTTTTGAAAGGAAACAAGTAGAATATCTATTAACCATATTTATTTTGAAAATAATTCAATAGTTTCGTATTATAAAAAAAATGTAACTTTTGCTCAAAAAATTCTATAATCGTAAATCATGAATGATAAAAAAATTATTTCTTATTTCAAATAGCTCTAAATTCGTTTTTAATGTTTTTTATTTTTTCTAGTGATTTTTTCAAAATTATGCTAAATTATAAAAAAAAAAAAGTAAATTTTCCATGTTTTCAAAATCAATTTTTTTTCAAAGTTTGAAAAAATTTATTTTTGAAGTCAAAAATTAAAATTATTTTGGAGATTAATATTTTAATTTGAAAGGATTGATATCAAATAAAAACGCATATCAACTTTTCTTTGTATTAATCTCAATAACATTACTTTAATTATAGTTAGAGAAAATCTTTTCTCTTTGCTTTGTTTTCTAGTAGAAAGTTAAAGAAGAAGAAAAATGTAACTCAATAACGTCTTTATTCACATGACCTTTTCTCTACTCTACTCTTGTCTATGTTGTGATGAAGTATACATATCTTTATCACTCTCATATATCTAAACATTTTCAATTTGGTCCTTTATATTTCTCCAAATTTGTGATTTCAAGTTTTTTTTTTTGGCTCGTTTATTAATTTTAAAAACATAAATTTCTTTTTTTTAGGGAGGGTGAAGCCTTTTTGGTGGAATGAAATAATGATAAACAAATAAATTAGTTCAACGAACCACTTGAACTAAGAAAAATACATATTTTATTTTCGTTGGTTTCATTCAATAGGTTGTATTAATGTTTTAACAAATATATATATATATATATACATTAAGCATTTTTATGTATCAACCATTCACAATTTTCTTGTTTTCATGCAATGCATTATATTGCTTTTTACTTGAAAAGAGAAAAGGAAAAGTTTCATTTACTCCTATTTTGTTTATCCGTTCAAATGTCTAGAACTTACAAATCTTTTGTATTGATCATTATTGTTTTATTCATGTGTTGCTTATTCTTCACCAACGATGCTCGTCTTCTCAACTCCATAAAGCCTGGTACAAGAAATCTATTAATTGCTTTGGAGGAGAATAAACGATCAGTCTCTAGTCCTAGTATAGGGAGCTTATTAGCTTATATGGATGAGAATAAGCAATTTGTTCCTAGTTTTGGTACAGGAAATCTGTTAGATGGCATGGAGGAGAATAAATGATCTGTCCCTAGTCCTAGTATAGGGAACTTATTAGTTGATATGAATGAGAATAAGCAATTTGTTCCTAGTTCTAGTACAAGAAATTTATTAGATGGCATGGAAGAGAATAAACGATCTGTCCCTAGTCCTAGTATAGGGAACTTATTAGTTGATATGGAGGAGAATAAGCAATCTGTTCCTAATCCTGGTACAAGAAATCTATTAGTTGATATGGAAGAAAATAAACGATCAGTACCTAGTTTTGGTAGGGAAAATCTATTTGTTGTCGTTGATGAAAATAAACAAGAATAAACAATTGTCCCCAATCCTGGAATGAAAAATTTATTAGATATGAAAGATAATAAACAATCAGTATCTAGTTCTGGTACAAGAAATTTGTTAGCTGACATAAAAGAGAATAAGAGATGTGTCTCTAGTCATGATTTATCCGACATAGATGAAATGTCAAAGGATATAAATTAATTCAACCCTAGTCCTATTCAAGGAAATCTTTAGCCACCACATACATGGGTGATAAATGGAGAAAAACAATATGATTATTATAATGTAAAACCATAAGTTTTAAAATAATAAAGTATGATTATTATATAGTCCTATGTATAACTATGAATTTGTCTTGATTACTATCATTATTATTACTTTCAAGAAGAAAATAATATAATATATAATAACTTAATTACTATTCATAAATCCATAAAATGTAAAAATTTAATTATAAACTAAATTTTTTGCACAATTAATTGTAAAAAATTATATTATTATATAATTTAAAATTAATAATTTATATCTAAATTCATTCTTATATATTATTATACATTTTATACTAATAAACTTCCTACTAGATTCATAGAGAAGAATTTATATAGAAGGAAGGTACACGACACCTTCAAAATTCAAAGCCCCTCTTCCAAACCACACTACACCGTAACACAGCCAACGTATTTGAATGGTGGACTTCCATTGGTCAAATTAATTCGTCTCCCCCTTCATGCATGCTTGCATCACAAGTCAAATATATACTAATTTTCAACCTTCCTTCTCTCTCTCTCTCTCTCTCTCTCTCTCTCTCTCTCTCTCTCTCTCTCTGTGTCTATAAATATATATTGGACCGATTCAGACATACACACAAACAGAATATAACTAATTAGCCAGTTATGTCAACTAATTCCAAGTATTCTTTCTCTGCTCTTCTTCTTCTTCTTCTTTTGGTCCTGATTTCGGTTCAAGATAGTAAAGCTCGTCTTCTGAAAACTGCTGATCCAGATCATCGTCATTCTATTATTCAGACGGTCGTTGATAAGTTGTACATCGAAGCCATTAAAAACGGTGGACCCAGCGACGGCGGGGAAGGACACAACTTTGTTAACGTTCAGCCGGTGCAGAGGATCATGAACTCCGGTCCCAGCCCCGGCGATGGCCACTAGCTCTACCCTACAATTTCTAATTAATTACATTCATTGGCGGCGCCATCGTGACTTTATTTGTTCTAGCTAGCTAGCTAGCTAGCTAGTAGCTTCACCTGAATATTATTTCTTTCATTAATTCTTTTTTTAAGATAGGATAATCATTCTTATTCTTTTAATGTATTAATGTATGTTTATTTGTTGATTACCACAATACTAGAAAACTAATTTAGTATTCAAATGATTTGCTGTAATTAAGGGAATGAACCCTATATAGTGATAGTGGATTTGGAATATATGAGTTGTGACATAATCTTTTTTCACAATTTAAATATTAATGATGGAATTTGTTTGAATTATTTAATTTTTTTTAATCAACTCATTTTAAAATTTAAAATAAAAAAATAATATTGATTTCATCAGACCCATTAAATTTAAATTTTAGTGTAAACGGGATATTTAATATTGATTTAACATAAAAGTAAATATGTTCTAAATTTGAAAAAAAAAAAAGATAAAAAATAATTATTTAATTATATCGAATAAACTATATAAGGTAAGGTTGGGCAATCGAGGACCAAAGTCCGTTACCACTAACACGATTATCCCCATCCTGCAAAATCCACTATCGGCAGAGCCCATTTCTGTAATTCACAGTTTTTTTACATTTCTATGTAATATATAAATACAATTTAGCTCCATAATTCTTAGTTTCTTACTCAGTAGGTGATTTCTGAATTCTGATTGAAGTTTTATTTCTACTTTTTGTAGCTAGTATTGTTTAGTAGCTTTCCTGATCATGGGAAACTCAAAAACTGCGGTTTCGGATGATTATGATACTGTATCGGAAACTGGTGTCGCCACAACGGACTTTGATACCGGTAATGAAGAAGACAACAGAGAGGATGATGACGATGATGTGGACTCTCCTTCTCCTCCTCCTAGTACGGAAACCAACCCTTATCGGGAAGGGGAGAAGGTTCTTGCTTTTCATAACATGTGTCTCTACGAAGCCAAGGTGAATGAATAATCAAAATTTTGCTTCTATTCTTTCACGATTACAACCTAGAGATCGTATTTGTTTGTTCGGGGCAGGGGATTTCTTGTTTTCTAGTAATAGGCAAAATCGCCCTTCTGCTGTTTTCTATTATCTTGTTAGGCATTACGAAGTCATCCGAAGTGAATTTGAACTAATTTTAGTTTATAATTGAAGGGGAGTAAGTGAATATGTTGTTAATTGGTGGAGTGAACCTAAGTAATGTCTGCATTCGATCATGGTATTGAGAATGGGTCGGCGTGTTTTTCAGAAGGAGCAAATTACTGATCTATCCATCCATCTGTCCCTGACACATGTATATGTCTATTTGAAGAGTGGGGACATTCATTAATACAAAAATCTTGAGGGTGTAATTCGGCTTTCTTTGCTCTCTTTTACATCGGAGTCTAAACAGCAATTTCTGCCATTGATTGCCATAGAATTTTCACTCTTTTAGCAGGAAACTCTTGCTGCAAGGTGCAGCCTAAGTGAAGGAATTGTTTTTAAAAAATTTAAAATATCTAGAGTTGTATTTTTGGTTTTTTAATTTACTAATTTTGTAGCTGATTTCTTATCTTTCTTGTCTATATAACTTCTTAATGCTCCTATTGAATCTTTTTGCAAAGGTCCAAAAAGCTGAAATCCGGTTGAATGAGTGGCGGTATTTTGTTCACTATCATGTAAGTGTTGTTTCCTCCAGCGAATTTTGTCGTGTTTGATCACTTTATGTGTTTTATGAAAGTTTTCTTAACCTCCTTAGGAGGAAATTCCTTCAAATGATATGCTCATTGAATGTTTATTTCTTCTCTTATTTTTCTGCAGGGATGGAGTAAAAAGTAAGTCAATATTCTGAAGACTAATGGTTTCTTTACATTTTTATTTATGGTTTTGGCCTCTTCTAGTTATGGTTCCGTGCTCTAGATTGGAGGTCAGTGGAGGTAAGGAGGAACATATGCCTATATTATCAATGCCATTGAAATTGACTAGGACTTTGGTTTTCTATTTCTATAATGTGATTTCTTGTATCTTTAGAATCACAAGCCTTGCCCCTTCAATGCATATGACTTAATATTTGTATTACCTGTTTAAAGGAGTAAATTGATATGAAATCAAATATGCTGCAACCTTCACCTTTGAATCACTGATTTAAGTCACCATGGAATGCTTAGAAGTTATTTGGAAGTTACTCACACTTCTATCTTTTGTCAGTTGGGATGAATGGGTAGGCTATGATCGCCTGATGAAATTTACTGAAGAAAATCTTCAAAAACAGAAGGAGATTAATGAGAAACAAAAGATGGAGATGAATGCAAAGACTGGACGCTCTCTTCAGAATAAACCGAAAAGTTCAATTGGTAGATAAGTTGTATTTTAGCTTCTGCTGCCTATATCTGTTCATTTTTCTTTCATTTACCTGTTTTCTTCATCACCATTATCATAATTGTGGTTAGCATGTCCATTTTACTTACCATCATTGTCATCAGCTTTGCTATATACCTTCATTTCTTGGAAGTGCAAGGAGAGAGTTGATATTAAAAATGGTTATGCTTTAGAATCAGGCATTTCCCTTTTTGTTTTGTTTTTTCCCCTGACGAGCGCAGTCATTTGGAGGATAATTTATTGTCTATTTAATTTATTCCTTAGGTACTTCAAAAGGAAGTGAAATTGAACTTTTCCTTACTAGACACTAGTACTAAGAAGTAAATGCCAGTTGTGACTCTTGTGACTGGATTTTCTCACCAAATCACAATTATGTACTTTTTTCATTAGAGGACTACTAGTTCATATTAATAATGTTCCTCTTCTAATTGGTTCCCAGTATCTAGTAATCATGCATTTTCTGAGTTTTATTTGGTGGATCTTTAAGTTTCTTTTCAATACATTTTTACTCTAGTATGCAAAAACTAACCTTTGAATGGCTTGTCCTTGCAGTGGTAAGAACTAGGAAACGAAAGACTGAGTCAGTCCAAAAGGTACAATATTGCTCTCAAGACCGTACTATTGCTTGAGATCCATGTTACTATTCTCATCTCAATTTCTTCCCCTGCCACCATACAAACACACAATTCACATAAACACTAGACTTGAATACTTGGTATATCTTCAAATGGATTAAAAACTTTTTAAACAAAAACTCTCCTTTGGGTAGAGGAGGTTAAAGTGTCTTACCAGTCATTTAACCTACTATGCCCTTGCTATTGATATTACACATCATAAGGTTTGAATTTTAAAGTAGTCCCCTATTGTATACTAGTACTGCTGGAGATCAACAGCAAGCTTGGTGTATCTTTCTCAAGTATATCTATAATGTTTATTATAACTTTTTTGATTTCTTAGGAGAAAGGCGTGCATCTGTTTGGGAAACATGTTAATATCCATATCCCTTCGATGTTGAAAAAGCAGCTAATTGATGATTGTGAATCTACTACACATTTGGGCAAGGTAAGTTATGAAATTGTGATTATTGTTGAGTAGATGAACCTTGAGTGTAGTTTTATTACTCAACTTGACTGTAACTCTTCAAGTACTTGCATTTCTTAACCACTCAATTCAGAAATAAAGCGTATATTGGAATTCATTACATATCATGTCTTTAGATACCTATTTTTGCAATTGCACGATGACTCTGTTATCCTTGTATTTTTCAGATATTGTACGGCTCTTTTTATGATATTTGCTTTTGAGTTACTGAACTCTCATTGTGGATACATCAATGAAAATTGAAACTGTAGAGTGCATCTGCTACCCATTGTTGTAACACCTCAAGTGGCATTGGTCCAAGAAGATGTTGGAACTGGAATTACAGCTTAAATGCTTGAGCTAAAGTTGCTAGTATTTCCCTCCAAAACTTAGCATCAATTGCTATGCTGAACATTTTTCAGATGCTGCAGTGAAGCTCAGTTATCCCTAGGAGCTTCAATCTCCTAATGAACTTGTACTTCTAATTCTTGAAGAATATCTATCAGGGAATATCACAATGTTTCCAGTAGATCACTAACCACCAGTATATTGGAACCAGAATCTCTAGTCCAAAACTTTTTAAGGCCAAATTGTTGATCTTATACCCATTTCAAGTCCCAAATACAATTCAAACATTAGGAATGTGATCATAGGGGCAATTCTGATGCTACATTACTCATACTCACTCCCCCATTTAGACAAATGAAGCGGGATATTCTTATAGCATGCATGTCTCGCGTGGAGTTGACCTGGACCCATGATTTAATCATGGTGACGGAATGATATCACCCATAAGAGTCACTGGCCTTAGATTTCTATATTATGCATGTCCTGCCTGTGCTAGATTTTCAGATGTTAAAAGGAGCCAAAATTAGTTTTTAAAGTCTGTAGAAATCATCTTCGGAAATTAGAGTTATAGAAAAAGTAAGACTTCTGGATTCCATAGCAATGGTATGGATAGATGATAGTTCCTATACTGTACAAGGACCAAGTTTAATCCCTTTTTTTATTTATGACTTTTCAAGGAATGCTTTGTGGATTCCTTCGTCACTGCCATATAGTATTAACCTCTTAAAATAAACCACCTTAACTATCGACCTTATCCCAATTATGCTAGAAACTAATTCTCTCTTTTGTAAACCACCTCCAATAAAATTGTATTAGATGTTCAAAGAATTTACCTTTAAAAACAGTAGTTCTCATTGCATGATATATATTTCCCTCTTACTTAGGTTGCAATGCATAAGGCCTTTCTCAATTCAACCTGTGAGTGGAACAATGAAGGTTTCAAACTTTCAATTCACATAATTAATATTTATCAATAAAAATGTATGCTAATAGTTATTTTCTGTTCTTAAATTGGTAAACATTGCCTGTGATTGATATAGGTTGAGTTTAGGATCTATCACATGGTAAGGTACTTATAAATGAGTTATTACCTGTTCACATTTTATTTATTTTTAGTGTGTTCTATTCATGTACAATTGATGCTGAGTAGATAATGAACATCATGTTGACCATAGGGTAGTCAAATTGGTAAGTGAGTGTTGTGGCATGTTATTTGTCAAAGACTACACAACATTCAGATTTGGAGAAAGGCATATCCCTGCATAGAAACTGAAATCTGGTGCAGGCTTTGAAGAACCTTTTGCTACTTTTCTTTCTTTCACATTTATATAATAAAGTTTGCTAAGTCTTGCTGCCTTTCTTAATTTTAATTGCATGTCCAATGCTTCTTGAAGTCACCATAGCTAATTTTTGGCTTCCTTTGTGTATTTATTTATTTTTTACAGCTTGTCAAACTGCCACGCTCACCCAATGTAGCTGAAATTTTGAGTGAGTATCATGATTATCGGCTCAAGAGAGATGCACGGTAAGATTTCTTCATACCATCTATTCTATTCAACTTATTCTCATTTGCAGTCATTACTTGAGGTACTTATGTCTGCATGGAGATTAAATTTAGCGATATATAAAAAAAACTTAATAATTTTTAATGTACAAATGACTGATAATGGATAATGGGCAATGACTTTTGTAGTTAATAGCCCTTTAAGATTGACACTTGCAATTCTTTTGCAGTACCTAGTGCATAAGTTCTTTTAAGCTCACAAATTTATGCATATTTTACTCCATTGATCAAAGTGTTTTGCTATATACAAATTTATATTAATACAAAGCTCCCTATCCATTTTCTTATGGAACATGGGGTCTAAACTGATGATCTAGCAGTCTATAGATTACTGCACCTCATGACATGTTCTTACTGATGCAGGACCGATGATTCTGTTGGAGAAATTATAAATGGTTTACGTGGTTACTTTGATAAAGCGTTGCCAGCAATGCTTCTATACAAGAACGAGCGTCAACAATATGAAGCAGCAATTTCTGATAATGTCGCCCCTTCATCTATATATGGAGCTGAACATTTGTTGAGGCTTTTTGGTATGGTTGTATATCTCTACATATCTCGAGGGTGCATACTGCATATGATTCTTTCAGTAATACAATTAACATTTTTGTATTTGCAGTTAAATTGCCCAAGATATTATATTATGCAAATATTGAGGAGGCAACCTTGTCGGAGCTTCAGCAGAACTTGGGGGACTTTCTCAAGTAACTGTTTTAACTATTTCATTTTATTATTACTTTAGGCATATTCATTCTTTGGACCTTTTATAGCAATGTTATGATGAAGAATCAAATAAGTAGATGCCTCCTCCACATTCATAAAATTGTCTACTGAACTATTGTTGCCACCACATGCAGGATAATTTTATTCTTTTGGCTATTCATATATCACACAATAAAATACTCAAGAGATTCACACACATGGTGCAGGTTTCTGAAGAAAAACCGAAATAATTTCTTTCACTCTGCTTATGGAATGGGAGATGTTCTTGATGGAAAGCCGAAGAAATATGGCAAGTGAAGTGAGTTGAACCCATTTTTGAGATGTTCTTGTACATAGCTACTAGTCAAGGAATATTGAGAATTGAAAATTTAAGGACTATTAGTATCTGATCTGATGTACCTCATCCATCCTAAGTCCCCCTGTACTGTCCCTTTTCCTTTCATCCTCTTGTCTGGTTTGGTGGAAACTGATCTCTCTACTCGTAATATTGTTAAAATAAAAATAAAAAATAAAAAATAAAAAAATTTGTGCCTGGGACTGCTAAAATTTCAGTATGGAATCAAATCTGCTTTATCGATTATCTAGTTGTGTTGTTTGTCTTCATGGATTCAAGATGAAAAAGTTACTAAGAATGTTCATTGAAAGACATTAAAAAATCTTTAAAAAGAAAATGGTGAATTGGGCGGAATTGGGCAGGCACTTAGAAATCCCTGAGAATTGATGGAACCAGCGTGTGGAAGACAACAAGAGTAAAAGTCTTAGTCAGGATTATGGAAATCATAATTGCCAACCAACAATGCTTTTTGATTTGGACTGTGGCACTGAATAAAGTTGTATTTCCCTTCTTCTTTTGTCAAGATCCCCCCAAAAAGACCAAGAAGACAAGTCTGAAAGATATTTTTTAAGCAAAGTCCAGCATTTCATGGTTACTGTTATTAAACATGTGGTTCACAAAAGCCAACTTTGATCAACTTGGAAAATTGTTTCCTGTCACTCAAGACCTTGAATTTTGGTTCACATTTTAGTTCAGCCAGTAAGTAAATGTTCATTTCAAATTCTAGTTAGTTAGGTCATGTTCTGTTCCTCTTTGCATTTATTCCTTTTTCCATTATTACACCTCATTGATTTCAAGATAAGAGGACCACTTTGTTACCAAGAAGAAGTGAAGTACTGTGTATGCATTTATACTATTTAAAACACATTCTCTCCATTACATTCTGAACCAGTGATTAAAAGTAGAGTGAATTTCCAGAATCCCATGGCCATTATCCTCCTCCTCCTGGTTTCAACTTTAGCTCTATGTTTATTACCACTTTCATCTTCCTCCACCACAACTTCTTCCACCAAACTATCAAAAGATTCATATCTCACTGTTGGAGATTTTTTACTTTCAACACCAAAAGGTGTTTTTGAAGCTGGGTTTTTCAGAATTGGTGAAAATGCTTACTGCTTCGG
This sequence comes from Asclepias syriaca, assembly GCA_027405835.1. NCBI lineage: Eukaryota > Viridiplantae > Streptophyta > Magnoliopsida > Gentianales > Apocynaceae > Asclepias > Asclepias syriaca. The sequence continues at coordinate 21,090,681 of CM049934.1, forward strand.
TATACGGTACACTAAGCAATACGATCCAAGCACCACTATTGTTTGGATGGTAAACCGTGACCGACCAGTGAACAAAAGATACACAAAACTTTCCCTAACAAAATCAGGCAATCTTGTGCTTACTGATGCTGGGCAGATCACTGTATGGACAAGCAATACCATATCAGATTCAAACTCCCTTCCTCCTCAATTACAACTCCATGACAATGGTAATCTTATCCTTACCAAATCTAATGATAACAAGATCATTTGGCAAAGTTTTGATTATCCCACAGATACCCTTCTTCCTCATCAATTATTAACTGAAAGTGCAAGTCTTGTTTCATCCAGAAGCTCAACCAATCATTCTTCTGGATTTTACAAGCTTTTCTTTGACAATGATAACGTTCTTCGTCTTATGTATAAAGGTCCTGAAATTACCAGTGTTTTCTGGCCTGATCCTTGGTTAAATAGCTGGCAAGGTGGTAGGTCTACTTACAACAATAGTAAGGTTGCCATGCTTGATTCTTACGGTAGTTTCCTTTCATCAGATGAACTAAAATTCAATACTTCTGACTACAGTGGTGGTAGTGGTATTCCAATTCAAAGAAGATTAACTCTTGATGTTGATGGAAATCTCCGGATTCACAGTCTGAACACTGCAAGCAAAACTTGGGAAGTTTCATGGCAAGCTGTGGCTAATCCTTGCAATATTCATGGAATTTGTGGAGGGAATAGTCTCTGTACTTACTCTTCTTATACAGGCAGGAAATGCACTTGTTTACCTGGTTACAAGCTGAAAAATTTGACTGATTGGACAGACGGGTGTGTGCCTGATTTTCAACACTCCTGCAGTGGTGGAAAGGCCTCAGTTTTTCTTCAACTTCCTCATGTTGAATTCTATGGTTTTGATATTGGCTTCTATCAGAATTATACATTGGAAAAATGTGAAAGTTTATGCTTGGACTATTGTGATTGCAAAGGTTTCCAGTACAAATTCGACCAAGGAAGTGGCTCATATAATTGCTACCCAAAAACTATCATGTTCAATGGATATAACTCACTTGGATTTAAATATCCAGTCTATATAAGATTGCCTAAAGATTCATCAATCTCATTGGAAAAAAACCCTCGTGATCATCAAGATTTCAGTTTGCAGTGCAGAGGCCTCCCAGTCACTCCATTGGAGGTTGGGAGTTATGGAAGAAAGCATCAGCACGGATCACTCAAGTCCTTCTTCTGGTCTACTTGTGCAGTTGGTATATTTGAGATCATCTGTTTGCTTGCTTACTTCATTACAACCAGAATGCAATCGAATTCGTCTTCCATTCAAGGCTACCACCTTCAGGTAGTTACTGGATTTAGAAAATTCACTTACTCAGAGCTGAAGAAAGCCACAGGTAACTTCAGCAAAGAAATAGGACGAGGAGGAGGTGGGATTGTGTACAGAGGCGTCTTGAAGGATAATCGTGTTGCTGCCATAAAATGCCTCAAGGAAGCCAGTCAAGGAGAAGCTGAATTCCTTGCAGAGGTGAGCATAATTGGGAGGCTAAACCATATGAATTTGATAGAGATTTGGGGATATTGTGCAGAAGGAAAGCACAGACTTTTGGTCTATGAGTATATGGAACATGGCTCTTTAAGAAATAATTTGCAGGAAAGTAGTAATCTTGATTGGAAGAAAAGGTACGAAATTGCTCTTGGAACAGCAAGAGGGCTGGCATATTTGCACGAGGAATGCTTGGAGTGGGTTCTCCATTGCGATGTCAAGCCTGAAAACATACTCTTGAGCGACAGTTATCAACCAAAAGTAGCAGATTTCGGTCTGTCAAAACTGTTGATCCGGAATGGCGGCATTGGCAGCAGCAATCAAGATTTCTCCAGGATCAGGGGAACCAGAGGATACATGGCGCCTGAATGGGTTTTCAATCTTCCAATTACGTCTAAAGTTGATGTCTATAGCTATGGAATAGTTGTACTGGAAATGGTAACCGGGAGGAGCCCTAGTGGTGGTGGTGGTGGTGGTATGGAACAACGGGGACTTGTCAACTGGGTAAGAGAGAACTGGCACAACAGGGCGATTGACAACACAAAATTGTCACAAATTCAGCATCTTTTAGACCCTGCCATGAACGTGAGCGACGAATGCGATGTACAAAAGATGGCAACTTTAATTGAAGTGGCTATGCACTGCTCTGAGGAAGACAAAGATTCAAGACCTACAATGAGTCAGGTAGTTGATATGCTGCAGCTACATGACATTTTATAGATTTTTGCAAACAACAATCTGACAGTAGTGGAAGAAAAAGTTCGCTAGATATTGAGGAATTTACTGTTTTCAGTGTCTTATTAATTCTGGAAAACATGGAAATTCTTGTTCGGTTAGGCATTAATTCGGATCGGTTCCAAGTTCCGTCCAAAGTTCTCTGTCCAAATTTCCCAACCACGATGTTTAAAAAACAGACATTCATTGTCTGCAAACTTGCCCTTTATTACACGCAACAATAAACAAACTTGTCTATCTTTCAAGATTTACCAAATTAAGTGAAACCCATATAGACAGAAAACTACTACCCAGAAAAGATTAATGTGGGATGGCTAAAATGAATATATATGAAGGTTAGTTAATTAGGAAGAAAGTTAAATTAAAACATATCTCAAAATAAAAATTTAGACAGAACTCATTATTCCATTCCTTTTTTTTGGTTTTTTTTTATTTTTTTTTCATTTTCTCATTATGGATTTGCTTAAGTTTTGCATCTTTTCCCAGTTCCCCCACAACTCTTCCCATCGTCTTCCTAAATCTGTACAGTACCTCCAGAATTATTTCTGTATAGAACCGAAATGGAAATTTCTTCCACCTCGTGGAGGAGCCAAAAAAAAAAACAAAATAAAAGAAAATAACTGTTTTTTCCCCTCTCCTTTCCTCTCGTTCCCCCTCGTCACCAAACTCTTTTGGTCTACATTTATGTAAATACTTAGAGATGGCTTTCCTAAGTTCAAGAATCTTCCACCCCACAACTTCAAAGTTTGAAGTCTTCCATAATATATATATATATATATATATTTTCATTCAACTTTGCTGATTCCAATACGCTTAACCACAGCATTCCTGATTGCATCAGCCTGCATGCACAGACCATTTTGTTCTACTCCCGACATATAGCTCCTCACTTCTTTCCTTATCATATCTTGCAAAACCGCCAAAAATTCCTGGGTGAAGAACTGCTTCTCCTGCAGAGGCGCTTCCCCGGAAGGTGGAATGGGAAACCCAAATCCTGGATGCCATTGTGGGGTCTGATGAGCAGGAGCAGGCAAAGGCAAGGATACTTCCTGGAGTTGCACGGCAGGAGCTTGCGGTGGAGAAGAAGGGCATGCTGCAGGACCTGAAATCGAAGGATTTTGAAGCAACAAAGGAGAAGGTTGCTGGAGGGTTGAGGCAGGACTGAATACTCCTGTAGGTTCATCAACTGTTGGATGATGGGCAGGACTTTTGGCCGAAGCAGATCCGGGTAAAGATAAAGTGAGAGACGTAGGCGGGTCAGAAGACGAGGGGGGAGCATCGATCTGCTGAATCGGAGGGGAGATCCCGCCGGTACGTGCAACGGGTCGGAAAATATGAGCAGATCCGAAACCCGACAAACTCGAATCACTTAAATCCGACCCGGAAGGACTGCTGGGATTATTAAGGTGCAAACCAGAAACATTCGTACCCGGGCCGACACTGTTGGATCTCTTGAGAGGCTGTTGAGGGATTTCAAAATTGAAATCATCCGAGATAGAAGAGCACCTTCTTTTGAGAGTAGAATTCCAGTGGTTCTTTATAGCGTTGTCGGTACGACCGGTTAGCAAACGGGCTATCGTGGCCCATTTGTTCCCGAACTTAGCATGAGCCCGGATGATGGTATCATCCTCTTCGGCCGTGAAAGCCCGATGCTCAACCTGAGGCGATAGCTGATTACACCACCGGAGCCTACAGGACTTGCCCGATCGACCAGGAATCGATTTGCTAATCAGAGACCAATTTCTAGGCCCATGCTTCTCGACTAATCTCTGCAAGAGTTCATCCTCTTCCGGACTCCATGGACCCTTGATCCGATCGGTTTCTTTCCTCAGAGAAATCGTCCCCATGAGAACAACTCAAAAATCGAAAATCGAAAATCGAAATCTGAAATGGAAGAAAACCCTAGTAGGAAAAAAAATATAGTGAAAACAAAAAAAAAAAAAAAAAGGAAAAAACTGAGGAAATCTACAAAACTGTACAACTGGGAACGGAGAGGCGGAGCCTCGCCTTAGAAATGAGGAAGAGAGTGAAGAAGGAATGGAGGGATTTTATACTCCAGAAATAGGATAGAGATGACCGGTTGCAGACGGTAAGGATTTACCGGTTAAAAGGCAGTTACTATTTGAAAACACAGCTGGCATGGGACACGCGTCGCGGAATGAGAGACTGAGATGGACACCTACGTGATTCACACTTACTAAAATCTCGGGTTTTCCCTTCGGATTATGGAATTTAAATTCAAATCACCGACCGTTTTGGAAGTTAAATCACAGGGGAGAAGAAAGGGGGTTGGGTGGGTGGCGTGGGTGTACGGTTAAGCGAGCGGGATGACTTTGACCAGAGACAGCCTGGACACCATTATATATTCATTTTCAACTTCTTTTTTTTCATTTCTTGTAGCAAAATTAAATGATTACTTATTTTTTAAATTCAAATTTAAATTATTTCTCATTTTTATTTTACAATATGTATATAATATAGGTGATATTTACAGATTTAGTCCTTTTTTTTTTTTTTACTCAATATTGTTTTATTTTTGCTTAAAACTATATATTAATTAAAAAAGAAATTTTAAGTGGGTTTAGTTTGAATTTGAAAGTGGTGGATGATGATGATGAGGTGGCAAAAAAGGACAAAATGTAGAACAGAAACAAGGGACGAAGACAGGCTGTAAAATAAGAAACTGACCAACCCATGCTAACGGCCCTTTTGGCTTTTGGTATCCACCTCCACGTGCCAGTCACACGTGGTTCCTCAATCCCTTTTCTGAACCGCCAAAACCGACTTTAACGTTTTTCTTGCTTAGTGATAAGTTTTGTGATACTGATGTTTTTTCATTTCTTTAATACATTTCTCGTTCCATAAAATATCATTCAATCAAACATTACCTGAAAATTTTATAACCACATTATATTATTCTTTTATTTTATTAAAAAACAAATCAACTTTAAAATACTTATCAGATAAAACTTAAATTTACGTGACGCAAGTTCATCTAAATATAATACTCCACAACTTGCGTTATTCAGTTTTTTTTTTTTATTATTATTATTATTTATATAGTTAAAAAGATAAATATATTTTTTAATGCGTAACAGAAATTTAAGAAACTAAGGATGAAAATTTAATCAGTATATTTATGTGATATTATGGTAATGTAATCAATATAGATATAGTTCATTAATTATTTCTATGCTTCAGTTGCATTCAATAACTTATTTTAATTAATTAATTCCACCGTGCTCGTCAACACATCTTTATTTAACTTTATTATATATATATATATATATTAAACATTTGTTTAATCAAACATTAAATTATTCGATAATTTAAATGAAGAAATATTGCATTTTGAATCTTATATAATATTTATGATTAGAAGTATAATTATAATTTATTATTATTATTAATGTAAAGAAATTGAATAGGAGTATATGTAATGTTAACATCAAATTGAAATAAATAAATAGGTGTAGCAGACATAGAATTAAATAAGGAAGTAATGGGTGACACTAGTTTTTCTGCTCCAGAATTGTCGACTACTGACAAAATTAATTTTAAATTACCTTTGTTTCTAAATATCTATTATCACCAACAACTCTTTAGATCCACCATTATTGTCATTCATTTGTAAACAATCTTGTTACATTACCTCCTTTATTTAGAAAATTTTGTAATTAATAATATATTTTAATCTTAAATTTATCTTCCTCTCTGCTGCTTCTGAGCAATTTCTTCTGCTTTTTTCAAATTTATATTTTATAAAATAATAATAATAATAATAATAATAAAAGAAAAAGATAACCGGGAAGTGTGTGCAACCGGTTAGCGGGTAAACGACATGCCTTTAAACTTAAGAGTTTCCAAAAAATTCCATGTTCTCTGAAGAATTGCAGTTTGATCCCTCTGCGCTCTACACTGCACTAAATAATAATAATATAAAATAGTGTGTGCAGTCCCGTAATTTGAGTAAAATAAAGAAAATAGTATAAGGAAGCCGTTAATCGTTAGGCGGGAGACAGCTGTATGAAAAAATAATATAATATTAATAAGGAGAGCGCGTCTCCCCCCGCCTTCCCTCACCAACTTCTGTCCTTTCGCCGTACCCGCACGTTTACGCTCTCATATCCTCCCCGCCAACGTGTCACGTGATTTTATTTTATTTTTTTTAATATTTTTAATTAAAATAAAATGTATAACTTAATTAGTAATAAAATTAATTATAGGGCGTGACATAAGTTAAATTAATTATCATTATTTTTTTGTATTAAAATAATACATTGTAATATCCGAATTCCAATTATATGTACGTATGATAATTTAGATAATTGGATATGTATAGTTTTGTATATGATGTAAAAGAAATAAAGGAAAGAAAAAGTAATAAAAAGATACAAACTTTGGTTAAAACATTTTCCTTTTTCCCCCTCTTTATAAGGGTAGTGTGATATAAGCTTCTTAAAAAAGTATAGCCAAAAGGAATTGAAACTCTTTATGTCATTTAATTTCACATATGATTTTTTCACAACAATTGGGAATTTTTTATTTAAATTAATGCAGTGTATATGATAAATTACTAGACGTCTTGTTTTTAGACGAGGGACCTTTATTTTATAATATTTAAACATACCAATACGATCCATTCATATTGTATTATATTTTTTCTCTTACTTTTAAGCAAAGTAGAAAAATAATAAACAACATTCTTGTATTTGTAGATTGATTCTTTTATAGGGGGAGGTTAGTGTATAATTTATTATACACCCTTTATTGTACAAAATTCCACATGGTATGGAAACAACCGCGACACTTCCTTTGGGTCTGAAATCTTGAGCAGATTAGATTAAATAACGTGGTGATGATAATCATGCATTTGTAGGAGCTATTCTTTTTTTTTTTTTCCTTTTTTTATTACATATATGCGATCAACTTGAAGAATACACACACAAATGTGTATATATATTGTTCTACTACCATTCAAATGATCTGAAAATATATATGTGAAGAAATTGAGACATGGATTTAAAAAAAATAATAATAAATTTCTTGGAGACATCATGATTCCAATCAACGTGGAAATGTCAGAAAAGTGGCACAAAACATGAAAATGTTTTATTGTGATGTTTTTCATTTGATTCGGACAATTCAGTTTAAAGTAATCATTTTTTTCCTTTTTTTTTTTGAAAAAAATAAAATTGGATGGGTTAAATTATCATATGTTATTGTTCATTAGCCATGACGAGGAATCGCAACTTAGATTTTTGTAAACGTGGTTTTTAAAAACCCCAAAACCTACTTTTTAGCAAGTGATTATTATCATTACATAGGAAAATGCTAGACTTAGATTTACTTTAATATTTTAAGGTGAAAATATATATATATATTTAAAAGGTATTTAAAGAAAAGAAAAGAAAAGAAAAAAAAAAGTTTAGAAAACGTGCATGCTTGAGAATCAGTGAACAATTTTAAAGCAACAGAAAGTAATTATTAATGTAAGTCGAGGAAATAGTGATATAATGGTACTACCACTATGCTTTTTCATCATTTTCTTTAATTCTTTCTAACCCCATTTTTTTTTTTTACATTCATATTTTCATAAATGAAGATAAACAATTATCCAAAATATGTTTTGTATTATATATTTGTGAAGAATATTGATATATAATTTTGGGCATGGGAGTTAGGTTTCTCTCTCTTGAATTATTGAAGTAGTACAATGACAACCTACTACTTCGTTATTTACCAAATCATCGTAGTAAGGCTGCCACCTCGGCCCCCGGTTACTGTCCACTCTTCAAAGTCGTAGACAACTAATATTTCTCTGCCTTATCATTATATATATATATATATATATATATATATATATATTATATTATTTTGCCTACAATATATTTTTTTAAAAGAAAATATTTTTCAAATGGTGAAAAGTAAAAAAAAAAAGAGGAGTAATCGAAAAATAGATGAGGCGCCGAATTTCCGGTGGGAAGGACATTTGTGAAGTGATGTGGGATCAAGAAGCGGCCACGTAGACAGGGAAAGGTGATGACTAAACGCCCGACATATGACAGATCAATCATGACCTATATCCATCCACGTAAGAAGTTTGTTAGATGTGGGACCCATACAGAAGAAGTCAAATTGTCCGTTTGCTACCCTTTAACGGGCCTAACTGCAATTTTTGACAAATATTTGAAGCACCACCACCTGCTATGTGTGTCATTATTCATTACTTACTTGCCAGCTATATCCCACTTTCTTTCTTCTTTCTTTCACGAGTCTCGATAAATATACATTATATTTTTTTAAAAAAAATAGTTTCTTCATATATATTATAACTATTATAATTAAGATGGATATTTATGTTTACAGATGTAAATATTATAAAAATTTTAAGATTTAAATTTTTATTAGTAATTTAAAGAAAGATGAATAAGATTAGTAAGTGGTGAAACGTACCAACTTTTACTTTCTGTTCCAAATAATAAAGCTCATCTTATTATATTTTGTTCCTTACAACTTTTGCTAGCAAAATAGTACTACTAATAGCCAAAGGATAAATTCCTCTTTCTTCTTCTTCTTTATTTTTTCCCCTTCAAATTTGCTTTTCGAATATTTGTATTGTGGGGGCAAAGGGGAAAAAGAAAAATAAATCATTCATTCACATTATATTTTCTAACAAAAATCTTTTATACGGTAAACATTTAATACGTACAACCACTTAAATAGTTATAGTACATTGAACCATTAAAACATGTTTCTCGGGAAAAAAAAAATTTTATTTATGAATTTCTTTATAAGTTTAATTTCAAAGAATGTGATAAGAATAAAATCTGTAAATAAAGATCCTCTTCTTAACAAGGACAAGACAGGGAAAACTAGGTTTATGTCGTGCTTCTCGTGGTCTAATTCCCATTTTCCTTTCTTTCTTTATTCTTTATAATAACAAAATCCCACCAATCAAACATATATATATATATATATATATATGTATGTATATAAAGAATCTTTATTTTCTTATAATTAAACTTAAAAACATAATCTTACTATTAAATAAACGGCCGAATGAAAGAAATGTAAAAAAAAGAAAAAAGATCCGCCGATGGAGGGGCCGTAAAGCTGTCGTTGTGCTCTTTTTCTTTAATTTCAACTTGATGGTTTTTGTCTCTCCGTCCATCTTTATGTATATATCTTCCAAAAACTTGAACAAAATAAACAACAATATTTGTTTATACACTTACAGAAGTCAATAAGTGGATTACAACTATGAGAGAAAAAAAAAAGTGTTCAAAATCGGTTTTTATTTATTTATTTATTTATTTATTTTCTAAAGTTAATGATTTGGCCAAAAACCAAACAAAGTTGTATAAGTCATGTTCCGTCCCATCCCATGTTGATTACTGTTTCTCCATTATTAGTAACCAAAGAAAACCCTTCTAAGATTCTCTATATCAAATTTTTTTTTCTTAGTTTTTTTAAATAAGAACAATTTAAATTAAATTTGAATGAAAAAAAAATTAAAAGTCATGTCAAAATGAGGAAGAAATTAAATGGGATATTGTGAGGTCTAAAATAAGTGAAACGTGTTCAATTATGGATTGTACGCAAGTTTGACTCGGTCAACATTGGATCTTTAGATAAATTATAATACTCCCTCCCTACTTACATTTGTACTACTCCATACTTTTTTGTACTCGGTACTTCCTCCTCCAAAACTTCATTTTAACTCTTAATTCATATTTGATTATGTATCATTTATAATTCAAGAAAAATTAAATACTTAAAATTGTGATGTTTTAAGTAATCAAAATTAAAATGGTAGTAATTGATGATGTACATTGTATTGAGAAGTGATTTGAAAGATAAACAATAGTTTTGGAGAAAAAAATGATTCTAAGGTTCAATCAAATCGGTGGTATTTTCATGACAATAATTATAATTCATGGATTGATTGAATCCAAATTTCAACAAAAAGAAGAGGAAGAAAAATCTAAAGAATGGGCCACATAAGGTATTTTTGTTTTGGAGTCATTCTGATTGGCATATTACACCAAGATTGTCATTTTCTAGCAATCTGAGTTTGGGCCCAGAAAATCTAATCTACTTTTTAGAATTGGGTGACCAATTTTTTTTTTTTTAATATATTGTAGGTCTTGTTTGAAAGAATTTTGTGTTATGAGAGTCATCAACACTTTTCTTAATATATATATATATATTGTTACTATTTAATATTCACAAACCCTTAACTCGTTAGGAGGAGAAGTCTTTGTATATATTATATACTAAAGTACAAAACATGCAATAGGTTATGAGTCAAATTAAAGAAATTTAGTTATAACTTGAACATTTAATTGTCAAATTCAACTTAAAATTTTATAAATAAAAGAAAGAAAAAGCAATACGAGTGACGTGGTCTTTTTGTTTTTTTAGTTAAGATAAATCGGGCTTTGGATATTAATAGGAAGGAAAGTGTGTAATTCGGGGAACATTGGATTGGACCTTCTTACACAGGCCTAAGTATCCAATGTCCAATACCCTAACATATGAATATTATGTGGATAATAAATGACTTTTCATATATTATATATAAGTTATTTAAAATTTGAAAATTTAATTATGCTTAATCAAGATTATCATTAAATCTAATCTTTAACTGAATATACAAAGATATTATTCTTTAATCTTTTGGCCAAATATAGAAAATCATCTTTCATCTTGAACGCTTATTCTAGTTAGTCAGTCTCTATTGTGATTTATAATGTAATGTTCATCGTGGAATATCTTGATAAATGTTTTTAATCATTATGACAGTGGAGAATTCAACTTTAAAACCTTTCAATGGAGAATCGGGGAAGAGAAGGATGTTTTAGATGAATTTTATTTGTTTTTTTTTTTACAATTATTAAGATAAGACCTAAGAGATAAAATTTACAAATATACTTATTATGGTATATAAAAATAAAAATGTTATATATAATATTAGAAGAATAGGTGAAATAGGTTGGTACATAAAAGCATGCCTTAAGACAGACAGAAACGAAAGAGTTTCGTAGAATTTTTTTTTGTTTCTTTCTCCTTGGAAACATGATGATTGTTTTGCTCTGTTCGATGTTGTTTCTGAGTGCAGCAGCCTTTCCCCAACACAGCCCTAATAACATCTTCATTCTAGGCGGACAAAGTAACATGGCGGGCAGAGGTGGCGTGGTTAACGGAAGATGGGACGGTGTGGTTCCACCCGAATGTACACCCAACCCTTCCATTCTCAAATTCAGCGGAACCCTTAATTGGGTTAAAGCAGAGGAGCCCTTACACAAAGACATCGACGTTACCAAAACTTGTGGAATTAGTCCCGGATTGGCCTTTGCAAATTCACTACTTTTTTCTAAATCAAACCTCGGAATCATTGGTCTCGTCCCTTGTGCTATCGGAGGAACAAATATCAGCCAATGGGGTCGCGGCACCCGTCTTTACAACCAACTATTGAATCGAACCACGGCTGCCCTCCTCAAAGGCGGGGGTGGGGGTTCTTTAAAGGCACTTCTTTGGTACCAAGGGGAGAGTGACACCATAAATCTTAAGGATGCCCAACTTTACAAGAACAGATTAATTCAGTTTTTCACTAACGTTCGACGTGATTTGAATTCACCCACGCTTCCTATAATTCAGGTTTCATCTTTAAAAATATTGAAATATTATTTGAATTCACCCACGATTGTTTAATTTGGTTGTTGGGAATTGTAGGTGGCATTGGCATCGGGAGAAGGGCATTATGTAGAGGAAATAAGAAGCGCTCAGTTGGGAATTAAGTTGCCGGGGGTGAAATGTATTGATGCAAAGGGACTCGAGATGGAGCCGGATAATCTACACCTGACTGCACCGGCAGAAGTCCGGCTAGGTGAAATGTTTGCCCATGCATTTCTTCAGACACGTCAAAGATAATGACACAATAAACAATACATGTGGGATATAATATCCATGCATACTCCTAACTGCTCTGCTTTTAGGTTTCGAACTGCAAATATATATATATATATATTTATAGTGCAAGTTGTTATTTTTTTTCAAATTGATTTTGTGTATGCTGCATCAGCTGTGTTTGTCATCATCATTAATAGCCAGCCATAAAGGAGCTCCAATTTTTCAATTTTTTTACTAATACGTATATAATAATAATTGGGCTTGGCTATCATGCTAAGGCTAATTTCGTCATTAAACATTGTTTTAAATTAATTTGATATCTATATCAATTTGAGACAAAGAGATAAAATATTAAACAAAGATAATTAGAAAAAAAATTACGACGAATTTTTAGATAGAAAGAGTCTATGTTTATACATTTAATTAATTGTTATTTATTTCTATTTTCCTAATGGAGAGTCCATTAGGGAATAAAGTATGATTTTTTAATATGGTAAAATATTATTTCTTTTTCAAACCGCGGAAATTACCTTTTGTGGGCGGTAGATCCACGAGGGATCCAATTTCTAAAATAATTTATTTATTCCAAAATACATCAAATTTGTTGTACATTTTTTTCCATATAGGTTAGAAAGAAGGGTGAAGTACATGGTATAAATAATAAGGGGGGAATATCGTCAAATTTGTTGTACAACCGCAGGAATTTTCTTGTTTTTTTCCCCCTTTTTCCTTTTACAAGATCCTGTAAAAATGCTAACATTTCTTTGGTTCATTCTTGGATTGGTCCTGCAAGTGAGTTGTTCATCAGCAGATCAAGAAAATTACAACAATGGAATCTTTTCATCCCAATCCCAAGTCCGCAACATATTCTTATTAGCAGGCCAAAGCAACATGTCCGGTCGCGGAGGTGTAGTTAACGAGACATGGGACGGCGTCGTTCCGACTCCATATTCTCACTGGAACTCGTCGATTCTCCGGTTAAATGCTGAACTAACATGGGTTGAAGCTCAAGATCCTCTGCACAAAGATATAGATGTAAATGCCACATGTGGTGTCGGACCCGGGATGGCATTTGCTAAGGCAATGCTGGAAAGGGACCCAAATCTTGGTGTGATTGGTTTAGTCCCTTGTGCCATTGGAGGAACACGAATTAGTGAGTGGGCCCGCGGTTCCGCCCTCTACGGCCAACTTATGCGGCGGGCGGAGGCCGCTCTGCAGAGTACCGGCGGGACAATCCGAGCACTGTTATGGTATCAAGGGGAAAGTGATACAGTCACTCACGAAGAAGCCAAATTGTATAAGATTAGATTGGAAAGGTTTTTCACCCATGTCCGATCTGATCTACATTTACCTTCACTTCCCATTATCCAGGTACACAAGTACAATGAAATTATTACTAATTAAACAATTAAAGATGTTTTAATTGTTTGTTCTGATGCAGGTGGCATTGGCATCGGGACAAGGGCCATACATAAAAGCAGTGAGGGAAGCACAGACGGGAATAATTTATGAAATTCCAAATGTGAAATGTATAGATGGGAAGGGATTGTCTTTGGAGCCAGATAACTTGCACCTTACAACTTCGGCTCAACTTCAACTTGGTGTCATGTTTGCAGATACCTTTCTTCAGTCTTTACCACTTCCTGCTGCTCAAACTAGTGTTGCAGCCAGCAGAAGGTTACAGAATAATTTCTTCTTCTTATACACTATTTTTCAAAAGAGTCAATCTTTTTTAGATAAGAGTACTATTCTCTAATGTATTTTATTACATTTTTTTTTAATTTTTTTTAATGTAAAGTTGCTAAAGGGTCAATTTGAGGTTGATGATGCCTTTGGTATCACGTTACTAGCTTTTGTCAATTGGAAGGGAGTCATTGGAAAGAGCGATTTTTTTTTTTTTTTTTGAGTAGGATTGGTAAGAGATTTTTCTTTTTTGCATTTTCTTGTATTCTCGTGCGTTGGGGGTTGGTGGTGACAAAACGAAAAAAGACGTATTAATTTCACAACGACGTTTGACCAATCTCACCAACAAAAAAGTCTTGAATCATATACATTAGTTAAACATAACCTTTCTTTCCATATTCAATTTTTAAGGAAAGTTTTCCTTATAGGTGAAAAACATAAAAGGGAAAAACTAAATAGACTACTAATCTAACAAAAAGATGATTTATAGGAGAGAATTTAAAATAAAATATAATACTATTTTGTATACAAAATTTGATTGAGTAAGTGAATTTGGTAAGGAAATGTTTGAATTTTTTATTTATATATTTTTTTTCACAAAAATGGACCAACCAGTATAAAAAGAAATAAGTGATTGATAAAATTTCTCCAAAAGAAAAAATAAAATCTAAAGCATTAATTAAAAATTAATCTGAGGCCTAAGTGGCAATAACTGATCCGCAACTCATCATGTAATGCAAATAGAAATGGGCCGTGTGTTGTGTTGAGCCCTAACAAAATTTCAAAAACACAAATATTATATACATATTTTAGACCCTTTACTTTTGAAAAAGTAGCCATCCAAATCTCCAAAGAGCCGTGGAGGATTCATACAACTTTCCATGGAATTGTTACGTGTTTAAATCCCATATGAAGTTGTTGGCTGCCACCTCTCAAAGTTCACCACGACATCCATTGAGCTGTCTCAACTTCTCCGTTAGGAACAGATATACATGAAAAGAAACCATTGTGTCAAACTTGGAAGTTAGGAACAGATAATAAAGACGAAAAAGAGGAAAAGCAGAGCAAACCACTCCAAAACATAACATGTCCACTCCAAAGGTTCTAAGTTGTGCATGTCTTTCTTCACCCTTTTTGACAACATAGGTAAAAAGTATTACTACTAATTTCCTGATTATTTTTTTTGCAAACTGCAGGAAACCCAAGGGAGAAGTGAAGAGGTGAAGGTGAAAACAGTGGATTATAGATCACCTGCAGGAGAAGAACAGGGAGCCAAGAAAGAGAACGTGGAAGTCATCCACCGTATTGACTATCCCAAGGATGATAAGAAGGAAACTCCCGGAGTAATTTCTCAGACGGCTGCTAAAGTGGCAGAAAAAATTCAACCCGCCAAAGAAGCCATCTCTGGTTCTCGTGAACACAGGTCAAAGTGAAATAAAGCAATCTCCTTTTTTTCCTTAGTTTTTTTTCTTTGTCCTTTTTCCTTTCCGTGGTGGTGGGTTGTATAAATTTCAAGTTTCTAAACTTGGAAAATAATTTAATATAATTTGGTTAACCATATTAGATGCAAACATCATTATGACTTTGGGGGTACTTTCCTGCTAAACAAAAGTACCACATAATTACTAATTAGAGCAAATAATTTAAGCTTTTTAAATCTAAAGACTGCATTTATTCTTTTTTTCCCCTTTTTCTACTCTACTCCCAAATGCCAATTTCCATGAACCCATCTTCGGTAGCGCATCCTCTGAACATGCCATTAGTATTAAAACCATAAGCAACTTGTCCGTTCTTGGACACGGCAATGAGTCCAGCAAGCCCTTCATCTAGTCTCTTCTTAATTACATAATCCACCGCTTCCTGAAGCCCTAATTCCTTGTACTCCATTACGGCCGCCACGTCACGCGCAAGTGTCGACCGTATAATGGCTTCCCCTTCTCCGGTGCAGGACACCGCGCACAAGTCGCACGCGTAGGTTCCGGAACCGATGAGTGGGGAATCCCCGATCCGACCCGTCATTTTGTTCATTAGCCCACCCGTCGACGTAGCTGCTGCACACCTACCTTGGCCGTCTACCACCACGCACCCTACCGTCTCCGGCGCGTAGATTTGAATTGGTAAACCATTCATTATGATTGGGCTTTCGACAGCTGAGCCACAGGACTCTATTCCAGTCACAGGAATCCTGTAATCGAACTGTTCCAAAATAAAATTAAGAAAAAAAATTTGTAATTAATATAATATACTGAGAATACTGAAAAGATTTTCTTACGAGTATGGTGTTAGCTTCCTTGGCCAATTTGAGCATTCCCACATTGTCCTCTGTAATAAAATAGTCATTCTCCACCAATTCCACCCCCTACGAAAATCAAGACAAATTTTAATTGAATTGTTAATTAAAAAAAAAAAAGTAAGGAGACAAAAACTGAATTCAACATTGTTTTTGTGATCTTCTTGAAACTCTGCTTTACCCAGGAATCTGGGAGAAAGAGAGGGAGAGAGATTAGTTTTATTATAATAATTTAATTAATAAACCTGCTGTTTAGCGAAATCTTCGGCGCCAGAGAAGGCTAAATAGGAATGGGGCGATTTATCCATGACGAGTCGGGCGAGGGAGATGGGGTTCTTAACGGTGGTGACTCCAGAAACGGCGCCGCATCGCCTACCGGTGCCATCCATGATGCTGGCCTCCATCTCGACGGTTCCTTTTTCAGTTAGTGCAGATCCACGGCCAGAATTGAACAGGGGATCAGATTCCAGTTCCCTCACCTGTAACGCCGCCGCACCAGCAATTAAAAAATTAAATTAAATTAAAATTACCGATCATTCATGCATTGATTTGCGAATGAACATGCATTCGAATTCAATTCAGAAATTAATTAAGCGGAGAAAATGGCGATGAAAAAAAATCGTACGACGAGTTCAACGACGTCGACGGCGGAGAGAGACGATCGAAGAGCAGAGATGCCTAGATTGAGGCAGCGAGCGAGGAGTTGTTTTGCTTGATCTTGACGTTCAGATGGGAGGTTGGGATCGACACCAGCGCCACCATGCACCGCAATAGCCCAACCGCCCATCTCTGTTAACAGTATATGTAGGCTAGCCGGAAGTATAGCACTGGGAGAACTAATCTTTCTCCTTCTCTTACTCTACGAATTACTGAGCACGGGACCTAACGCTTCTCTGGGCTGCTGAATTTATAGGCATTTTCGGACTTTAAAAAAATCATCAATTTTTTTTTTTTTTTTTTGCAAGCTGTAACGCAGTCTTCTACTCTTCTTCGGTATGTATTTCCTTGCTCCTTTTTTTTATCCCCAATATATATATATATATATATAGGTACTGTATATAATATTACCGAATATTACATTAATAATATAATTAATGTGCATTTATTCATTTAATTTTTTAATACTTTTATAATTAAAATACAATTCATATTTATTGTTTTAATTGAATTAAGTAAAATCAAAGTATATTTTATTACACTCATTATGTTGTCCATTACAAGTTTTAAAAGATGGAGGGAATAATTTTTTTTATATATTTAGATATATATTTTTATATGAATCTATAGATGCTTAATGATATATTACTTATTAAAAAAAAACCACAAATGTAATTAACAATAGAAAGTAAGAGTAGAATTCATAGAAAGTAAACAGATTTTTTCATTTTTTACTTTGAATTTTATTGTATGTTTTTTATTATCTATTAAAATTAAAATATTTAAAATTTAAAATTTTTTATAATAAAAAGTGATTTTTAGTAATTTATATTTGCCCCAAAAAAACTTATATTTGAGTTATATTTATAAAAACATTTAAAAATTAATTTTAAATTGTAATAAAAAATGGAAGTGAAACAAAATATTATAATAGGTTAGCTAATATAAATATTTTAATTGGAACTAACTATTAAAAAAATAGTAAATTGTTTTTATACACTTGAAATTGAAATTAATAGTACTATTATTTTCATATTTTATAATAATTTAAGATTATTAAAGCAGAAACTTGCAATTTTTTATGAAATAATTTACTATAATTATTTGCTTTTTATGTAATAAAAAAAATAAAATAAAAACATAGTAAAAATTTATACATTACGTGGAAGTTGATTGTGAAAATAACTATAATTTTTTATTTTAAATTTATATTAGTTTTTTATTTCTTTTTTAACTGTTTTATGCAAATCGTATTATTCACCATAAAATTTAATGTAACATGTTGTATTTAAATAATTATTTTATTTGAATTTAAAATTTTATTTAAAAGAGAAAATTAAATTTCTTAGATTTAAATTAAAATAATTATTGTTTCATATCATTTATTTTTTATTGTTAAAAAAAAAAAAAAGAAGAAGTAGTGCTTTATTAATCAGTACCAACAGCATACAGCCATATGGAAGAATTTTAGTTCATCTTAAATAATGCTTTTGAGTTAATTAAATTTGTTAAACATAAAAATATTTGAAAATATTTCACCATTTTCAAAAATTTATCTAAATTATAAAAGGTAAACATCCTCAATAATTTGGACTTAATTGTTTGGTTTCCATCATTAGGAAGTTTCAATTTTGGAGAAAATAATAGTATATAGTATGTTTATATGGTTGTAATAAACAATAATCACCTATAAATGAATTTATTATTTTGTAATAATATATTTAATTTTTATACTAAGAGAAAACCACAAAAGAAGTTTGATTACATGTGTTTTTAATCGTATTTTAAAATAAATAATTGATGATAAGGATTATGATTGGTTATTATTGATGACTAAGGAACACGATTGTGTTTGAGATTAGTCTAATTTCTTAGCAGACAAATTTCAATTAAAATTATTAATTCTGACATCCCATGAAACACATCGCTCTCTTACGTTTGCCTTTCCTTTATTTATGTATTAAAAAGTAGGAATCTTGATATGATTTCACGTGGATGCTTCCACGAATTATCTACCCATTTATGTGTCCACAAAAATAATATTTATTTATTTTTTTTATAATTATCACAATATCAAATAACTATTAATATTTATAATAAGATAGATCTAATTATAATATATGTATATATATAACTTTAATATTTATAAATAATTTTTTATTACAATTAAAGAATATCATCAAACAATTGAAAAGAATTCTTATTCTTTGTGTTTTGCAATATATATATATTGTTATAGATTTTGTTCGTGACGAAGAAATGACAAGATATACATATATATTTTTTCGAATGGATTCTTTATTGGTTGATAAACAAAACATGCATAGGGAAAGTCAAAGACGACTTTCCTTGGAAATGCTGAAGAAAAAAGACAACTCTTTTTAATACACGGGAAACCCTAATATAAAGGTCTCTTTTTTATAAAAATAAATTCTAATAATGTTGCTTGGAATTTTTTGAATTCACTTTATTTTATTCATCTCATAAATCAATTATATTAATTAATATATTACTGTTTACGGACTTTAGAATAGAATATATGTAATTTTATTCGATTGTAATTTGATCGCAAGAAAATCCGAGCATAAATATATTTACAATTCTATCTTTGTTTTTAGTCCAATCTAAATCAAATTTAATGAAGCCAAAATTCTTGCAAAATTAATTTTCTGGTCCGTTTGATTTCGGTTTTCTATTTTGACTTTTCTTCTTACTGTTTTTATTTTTATGGGTAGTTAGATTTTTCTTTCTTTGAGGATGCTCGTTTTACCGTCTTTGGTAATCGTCACCACATTCATTCTATTCGGTTTTAATTTGTCTTTTTCTTTCCTTTTCTATTCTGTTTTAATTATAACTGAATCTGTGTAATTTTGGGCATGTTTTTCTTCACCATTTAAAATTAAACTTGATTTTATTTATTAGATAAATGCATTATATTTCAAAATAAATAAATAAATAAATAAATTCCTAAATATAAATAAATAGTAATACTATTATATAAGTTAAAAATATGATAAAAATCTATTTAAAAAAAATATATATAAATAAATGGTACGAGTTTGACGGGTTTTAAATTTAAAACGGGAGAAAAGGAAAAGCGGGGGCCCACCTTAGATTCGGGAATCACGAAAAATCAGGAGAAAGTGGAATCTAAAGTGAAGATTCCAAGTTGAAGTAAACACGTGAAGATCTTTGTCATTCCCCAACGACATGGGTCGTATCTGCACCAAACGACTGTCCTTTTCCGCTAAATTACAAAATAAATTGCATGTGTCGTTCCCATTCATTGAATTATTTACAAAAATCTGATTAAATTATTAAAATATTTTTATTCGATAATTTAATTTAATTCCAAATGAAGGACGACCGGTCAAATACATGATTCCGTCTAGAAACAATAAATAAAACTTATTTGGGCCAATTTGGACTTTTCCTTTAATAAAATAGTTTATCATAATTCCTAAAATATCTGGGCCTCCATTTACTCAAGCAGCCCATTTGTAGCCCATTTTATTCCCCCGAGTCTCATTAAGATTAAGGCTTGGTCCAAAATCCTAGTTCCATATATTTAATTTTTTTCCTTTATGATAAAATTAATTATTTTACTCAAATAGGCTCTTAACTATTTTTAATTGAATTCAAGTTTCAAAATAACAAAAATATTTAGTAAATGTAATTTAATTGGTAGTAGTATTATATATATAAAAATATAAATTAAGAGAAAAATAAAAAGGGAAAATGGAAGTGGCTAGAACGTGTGGTGGCGCCAAATTCTTATTTGTTTAATACAAAATATGGGCCATATATGTACTGCGTGTTACAAAAAGATTGTTAGTTTTGTTGTTTTGTATTGAAGTTAAAAGGCTTTTACACACTGAGATTATTCGGACCACTATTCCCCATTTTTCTTGTTATTTTCCTTTTGTCACCTTTAGACCTAATATATATATGTATCCCTGTCCCCGGAATTTCATATCCCGAATCATTATACTCATACAAAAATCCATTGTCTTTTTTTTTTTCCCCCCCAAAAAAAAAAGTTCAAAATCCCAAACATTAGTCCGTGACAGTACGAACAAGACGATGATACATCAAAGCTCGAATTTATTTATATATTTTAAAAAATTTGGGATAGAATTTATCTTTTTTTTTAAAAATAAATAACGAAAATATATATATATATATCTTTTAACCTTGATAAATATGTTTAAATCTAACTAATACAATTTTGATTTTATTAAAAATATTTAGATTTAAAAAAAGAAAAAAAGAAAAAAAAAAAAGAGGTGATGGAGACGGGACAGGAAAGAGGGACCTGCCATAGAAGCAAAAGGATCTAAAGAGAATCCACGAATTTTTCGGACAGCTGCAGATTGGACCACGTGTATGATGATCATGATGAGTACACACCACACTCATACATTTGCTTATCTACTTTGCCAGAATTAACAGAGAGCTTTTTTTTTTTTTTTTTTTTACTACAAAGATTTTAATAAGTCCTATATTATCTATATATATAAATAAACTTTGAGGAAACAAGAATGCTTGGCTCTGTGTCTTTCTTGTTCTTCTTCTTTAATTGAATGTTGGATTTGGAATTTACCTGGGATTGAGACACATCTCTGCCTCACAGCCCTACTACATCATTGGATACTCTCCATCCTTTTACACTATGCCAGCTTTGTTCATATTTATTTTTCAAGAAAACGAAAAAAGAATCTCTTTCACAACATTAAATTTTACCCCACAAAAGAGAGAAAGAAAATAAAAAGGATTCACGAGATCGAAGTGGAAAAAATTATATAATATATATATATATATACACACATTATAAAAGATCCTTTACAATTATGTCAACCACGCACTGTATGTGTAAAAAAATTTGTATTTTAAATCTATTTTTTGTAAAAATTATTAAGTCATTCGACTAATTCAAATTTAATTTAAAGTTGGTGTAAATGTAGTTATTGTCAAATTATATCTACCATCAATAAGAATGGTCCCTTACATAAATTCTCTTGCAACCTACATGCTGTTTTTGCACAGGGGAATCAATGTTACAACGTTTGATGTTAACGTTTCTGTTTTTGTTTTTTTTTTGTGTGTTATTATTCCACACACAATGCTACAATTTTTCAATTTTTCTTTTTCAAATCTATTTTAGTATATAATAATAATATAAATTAATATGATATTTTTTTTAAGGAAAGAGTAGTCATTATCGTTTAATTTATTAATAATTATTGTACTAATAAAACATAATAACTAGGGTTCATGAAGGTGTTCTTTGTTGTGTCATTATCAACTTTTTAATTTGTGGTTTATTTAATTCATCTCATTCTATATATTATATTTATTACATAATTAGGTTATACCTATTCCATATTTATGTGTAAAATTTTCACTTAAATCTAATTAATTGTAACCATAGACATAATTTATGGACAAAATATTAGCTATTTTCTTGTAGCTCTTCTCCAATGAGATTTGGCAGATACACTCGTTGTTGTTTTCACAAAATGAGACCATTATTTTCTTAGCAAGACTTGTGTAGTATGAACATTAGGTAAGAATTATGTTGAAAACTTGGAAGTTATTATGGGGCGGTCCAAATTGATTGAGTATTAGGTGGATTGTACTACTCCATTGATATATATATATATATATATATGTGTGTGTGTGTGTGTGTGTGTGTGTTTGTGGAGTTAATGCCAGACATGGAACTCAAGGTGGATAACCTAATTTATTATCCTTCTCTCTCCATCTCTAAAATCAATATGTCAATATGAAACATAATGGTAGAATTAAAGAATTGTTAACATTTATTTATGGATGGTTAATTTAAGTAATGTCTACTAATTATCGTTTGAATTAAATACGTCTATTATTAGAGGTATATTTAGTCTTAAATTTTACAAGTGCATATACGAGCGTGTACAAGTTCATACTCAAAATCTCCTTTAAGCAAACTGTTTACCAGCTTAGTTTTTTACTTTAAGTTATGTTATGAAATTGAGTAAGATAATGACACAAAATTATAAATCAAAAGAAATAAATAAGAGAAAATGCACAAAATATACAAGAAAAACCTAGAAACAAAAAATTATATACAGAATAGAAATGAATTTAATATAGTCAAATTTTACAAAAGAGTTTGAAATTAGGCATCAACACAAAAAACTAAAACCCTAAAATACACTTACAAACATACATTGAACCATATGAAACATCATTACCTTACCAGTAACTCTTAATCTTTCTTTTAAAATAACTTTTTATATCAAAATTTGAATAAGAATTTCTAAATGATTATCAAACTTAAAATAAAAAATAAAGTTAAAATTTGAAATCTGGATTTCACTTGTAACTTTTGAGAAATGATTGGTTGTTGTTTAAGGTGGGGGAGTAGTAGTTAGTGGGTGTAGTAAAGTGGGAAGAGGGTACAATAGCTCTAAGTTATGAGAAAGTGAAACAGGAAGTGGTATTAATGTTTGAGTAGTAGTAGTAGTACAGCTAAGTACCAACTGATATATATATATATAATTCAAATCCAACATGTGCAACCCACTCTTCTGCTGTTTCTGCATCTTTACCTTTCATCAATCTTGAGGAAATTCAGAGAGAGATTCTGCATTCAATCCCAGGGAATTTCTATAAAACTCTATTTTTGTGTAATTAAAAAAAGTATTTCTTTTTTATTTATATATATATGTTTTAAAGAGCAAAGATAAGTTTGATGTGTTTCAGTAGCTTTAAGTCCACTGTATTTAACTTCATTCTTTCATGAAGAAACTTGTGCCCTTTGGGAAAAAGAAAGAAAAGAAAAGGGCTCTTACTAAGTCTTAGCTGCTTGTCGTCTTTATATATCTCTATCTATGTTTTTCTGAAACTTCCTTCACCATATAAAAGTCTTATTCTCTTTTCCTTTTGTTTCTTCTGCAAAATAAAATACGATACAAGTAAAGTCAATACCTCATTTGTCATGATCTGAATTCAAATTTATGAATTCATTTTATAATTATACTAAAGTTTTCAAAAACTTTAGCGGCATAAAGAATTTGTCAAGAAAATGGTGTTAACAAAAAAGGGTCAAAAGAGAGACAATATACACAGTAGGATTAAAGAATATAAGGCACTATCTACTAAAAGAAGAGAAATTTGCTAACTGGAACCAACTCTTTTCTTTCTTCCTTTACCTTTTTATATACATATTGTCACTAACTTCCTCCCAATTTCAATATTCTCTCATCTTTTACCTTTTTTCTTTTTTGTGTGTGTGTAGTTGTATGCTAATGAATCTAATAGCATCCAAATTGTCTTTTAATCTTTTCTTAATCCACCTTTTAAACACTGCTAAATCTTCTTTTACACTTTAGAACCTCCATCAACTTTACCCAATTTACAGCTACCTACCTCCAAATCTATCCTTTTCTCCATGATTTTTTTAGAATATATATATATATAAGTGTAACTTTTTAAAGTTATTTGAACATACCAGTTCATAGTGTTTGCATAAAATATATGCTATTAAGAATCTCCGGCATTCACGGTAGGGAGAAAAGGAGAGTAGTAATACTTAAATGATTAATTAAGAGAATAATGTTTTAATATTTTTTTCTTCTTTTTTTTCCTTACTTGGAATGATTATTTTAATTGCCAAAGTAATCTTGATTCATTATTATTATTTTTCTTGATTGAAGTGATTTTGAATAAAAGCAAATGTACCAGTCCTTTCTTGGAAATCTTTTCGGGTAACAGCTAATTCCAAAAGCCAGTTCATTATCATTTATTACAAGTTTAAAATTTTCATATTTTTATTTTTATTTGAGTTTCGAAACATAATTAAAAATAATAATTTTGTGAAATAATAATAAGGGTTAAGGTCAAATAAACAAAATGTAATAGTAAAAAAGAATGGCCGACAAGATGTTCCTCCATACACAAACAAGCATACAAAAATCAAACCTTCCCGGCTTTGATATTTTTGGCCACATCCGTCCCTTTCTATGTTGAAAACCGAAGCAGAAGACCAAATACCTTCTCATTTATTATTTCTACTATTATTATTATTTCATGTCTTTGCCCTAAAGGAAATGAAATCTTTGAATTTTGCCTTGGTAAAATGCATCATCCCATTATTAATTTACTCTTCTTTTATTAAGACAACCACCACGAGATGCTGTCTCTCTTTCTCTAAGAATCTTCTTACACTAACAAAAAGGAAAGAAATAAAGAAAGAAAGAGGTAGAAATTTAAAGAAAACTGCCTTCAAATTTTTTTTTTTTGAATTTTCCTCTTTCTTTCTTTTATCTTCCGGATAAAATGCAAACCATCTCCACCTTTCTGCTTACAAGGGAACTTCTTGTCAAATAAATTTGTAGAGATGGTGGGCAATTTAACAATAAAAAAAAATAATAATAAAATTTATTGAACATTAAAACTAGTCCCGAAGGATAGCCAGCCTTCCCTGTTGAGGACGTTATATATATATATTGTTGCATGGGGGGTAAGGCAACGGCAGCGGTTTATACTTGGAAACATAGAGATTTTCTTTTTTGATTTGGTCGTCCGAACTTAGTCAAATGTCAAATAATCAGTCCTTGGCCAGCCTTGTTGATGGTGCTCTGCTTTTTTTAAACAAGGGCTCTGGCGAGGAAGATACCGATGCCGTTGTTGTCGCCGCCGCTGCCGACCATGAGTCGTTAGAGGAGGAGGTATCGTAGCTGAATGACATATCCATCACACCTCTGGGACTTCTCGGCAGTGTTGTTGTTCCGAACTTACGTTTATTATTATTGGATGATTGAAAGTACACCGCCGCGGTGGATGCCACCACAAGCATTAGCCTATAGCATTCTTCCACTTTTCCCTGCTTTCATAATTCGTATAGAGAATTATTATTACAAGAATGTTTACGGACACTAATTAGCATTAATTAATGAACCTTAAACCAACCTCGTTGATTCCGAGAATACCCAAAAGTTGTTCTCGGTATTCTACTCCAAGACAGGGCTCCACACTATTGAAAATGTGCAGCATTGTGGCCGTGGCAATTACTGAAGGAAGATAGCACATGAATCTGCAATCTGTATATTGTAGAAATAATTTAATTCATGAATCAAGACCCCACCTTTTTTTCCTTTCTTTTTTTTTTTTCTCCTTTTTCAAATGATGCATGATATGATGATGATTGATGCCTATACCAGAAATGACAGAGAGAAGAAGACGTTCGCATCTCCTGAGGAATTCCCAGCAAGAATGGTTCTTTAAGCCTAGTCTCCTCGTAACATAGTCGATGAATGAAAGTGGAGTCACCGGGTTCATTTTCCATTGTAGAGTAGAAAGAATCAGTATCTCCATTCTTTGTATTGTTTTTGCCTCAAACACAAATTTAGAATCCTCCACCTAAAGAAAATATACCAAAGCACCCCAGAAATCAAATCAATCGATTAATTAATATATACAGAGTAACAAAACAGAGAACAAGTAAAGATCCAATCTTTATAACAAAAAAATTCATACTTGGAGATCTAAAAGCAGAGGAACTTGAGTCTCCTCAACTTTAGCAGCAAGAGAAAGACAGGCCACACTAGCAAGTTGAGTCATCCATGGCTTCTTCTCTCTGTGGGACTGGAAACAGCAGCTAAAAAGAAACCTATCTAAATAGTTGAGTGCAAGAAGTGCAGTTGCAGCAGAGAAAGAGTAGTAGCCAGAAACCTTCAGTATCCACTGCACAGCCTCAGTTCTAGCATCATCAGCCAAAGATGGGTTCCCATTACCACACAAATCATTCACTACCCTTTCTTTACTCAAAAGAGAGCATAACTCTTCTTCCTCCCAGAACAAATCTTGTTCCAACAACAATGGAGATTTAGTCATGCTCACAACATTGTCATTATTATTATTATTAGTACAGTAACTCTGTTCTTCAATGAAACAGTTTTCTCCATCCACATCTTCCCAATTCTCTTCTTCACAGTACAGAGCATCCAACATTAAAGATGGAAGCTTTTGTTCGTTTTGATGCTGGTGATGAGCCATCTCTTCAAAGAAAAGAGCACTGTGTTCACAATGTTGTTGCATTCAAGATAAGATTTTGTAGAAGGAGGACAGGCCCAAAGGCAGACCTTGAGCCATCTCCTTTCTCTCTCTTCTCTCTTTGAAGGAAGTTGGAGGGAGTGTAGAATGGCTGCTAATGGTATGGTGGTTTTATTTGGTTTCTTTAGACTTTTGAGTGCTCTGAGCATTTTTCTTTTTTTCTTTCTAAATATATTTTTAAACCTAATGTTATGCTATTAGGAGGGGAAATTAACGGGTCATGCAACACAATAACTCGACACGTGACATTTTGTATATATATATATATATATATATATATATTTTTTTTTTAAATTATATCTCAAATTAAATATAATTTATAATTAAAATTTTAAAAAAATATATAGAGAGAGAATAGGGAAGTGGATCTGAATAGTTATTGACAGCCAATAAGACGCCTGTTTTTCCTCGGTTGATAGGACGGAATCTACGGTCTAAAAACAGCGGGGTTTTTAGGTAGGGCCAGAGTAGGTTATGCGACATTGTTTATTTATTACACGAAGACTTCTCTCTCTTTTTTTCTTCTTTTTATTTTAAAAAAAAAATTAACCGAAAAATGTGAGAAACTCGCTTTTTTTAAACGCTTCAAATTAAATATTACAAATTAAAAATGTATTAATAAATAATAATAATAATAAAAGATAAAGACAACAAATATTTTAAATAAGTAACATGTGAAATTTCATAAATCAAAATTGTGATTGTAAAAAATTTATTATTTATTTACCGACATAACGTTAAAGAAGGAAGAAAAATGGTCCATATATATATATATATTTGGTGGACCAATAAAATAATACTGTGTACCTCCCTTGCTAAAACCCGACCACTGTTTACAAAAAAGACAAAATTTCCAACTCTATTTTTGGAATAACATCTTAAATGCCACTTAATTTCCTTTTTCCTTTTTTTTTTATACTTAAATTTTAACTTTCATCTTACAAAGTATTTGTACTTCTGGCTCGGTTTTCAATCATTGTGTTTATACTTTTAAAATCTACATCTAATTTATATTATTTCTAATTAATTATAAATAATTAAACCCATTTTTTTTATATATATATATATAGGAATGGGAGTGAAAGAATATAACAAAAGATTCAAACTGGACCAAAAAAAAAAAAAAAAAACAAAAAGCCGGTAGTGAGAGATTAGCCCATAAAATTCAGATCCTTTGCAGACAACTTGCTACTTCCTTTGATTTTTCAAGTTTCAACGTTAGACCAGACAAAGAAAAGAGGTGATGTTTTCTGGCAAAATGTTATGATCTCTCTGCTTTTCTTAATTTCTTTATTCTTGTTTTCATTTCCCTAAATCTTATTCTCTCTCACTTTCTGTATAATTAATTTTATCCTTTCTCCCATTAATTAATACACTCGTGATCTCATACATATTAAAAAGACATTTGCAGAAACCTTAACTTTTTTTATGATGCAGTATGGTATATTGGACTTCTAGTTGGATGGTAGATGGAGATCAAATATTAATTTCTTTCTTTACCAACAAACAAAAGCGTACAAAGACTCTCCCAACAACTAACAAAAAGAAAAAGAGAGCAACCAAAAGTTGTAGTGCATGCCTTCTTAATTATTCACACACATATACATATATATGACTTTTACATAATCAAATCAAGAATTTTGTATAAAGCTAAGATGAAGGGGATTTCTTTTAAATATTTTTTATTTATTTATTTATTTTTTGTAATGAGAATGAAATTGCATGGAGAAAAAAAAAAGAAAAGAAAAACTTTGGTAAGATTTGGTTTGGATTTCTGGTCTTTGGTAGAGCTAGCTAGTTGAGAAAAGTTTCCCATTAATGTGTTTCCTTTAATGTGTAGCTGCATAATGGAACTTAATTGTTAAGAGCTGCCTACCCCTCCATTTTTCTTGTAAAACAGACAAATGACTGAGGTAAGAGGGGGAAGAGTGAGAGTGAACACAGTATATACACATAATATACATATATATATATATATGTATGTATTGTAGGTATGTATGTTTGTATGAGCAGTCAGCACATTTTTCAGTCACTTTAATATTTTTCCACTATGAAGTGAGTAGTTTTGTAGTACGAGAGTGTGGGACTGAATATATAATATGTTTATATTGGTTATTTTTTTCTTGTAAATTGAAGAGAAAGGGACGAAAATATGACTCTCTAAGTGCATTAATTTTACCAGAATTATACATACAGTGAAATTATGAATCATAGGTGTACGAGTTGTTTCATTGCCAATATAGATAGATGCTTGTAGGGTTTCTGCTATGATAAGTTGCTTTCTTCCTTTTCCTTTTCTTTCTCTTCTCTTCCGATCTCACCCTTCTCTCTCTTTTTTTTTTTTTTTGGTTTTCTTTAAAGCTCAATCTTCGAGGACTGAGCCTAGCTAGAAAGTAAGAGAGGGACAAAAGAATGAAACCACTGTCGACCAACTCATGGATTGATCATATCTCTCTTTCTTTTCTTTTCTTTTCTTTTCTTTTTCTTCCTTCTTTTTTTTTGGTTTGATTTGAATCAGCTTTAATATAATACACACATGATTAACAGTAATTTTGAATGCAGATATGAATTCTTGAAGGGGAAAACCTTAGTGGGATGATGAGTTTTGTGTGTGTGTGTGTGTGAAAACTTAATTTTAAAGTCACTAAGAAGAGAAGAAAAAAGATATATATATATATACACACACACATATGGTATTGATGAATTTCAGAAAGAGGTGAAAGTGGTCAATGGTTGCTGCTAGGTGCTGTGTTTGTTTTTGTTGTTATAGAAAGTGTGGCGTTATGGCAATGATGCCACCATACTCACTTTTTTGACATCTTTTTAGAGACATACGAATGCGATCATTTCTATTTCTAAACATATACTTATATATATATATATATATATATATATATATATATGTATGTATGTATATACACACACAAACACCTAATTCCAACATACATTATATCAAAAGCTCTGATATGATCCATCCGTTTTTCCTTTTTTGTTTCTTCATTATGGTCAAAAGTCTTTGATCACTCCACCACCACTACTTTCTTTTGGTAAAATTACTACTATTACGAATTAAACTCAAAATCTTTCATAATTAAATAAAAGGATTACTACTATGAACCCAAAAAGAAAAAAAAAAAAAGCCTTTTATTGGAACTCAAAGATGGATCGATGATCTCTATTCTCCATAAATAAATAAATATGCAAGAATGGTTGTACTACTATTGTGTCTTCAGCTAATGTTTTTTTTCGTTTTGTTTTTGTTTTTGTTTTGGATGGGACCATTCACACCCCATATTTAAGGTCAAGGGATCCTTTTATCATATACGTACAACAAAATCTTTGCTTTGCTGAGAATGGTTTTTTTATTAACACAAGTCTTCTGTTGTTTTCACTTCTACCTACCTCCCACTACTATTTCTTACTACCTATATACCATTCTTTATCTATTAATAAACAAGAAATTCAAGATTAATACCACTAATAATTACGACCACTTTTGCAGAATTATTAGCTTAATAATAGTTCTAATAATAAATACCCTCACTATATAGCAGTTTCTTCCTTTCCCTTATAGCTCCAGAAGCTATATCGTTAATTTCTCTGCACTCTCTACCTCAATTGGCAAAAGCAAAAGATGAAATTATATGCACACAAGTCACTTTGAATTTGTAATAAGAGTTAAAGAAAAAAAGAATATTAGAGAAGAAGGCAAAAAATTATGATGGATGAGGAGGTGATGAGATAGAAATGATGGGGAGTGTGCTTAGATAGTTATAGTATTGGGCAGAAAATTTGTTGAATGAGAGTAACTAAGGAGACATTGCAATGAATTCTTCCCGTTTGCAATAAAAATTTATACATTCTTAGAACAAGTAAGTTTAGTTTCACTACATCTACCCCATTTCTCCTATTTGTATTGTAAGAAGAAATTAAATTCTAACCAAGTCTTTGTGTTTATGTAGAGCATGGCATTCATTCGTACTTGTAGGCATTGCATGGTAAGTAAGGAACAATATATGTATGTATACATACATACATCATCACTATTTATTTCACATTTTAATTTACGTCTTTGACTTTATTGAATTACTTAATGGGGCAAGATCCTGGACCAATCTTTTTTGTCAAGATCAATAATCCATTGATTCCCAATATTCTTCGTCCATCTATAAAGTAGAAACAATAGAACGGACAAACTTTTTTTTCAAAATTCAAATAAATCAAATGTCTAGCTGTGATATGATTTTCACCAAATCTTTAGCTATATATATTTTTCTTGCCATAACAATGGATTCCAATGCTACCAATCTTCTCTATTTCTTACTAATTAGGTAATACATATTTTTTTTTTGAAGATTTTGGATAGTATTTGTAGAAGCAAGCGTGCTTTTGATCATAACACAGCTTTACTCATTCTCCAACCTGCAAATGATGGATTTAAAAAGGAATCTTGGAAGACTTAGAAATGTCTACAATAGGGTTCCATCTGCAGACAAATTTTTTTTTTTGACTCGTATTTCCAAAGTTTTGTGGTAATTATTTGTTTGTTCTTAGATCTCAAAACAAAGAATTGGACAGAGAAATCAGCTGTACATTTCCAAACCTATTCTTTTGTTTTTACACATGAAAAGGAAAATATATATATATTCCATCTTAAAATTCTATTTAAAATAATGACTGCAGTAGTAAACACACAGCATCAATTATAGTGATTGCAGAAGAAAGGGGAAGAAGAAGACAAGGCAAATGGTCGGAAGGAAAGCAAATAAAAGACTAATAAGTCAAGAAATTAGCATTATTAACAAACATGAGTAGAACAAGTCAGCCAACTAACATCTACTACCATATTGACAATTCGCAGGGGAGAATGGAAGCAAAGTCTCCCCCATAATAAGCAAAAAAAAATCACCACCACTACAAAATGACAAAAATTTCAGGTAGATTTCAAAGATTTTTTTATCAAGTTTGAAGTTAGAAACCTCAGGTGGTACCGCGTTTGAAGTGTTTTTTGATAAATCTTTCAGCGTGAGAAGGGTATTGTTCTCGAATGTAAGCCCTTAGGCATTTCTGGTAGGAGAAATCAATCCATGCACCATCTGTTCTTACAACAAAGAGACATCTTGAACATCTGTATTGAGGATGCCTGTCCACCTTCAAAATGAGTAGTATTAGTAGTGGTGTGAGATATGAGAGCAAAAGCCAGTAAAAGTAACAACTCAATGATATTGTCCGTTTTGAACAATTCACGCCTATTTCACAATTTAAAACACATCTTTTAGTAAATAGCTTCAAACTCCTACGTAATAACTACCCTTGAACTTCTCATCCAAAATTATCACTCAAGAATTCTTCGTGTCTTTCTATAGACGTTGAAGGTTGTCAAGAATACAATGGCATGATGCTCAATATCAGTCCCCCCCAAATCTACAGGGTAAGTTAGGTAAAACAAGGTGCAACTCCAATGTGCAATTATGAGAAAACATTACAAATGTACAGACATAAACTAGATAAAAGAAATAGGAAGTTAGAAAGGAAGAGGAAAGAGATAATCCCACCATCTGAAATCAATTGTCCACTTTTGACTAAAGTATAAAAATTAAGGAGCTCTTTGATCATGAGTAAGATACTACATTATCCTAATAATTGAGACTGTTAATACAAGAAATGAGTAGAAATGTACAAGTGAAAGCATATTTTAGAAAACTTCTTTTAGGGAGCATTCAACTTAAATGGCTTTCAGCATTGTCCATGGGCAAGAAAATAATTTAGAAACAGTTTAAGCTTATTCGTAAATGCAGTAAAAAAAAAATACACGAAATCATAAGCAGGGTAGATCATTTGTAACACTAAATTCAGGAAATCTGGAAGTAAATAATCCCTCATCCATCTCCGGTCTGAACAAATGAGAAACCTGATATATGCAAATTCTCCTAGAAACCATTTTTAAATTGTGAATTTTCATTCCAAGGAGGTGCCATTTAATGAATGACTATATTAAACTACTAAACATTATTTAACTCACCATAATTGAATCGATACCACATCCAATTTTATCTTCAGAATGAGGGTGATAAGCAAGAAGCCTCTCTAATACAAGTTTCTCATCTTCCGCTGTAAGTGATTCTCCATCCAAGTACCTAAAAGGATCCAGGAATCAAAAGGCTCAAGAGTCAATCAAATTAGCATAGTACATTCAATTTCATTCTGCTACAACTTAATTACTCTCATGTGATTACGACAGCAAGCTCAGATAATCAAGGATGAACAGAAAGTTACCACTGATCAACATGCTTAAATTGAACCATAGAAGTGCAGACTCCTCTTTAAAACCACAAAATATTATTAAAATAGTGAAGAGTTCACTGCATAATTGTCAATACATTCATTCTCATATGTAAGTCAAAAAAGTCCTCAATTTCCATCTTTAGCTCAAGGCTCATCTATTTCCAGGATTATATCAGAACTGAAAACTGAAATGTCCCACAGCCAGCATATTGCACTACATATCAACTCATACACATACCTAGATCGTTATCTCTGTCATATAAGAAGTAATCAAGCATCCATGAACAACTAAATTTGGCATTAGTGCCACACAAACAGAGTAAATTACATCACTGAGAGCAGACTGAAGCTGCACCAACTATACTTCACCTTAAATAACCCTAAAGAATACCGTGATCATGATTTTAAGCTTTCCAGTTTTCCATCAGTCTACCTTGTCAAGCAACTCCCCCGTGTTTTTTTTTTTTTGCTTTTCAAGTTTTCCCTGAAAAAGTTACAAACTTTTTACTTTGCTACGACCAAAATTGCCGAGTGGCTGGCAAAATCCCAAAAAAAAAACCTAATAAAGAGAAGTAAACCCCTTTTAACTAATAGCTACAAGATTCAATTCCACTCACTTACAGTGAATATTTGTCAAGTTAAAGGAAGCAGAAGCACACAAATGGTTAAGGAGGTGATGAATCATGAACAAAAGACAAGAAATTTTACTGAAAAAGTCCAAATTTTTTACAACCATAACATAAATGAGAAACAGCAGCTCAAGAAATTCCAAGTGATAAAGAAGAGAGTGTAAAAAGAACCTATCAGAATGAAGTATTCTTTTTGTGGCACAGATTACAGGCTCTATATCTTTAAGCATTTCAGCTTCTTCATTCTTCCACTTTATCGAATTTGTGTCGTCACATTTGGGTATCTTGGAGGGGTCTCCATTGTTGAGGACACTGATTTTCTGTCCTGCAGATAAGGAAGCAGCAAAGTGGTCGCTCAGAGGAGCCGGTCCGGTCAAAGTGGACCATAGACGATAAGTCAATATAGTGGTGGCGACACGGTGGTGACACGGGTAGAGGCGGAGATGAAGGAGCGATAAGCCCCGGGTAATTGGTACAGACATTATCTGTACTTTTGACAACTCCGGGATTACGGGTTAACGGTAGTTCCAAAAATTCCATTAATCTAGCGGTCATTTGCTTTTTCTTTTTTGTCTCGACTAATAAAAGATAGATTTTTTCTTTGTCCTAACATTAAAATCTAGATTTATGACCAAAACATCTGGAGAATTTAGCTATTCAATCAAAACTACTTGTGATTGTAATTAAAATCCCAAATTATGAAAATTATTATCAATTTATTTTCACATTTATATATAAATATTTTAAAATTGAGATTTTGGGTAATGTTAAAGTGAAGAAAACAAGGGGGAACAAATCCATAGAGTGGCAGAAGGGTTCTCTCCCTCAAGATTTCTTGTCTGGTTATCATCAAACAGCACATGCTCAAATAATGTAATTTATATCCACTCTTCTATATAAATTGCTAACCAAGAAAATTTGCCTGGCTTCAAAACTTTACAATATAATAACTATTTAGTTTAAATCTAATGTTTATATATCAATTATTAATTTGTGTATTTTTTTATATATAAAAAATGAATGATTATTTATGGTACCATTTTATTCCAAAAATTTATATTATCTTGGAATTGAAATAAATTCTTTGTTTTATACATAATCATCAATTATCTATAATCAAATATTATTTAAATATTGGCCACATGAAGCCTTTTTCATTACGTTATGGGATCATCATCTTCTCTTTCCCTTAAAACTAGTCTCATCTATTATTAAAAAACACATTGAAAAAGACAAGCTAGACATCATCTTTGCCTTCTCTATTAGCAAAACAAAGATAACTTAACATAGAAAGTTCAACTATGATTCATTTATTTATTCCACCATTTTATTTGTTATATATATATATATATGGAAAAGAAAGAGAAATTGGAATCATCATCTTCAACTTTGAATTTTCACACCATCCTTCGAATTTTTCTTTGCAGCCCATGTGATCGATCCTCTTTTCCATGCATGCTAGGAATGGCTTGGTAAAACCAATAATAAGACCATGCAGGCTCTGTTCACAAACGTGGGTATATCCCATTATTGCCTTGTCCAATGCCCCTCACTCCATTACCTTAATTTTTTTTTTTTACTTAGAAAAAAAAAAAAATGTTACACATCAATGCGTTCTTCTATTAACGAATAAACCAAAATAAAATTTATTAACAGAAAGAAAACAAATTGGACAAGTCAAGCTATAATAATTATATGGATTGAAATGGTTGTTTGTATTTAATATTATCATTTTCGATCATTAATTAGGAGTCTATGACATGTGTTGAGTTGACTTTAGGACAACTAAGGAGGAGTTTGAATTAATCCAAATTCTTTCCAATAATTTGTTGTTTTCTAGGAAGAGAATAATGATAATAATAAGAATTTGTCAGATTGGGGAAAATGTTGGAGAACTTTCATAATTGAGGGACTAAAGTCCAATTTGACAGAATCTCACCAGTCATATATATTGGAAACGGATGGATTGTGATGCAGCAAAAAGCAAACAGTCCTCACGGAACATCCATGGGATCTGTCGTAGCAGATTCTACCTTTCTTTTAAGTGGATAACGATTTTTTTTTGTTTTTTTTTTCTGAAGACCGAATTAAATCTAATTTCAAGTCCGTCCGCTCAGAAAAAATATGGCTCTCCTCATCGCAAAATAAATTTAAAGAAAAACCAGAAACCATAAAGCCAAAACCACCTGACCTATGGTAGTTTGAGCAGGTTATCTTTTTTATAATTTGGGGCTGTTGCAGGTCTAGTTCTCCTTCTCCTCCTCCTCCTCCTCATCGCCGCCGTCGCTGCGGATTGATGGGCCAATCACCATCCACCATCACTGGAGCAGAGGTCCATCACCTTCGCTCCGTCAAGGCTAGATCCGCGCCTCTCGTAACAACAACCGCCATGAATACGAGTTACATCGGAACGGAAGGGGCAGACCCCGTTGACGTTATCAACGGGGAATTCTCTGACTACATTTCCAATCTTCCTGACGAGTGTTTGGCCTGCATTTTCCAATACTTGAACTCTGGGGACAGGAAACGCTGTTCGTTGGTTTGCCGACGATGGCTATTGGTTGAGGGGCAGAGCCGCCACCGGCTCTCTCTTAATGCTCAAGCCGATCTGTTTGAGGTTGTCCCTTCCATCTTTACCCGGTTTGATGCCATGACGAAGCTTGCCCTCAAATGTGACCGCAGATCTACGAGTATTAATGATGCCGCTCTTATTTCTATCTCTTTGCATTGCCGTCAGCTTACACGGTTGAAGCTTCGAGCGTGCCGTGAGATTACCGACGTGGGAATTTCGGAGTTCACCAAAAATTGTAAGAATCTAAAGAAACTTTCATGTGGCTCTTGTAATTTTGGGTCTAAGGGTTTGAATGCTGTGTTGAATAATTGTCCTACCCTAGAAGAATTGTCCGTGAAACGCCTGAGGGGTATCACCGACGGGGCTGCGGTGGAGCCCATAGGTCCTGGGGTGGCTGCATCGTCATTAAAGGTTATCTTTTTGAAGGATCTCTTTAATGGGCTATGTTTCGGGCCAATGATTATTGGGGCAAAAAATTTGAGGACTTTGAAACTCTTTAGATGCTCAGGTGATTGGGATAGGGTGCTTGAAGTTATTGCAGATCGGGCAACTGGATTAGTGGAGTTACACTTGGAAAGGCTTCAGGTGAGTGATATCGGACTTAGAGCTATATCCAGTTGTTTGAATCTTGAAATATTGCATTTGGTGAAAACACCTGAATGTACTAATGATGGGCTTAAGGCAGTGGCCGAGCATTGTAAGCTTTTGAGGAAACTCCATATCGATGGGTGGAAAACTAATAGGATAGGTGATGAAGGTTTAATTGCCGTCGCTAAGAATTGCCCTAATTTGCAAGAATTGGTTCTTATTGGTGTGAACCCTACGCGGATTAGTCTGGAAAAGTTGGCTACGGGATGTCCGAACTTGGAGAGGTTGGCTCTCTGTGGGAGTGAGACTGTTGGGGATTCAGAGATTTCTTGCATTGCCGAGAAGTGCATTGCATTGAAGAAGCTTTGCATAAAAAGTTGCCCTGTATCGGACCATGGTATGGAAGCATTAGCTGGTGGGTGTCCCAATTTGGTGAAGGTGAAGGTTAAGAAATGTAGGGCAGTCACTTCCGAAGGTGCAGATTGGTTGAGAGCAAGTCGTGGATCAGTTGCTGTGAATTTGGATACAACAGAACAGGAAAACATGGCTGCAAGTGCTAGTGATGGTGGGGCTCAAGAAGGTGGTGTTGAGAATCAACAGGTAGGCGGACAAGTTGGGGGTGCTAATATCACTTCCGGCAGTGGTAGATCAACCTCATTTAAGGCAAGATTAGGTCTTTTTACAGGGAAAAGACTGGTGGCTTGCACATTTAGAAGGTGGTCAAGCTTCGGTAGTAGTTCTCGAAATAATTAGACAATGAATTTACCGAATTGTGAGTGAAAAATGAACATTGGTGGTCTGTTTACATTAGCTTCCTTCGTAACTAGCTGGGCTTCTGTTTTTCTCTGTATTTAAATGTGTGATTTCAGATTACTAATCTTCATTATTGGATCAATGTTTCTTCTGAATCTATAATACTGGTTACTTATAATTGTCTCAACATCTTGCTCCTCATTGTTGAATAGTTATAGATTTTTCCTGATTCTTTGATTGAAGGTGTTAAGCATATCAAGTCTTCAATTTGCAGTGTCTCCTAGGTTGTTAAGTATTATAATTGAACTTTTTTTTTATGTTGTCTTATTTTTCTCTTTTCTGTATGAGAAAGTTTCATAGTTGGGTGCAGTGTTGAGTACTCTGCACCTTGCATAAGGACATCACTTGCCAGGTGGTTCAACATTAGCTAAGTATTTTACTTTTGTAAGAGTTGAGATGCTTTATGTATTCTCCCCGTGGAGCATTGTTTGTTTCCATTGTTGATTTGATGGTAGTTGCTGCTGATTAAATGAACCATCCTGATCACATGATTATCTGTAAATTTTCGTGTCTTTCAGGAGGGCAATCTTGCTACATATCTGATTATATTACTGTTTGATCTTGGATGACAATGCTCAAAGAACTATTAAATTAATGAATTCCTGATGGGGTTGTTTAGCCTTGATTTGTTAATCCTCTTCTGGCACTTATTTTTTGTTTGTTCTTTGGACACTTACAGCACATTATTTTATTCATGGTCGCCTCAATAAGGTCAGTTCCAGACACATCATGTGCTGTATAATTGCACGAAACGTGGCACCCTGAATTCATTCTTCTTATGAATTAGGTCATACTTGTTATCTTCATCACGATGAGGCTATTAGCAGTAATCGGATAAGAAAGGTTCAGTGCCCACGGTAAGCAGTTGTCATCAGATTGATCTTGTCATTCTTTGTCTTGTTTATTTTATTCAGAGAAATAATATAGAAGAAAAAACTATTCCATTAACTTTAGTGAGCTTTCAGAAACTTTGCCATACTACTGATTCGATTTCAATATGCCTGCTTCCCTGCCCTGTTGCATGAAAGAGAGAATCACAACTAAAATAATATTCAAAAGAGAAAAGACATGAATGATCCATTGAAGGAGGGAATTTCCTATTTTCATTACACGACAGAAAAATGAAGAAATGAAAACAGGATGAAACAAAAGTTCTACAACTAATATTTTCCTTGTTGACCCTGTTAAGTAGTCTCTCTTTGAAACCTGAAAATGATGGAAAATAATGTTTATATTTTTCCAAGAAAGCAGTAATATGATTATGGAACGCGCCTTCTGAATGCGCCCAATCCATGCCAAACCTCAATTGGTTTTCTTCTCTTTCTTTGGCTGTGGCCTCTGATATATGATGATTTGACTCAGGATGGTTCCATTAGTCAGAATACCAATTACTGAGCCCATAACAACTTCACAGAAGTTAAGAAAAATCAAATAATAATACTGCTAATTTGGGAAAATAAATAAATGACAGATTGACAAATTTTTAGCAAGGATACCACTCATTGGAGCCCTTTCTTGGAGACTGGTAAAAACTCTCACTGCCAAAAATGGAAGAAATATTAGTGCATGCATATTTATGTTTGGACCTAATACTGATAAACTTACCCATTGAACCTGCAAAGTTCATCAAAGAAGTTAAAAAGCTAAGCTCCCCAGTACTCTTATTCTGCAATGATATTATTATTCATCAAACATGAAGTATGAAATTACAGACAAAATCACAAGAAAAAACAATTAACAACACATCAAGTATACAAGATTGTAATACATAAATATAATCCCTTAAAACAGAAATATTCATTGAGTAGATGTAATCAATGAATGCTCACCTTGAAGTTCTCCCATATTTGTGGAACCCTTGCGAAGAAAAAAA
The DNA here is from genome assembly GCA_027405835.1 of Asclepias syriaca. Classification (NCBI taxonomy): domain Eukaryota; kingdom Viridiplantae; phylum Streptophyta; class Magnoliopsida; order Gentianales; family Apocynaceae; genus Asclepias; species Asclepias syriaca. Next base: position 21,130,347 of record CM049934.1, read on the forward strand.
TTGCGTGCTGAGATGCCTGAAACCAAGCATTTAGCCCATTTTTTAATGAAGAAGAATCAATTCAAATATTAAAGGATTCCAAATTCAACTGGGAATATGACAGTATATTGTCAAAAAAAAAAGAGTGAGTGGAACAAGAAGGGAGATGACAATAAATATAAACCTAAGATAAGAAAAGCTGCTACTCACATATAGAGCCTCGAAAAGAAGTGGATCAATTCGGCCAGCTAAAATAGTCGGTGCAATGGCACAGTATCTGTTAAGAACTTAGTCAAGGGAGCACCTTTTGATGTGAAAAAAGAAGTATAATTGATTCGAAATTCAGTTCGTAGATCCTGTTCAAATTGAAAGATCAGTTTGTAGGATACAACAATGCTCTAATCCATGTTGTCGTTCTAATGGGTTGAGAAAAGTAGTAGATTATTGCAACTAATATAATAGCTGCAACAAACAAGAACATGAAAGGTTAGAGCCAATTAACTGATCATATATATTCAGGAAAAGCACCATACAGAAAAAAGAAAAAAACATAGATGCAAAGGACTCCCCCCAGACATCCATCAACTCCTTTGGCTGATAAAAGAATTGAGAACTTTATGCAAAGGCTCAAGAAATTGCCGTAGATTTTTGACATGAATGTACCTTGAACCAGAAGAAACGCCAGTTCGCCATAAGCTGAAAAAGGAAGCCCTTTGTGAAGACAATACGCCAAGGCTATTGTATACCCAATTACTTCGAGTTCAAAGGCAACCATGCTAAGGCCTCTGACACTCTTGTGATTCAATATTTTCAGTATCTAAATACAGATGCAAAGTGTTATCAACTCAATTACTCAAAACAGTCTTTTGGAAAGGTAATAAAGCTTCCTACACATGATTTGTTAAAAGTCATTAGTTCATTGGAGGTAACAGAAGAAGAAAGGACATTCCTGCTTTTAGTTGACAAATATATAGTACATTCCTTATCTCAAGACAATAATTTCTCTTAAGAAAATAGGAAACCCACAATAATCTGTGGCTAATCAAACTTTCACATAGAAATGCAAAGCAAAAACCTAAATAGAAGAGTGCAGCTGAAAGAGAGTATGCCACCCTTTTCCTTTCTCCAAAATTTTTATATCTGTGCTTCAAAAGTTTCAAATTGCTTTGATTCCTCCCCTTCTCAAGTTAAGTTCACCAGGCTGAACAAGAGTTTTGTTAAGCCAAAATGCCTTTTCCCAAAACATGAAATCACCCAAGCTTCAGAATTCTCAGACAAGATTAAAAAGCCAACCCTTCTCATGTGTCATTGCTCAAAACAAATAGTTCAACAATAAATTAGAGGTCAGAACCAATATTCATGTTTCCAAATCATGAATTATCATAGAACCACTTATTTTTCAAATTAAGGGCTGAAGCGGATCATGGACGACATCATGAATTATAAGAAACCCATTCATAAAAATTCAAAATTTATTGGTTTTCCGAAAGAAAAGAAGATAAAAAAAAAAAAAAGGAAAAAAGTGGATCAAGAACAAAGATAATACACAATCTAGTGTCAACAGTATATAGATGCAATCAAAAGTAGCTATTATATATTAAAGGGTTCCAAGAATCGTTGTTTTTCCTTAAACCTGAGGAAGTTTGACAGTAGTGGAGGCAGCAACGATACAGTAGCCCAGAAGCTTTGATATCAAGGGAAGCAAACAATCTTTTTCTGGGATTTCCCCTTTGCTGATAGATCCCAGCGCACAACCAAAGTCTATACCAAGAAACTTCAACTCAGCCATCTTACGAGTTTGAATTGAATCAAAAAAAATTTCGCCTTTCTCTTAATAACAATGATTCTCACTGTACGAAACTATAACCCGGAGAAAGAAACCAGATTTCTACACCCTTTCCAAAGTATTGATTCCTTGGGCAGACGCAGAAGCTTTAAGTCATGATTTGCGTTTTGGTGTTAGATGAGAAAATACGAAACGTGCCTATACTCTACTTAGATTGTCGCTTATATATATATAAATATTGATATTGATGTAAAAATATCTTAAAAAATAATAATAATGTGATTTATTTATTACAAAATGCTCTCTTTTAAAAGTTTTTTATCTATTTAGCGTTACATATATTTTGCACTATCTGTACCGAGAATATTAAACGCTAACATCTGAAAATTGGGGGCAATACCAGCTTGATTCAAGAAATTAACCCAATTATTCAAGAAACTTCCAATTCTATACGGAATTATCAACGATTGTAATTCACAAACAGAAAAATGAAGAATCCCTTAAAATCTTTGAAAATCTCTTTGACATGTAGTAGGACTCAATATGCTGCTGTGGCGGTGGTGAAGAATTAGTCTAGTATGGCCGTGGCGGATAGGCTGCACCGCCTGCCGGCGGTGGTGGGTAGGCGGCTCCCATGGACGGTGGTGGGTGGTACGTTGAATGGTACTCTGAAAGAGGAGGAAATGATCCAGAAGGCGGAACTGCAGAAACAAACCGTTTTTAGCATTTCATCAAACAGGTTTCAAAACTCAGGCAAAATTGGTGAGTACTGTGATGCAAGTATGGATTAATAATACAATTATGCAAAATGCTCCATGTTTTGTCAATTTGTATGCATATGAAATGTTTGTGATAATTAATGAAACAAGTTTAATTAGAAGGGTATATTATATTGATACCGGAGGGATAACCGGTTGGAGCTCCTGGAGGAGGATAAGGAGGGTAACATGCCGGTGGATGATATGTTTGTGGCTGCTGCAGGGGAGGAGGATAGATAGATGAGGGTTGAGGTTGAGGATAAGGGTACACTGGTCCTAAATTTGGCACTGGATTTGGAGGGTAAGTAGAATGAATTGGCTGGCTGGCTGGTGGATGATACATATTGTATGGGGTGGAAGAAGTTGCTAATGGTGGAGGTAGATGATTTGGAAGAGATGATGAGGAAGCAGGGTAGAAAATGGGAGTGTTTTGAGGCGGCGGTGCGGCGGATGGGGGCAGGCCATTGTATGGAAGGAGAGTGGAAATGGTTGCATTTGGGGTTGCATATAGTGCTGTATATTTGCCAGAGCTTTCTTGCAGATTACCACCTACAAAGAAAAGAAACAAAATTAAGGATGTTACAATTACAGGCTAATTCAGTATAAACAAAGAAAATGATCAAGATCAGTAGGGGGGATATGGTATCACTACCATTAGCAGAGAAATGAAGTGGTGCTCCTACCATGTTTGAAGACCTGTAAATGCAAATACTAAATGGCAGAGTCAGAAGATGATGTTTTGCATTGATTTAAGAAGAACTGAGAGAGAAGGAACCTACTTGGAACCTTTGATTTCCTTCCTATTTGACTGCTGACTTAGTAAAAATCAATGATCAGCAAAGCCAGAAAACAGAAAGGGACCAATGGATTAAATTGAGAAAGTCTTCAACATTATTTTAGTAAGTCATACCAACCTAATGGAGATGGAGATGCTTGAAATTAGGCAAAAATTTTCTTGTATGAACCACTTGTTTGGTAGCCATGTGGTTATTTCCACTAATAAACATACTAAAGTCAATGGCCTTCATATTAATACTGTGTATAGAATCATCATCTCCGTCTCTGATTAGGCATGTTTTTTAGTGTCTTTGCAACCAACTAGTTTGGTTATACATTGGCTTATCGTTGACATTGACTCATTAAAGAATAAAATATTGGCTTAACTTGCAAATTATGGGTTTGAGCTCATTGTTTTAATAGGTAAAGTATCATAGTAGTAACCCTTGATATCTAGCAATGTAGGTTTTATCTTTTAACTAAAATTTTAACTCCTCTTAATTTGAATTATTGGATAGAAAGAGATCTTGATATATATATATATTTTGCTTAGGTGTCCTATATGAATCACAATTATAAGAGGATATCTTTAAACTAATTTATATTTTAGACTATTTTTTTTCTAAACAGATTGATTCTTTTAAATAGCTGCATACATGAATTAGAGATTGAATTATCGAATTTTATATGAGTTAGAGATTAAATTATCGAACTCCGTTAAACTAGAAAGACTCTTTACCAATTCACTTATGACAAAATATTTTTAAGTGAGCCGGGCGAGTAGGCTGTAAGAGAGAAAACTTCAATTTCAAATTTTTGAATGTTGGTTCTCATTTATATAAGTATTATTAATCACATATTTTTTAACTTATAAAAAAAAAAAAAGAAAGAAAAAGAAAAATGACTTTTATCCTCTTGGCCCAAAAAGCCCAGGCCCAAGATCAATCATATCTGGACTCAACCCTTGCCTTCTCTCTCTCTCTCTCTTTTTTTTAGGCTTTTTTTTCCTTTGAGGAAGGACCATTGCCATTGATACAGATAGAAGTGAAAAAAAAAAAAGAAGTAAATTGTAAAATAGTGGAGTCAGATTCCCCTTACTCGGGCTATAAGTAAAAATCAGAAGGCAAGAAAATATTGAAAAAGGAAATAAAGAGAATTCAGATATGAACGCCGGTGGCGGAGGAACAGAAGGCGCCGGCATCGGCGTCATTCAATGGTCGAGCACCCCCGCAGCCAAATGGTTATTCACGGTGTCACAGCGGTACCAACATCTTCTTGATAAATCAACACCACATGTGCTTCACCGTTGGATCTTTTTGTTTTCGATCGGTGTCATCTACGCCATACGAGTCTACTTTGTGGAAGGATTCTATATTATCACCTATGGATTAGGCATCTACATCTTGCAACTGTTGATCGCCTTCCTTTCCCCTCAAGTAGACCCGGAGATCCAGGAGCTTACAGAAGATGGACCCAGTTTGCCTAGTCGGGCCAACGATGAGTTCCGCCCCTTTGTTCGCCGCCTTCCCGAGTTCAAGTTTTGGTATCCTCTCTCTCTCTCTCTTTCTCCCCCTTTTTTCCTGCCTTTATATAATAGATCAAGGTTCGATCTTTATTGGGATTCCGCAATGGGCTTTTATCCTTGTGTACTTTTTGGTCTTTTGGCATTTCGTCTAAATTCCATAACTTCGCTTAATCTTATTGAGGGAAATAAGGACGCCAAAATGAGAAGGTCTTGGGATTGGAGTTAAGTGGTTTCTTATTGGTCTGTTATCGTTAGCGTTTGAGCCGTTGCTAATCTGCAAAATGAAGTTATCTTATGTGCATTTGATCTTTTTCCGGAACAGCCTTTTCTCTGTAAACGGACACGAGAACGTCTTATGAGAACATCTTATGATGGTTGCTGCTGCTTATCTATGTTGATAATTGGTTTTTTATTTGCATTAATAAGCAAAATTCATGTTTTCTATACCACTACATTGTAACTTAGAGGGCAACAAATGAGATTCATGTCTAAAAGGTAAGGTAATGCAACCCTGGGACATGTATTGGGCAGTTTGCGCAGAGACTCCTTTATAGCCATCCAATTGATAGGATCCTTTTGAATCTGCCGACAGATGTAAAAGCAGGAATCACTAGATATTGAATTCTTGATATTAGGGAAAATAAAAATACTGAATTTTTCGATCAACCCAGGGTCAGAATTCTTCTTAAGTGATTAACATAGCACTTTTGTGTGGACTCCATTTGCCCCTACAAAAATTATATGCTAAAAATTGTTTTACAGAAATGTTGAGGGAATTATTTTAATCTAGATTATTAAATCTTACTGGAAATGGAGGGTTAAAAATTCTGTATTCTTCTTTGAAAAGGAAACCTAAATGTTTGTGTGGTATGCTAAGTCTGAAAGAATGTGGCTTTGTGTTTGTATATGCTCACATCACTCGTGATTATATGTATTTGATATGTACATTTTGCCTCTGGACTGCTAATAGAATATATGCTGATTAATTCATAATTTTTGAAAGAAAGGTTCAGAATTAGGTTATTTATATTGGTCCTTTGGAAGCGTCCAAAATAGTAGATTTTTCTACAATACTTCAATATGGATTATGTGAACATATAGTATAGTCCCTTCTTGTGATGTGTAAGTAATTCTATGTTTTATGCTATGGTTTATTATTCTTTGTGAAGAATGCATCTGTTTTGTTGTGCAATTTGTTTGATCATGATATACTGAATACACAGGGGAGTAAAAGAAGAGAAAGGTGTTTTGACTGACATTCTGATAGTAGAACTTCATTTATGGATGGATTGGATCTGGTTGTAAATGATTTTGCTAGTACCAGATATGCTGGATGCTGCATTTAAACTATTCTGTTTTTAAGCATGATATATCCTTCCTAACTGAAATCTATATTTGTCACTGCTTAGATCTTCAAATACATACTTACCTATTCTTAGATCTCCAAGACACTAATTGTTGTCCATATATTTTGGTTCGTTGCTGTTGAATATATTCATGTCAAGGCGGTCTTCTGATCCTCTTATCTATATTAGGCATACTAGTTCACTTACTTTTTTAACACTGAGAAATCCTCCACACTTTACTTTAATCCATGCACTTCCTAAAGTTGCATATTTAAGGATTAAAGCTCTGTTTACAGATGGTTTTTCTCTGAAAGAATTCTTCCATTAAAAATATCTCTGTGACTTTTTTAGTTTCACAAAAAATAGTCAAAGTCAAAGTTTTATTGATTAGTCATAAAAAGGGGTCCAATTGATATTGTTTTATTCATTTTCAGTTTTAATGTGTTGAGTCTATTCTTTTATTATTGTATATTCTTGTTATTTTAATATACTAATTCATATGTAGGACACATTGGTGTTAAATCAACAAAAAATTTATCCAAATAAATTCTTTTTCCATCCTTTACAAAAAACTTAAAAACTGATTCAAATACACCCTAATATTCTTAACTTCTTAATGGGCAGGTATTCTCTATCCAAAGCCTTCTGCATTGCTTTTGTGCTGACATTCTTCAGTGCATTTGATGTGCCTGTGTTTTGGCCAATTTTGTTGTTCTACTGGTTAGTGCTTTTCATTTCAACAATGAAACGGCAGATAATGCACATGATCAAGTACAAATATGTTCCATTCACCTTTGGCAAGCAGGTATGGTATATTACATTATAGTTACTATTTTGAGCTATTCTTTCTGGAGTACTATCCATCTAAACTGTTGCGAAGTAGTTTCCTTTCATCGCATCTCTTTGATTTTTCTTCATATTCTCTAAGTGATAAAACATATATTTACCTGTAACCCTCCTCCTTTTCTTTTTTGCTCAGCGTTATAATGGAAAAAAAGTAACCCCTGACGATGATGCAAGCAGTACCAGAACCTGAGGTTTCAGGTAGATTAAACTGTTGATGGAATTGCTGTAATTTAGGTTGTTTAGGAGGTTATAATCTTCGAGTAGGAGTTTTGGAAGAATCCTCCCATTATCCTTTTTCTTTTGTTCTTTTGGGGAGAAAAAAAAAAAAAAGGGTTCCCTTGTTGTGGGGGGATAAGTTAGTTTCACTATGCCCTGGTGCTTATATGTGACACAGTTTCACTTTTAGACAAAGCTCAATGCTATTAAAGTTACTTCTTCTCCCTGTAAATTGCCGAAAGGTTAAATCTTTCATCCTTACATGTCCTGTACAATTTCTAAAGTATTCAATTAAAATCTAAAATTTTTGTTTTCCTGTATTCCCATGTATTGAAGTCTAATCTTGATACTAAGTTCCCTTGTTAGGAAAGAATCTATCAAGAAATTGTTTCTGATCAACGTGACTGCTGGTTATATTAACTTCTGAATGCAGGCTAGTTGAAGGGGGCCGAAAGAAAAAGAAAAAAAGGAGCATTATTGCAGAAGAATATGTGGGAGGGGTTGTACCAAATGGTATACTGTCCTTGGAAATGCTCTATCCTAAAAGAAGATAATAAGTGAAAGGAAGGTCGGGGCCTAGGTGTGTGATAATTGGGGGTACTGAGGGCCAATTGCTTATGATGTCCTTTTAGAAAATGAGGTATGCGCTGTATACCCTACAATCTACGTTGTCAAGTCCCTGTACCTGCCTCCATCGGGTGTGTATTATCACTAAAGGGAGGAAAATAATAACAACAATAATTGAAACTATGAAATGTTTGTAGCGCATGTAGAATCTTGAAAACATGTGTACCAGGATGATCCGTCACAGCAGCATTTCAGCAAAACTGTGAGAAAGAGTGAGGAATTTAGAGTGAGAAGGTGGAAGAACACAATTTAATCTGAAGCAGGGGTTTCGTGTAAATAAGATCCATAATAGTTGGATCTTATTAGTCGCCTTTAGCCAATCCACGATAGCTGCTCCGCCACCTCCACTCACACCACCCAAAGGGATTGAGATAAGGACCACTAAAATTCTTTTGGTCTCCTCCTGCAAATGGAAATTTGTCTCTCTACTTATAATATTACAATTGAAATGAGGACTGTGATTTTTTTTTCCTTTTTCTTATTTTCTCTCGGGTGTAAGTGGCTATGGAGGAAGAGGGATAAAGGGACTTGAGACAAGATTTAGTGCAGGGAGTGGGGTGATATAACAACTCGAAAGATGGGGAGGACCACTGCAACTACAAACAATCTGTCACTGTGACTCTTTCTGCAACTACTTCCTAGTGATTCTCAGCAATTCCCAAAAGACTGCCACTGCCCTCAAGATTAGTACAACTATTTTTATTCACAAGAAAACTGTATTGTGATACTTGTTCATCTTAAGATTAAGAATTTAAATTTTATTTGATGTTTATCTCCAATGATAAAGCAACCACAACAAATGAGATTGGTGATATCATCTCCTGGTGTAATGGTTGATTATTTCGTTCTTTAACTACGAGCATAATAAGAATAGTGTATATTTCGTGACCAGTTATTTAACTCGAATGAAAAAATACTAATATGATCACTTTAATAGCAAACAAAAAGGATTGAAACTTTACCCCTTAAGAAGGAGAGAAGTTGGGAGGGAAATAACTTAATATCAAGTAGTTCAAGAACTGTGAACGAACAGGGGAGGGCTTAGATTATAGAAATGATTGTTTCTTGAAGTTGGATTATTATTGGAGGAATTGCTGGCATTTCTAGAAGAGTAGACCAACAAGCTCCCAAGTAAATTGTCAACTTCCATTCTTTGTATTAGTTTGTTTGGTGTACTCTTTTTATGTGTCTTTAAAGTTATCATCGTTCCACCTTAAAATGATTATTCATGCACCAAAACCATATCTACCCTCTACCTCATCTTCTCTCTCCCCTCTCTCTCAATCTACTACTTGTTCTATGGACCATTTAGTAATTCACCATTTCCATTTTTCAATACATATATATATTATGAATAAACAAAAAAAGGGTCTTGGATAAAAAAGGAAGAAAGAAAAAGGTAGTTGTTTTGGGGATAGGTTATGAGTCTATTTTGGGATGTGGTAGCACAATTATGATAAGCACTGCTAAGTAGCTATTTGTCTCTTAACTACTAGCAAAGGTTGGGGAGCTGTATAGTCTTGAATCTTGACTACACCTGAAGTGTGTGTAGTACCATCATCATGTGTCAATCGAACAAAAAACAATTTCATATAACTATGTAAATCCCATGTTTAAGACATAATAATAATCATGTTTTTTTTTTCCACACTTCTAATCCCCTTATCCATTGATTAGACAACAAAGATTAGATAGCCTTTTCCCTTTCATTCCTAGTTCTCCCTTGACTCGCTTGGAACAATTTAGTGTTATATTTATGTTGTATGTTTTATAGTTTTAAATTAGTGGATGAGAATATCGAGTTAAAAAGATAAAAAATTGTAATATTGAATTTTTTTTTTGTGTATAAATATTTTTGAGTATAACAAAGCAGAGTTGTGGGGGGTTTGTGTGTAGTATACACACTGTCCTTAACGCGTGGGGGTAATGGAATTCTTCATTTATCTTTTCCTTTTAATTGCGATAGGAACCAACAGTGCAGTTGGAGCTTGTTTTTCTCTTGGGGGAGTCTCTGTTCTCTCTGTCTCTGGATAATGGATGGGGGACTTCCCATGCTGAACTGTCTTTTACAGCACACTCTCAGAAGTTTATGTACTTGTAATTCTAATTCAGATTCTTCCATTTCTTCAAAGTGGGTATATTCTATTTTCTGGAGAATCCTTCCTAGAAATTACCCTCCTCCTAAGTAAGCAACCACCACCCTTTTTGATGATCATCAATTGTAAATGGACAACATTTTTCAAAACCAAATCTTTCTTTTTTCTTTATATGCAGGTGGGATCATGGAGGAAGCCTTCTTGATCGGGCTAAAGGAAACAAAAGGAACTGGTAAATTTCTCCATTATAGATTCTGCATATAATATTAGTTTTTTCTTTCAAGCTCAACAAGAAAGTTGCATTTTTTATTGATTCAGGATACTAGTTTGGGAAGATGGGTACTGTGATTTCTATGAATGTGAACGAAAAGGAAGCGGTTATGTAAAAGGAAGATTTGGGGCAGATATTTTCTTTAAAATGTCCCACGAAGTCTATAATTTTGGTGAAGGGTAAAAAAGATTCATCTTCTTGTTCAAATTATCTATCAGGAAACAAGAAAAAAGAAAAAAGAAAAAAGAAGCTTCTTTTTTTCTTGAATATACTGTAACTAATTTATATAAAGCAATTCTTGTGATTCTTTATTCCAGATTGGTGGGTAAAGTTGCTTCAGATAACAGTCATAAATGGGTGTACAGAGATTGTACGAACGAAAATGATCCAACTTTCATCCTTTCTTGGAATGTATCTATTGATCCTGTAAGCAAAATCTACTTCTTTTAGCATTTTGTTTCCAACCAATTTCATTTTCTTCAACTTCAACTATTTCTTGAGCAGCAGCCGAGAGCATGGGAGACCCATTTTAACTCAGGCATTCAGGTAAAACTTTTTAACTCTCTGACTGAACATTTCTTCCTCAGTTTCTGCTAAAAGAACAATTTAAAAACATTATCTTTAAGAATGTTTTTTTTTTTGGGCAGACCATTGCGATTATATCCGTCAGAGAAGGCATCATTCAACTTGGTTCCTTTGAGAAGGTTTTTTTTTATTCTCCCATTTCCCATTTTCTATCTTCCCACTGTTTTATTTGTCTTACCAAATTATTTGTTTACAGATTGCTGAAGATCTGAACTTGGTGATAAACATCCAAAGGAAATTTAGCTATCTTCAGAGCATACCCGGAATCTATGCAGTACAAAGGCCATACTTACCACCATCACCATTCCAATTCCAATATCCACAAAGCTTCAACAACAATAAGCCCAACAACAATAACAACACACCTTATGAAATCAACGAAAAACATCACCTGATCGGAACTAAAAGATTTTACTCACGTGACAGACCAGATGATTTTCCGACCAAGTCAGTTAATTTTGGCTACAACAGTCCTAATAATGGCATCCCTTCTGGAGCATCATCATCAGCAGCATTATGGTCCATGTCCATTCCACCTCTTTTACCCTGCACACCTTGCAATCCTAGTCTTCCAAATATCATTTCTTCTTCTTCTTCTTCTTCTCTAGCTGCACCTGTTGTTTATCATCATGCTGTGGAAGCCATTAACAACATTTCAATGCTAAACAGACAAAATATCAACTTGAAGACTACTACTACTACTAGAAGTAGGAGCCCATCTGTCAAGGTTAATCAAGATAGCAGCTTTAAGGAAATTAATGGTGGTGATATAAAAGTGGAGACATCTTGTACTCAAGAAACAGATCAAGAAGAAAAAACAGGGTCCAGTAGCCATAATCTGGGGTTGGAATGTAGGGCAATAGAACTTGGATTTGGACCACGTCAGGGAGGAGGAAGAGGAGGAGGAGGAGGAGGAGGAGGAGAGACAGCTCTAAATTATATATAGTTAATTAGGTACAATCAATCATCCTCATCATCATTTCATCTTATGATTAGACTATTTTTATTTTAGTCAGCATGGGTTGTAATTATGTATGTATGTATGTATATTTTCTTCAAAGTTCAAACCTTTATTATGTAATATTGTTGAAGTACAATAATGTCTTCTGCTTCATGAACTCTTTGTAGTATTGTAAGATAACAGTGACAAATGAAGATATTTTAGCCTAATATCTTGGGTTTGTATCAAATTATAAACATGTTTTTGAGGATGTTTGGTAAGGGAAGGAAAGAGTTGTCATACTCTAAATTCTAAATACAATTCCTGTCATGACTTATTATCAGCTTGATGTTGATTTGCTTTGCCCAATAATGTCATACTTACCTTTCTCATAACTAATTTACAGGGAAAAAAGATGTACTTTTGTCCCCTGTTCCTTAAGTAGACATACATACATACATACATACATATATATATATATATACACACGCACTTGGAACTTATCTCCACCTATGGCCTAATCTGTTTCAATCTTGTTTGGTACTGCATCTTAAATCATAGAATATTGTGAAGTAAATAAATCATAGAGAAGATATAATCTGCAAATTAATGTCAATTATTTCTTCAAAGCAAATGGCTTAGGAAACACACAGACAGCACTTACCGGAACAGTGGTCTTCTTTAGGAATGATTGAAATATAAGAAAATACTATACACATCTATTAGATATGCAGATGAATAATCTGTTTCATCATTGAATGAAAAATACAGAAACATAGATAGCAGCAGTATTTACAGTACATCATCTAGGAGTATTTCTTCTACTATGTATTGAATTCTTGAAATGGTGGAAATGGAGAAGAGGAAACTTTACGCCATAGATATAGATTTTTCTTCTTCTTTTCCTTTTTGTTTCTCAGATTTTTCCTCTCCGCCATTTCAGACATGAGCAGTGGTTCTTCTCAAGAGCTGCTCTTCTTTCCCTCGCTGCCAGAGGTCTTAATAGGCCTGGCGAGCATATGCTTCATTACCTTAACTCCCAGTGGGTTATTCTTGCTCTGTATGAATCAAAAAGGGAAAACATAAGTTAATGTTCATTTGTATGATTTAGTTGAAGTAAAAACTAATTTGAAAAGCGCAGCTAGAAGTTATAATTTACCAAGGAACAAGTGCCGGCATACACATTACAAACAGGGTAATCATGTGGGCAGCAACTGTAATGATCCTCACAGCATGTGGCACCTTCCAGTGGACAGCAACCCCATTCATAGCAGGAGTTACCGATTTCAAAGATACAGCAGCAGGTGGTGGATTCAGGGCATTCATAATAGCTATCACAGACTGTGGGTGGTCTGATTGGAGATGGAGGAGAAGGACCTGGATTTGGTGGGTTACCGCCTTTCTTAATCGGGTAAGAAGGCTCAATGGCAATACCACAAAGACCTGAAGACGAAGCCACATTACGCTGCATCCTGATGTAGCCATTCTCTCCCCAGCTTGAACCCCATGAGTTCCTCACTATCCAATAGTCAAGACCATTCTCTGAACCGTATCCAACAACACTCACACCATGATCTAATGAGGTTCCACATCTCCCTGTAAATACTCCCTGAAGAGGATTAAAAAACAAGCAAGAATAGCAGATTAGTTCAGAAGCCAACAACAAGCAAACTCCTCTAGAATTTAACCGGCAAACTTACCCGGCTATAGAGCTGGAAGTCCCGGCCACCACCTTCAATGGCAACACTGACTACTTGATTTGCTGCAGCTGTTTTAAGAGCTTCCTCGTTATTCCTAGGCACGTCCTCATAACCATCAATGGTAACCACCTTAGCATTTTTCTGCATTCAACAAATGAATTTCAGTGACTACTTTTCTAGCATTAATGGTTATCTCAGAAAATGAACCACATACCCTATATTGATCACATCTTCCATCTCTAGACATATATGGGTAATCCTCCTCAGAGTCAATACCACCATTGTCAATAATAAACTGAAATGCATAATCCATTAAACCTCCATTGCATCCTTCGTTATAAGAAGTATCACAGTCTACCAACTCTTGCTCAGACAATGAAATCAAATCACCAGTTACTACAGCACTTATTCCTTCCACTGCAGCAATGGTAGAGAAAGCCCAGCAACTCCCTACATTATATAAAGAATTCACAGATTAATTTAATGTTATTATTATACATAAATTCTACACCAAAGATTCTTAATTCCTCAATTATGCACACATAAAGATATACTTTTTCTTCACCAAACTTTTAACATAAGTTGATCAAATTAGTAGTACTTAATCATTAAGGTGGGGGATCTGTCTGAAGTATTAGTTATGGATGAATGGTGGTAGGTGGTGGGTCCCTTAATGAAAATAGAAATTCTTTAAAAAAAATCTTTGGGACTGTTCATGATACTACTCACAGCAAAAAAATACATGAATCTTTATAGCTAAACAATCCCAGTTTTATACATATGATCAACAAGATTTCTTCGGATTCTCATAAAACAGAAGGAAAAAAGAAAAGAAAAGAAAAGAAACTTTCTTTGCAACAATGCCTCACAGGTCACAATCACTCTTTCACCAACTAATAAAGGTCTTACCTTTCCTTCACAAAGGTAAATGATGCAATAATTTCAATTCATTTAGTCAAAAGTGTAATAGATAAGTAATTAGATTAGTCTCACTACATTTTCTTTTTTCACAAAAAAAAAAAGTTACAGTCTTTTGATTCATGGCATCTAATTTTATGTGTAAAGTGACAAACTTTTCTTTTCTTTTTTTTTTTTTTTTAAAAACAAAAACTATTTCCTTTGCATAAAATTCTTGAGAATTGGACTGAGCATCTCTTACTTGGACAAGATCTATAAAGACAGGCTATTGCCTTAATACTGAATGATAGTAAAACTTCAGGAAAACAGGTTAGCGATAATATTTTATACAGTATCCAAGAAAAGGGGCTAAAATTGAAAGGTCAAACTTCAATATTCAATAATCATCACCAACTGAAACCATGACCCGATGATCTTTATCAATCAATAATACTGATTTCTGGATCAGATCGAATCTTTAATCTCAGATTTTTTCAGAATTTTTTTTTTTTAAATAAATAATTTTACTGGTGGTGAAACTTCACAGTAAATGATGATCATCAAGATGAAAAGATAGGTTTCTAGAACAAAAAAAGACAAAAATACAGCTCCGACAATTTTATACAACTGTAGACCAAAAGGAAGACAACCAATAAAATCAAAGGAAACAAAAAAGCTTACCGCAGCTGCCTTGATCTTTGACCGGAACGACAGCGCCTTCCTTTCTCCAGTCAACAGAATCCGGCAAGCTATTACCGGCTTTAGGAAGATACCGATCGCTTGGAGACCGAGAAAATCTCCTCATAGCATCAGTCTTTGTACCCAAATACATGGACCGATACTCATCATTGGTAAGGTCAGCAAATCGATTCAACCCAAGTTTATATGTCCGATTAGCAACACTATTTTGTTCATCTATGTATCTAAGATTATCCTTAAAGATCTCAAATCTCTTATCTTTTTCACCCAAACCATTATATGACTTTCCATGTTCCACTAGCCATGCCTCGTACATGTCCATGACTTCATTATCTGTCCTCCATCTAATTCCATGGGTTTCATCGTATCTAATAATTGACATGTCCGAAGAAGCTAAAGAAACACAGAGAAAGAAAAACAGCAAAAGGGTCTTCATTTTTCTTCTTTTCTTTTCTTTTCTTTTTGGCTAGTGAACTAATATTAGAATGAAGAAAACAGAGGGTGGAGGTAAGATATATATGAAGGGGAAGAGAAGGGTAAAGTTGTCTATTTATTTTAATGCTAGTTGAGAAGGATGGCTTGGTTGTGTATACGGATTCTTTTATTATAATATAGTAAGTTGGAAATTAAAGATAATTGTGTCGATACAGACAAAGAAAAGAGAAGGATGAAGAAATAATAGATATATATGTATGTATATGCGGAGAGAGAAGATAAGATATTTAGAGTGAGAAGGTGAAGCATGTGGTAGAGATTCTATAGGTTGGAAGATAGGGAATTTGGTTTGGATACTTTATTGGAGAGAAGGCAGAGTGAACAAGTAATCAGAGAAATTTGTGCTAAGGCTCTCCCAAATGTTTGGTAAGATAAATATCAGTCTCATAATTATCTAATAAATATAATTTAATTAGTAATAATTTTATTTATAAATTTAAAAATACTAATTATATATATATATATATATTATTGGAGTATTTTCTTGTATTTTTATATAGACTCACTATTTTTTTGGGGGGTTTAGGGAATATTTGAGTTTTATGTACAATTTTTTTTAAAAAAATAAAAATGATACGAAATTGGGAAATGATGAATTTTGTTGGAAAAAATGTAATGCTAGAATGTCTAAGTACTTTAGTAATGGAAATTGGAGATTTGTAACATAAAAGTGGTTCCGTAATCACATAGAATTGATTTTTATGAGGAAAATGACTTTTTATTTTATTTTGTTGGCCTTTCAAGTCTTATAAACAAATAATAAAATAAAATAAAATAAAGTGATGGTGAGAGAATAGGACGAATATTATTTTATTTATTTTCATATATTATTGAATATAAATTATTATTAATTTAATTTTATTGATGGTGAGACAATTTTATTTGTTTTTTCAAATAAAAAATTTCAGATTTCTCTTTTGCATTTTAATCTCCTATTATAATTATACAAAATTGTCTCTAATATATGAAAACTCATATATATATATATAAATATAATATGAATAGGAGATAAATTATATACTAACATGAGAGAGAAAGAATGCAATTTTTCTTTGTTTTTTTTTTTTGTAAACTCAACCGTTAAAAATCACTTCAGTTTTCCCTGTGTATTCAAATGCTGTGTTTGAGATTTCATTTTTCCAAAGATATATATTTTTTTATTTTGTTATTAAAAAACAAAAAGGTTGAGAAGAAAAAGGAGTAAAGACCAATTAACTTGGAAGGAAATGGGCCACGTTGCGCAAATATTAAATGTGAAATCTATAATCGGTGGGCCCGTTTGGACAATTTTATTTTTCTTTTGTTGGGAGTCTTTTATTTTCGCTGAGAGTAGTTGGCGGAGAGTCATTGGGTACCACATGACGTGGGGGCCACATATTTTTTTAGATTATAATATTAAAACATGGTTAATTTAAATTAAATAGAATAATAATTAAAAAGGCCACATATTGAATGAACAGTAAGCGTTTTGCAATTTGCACGGCACAGAAGGCGACAAGCGAAATTGTTGAAAAAAGCGACACGGTAGGTCCCATATTAGTGACGTGGCAATGTTCTCTCTTTTTAATTTTTTTCCAAGATTAATCATTTTAATTAATATCTAAAATCAAATTTTAAAAATAAATTAAGAATAATTGGTGAGTTTAGTCCCAAATAAATTTATGTTTGGCAAGTTTAGTCCCAAAATATTTTTTTTAACTTTTAAGGTCCCAAACATTTTTTTAAGTGAACAATAAAGTCATTTTTGACAGATTCTGTCAAAAACTCTAAAAATTTAACGATTTTTATATTTAAATAATTAAATACGAGGGTAAAAAAGTCATTAATATATTTTATCATTTTCAGGTGACTGAGCTTCTTTTTTTTTGCATTCAAAGTACGGCTTGATCGTAATGGGGTTGAGGATGTCTACTCACTTAGCCTACTGAATGATTACGAAATGTGAGACATAATCAAAATGTTGCGCTTAGATTTTTGTCCATAATCTTATTTTCTTATCATATGATGACTATCCAACATAACCACGAAGTTGATTTGGGCCATTTATCAATTTTGTAAACTCAACCGGATTTCAGGAAAAAGCTTGACTGGCTAATTGTGGCAATGACCCATTGGGTGATTTATAGCATCCATCTCCCTGGTGAATGGAAATGCTTAAAATATTAACTATTCTCTTTTTTCTTTTGCAGATGAGGCTTGGAAAAAGCCAAGAAAGAGTTAGCTAGTAGCATCGAGAAAGGGATCACCTTTGCAAGGAAATAAAGCGGCAGTGATACAATCACAAGTCAGTTCTTAGGGTTTTTCTTTGTTTTAGATGACATTTTTTTTCCTACCTTCAACGTGAAAATCAATAAAGCTTGGCTGCCAAATCAACTTCGTGGTTATGTTGGATAGTTATCATATGATAAGAAAATAAGATTATGGACAAAAATCTAAGCGCAATATTTTGATTATGTCTCACCTTTCGTAATCATTCAGTAGGCCAAGTGAGTAGACCTCCTCAATCCCATTACGATAAAGCCATACTTTGGATGCAAAGAAAGAAAGCTCAGTCACCTGAAAAATGATAAAATATATTAATGACTTTTTTACCTTCGTATTTAATTATTTAAACATAAAAATCGTTAAACTTTTAGGGTTTTTGACAGAATCTGTCAAAAAAAACTTTATTGTTCAATTAAAAAAATGTTTGGGACCTTAAAAGTTAAAAAGAATATTTTGAGACTAAACTTGCCAAACATAAATATATTTGGGACCAAACTCACAAATTATTCAATAAATTAATTATTGCCGTTTAGTCGACCTTAGAAGATGAATAATTGGATTGGATCTGATTCCACCGTTTAGAATTTTATTTGTTTATTATAGTGACCTTCGAGCTTGTTTGGACGCAAGAGATTTCCTGGCCCGACAGTATCATTATAATCTTTATATAATTTAAAAAATACATATATTTATGTGTCACAAGTTATAAAAAAATATCTTTAATCAATTTACATATATAAAAAAAGTTTCACTACAAAATTTAAATAGTTATATATATATATATATATATATATATATATAAATTATAAATTTAAGAATTGATTTAGAGAATTCTTTATTAATTTATTTAAATTAAAAAATACTAATAATGTTTGTTTATTAGGATGTAATAAAACAATAGTTATATATTTTTGTAAGTCTCAAAAGTCAAAGCCACAAATGAAAAAGAAAAAGTAGTCCAGTTCTATACAAGTTGTGAAACATACATAATGGGCCCTAAACTTTCTCAATTGAATAAGAGAACGCATATTTAAAATGCGATGGTAAAAGAGGAGGGGACAACAAAGGTAAAGTGGATCCCTGACAAGAGCCACAAAAATTTTGGATCTGGATTTTCCAGCATTAAGGAGATAGATTGGATTTATTTTGTCAGGAATGCATGCATATGTAACTCTCTTACAAGTTGTGTTTTTTTTTTCCCTTATCTCAAAAAAATATTCTGAATCTTTGGACAGTGAAAAGAGTTATGGAAAAGCTTGCTTCACGTGGCCAACATAACAAATGTAGATATGGAAGAAAACAAAAGATTTTATTGAACTCCTTTATTTTGTTATTCTATTTGTTATTTAACACAAATGTCCAACCTCATAATTTTGGGCAGCATTTGCAACCATTTTGATAAGAGAAGCCTTGATTTTGTTGGACTTGAATAAGTACAAATAGTTTCTTTTGGTTAGAATATATTAAGAAAGATTACGACTTTAACTAATTCATATTCAATTTAAATTGTGTTTATAAAATTTAATTTTTATTTATGACAAAATTATGATAAATATCAAAACATATATACACGTATAAATGAAACTCTTGGATTCTTATGCCAAGCCCAAATAACATCTCATAAAAAGAATTATTGGACCAACTCAAGAAAAAAGAATCAACAGCAAGTAATGCAAAGGCCCATTTTCTCATGCTTGCTTCAACTTTCCAGCAACAGTTCCTTGTTAGTTTTTAAATATTATAATTTATTTTTTTGAAAAAATAAAAATAAAAACCAAGTCTTTAAAAGATACACAATTTTGTTAATATTAGTAATCTCATTTTATAAGTTGTAAAAAAAAAGAAAAAAAAGAAAGAAAGATAAATTTTAAATGAAAATAAAAAAAGTACCATTGTAATAAGTTGTCTCTCTAATAAAGAGAGGGATTATTACATTATTAATAATTTCAAAGGATGCTAATATTTCCCTTCTCGTATATAACAGGAAACGATGGCCTAATAGCAATTCCGCAAAAACCTTCAGGATTTTCCACATTTCTTGGCATTCTAATATAACCTTGCTCACCCCATTTTTCACCCCAAGAATTCCTTACAATCCAATAATCAGTGTTATTTTCAGAACCGTATCCCACCACGTTCACGCTATGACTAACTTTATCACCACATTTTCCAGAAAATATACCCTAAAACAGTGTTTTTTTAATAAAATAAATGCAAAATTAGTATTACCAAAATATTTGATAATAGATAATAAAATAATTGAAAGAACTTACGGAATCATAGTGTTGAAAATCTTGGCTTTTAGCTTTTATGCTCACACTCACTACTTGAGAGGCTGTCGTAATTTGAAGGTATTTCTCCCTTTTCGGAATTATTCTTCTGTAAGCACAATTGTCTGCGATTAAAAGAAAATTAAAATTCTAATTAAAATATTTTTTGAGATTAATCACGAAATCAATCATACTTACTTTGTTTAGACAAGATGACCCTTGTGCAGCTACATACGGGTAGTCGTCACTAGAGGCAATACCATGGTCTGTCATGTATTGGAATGCTTTTCTAGTATTACCTCCTTTGCAGCCGTGACTGGATGTTTCACAGTCTACCAGCATTTGTTCGGATAATGGGATCAAATCTCCACCCTTTATTTTATTCAAGGCTTCCACTGAAGCTATTGCTGAGAACGCCCAACAACTCCCTTCATTTCCATAACATTTCAATTCAATAATTTCACAAATATATATATATAAAGCAAGTAACAAATACGAGGGAGTATATCTATTTCCAATTTTTTTTTTAACCTTTTCTATATATATATATATATATAGAATAAGAATAATAACTCACCACAATGACCTTGATTTCTGATTGGAAGAATGGCACCTTGTTTTCTCCAATCAACAGAGTCGGGTAAGGGAATACTATAGTTAACTTGAGAAAGATAAGAAAAATTATTTTGGTACTCATCTAAGGTATCAATGAGATTGTTGTTTAAATAAATGGATTCAAACTCGTCGAGGGTAAGATCGGAAAATTGATTCAAACTGAGCTTGTAAGTTTGATTGGAAAGACTATTGTGTTTTTCGAGATATATTTAAGATTATCCTTAAATATTTTAAATTTATATAATTTCTCATTTAATAATGCGTTGTGTGATTTCCCGTGTTCGACCATCCATTCCTCGTATATTGCCATGACTTCATCGTCGGATCGCCAGACGGATTGTTTGTCAACAGCATCAGCAATGGATTTGATTTCTGAAATAGATAGCAAAGAGAGAAATATGACTATCATGAAACTAGTTTTCATGTTTTGATTAATTGTGTGTATTTGGTCTGGAATTCGATGGAGAATTTTGTGTGCGATATATATATATATTATATATATATATATTTATATATATATATTATATATAATAATATATATATATATATGTAGAGAGAGAGAGAGAGAGAAAGAACACACGTCAATAATTCTACTAGGGAAGAAGGATGAAAGCAAAATAATTCGTGAAAGTATTAAATTGTTTTTTAATCAAAATTTAAGAATATAAACAAATTTTTTTAATAAAAAATGTTTAATTTAAGACTATAAACAAAAATTTTAATAATTTCTAAAGGACTATTTTGCATTTTCACTAAAGAAGAAACTTCCTTTGCTTGTTGATAATATACACATCAACGTATTCCACGAGGTTTTATTTCCTTTTTTCTTTTTCTTTTTTGGAAAAAAGAATAATTACTGTATATTTCGTTTCTTGCTTTTAATAAACTTATCGATAATATTTTTTTTGTTAATTAGAGCACTATTATATATATATATATATAATATATATATATATTATATGTCGATTACTGATTTATAAATGTATTGTTTTTATTGTCAATCAATCATCATCTATGTATAATAATAACATTTGTTCCCATAATAAAATTAAATCTCCACCCTTTAATTTTTTTTAAGGCTTCCACTGAAGCTACTGCTGAGAACGCCCAACAACTCCCTTCATTTTCATTCCATGAAAAAAAGAGAAAAAAAAAAAATCAAAAATTATTATATTATGAATGAAATTATATTTTAATCTTATATATATATATATATATATAGAATATAATAACTTACCACAACGTCCCTGATGTTTATCTGGAAGGACGGCACCTCGTTTTCTCCAGTCAATGGAGTGGGGCAAGGGAATGTTATAATTAACTTCAGGAAGATAAGTAACATCATTTTCAGATTCATCTAGGGACGTATCCTATTTAAATAAATAGATTCAAACTCGTCAAGGTAAGATCAGAAAATTAATTTAAATTGATTTTGTAAGTTTAATTTAAAAGACTGTTGTAATTTTTTATATATTTAAGATTATTCTTAAATATTTTAAATCTCTTAAATTTCTCTGTTTCTAATGCGTTGTATGATTTTCCTTGTTTCACCATCCATTCCTCGTATATTGCCATGACTTCTTTGTCCGTTCGCCAAACGGATCCATGATCAAGAGTAGCATTAGCAATGTACTTGATTTCTGAAATTGATAATAGAGAGAGAAATATGAGTATTCATGTTGTGTGTTTTGGTGTGAAATCAAATGGAGAGATTGTGTGCTACATATATATATATATATATATATACACATATAGGGGAAGATATAAAATTTGGTCATTCATCATTAAGAAATTAACTTTTATTTTGTTTAACAATTAATATTGAAGATTAATTTAAATGAAAAAGAATAAATATGGAAACCAAATTGAGTTACGAATTGTAAAATTTGTGTATTAAACGTATTAGCATGACTAATATTAATTTAATAATTTCTAAATGATTATTTTGCATTTATGATAAACTAGGAACTTTATAATATATAATATATCATGAACGTACTCCTCTTTTCCTTTTCTTTCTTTTTTTTTTATAATTAATTTCATGTACAATTATTTCTTATTTTTAATAAATTTGTTGTCTCGTTTTTTATGAAATACTTATTATGTGTTAAAACGTGGCTAAATTTAATCACTTTTTATATGACTAATTTAAATAAAAGAATAGATATTCGAAATTAAAAAAATTAGTCTAATTTTTTTTGATAAATGTTTTTTATACGACTAAAATGATAAAAAGAAGTTTGAATAAATATGTTACGTAGCGAAAGGTGATCAATAATTTATGATTAAATAGTTAAAAAAAAATTAAAAGTTTTAGGTAAGAAAATGTGAGTAAAAATAAAATTTTGTATATATATATTTTGATTCCACACCAAAGCAGCACAACTCGTCAAAAAAATGAAAACTAGTTTCATGATACTCATATTTTTCTCTTTGGTATCGATTTCAAAAATCAAATCCATTGCCCAAGAATTCATGTCGCGAACGGACGAAGAAGTCATGCCAATATACGAGGAATGGATGGAAGAATACAGGAAATCATACAACGCAGGAGTAGAAAAAATTAAGAGATTTGAAATATTTAAGGATAATTTTAAATATATCGAACAACATAACAGTCTTTCCAATCAAACTTACAAGCTAGGTTTGAATAAATTTTCCGATCTTACCCTTGACGAGTTCAAATCCATTTATTTAAGCAGCAGCCCTATTGATTCTTTGTTAGATGAGTCTGAAATTGACTTTTCTTATCTTCCTGAAGTTAACTCTAGTCTTTCTTTGCCTGACTCCGTTGACTGGAGAAAACAAGGTGCCGTTCTTCCAATTAAAGAGCAGGGGAGTTGTGGTAAGTTATTATCTATATATAAAGCTAAAATATATCAAACTGATTTTTATTTTTTTTTGCTGTATGGAATGGAATGGAATGAAATGAAGGGAGTTGTTGGGCGTTCTCAGCAATAGCTTCAGTGGAAGCCTTGAATAAAATAAAGGGTGGAGATTTAATCTCGTTATCCGAACAAATGTTGGTAGACTGTGAAACATCCAGTCACGGCTGCAAAGGAGGTAATGCTAGAAAAGCATTCCAATACATGACAGACCATGGTATTGCCTCTAGTGACGACTACCCGTATGTAGCTGCACAAGGCCCATGTCAAAACAAAGTAGGTATTTTATTATTAATTTGATGATTAATCTCAAAACTGAAAGTTTATATTTATTACGTTAATTATATTTTAATCGCAGAAAATTGCGCTTAAAATTAAAGGTTACAGAAGAATACTTCCGAGAAGAGAAAGATTTCTTCTAAGTAGAGTATCCATTCAAGTAGTGAGTGTTAGCATAAAAGCTGGTAGCAAAGACTTCCAACACTATAGTTCTGTAAGTTCATTCTTTAACTTTATTATTATTATTATTTTCTTGCATTTAATTTTTTATTATTTGTTATCAAAAATTTTGCATATTGTAAAATGTGTTTTAGGGTATATTTAATGGAAAATGTGGTGATAGAATTAATCATGGAGTGAACGTGGTGGGATACGGTTCTGAAGACGGGAAAGCTTATTGGATCATAAGGAATTCTTGGGGCAAAAAATGGGGAGAGCAAGGTTATATGAGAATGCCACGAAATATAGGAAATTCTGAGGGTTATTGTGGAATTGCTTTAAGGCCATCGCTTCCCGTTATGACCTCTATCGACGAACAAAATATTCGCATCCTTGGAATAGTGTAGGTACTTTTTAAAATTATTTCCTATTTTTATTTCTCTTCAAAGCTTAAAAGAAAATATCAATTTTATTAATCCCATCATCCAATCCAATGATCATGTATTGAAAGAAATTAAGTTACATTTAATGTTTATTATATTATTTAAATATCATTCTAATCTTTTTTTTTTCTAATGGTTAATGTATAATTAATTAAACCATTTCGAGCCTTGTAGAATAAAATTATTGTTTGTACAATTTTATCCTTTTGCACCCTCCCTGCAATTTCTTTAATTTGTATATTTTTATTTTTTTTCTTGCTACTAAAAATCATAATTTTTTAAAATCATAAAATTATAAATAAAACTAGTATTATGCAAAATGTATTTGGGAAATTATTGAATATATATTTAAAAATAAAATAAAAATTCAATTTCATATTTAAACAGTAATTTAATAAAAATTTAAATTTTTTTAATAACTATTTAAATATGTAAGATCCGCTTCAACGGGCGAAACAGTGCTAAAAATTTCATATGTATCATCAACGTACTCCACGATTTTTTCATTTCTATTTTTTAATTTTTTTAAATTTTTATTTACAATAAAATAATTATAATGAAAAAAAAAAGAAAAAAGAAAAAAGAAATGAAGTGACATAAAGGATAATTTAGGGTTCTGTCCAGTGAGTTTTGTACGCCGTTCCCGTCCCTGGACGGTTGATTCGGATTTCCGTTCTCAAATTGACGGATATATTTAAAAAAAAAAAAAATAATAATAATAATTGCACGTAGGCTGCAAAAGAGAAAGTTGTACAAACAATAATTTTATTTATTTATTTATTTATTTTTAATGAATTTTTTCCCCCGACGAGGATTGAAATTATTTAATTAATTTATACATTATGTCAAACATTAATTAGAATAATTTTAGTATATTCTTGAATATACAATATAGAAATTTGGTTAGATCATTAATATAACTTCATGTCTCCTAGATCATCATCAAATTTATGGAAGAAATATTCAATGCTCTAAAAATTTGCTCACAAATTCTTTTTTCAAAATTAATATTTATGATTACAATAATCATATATACACGAGAATTACTATTTTAATATACGAGGTCCTTTATAATGATTAAAGTAATATGTATATAAATATATACACAAAAATTACTACTTCAATACGATATACGAGTGTACATTAATCACTAAATGATATATATATTAATGATAATTTTTTTAAAAATAATAATTAAAATATTATATATATATATATACAATTTTTTTTTATAATTATTAGAGTACTATATACACAAAAAGTGAAAATGAATGATCAGTACAAGATTATTGTAATTATTACATGTATACTATGTACTAAATTCATCCCATTGTTTTGTGTTTTGCTACATCCACGTATAGAAGTAGTTAGTCATTCAATGGTGAATAATTTATTTGGTAAAAGTAGTTTGAATCTAAGCTTTAGGTTTGGAAAAATACATTACAAAATGTAAAGTTAGGTAAAAGTCTAACACTTTTATTTTGAATATCATATAAGAGTTAGGGTGAAGTTTTTACTCAATTAATACTTAGATTTTGTGGATGCAAATCGAAGTTGAAATGATAATTACTCTGAATAACAAATGATCTAATAAAAAAAAGTATTTTGAACCTATGTACATAAATATTCTATATCTCACTAATAATATCATTGTATTAGAAACATTTTATATTAAAAAAAATTAAAATTATTACAACTTCGACTAATCTAGATTATATATGCTTACAATTATCAAATTTTGAATTTTTATGTAAGTTGCATTAGGTGTAAAGTAAAAAATATTAAATTAAAAAGGTGCTAGAAGATATATATATAGATATATACCTATAAATATAGGTAAAATAAATTATTTACAACGTATACATATCTGTATATTTTGTAACTTTTTTTATAAGAAAAACTTGAAAGATTAATTTTTTCATATATTTTACTCAATAATTTTGAGAAAGTAAGTTATGAAATTTTGAGTATTCCATATAATTTCTTTTAAAAACATCACAATTTAAATATAGTATAACAAATAAATAATAAAATATGTCAAAATACACCAACAATATTATACATAAAATTTTTATTCAATTCTTATTGACATCATTTCATACACACACAAACATACATAGATAAATAAATAAATGTTATCTTAATAAATTACCTAAATTTTCACGACTTAACATTGATAACAGGATAAGAGGGGAGCTCTGCAATTCCACAATAACTATGAGATTGTTGTTTTGAATTCCTTGGAATCCTTATATATCCCTTCTCTCCCCAACCTGTACCCCAAGAATTTCTCACAATCCAATAATTAGCTCCACCTTCAGAGCCATATCCAACAATATTCATTGCATGATCCAATTTTGAACCGCAAGCTCCATAAAATATACCCTGCACGCATATATGCAACAAAAATTCCAAAACATTGGGATACATATATAACTAAACACATGCATGAAATAATAAAGTATGCACATATATATATATATAAACTTACCCAATGATAAAACTGAAAATCTCTGCTACTAGATTTTATAGTAACACTCACTACTTGTTCTGTTACAACACTTTGAAGTTCTTCTTCGTTGTTTCTTGGTACTTTCTTATAACCAGAAATTTTAATCACTTTTTCCTACATAAATCAAAATGTGAAAATATATATATTCTTAAAGAAAAATGAGCACGTACATACACACACACACACACATATATATTATATACCATTTTATAACATTGTCCTTGTTGAAACATATATGGATACTTGTCTCGAGTGGAAATACCATTATTGGCTACATATTGGAATGCACTATCATAGAAACCTCCTTTACACCCATGACTTGTTTCTTCGCAATCCAATAGCTCTTGCTCGGATAATGCAATCAAACGATCATATTTAATTGCAATTAGATTTTCTATCGAAGCAACTGCCGAGAATATCCAACCACTCCCTTCATTTTTTTTTTTCAACAATAAAGAATTAATTTTTTTAAAAACATTAATCGGTTTAAATAATAATAACATCTAAAGTTTATATATAGAATCTTACCACAACTTCCTTGATTTCTGATCGGAAAAACAACACCTTGTTCTCGCCAATCTAGATAACATGGAAATGGAGCAACACCTTCTCTAGAAAAATATTTCTGATCGTAGTCATGATCAGGGTTAGATGATATTATTTGTTCATTATCTGCGTTCAAACCTAAATACCTGGAGTTAAACTCATCGAGTGTGAGATCAGCAAATTGATTCAACCCAAGTGTGAAATTTTTGTGGTTGACTTTATTGTGGTTGTTTTGTTCATCGATATACCTAAAATTATCCTTAAAAATTTCAAATCTCTTAATTTTCTCTCCTAAACTAGAATGTAATTTTTGATGTTTGACTAGCCATTCCTCGTATAATGCGATGACTTCATCATCACTTCGCCAATTAGTACTAATACAAGTGATGGCTGAAACAAATAGTAAGAAAGAGAGGATAAATACAAAGCTCTTCATATTTGCAAACTCTTTCTAGATACTGAAATCATATTATAGAGTACCTTCTTTATATAGAAAATTGAAGGGACCATTGAAGTAACATGATTCATATGGTTCTGATTGTTAGTCTGCATCAATATCAATGACTCAAACAAATATTGGTGATACAATTTTTTCTTCTAGATTATCAATTATTATTTCTCTAAAAAACTTTTATCATAAAAAAAAAAAAAACTTTATTACGAAAGAAAGAAAGAAAAAAGATAGGTACTGTTTTTAGTGTTTTGAAAGAGAGACTAACATATAATTAATTTGGTTGAGTTAGTATAACTTTATGATAAAAAAAAAAATACAATAAACACTCAACCAATTGAAAACAAAGTATTTAAACATTCTTGAACATGTTTTATAATAATAGAATCCTCTATCTGTCAAAGATCATTGTGTTACACATGTTGCTAGCAATTTCATGTGTATTCAATAAAAATCTTAAGTATAATTATTTTGAATTTAATTCAAAAAGTAAATTAGTCTGTATATTAAAAAAAAAAATTATAATTATTTTTCTAAAAAAATAAAATTTAAACTCGAAATCTTATATATATATATATATATATAGAAAGGAGATTAAATTTTTTCCATTTCAACCAATAACTGTCAATAACTAGAATATATGATAAGTATGCTGTGATACATACTTTGGTAAAATATTAACGTAACAAAATCTCCCGTGAGGACTTCCTTTGATTTCATTATGATTAGATGATATTCGTAAAAACATCTATTGCTCTAAAAATTAACTTACAAATTCTTATAGTTAATTTTTTTTTTCAAAGTTAATATTTATGAATATCAAAGAAAAAAAACTTTAATAATTATAATCAGAATAACGTTTATGAGAATCATTATTTCAATATACTACAAGATTCTTTATAATAAATAGAGTAATATATATATATATATATATATTATTTTTAATAATTATTAGAGTACTGTGTACATAAAAAAAATAAAACATTATTGTAATTATAACATATATTATCTATTGAATTTATCCATGCTTTGTTTTTTTGCTTCATGTAGAAGTAGTTTGCCATTCAATGGTGAATAATTTAATTTTGTAAAATATTTTGAATTTATTTGTAAAGCTTATTGGAAAACCTTGAGATACTTTAAATTTCAAGGGTATAAGTAAAAAAATTTTATAAGTTCATGTACTCATTTGTACTTCAATCTCCTCCATTGTGTTACACATGTAACTAATTTCACCTCTATCCAATAAAAATTTTAAAGACATAAATTAACAATATTATAGTATTAACAAGATTTTCAAATTACTAAAAATGTTTTATCCCATAACATATTTTAAAATTTTATTGTGCATATAAAGTGTGTTAAAATGGATAAATTTTTTAATGAGAGTATTAGAACTAATTAGTGCTTATACTAATATTCTTATATGGAAATTTAAGTTGGCGAAGTAAAAATACTCAATTTAAAAATGTTAAGTGAGTCAAAAGAAAAATATAAATAACTTAAAAAATACATAAAACAGAAAAACAATAGATATTATATTTAAAATTTTGGTTTTTCAAACTGTCATTTGCAAACTTCATATCTAAAGAGTGTTCAATGTTTTCATTTTTCTTCAACAACGATCTATTCCATTCCAGGTGCATCAAAAAATTCATAACATACCAAAAAAGAAAATAGACTAGGAATAAATTACTCAAATTTAATCCAAATTGAAAAAAAAAAAAATCTTCTACAAGAAGAAAAAATAGTTAATATATAAATAATAGTATAAAAATTTGCATATGAACGGTAAAAGATAATAACGATACCAAAGAAATAAATAGAAAATAATAATAATAATAATAATAACAAAGAAAATAGTAAATAGCAGTATGCCAGTCATGGAAAAAAATTTAAGTTTGGAACTAAAATTCTTTCTTGACAAGAGAAAAAAAAGTTGGAGGCGGCTACTCCTCATATATATATTATTATTAACTCAAAACAAATTTTATTTACAAAATGTATCTATCTAATATATATATATATATATATATATATATTTTAAGACAAATGTTTTCTTTAGTAAATTTGTTATATTGAATATAATAAAAAAAATTTATAATTTAAATATAATATAATAATAGAATAATAAAATATATGAAAATAAACAAACAATGTTATATAAAAAAGTTTTATTTAATTCATATAGAAATCACTTCATACATACGTACACACATATATATTACGTACGTTGTCTTAATAAATTACATAAATTTTTGTGACTCTCAAACAGGATAAAAGGGATACACATATATATTATGTACGTTGTCTTAACAAATTTCGTGACTCTTAAAAAGGATAAAAGGGATACGCGGCAATTCCACAATAACCTTCATACTCTTTTGAATTCTTTGGAATCCTCATATATCCTTTCTCTCCCCAACCTGTACCCCAAGAGTTTCTCATGATCCAATAATTAGCTCCACCTTCAGAACCATATCCAACAATATTCACTCCATGATCAAATTTTGCTCCGCAAGCTCCATTAAATATACCCTGCACGCATATATACAAGCAAAAAAAGAAAAAATGTTCAGAATCCAAAATATTGGAATACATATATAATTAAATACATACATAAAATAATAAAGTATGCATATATAACTTACCCCCTCATAATGTTTGAAATCGTTGCTTGCAGATTTTACGATAACACTCACTACTCGTTGTGTTACAGTACTTTGAAGTTGTCCTTCGTTATTTCTAGATACTGTCTTGTAACCAGAAATTTTGACCACTTTTTCCTACATAAGTGAAAATATGAGCATTTATAATATTCTTGAAAAATTATGATTATATATATATATAGCTTTTGATAACATTGTCTTTGTTGACCAATATATGGATATTTTTCCGCAGAGGTAATACCCTTCTTGGCTACATATACGAATGCTGCATTAATGTAACCTCCTTTACACCCAGAACTTGTTCTTTCACAGTCCAATAGCTCTTGCTGGGATAATGCAATCATACGACCTTCTTTAATTCCAATTAAGGTTTCTATTGAAGCAACTGCTGAGAATGCCCAGCAACTTCCTACATTTTTTATTTTTTTCAACAATAAAAAATTAATTATGAAAAATAGTTAATTAATTTAAATAATAAGCTCTAAAGTATATATATATAATATAATATCTTACCACATTTTCCTTGATTTTTAATAGGTAAAACAACATTTTTTTGTCGCCAATCAATAGAATTTGGTAATTCAACATCATCTTCTCTAAGAATTTCTTCTTCATCGTCGTCGTGATTGGGATTAGATGATATTATTTGTTCATAATCGACACTCGTGCCTAAATATATGGAGCTAAACTCATCAAGAGTGAGATCAGCAAATTGATTCAATCCGAGTGTAAAATTCATATGGTTGAGTTTGTTGTAATTGTTCCGTTGATCGATATACCTCAAATTACTCTTAAAAATTTCAAATCTCTTAATTTTCTCTCCGAGGCTGGAATGTAATTTGTGGTGTTTGACTAGCCATTCCTCATATAATGCGATGACTTCATCATCACTTCGCCAATTGGTACTAATGCAAGTGATGGCTGAAACGAATAGTAAAAAAGAAAGGATTAATACAAAGCTCTTCATATTTGTAAATGGTTTATGGATAATAGAATTATATCATAGAGTATCTTCCTTTATATAGGAAATTAAAAGGACCACTGTAGTAAACATGATTCACATGGTGCGGTTATTAGTCTCTATGAATATCAATGACTTAGACAAATATTTCTGATATAAAATTTTTATTTTTAAATTATATTATATTTATTTTAAAACAAATTATTGTTAAAAAGTACTTTATTTTAAAAGAAAGAAAAAAATTATGTTTAATATATTTTTAGTATTTTGAAAAATACTAAATTATAATTAATTTGATTGAATTAATATAACTTTATATTAAAAAATAAATTAAGACGCAATAAACTCAACCAAGACAAATATGTGAAGATGGTTGAGGTAATAAGTTAACCCCTAAAAAGAAGAGAGTGTTTAACCTTTCTTCAACATGTTCAATAATAAATTTGGATAAAAAGGATTAAAATATAAACCTTTGTTTAAAAAATTATAAACTCAATTGAAATACTTTAAATTTCAAGGGTATAAGTAAATTTTTTTATAAAAAGTTTATGAACTCACTTTAATCTCCTCTCTTTGTCAATGATTATAGATCATTGTGTTACACATGTAACTAATGTTACGTTTATCTAATAAAAATTTTAAAGACATAAATTAACAATAATATAGTATGAACAAAGTTTTCAAATTAGGCAAAAGTCTTTTATTTAATAATATATTTTAAAATTTTATTGTGTATATAAAATGTGTTAAAAAGGACAAAATTCTAATTAGAGTATTAGAACTAATTAGTATTTGTATTAATATTCTTACTTTGAAGTTTAAGTAGTTAACTGGAATTAAATTTAAGAAATAGGTGTGTTAGTAAATGTCTTTCTCTTTTTTGGATGGTGGATTAAGATTTCCTTATATTTTGATTAAAACAAAATTAAAGAAATTGAATGTAGACTACAAACAATATATATATATATATTTTTGGTTGGGTAACAATAATTTTATTCAACAAGGCTTAAAATTAATTAATACATTACATAACATATTATAATATTTCCAGTATTGTTTTTTAATATATAATATTCTCAATTTTGAAAATTTTAAAGTAACTTAATCCTATTTCCCTTCATTATATTATTCTTGGATCATCCATTAAATATTTATTATTATAAAAAATTAGTTTACAATATACGAAAGTACTTTATATGAAAGTCTTTCAATATTCATGATCAGAATAGCGTTTACACATGTGAATCACTATTTCAATATATAAAAATATTTTATACGAAAGTCGTTCAATATTTATGATTAGAATAGCGTTTACACATGTGAATCACTACTTCAATATACGAAAATATTTTATGATAACTAGAGTATTATATATAATAATATATGTTTATCTTTAAATTATATATGTAGATAAAAAATTTAAATAATAATTAAAATATTATATACAAAGGAGTCATTCATTAATAATTTATATACATAAGAATCTTTTATAATTATTAGAGTGGGTATACACAAAAATCTATAATGAGTACATAAAACATCTATGATTAATAGAACGTTATTATGATTATAATTTAGGGTTTGAGTTTTGTAGCCAATCTCCTCTTTGTACGATTGATTGAGATTTCCTTTTTCAACGTGACCGATATATTTTGATAATAATAAAAAAAAATAAAATAAAAGAAACTGAATGTAAACTACAAACAATAATATATATATATATATATATTTAATTTTTGGCTGGATAACAATAATCTTATTCAATAAGGCTTGAAATTATTTAATTAATTAATACATTATGTGAGATATTATAATGTTTTTAGTATCAACTTTTAATATATAATACTCTCAATTTAAAAAATTTTAAAGTAACTTAATCTCTCCCTCACCCATTTCCCTTCATTATATTATCATTAGATCATCGGATTCATACGAACATTTATTGTTATAAAAATTGGCTTACAAATTCATATAAAAAAAAACCAAAGTTATTATTTATATATATTAAAAAATTAATATTTATTATTAAAATAACATTACACACGAGAGTTACTATTTCAATAAACCAAAGTTTTTTTTATGATAAATAGAGTATTATATATAATAGTATATGCTTATTTTTAAATTATATATAATAGTATATGTCCATTTGTCAATAATACATCATTGTATTACACATATTATTAACAATTTCACATGTACTCAATAAAAATCATTTATAATTATTAGAGTACCGTGTACAAAAAAAATAAATTTATGATTAGTAAAACATTATTGTGATTATGACATGTACTATGTATTGAATTTAGTTTATCATTCAATGGTGAGTAATTTATTTTGTAAAGTATTTTACATATATTTTTAAAGTGCATATTAAAATAAAATATTACACAAATAAATTATTAAAGTGATTCGATCAACTTTAAAAATAGATGGAGCGAACATACTTAACTTAAACATTTTATGTAAATCAAAGAAAAATATAAATAACTTTCAAAATACATATAGCAAAAAAACAGTAAATTTCATATCTAACACTTTGATTTTCAATCTCCCATTTGCAACTTCATATGTATGTAAAGAGAATTTTAATATTTTCTTCTTTCTTCAATGACATCTATACATAAAAAATTTCATAGCATATCTAAAAAAAATTAAACTATGAATAAAGGGTCAGGTCTATTTAGAATTTAAAATTTTTTTCTTCTAAATGAAGAAAACATTACTGATATATAAATATTAGTATAAAATTTTACATTTGAGATGTAAATAATAATAATAATATAAAAAAATAAATATAAAATACAACATCAAAATAAACTAATTTTTTAAAAAAAAAACAAAAAGCAGTAAGTAATAGTATTCCGGTGAAAGAAAAAATTTTACCTAGAGCTAAAATTCTCCCTATACCAAGGAGTGGACATTGGAGGCGGCAAAGACCGGAGAGAAGAAGAGGAGATGACTGCTATTCCTCGTATATATTATTATTAACTCAAAACAAAATTTATGTGCAAAATGTATCTATTTATATTTCATAATTTTTTACAAGACAAATAAGTGCTTTCTTTAGTCAATCAAATTGAAAAAAATAAATTATAAATTTGAGTTATGTTAAATATAATGATTTATAATTTAACAACGAAATAATAAAATATATCAAAATAAATCAACAATATTATATAAAAATTACTTCATACGGATTGGACATATATATATATATATATATATATATATTGAAAGGAAAATGACACCCGCCAAGGGTAGAAGGGTCTACACAGCGGACTAAACCGCATAATACCGCATACTTCGTGGTTTGACTCAAAGTTAAATCACAAGCGTAAAAAGTGGAGCGCATAACTCTATTAATCCCAATCGTGGATTCTCACTCTCCTACTAATAAAGACTGTTTCCCATAACGGCAACCTCAGAAAAGCCCACGAGTGAGGTAATCACGATCCCATCCTCTCTTCCACCTCCTTCCACTAAGAAGGAAGGCTATAAAAGGAGGGAAATGGACAAAGGTAGGACATTCAACCCAGATATCCTAAACAGTTACCAATTCACTACCAAACTGACTTGATCGTCGGAGAGTTCACGGGGATCCACGTCCCCACCGAACTTCCTCTGTTTTGCAGGTTACCTATACTTCGGGATTCTCAAAGATTTATGGAGTCACATTTACTTTTTTACCCTCAAAAATATTCTTACCAATTCTTGACGAATCAGTTTGGTTCCGTTACCGGAAACGATTTCATTCCTTTGATTTTCCCAAAGAGTTACAATGTCCCGACAATCAGGGAATCACGAAAATCATACTGACACGATGCTCCCAACGTCTCTCCACGAGACTCACTGAGCAGCCCATTCCTCAACACCAGCTAACCCCCAGCAACGATCCGTTTTAGATTGCCTGGGACCCAATGGGCCTCCCCACAGAACAGCCGACCTCCGCGATCAGCTGAGCGAGAGGCGAGCCACCAACGACGGACGTGCAAAGGAATTGGAAGAGCTGCAAAGGAGGGTCGAAAGACTCCAAAGGGAGCGAGACCTTGCGGAGCAGTGGAAACAACTCCATGCGGAGTACGTCAGAGAGGGCCTAACCCCTCCGATACTCCCGAATGGAGGAATAGTCTGCTCGGATGCTCCGCCGCCAAGGTCGCGCACCATGGTCAACAAGCAGACTACAACCATCAAAAAGACCGAGAAGCACGGAGTACAGATGGGCAGAAAGCAGCGCCCGACAGCCAGCGAAGTGGGGGAAAGCCACCATACTTCCAAGCCCACTTCGAAGCTCGCTGAGAGAAAGCGGTACGACGAGCGTAGCCCAGAGAAGGTCAAAAGCTCAACGAAAATTCAGAAGATAAGATCGATCGGGCTAGGCCCGTTCACCAAATGGATTCAGGATATAACACCTGACCCGTTTCTCTAACTACCGAAGTTCGTCCTTTACTCCGGACAAACGCGGCTCCACGAGCACATATGTCGTTACCAAACGCTCATGAGCCTAGTCACGAACGATGAGGCAGTATTGTGCAAGGCGTTCCTAAGCACCCTGTCAGACAAGGCGCTAACATGGTTCACTTCCCTAAAGTCAGGTACGATAGATTCCTGGCTCACCTTAGAGAAAATTTTTCTGGATAAATTCAGCACGGCGGGAACGATCCCCAAAACGAGGGGGGACCTGGCTAACATCAAACAACGAGATGATGAATCGCTGCTGTCGTTCCTAGAATGATTCAAAAAGACCTATGACGAGATAGAGGGGATTAGCCAAGACACGGCCATCACTTGTTTTGAGGGAGGTTTCCGCTTCAGAATGCTTTATACTGAGCTCTAGTTGAGAAGGCCAGAAACCATAAGCGAGATGTTCGACATCGCTCGGAAGGTCGCATTGGCTGAGGGTAGCACGCCAGACTTGGCGGGGGCAAAAGATAAACAATCTGAGTTCCGAAAAAACCCCTCAAGCTTCACAGAGAAAAAGGAGAAAGACTAATTTAAGAAGCCCGAGACGTTCACACCTTTAAATGTCTCGAAAGAAAGCCTCGTGGCAGTTATAAAAGACAAATACGGGGTTCAGGACCCCGCTCCGATGAGGTCCCAGTCCTATCCCGCCAGGGATAAATCCAAGTTCTGCGGGTTTCACCGCGATTACGGGCATACCAAAGAGGACTGTTTCCAACTAAAAAGGGCCATAGAGCGCCTCAACAGAGAAGGATGCCTGAAGGAGTATGTTGCCGACGCGCAACAACAAAAAGACAAGGGTGAAAGAGTGATCAATATGATCAACCCCAACGTTCCCTCGATCAAGAAAATAAAAAAGAGGATTTATAACCTCACAAAATCGTATCTCGTTCCTAAATACGAGTTCGTACAACGTGAGGTCATCTCCTTTTCAAACAAGGAGATAGAGCACAACGAGGAGGCGAGAATCACACCCATTCTTCTTGAAGCGCGAATGACAAAGGATGGCATCGACAAGTGCACGGTAAGGAGAATTCTGATTGATACAGGAGCCGCAAAGAACATCATGTATCTCCAGTGTTTCAAGGAAATGGGCTTAAAGGATGCCGACCTCAAGGCCAGCGGAATGGTCCTCGAGGGGTTCTCCACCCACAAGGTACCGGTTAAAGGAACTATTCGAGTACAAGTAACTCTCGGAGAAGGAGAACGGCTGCGGACTGAGGAGGTTAAGTTTTACGTTGTGGATCTAGATTCACCGTATAACGCGATACTGGGTACCCCCTTTCATGCAGCATTTAACCTCGTGATATCCACCTCTCACCAGCAAGTGAAGTTCAACACTTCGCAGGGCGTGGGCTAAGTTAGAAGTAGCCCTCGGAGCCTTCTGGGGCAGATCATGAAAATCAAAAGGAAAAGAGAGGGGCTAGACGATACTGCAACCATCAACCCGGTAGTTGCCCATAACGACCAAAGAATACAAAAAATCCTCAAGAAATAGATTTACGACCTGGTCGTCCAAACATCTGGGACCCGAGAGTTCGATGAAGAAATCATCAATCCCAAGTACCCTCAGCAACCCGTCAAGGTCGGCCGAGAAATACCCAATGCCCTCCGACATAAAATCATCGACTTCCTTAAAAGCCACCAGGACAGCTTCGCCTGGTGTACGGAGGATATGCTCGGCATTGACGCTTCGGTGGTAGAACATGCACTTAGCATAAATGCCAAGTGCCCGCCGGTAAGGCAGAAGCCCAGACAGTTCGGGGAAGAGAAAATGCAAGGCATGAAAGAGAAAGTAGAAAAGCTACTGAAGGAGGGCTTCATCCGCGAAGTCAAGTATCCCACGTGGTTGGCAAACGTGGTGATGGTTAAGAAAGCAAACGGAAAGTGGAGGATGTGTCGACTACACCGATCTCAACAAAGCCTGTCCCAAAGATTGTTATCCGCTACCTCGAATCGATGCTCTCGTCGATTCCACTTCGAGGTACGAGCTCTTGAGCTTCATGGACGCATTCTCAGGCTACCACCAGATCAAAATGAGACCAAGTGACCAACTCCACACTTTGTTCCGAGCTGTAGGAGCTATATACTGTTACAATGTCATGCCGTTTGGTCTTAAAAATGCAGGGGCCACATATCAACGGATGATGAACCACATTCTTCGACGACAAATAGGAAGGAATGTGGAGGCTTATGTAGACGATATGGTAATCAAAACAAAGCGCGGAGCATCACACCTGGACGACCTAGAAGAAACTTTCTCAAGCTTGGCCAAGTTCAACCTTAAATTGAATCCTATGAAGTGTGCATTCGGGGTTATGCCCGGAAAATTCCTTGGGTTCATGACATCCGAGCGAGAAATCGAAGCAAACCCGGAAACGTTGGCAGCTGTAGCTCGACTTACTGAACCACCGTGTGTAAAGGACGTCCAACGCCTAAATGGATGCATCGCCGCCCTCGGCCGCTTTGACTCGAAGTCAGTAGAAAGGTGTCTGCCATTTTTCAAGACGCTGAAGGGCTCAAAGAATGGTTTCAAATGGACTCCGGAGTGTAGTAAAGCGTGGAAAGACCTTAGAGTCCACCTGTTTTAGCTACCTCTGTTACGGTCACCAGACATGGGAGAAACATTATTCTTGTACCTCTCATTTTCAGATTCAGTAATAGCCTCGGTATTAATAAAAGAGGAGGGATCGAAACAATACCCCGTCTACTTCGTGAGCAAAGCCTTGAACAACGCCGAATCTAGGTACTCCAACATAGAGAAGTTGGCGTACGCTCTGGTAATATCATCTCGGAAGCTAAGACCCTACTTCGAATCCCATCCGATCATCGTTTACACCGATGCCCCGCTAAGACAGGTTTTTCATAAATTAGATCAGTTGGGAAGACTGCTCCGAAGGTCTATTGAGCTATATTAAACCTCGAACTGCCATTAAAGCTCAAGCCCTGGCCGACTTCCTCGCAGAGGGATCATTCACAGAGGAAAAGCGAAGCCAACATACGATGGACCCTTGGGAATTATGGGTGGATGGGGCAGTTAATGCCAGCAGAGTAGGCGTTGGCGTAATTTTGATCTCCCCAAACAGACAATACACCGAGATGCAAGCTACAAGACTCAACGCTAGTCTATCAAACAATCAAGCAGAGTACGAAGCACTGCTCTTGGGAATGGAGTGGGCTCATGACGCGAACATAACGACCCTTAAAGTTTTCAGTGATTCACAGCTTGTATTAATCCAAGTTCAAGGCACATACGCTATACACTCGGAGAATCTCCAGCCTTATGCTGAAAAGGCCAGACAATGGAAGGATAAGTTCAATCCTTTTGACCTGTGCTTGGTCAGCCGGAATGATAACAAATCTGTAGACCGTTTGGCAAAGATAGCCTCGGGTGAGACTCCCAACGAGGAGGGAGTCCTGGTAGAAACAAGAACAAGCTCTACAAAGACACGTCTAATTCAACCCATACAACGCGCATCAGAAGACTGGGTGGACAAAATGACGAGGTTTATCCAGAATGGAGCACTACCAAACGATGTAACCCGCGCGCGGTAGATAAAGCGACAGTCCGCCAGGTACGCTTTCTATGGTGATGTCATGTACCGATGATCTTTCTCCAGACCTTTACTCCGTTGCATCCCGCTGTCCCAAGCAGGTGACTTGCTCGTCGAGATGCACGAGGGGGTATGTGGAGGACATCCAGGGGCCCGAGCCCTGGCAGAGAGAATAATTAACCAAGGATACTACTGGCCAATGTTACGGGATGACGCCAGGCAATATGTTAAAAATTGCAACACCTGCCAAATCTTCGGAAACATACCGTAGTTACCATCCATAGAGCAAACCCCAATCATAGAAACGTGGCCATTCGACATGTGGGGCATGGACTTAATGGGAAAATTTCCAAAAACATGGAATCTAGTGGTGGCAGTTGACTATTTTTCCAAATGGATCGAAGTTAAAGCCTTGAGGCATCCCACAGAGGAGAATGTCACAAAATTCCTCCATGAGCATGTTTTATGCCGCTTTGGAGTCCCCATGGCAGTGGTAACTGACCATGGAGTTCAATTTTCAGCCAAGTTCACCTCAGAATGTCATCGGTTACACATCAAACATTGAAAGTCCTTAGTCGCACATCCACAAGGAAACGCCAAGCAGAGGCTGCGAACAAACTGGTATTACGGGCTCTACGGAGGAACCTAGAAGAGATATCCAACAAATGGGCTGATGAATTGCACCTCACCCTATGGACATTCCGCACTTCGATTAGGGGCCCTACCTGTGAAACAACGTTTGCACTAGTATACGGTTCAGAAGCTGTTGCACCAGCTAAGGTCGCAGTGCCTACGGCGAGAGTGGCGATGTATGACAAAACAAACAACGAAAGAACGAGAAGTATGGATCTCGACTTGTTAGAGGAGCGACGAATCGCGAACCGCCTGAAATCCCAATCATTCAAGGAAAGAATGAAATGGACTCACGATAAAAAGGTATCTGAAAGGCCAATCAGAATCGGAGATTGGGTACTTCAGAAAATCGAAGGAACGACAAGGCACATCCAGGCAAATAAGTTAACCCCAAATTGGGAAGGTCCGTATCTTGTCAAGAGAGAAGTAAGGCCCGGTACGTATCGCCTTATGAATAAGGACGACGTCCTCTTACCGAACCCGTGGCACACAAACCATTTGAAGAAATATTACGCATAATATCCGTGATGCATTTT
This sequence comes from Asclepias syriaca, assembly GCA_027405835.1. Classification (NCBI taxonomy): domain Eukaryota; kingdom Viridiplantae; phylum Streptophyta; class Magnoliopsida; order Gentianales; family Apocynaceae; genus Asclepias; species Asclepias syriaca. The sequence continues at coordinate 21,171,129 of CM049934.1, forward strand.
TGCTTTAGTACTAAGACAGACTTGGGAGATTTCTTTTATTTCCAAAAAATTGAGCTAGCCTCGGAAGACATCTTCTTCATCTTCTTACAATGTTGAAATAAAATACTGGGCTATGGCTCGAGAAGATTTTGAATTACCATAAGTGAAAATTGTGGTTGAATTAATTGAAGTACCGGACTACGGCTCGAGAAGATTTTGAATTACCATAAGTGAAAACTGTGGTTGAATTAATTAAAGTACCGGGCTACGGCTCGGGAAGATTTTGAATCACCACAAGTAAAAACTGTGGTTAAACAAAGTATCGGGTTACGACTCGGGAAGAGTTATAAAATTATCATAAGTGAAAACTATGGTTGAGTTAAACGAAGTACCGGGTTACGGATCGGGAAAAGTTATAAAGTCACCATAAGTGAAAACTATAGTTGAGTTAAACGAAGTACCGGGTTACGGTTCGGGAAGAGTTATAAAATTACCACAAGCGAACATTATGGTTGAGCTAAGCGAGGTACTGGGTTACGACACGAGAAGAATTCTAAGGCCATGTCTTAGTTAAACGAAGTTACGGCTCAAATTCTTGAAAACATAAATTAAAGCGATGGTCACCCCGAAGTACGGAACTATGACTTAAAGTATTTTACGTATCAAGTTATAACTTAGAATATTTCACAGAAAGCAACAGATTAAACAAAATGGATCTTCTATTTATCAAAAGAGAAATACAACGTTTTGTTTACAAAAGAGAAGGAAAAAGCTAAGGAGTTGAGCCAGAGCCACCCAGCATCTCCCAAAAGGTCGGAACAGAAGGCTGAGGAGTTTCCCAGTGTGGCCTTCCTCTTTTCTCATCACGTTCCCAAAGCGCCTCCAGCTCTTCTTCAGTGAATGGCACAAAGTCTGCCCCTTGTCTGCAGACCTCGTTGTCAAAGTTTGCTTGGTAGGCTCGCACCAGAACGCTCTTGTCTTCGAAGTGAGGGTGGAGTTGCCGGATAATGTGAACACAACCTTTGTCCAAGAAGGAGCCAGCCTCAAGTCCTATCTCCTCGTGATATTCAGCTGAGCTCCTGAAGTCGTCTATGATGTTCTTTCTGAAGCTCTCCGACCTACAGTGCTTGAGCTCCTCCTGAATAGATAGCTGGCTTGCAACTACTTCATCCCGGGCTGTGTTCAACTGAGCATTTGCAGCCCGCAACCCCGCCATCTCCTCATCAGCCTTAAGTATTCGCTCCTTCAAATCGGAGACTTCGCTGGTCAGCTGCAGCTTCTCAGACTCAGCAAGCTCCAAACGTGTGGCCTGGTCCTTCACCTCCGATTCCAAGGCCGCCAGGCGTAGCTCGTTAGTTGCCCGCCACTCCGCATCAGCTACTCTTCCATCTTCCTCCGAAGAGCGGGATCAGGAGATATAAAGAAGAAGGGAGGAGACCTGAGAAGAGGATACAAGAGTCAAAAAAAATAAAAAAAAGAAAGAAGAAAAAATGATTAAGTGAAAGTCCCTTACCCGGGCTAAGAGAGCACCAGCCCTATTGGTTGCCTCGCCAATCCCCAGTTCACCCATACCGGCCAGAGACTCAACTTCAGCAGCCCGGTCCAGTATGGCTCCCCCAATAAATGCTGTCGCATATCGGTTTGTGAAGCGAAGGTTATGAAGAGGAGGAGTCCTGCGGGAAATTTCAGTGGCCAACTCCTGCAGGGCCCCCTCCTCTTCGGGCATCACGAACCCCAGCCTTAGCCACGACGGGTCGAGGTCCCCTCCAGCCTCTTCACCTTCATTTGCCGAAGTGGACGACACCTCCTCCCGCACCTCCACAGGTAAAGTGTTGCCAGGAGTGACTTCGGGGGCGGGAGGACTGGGAATTATCTCCATTGAGGGTCCCGGGGATGATGTCCGTTGTCGCCGGCGGGGACGTTGTTGCTCCTCGTCCACGATCAACTCCGCCTCTTCAAGGGAATCACAAATGAGAGGCCTCCGAGGTCCAACGGGAGCAGACCTGGAGGTCTTCATTCGCGACCCCTCCTCCCTTGGACGTCGGGGGGCCCCACCCCGACGTGGAGCCTGACCTGCCGAGGAAGGGTAGGTCAGGACGGTGTCTCCAGCAGCACCTCGGTCGATCAACCGAGGTGGGAAGCGGGGGAGAGAGTCCAAGTGTGATTATCGGACATTCCTCCCCCCTTCACGTTCCTTCTAAGCCGCTTTGAACATAGTGGGCTCTACAAAAAAAAAACAAACAAAAGGGTTAAGTATCCTAGTAAGGCATACAGGAAATGAAGTAAAAGTACAAAGCATAAAAGTTCCCCGACCTGGTTGACAACCCTGGGTAGACGGAGTGCACAACTCGCATTGGAAGGCGAAGACTCCCCCAGGGTGTATGATCTAGTCGGTATTGGGCTCTTCGGGTCTAAAGCCTAACTCTCTCTTCCTAGGCTCCAACCCCGCCCCTATGCCACACCATTCTAAGCTCCTATCACTTAACAGGTCTGCTGAAGAATACACTCGGGACTGACTATGCCAACTCTCCCCTAAGTCCCGAGTGACGAGCTCAAGAAAGGACCTCTCGGATGGATCTAAGGAGGAAGGATGGACTGGGGGCAACAGGCTACCTTCATTAACACAAGGGCGAAAGGGGAAGCCTACCTTAGACTCCACCATCACCCACCTACTTTTGAAGTCCACCTTGTTAGGAAGGGAGTCAAAAAGTTGGACTCTATTCCTAAGGGGTCGGAGTGAAAGGGTATTATTGGACATGCGGAGTGTGGAAAAGAACATCCCCAGGATGTTCATAGAAAGTTCAAAGCCTAAACGGCGACCCAGGTAAATCAAAGAAAAGAGAGTTCGAACTGCGTTAGGGTGAAGTTGCCCAGGCTGTATTCTGGCAAACACAAGAAAATCTACGAAGGCTGGATCCATGGGTAACCTAAGTCCCACTTCGAAGTGGGTTAAGGGAAGAGGGTTACGTTTAGTGGACATCCTACCTAGTTCAAAGGGTACAGAAAGCCTATATACACTTCGATCTATACTATACCTACGGATAATAGACTTAAGCTGTTCATAGGCAATTTTACTTCGGTAAAAGGGGAAATCCATACCTAAAGTCCCACACACCATGGGCCCGGAAGAAGTGGCAGCAGGGTCCTCTCCACCCACCGTGGACGGTACCTCGCGAGTAGGCAGAGGGTCCCCAAAACCTTCAGCCATCAGCTCGGAAACTTCCTCTCCGGCCACATCTATGTACTGATCAGCCATTGCCTACCTACGAACGGAAGTTCAGAGCTCAGATCTCCATTCAAGGACCACCAGAAACAACCTGCAATCATATCTAAACTAACCCCCGAACATAACAAACCCAGAAAAGGAAAAAGTGAACCAAAACGGTCCAAGTTCTACACCAGTTTTAAAGCCCCCACATACATAAAAAACCCAGAAAACAAGCAAGCAAGGGCATGGGCGCTCATCGCCACCGCTCAAAGCAACAAGAAAAAGCCACATTCTTAAAAAAGGCCAGACAAAAATGTAAAGAAAAATGCCGATAAGGAGATAAAAGCAGGAGACTATTCACAACAAGAAGGACAAAACACACCTTTTTGGTTGTCACAGACGTTTGAGATGGAGAATACAAGACTGAACTTGCGACGGGAACAAAGACGAGGAATCTTCAGAAAGCTTGCATGACAGTAATGGCAGAGGCAAATTTTGAGAAAAGTCTGATAAAGGAAGAAGAAAGTAAAAGATGTATAGAGAAAAGGAGGTTTAAAACGGTTATAGGAAAGTTACTTACGAAGTGCCATGATTGTTTCTAAAGATCAACGCCTCGGGCATGCGAAAAGGCGCTCTGGGGACTGACAAACTTAGCACTCATGACAAAATCAGAAGGTGAAGTGACAGCCGTCACCATCAGAAACCCTAAGATCACCCCGTCCACACGCAACCTCCCATTGGCCAAAGCCCGCTAACCGCAGCGGAATTTCAGGAAAACGACCATAGCCATCGGATACCTGCTGGTAAAAACTGGGAACCCGGTAGAAAGCCCAGCAACCCGATCTATTCAGCGAAGTCCACCACAAAGTAGTGTCATACTTCGCTGAGGGGCCACTGAAAGGAAAATGACACCCGCCAAGGGTAGAAGTGTCTACACAGCGGACTAAACCGCATAATACCGCATACTTTGCAGTTTGACTCAAAGTCAAATCACAAGCATAAAAAAGTGGAGCGCATAACTCTACTCATCCCAATCGTGGATTCACACTCTCCCACTAATAAAGACCGTTTCCCATAACGGCAACCTAAAAAAAGCCCACGAGCGAGGTAATCACGATCTCATCCTCTCTTCCACCTCCTTCCACTAAGAAGGAAGGCTATAAAAGGAGGGAAATGGACAAAGGTAGGACATTCAATCCCAGATATCCTAAACAGTTACCAATTCACTACCAAATTGACTTGATCATCGTAGAGTTCACGGGGATCCACGTCCCCACCAAACTTCCTCTATTTTGTAGGTTACCTATACTTCAGGATTCTCAAAGATTTCTGGAGTCACATTTACTTTTTTACTCTCAAAAATATTCTTACCAATTCTTGACGAATCAATATATATATATATATATATATATATATATATATATATATATATGATGTATGTTTTCTTGATAAATTACATAATGTTTCATAAGTGCTAATAAACAGGATAAGACGCCTGACTGGCAATTCCACAATAACCTCCAACTTGTCCTGAATACATTGGAAACCTTACATATCCACCCTCTCCCCAACCTGTACCCCAAGAGTTTCTCGCGATCCAATAATTAACTCCGCCTTCATAACCATATCCAACAACATTCACTGCATGATCCAATTTTAGACCGCAATGTGCCGCCTGGCTTAGTTTCGGTCGAGTCGGGTCGAGGTTTGGCAGGGCCATGGTCCAGTTCGGGCCTAGCATAGGATTCCCTTCCCTTAATTTTTGTATATTCCCCCTAAATTCTGGCATAAGGGCCGAAAGTAGTGTAGGCCCCATTGGGCACTCCCGAAATTAGGGCACTCCCGAAATTAAGGCACTCCCGGAATTAGGGCACTCCCGGATTTAGGGCACTCCTTGTTTTAAGGAGGTTGCCTCCCTTGTATAAATATGGCCTTTGGCCTCACACTTGTAATTATCCAATTTTCCAACAATTTGTATAGCACTCCAGGCTTACTTGCAAACTCTCTCCTTCTCAATTTCTCTGTTTTTCCATTGTCTTTCACTTAGCCATCACCCGTCGGCTTTGCTCGGAAGAGGCTGACTTAGCTGTCGCAAGGGGCGAAAAGAAGCTAAGGCCGCACGCACGCTTGTTCAGGAACAAGGTCGTGACAGCAAGCTCCATTAAATTTACCCTGCACACGTATATACGAGAAAAAGAAAAAATGTTCAAAATCTAAAATATTGGGATACATAAAATAATAAATTGTATATATATAAACTTACCTGACGATAATGCTGAAAATCTTTGCTCCTAGATTTTATGCCAACACTCACAACTTGTTGTGCTACAATATTTTGAAGTTCTTTCTCGTCATTTCTACGTATGTTCCTATAACCACAAATTTTGACCATTTTTTCCTATATAAATCAAAATGTGAGAAAATATATACACTCTTCAAGAAAATTTATCACAAACCCACACACACACACACACACACACACACACATATATATATATATATATATATATATGCACATAATATTATTACCTTTTGATAACATTGTCCTTGTTGAAAAATATAAGGATATTTTTCCCGAGAGGTAAGCCCATTTTTTGCTACATATGCCAATGCGTTAGCATAGTAACCTCCTTTACACCCATAACTTGTTCTTTCACAGTCCAATAGCTCTTGCTCGGAGCTCTTGCTCTTGCTCGGATAATGCAATCATACGACCTTCTTTAATTCCAATTAGGGTTTCTATTGAAGAAACTGCCGAGAATGCCCAGCAAACCCTTCATTTTTATTTTCAACAACAAAAAATTAATTAACAAAGAAGCATTTAATGATTTAAATAATAAGAATGTCTAAAGTATATATATATATATATAATGCTCTTACCACAATCTCCTTGATTTTTAATAGGAAAAACAACACCTTTTTTTCGCCAATCAACAAAATTTGGTAATTCAACACCACATTCTTTAAGTGTATCTTCTTGATTATTGTCGTGGTTGGGATTAAATGATATTATTCGATCATATTCAACACTCGTACCTAAATATATGGAGGTAAACTCATCAAGGGTGAGATCAGCAAATTGATTCAATCCGAGTGTAAAATTCATATGATTGACTTTGTTGTAATTGTTTCAGTCATCGATATACCTAAGATTATCCTTAAAGATTTCAAATCTTTTAATTTTCTCTCCTAGGCTGGAATGTAATTTTTGGTGTTTGGCTAGCCATTCCTCATATAATGCGATGACTTCATCATCACTTCGCCAATTGGTACTAATGCAAGTTATGGCTGAAACAAATAGTAAAAAAGAAAGGATTAATACAAAGCTCTTCATATTTGTAAACTGTTTATGGATAATGGAATAGAGTATCTCCTTTATATAGGAAATTAAAAGGATCATTGGAGTAAACATGATTCATATGGTGGCCGATATTAGTCTGTATCAATATTAATGACTTAGGATAAATATTTATCATATAAAATTTTTATTTTTAGATTATCAATTATTATTTATTATATTTATTTAAAAGAAATTATCATTAAAAAAACTTTATTTTAAAAGAAATTATCATTAAAAAAACTTTATTTTAAAAAAAAAGAAGGTATGTTTAATATGTTTTTAGTATTTTGAAAAATACCAACATATAATTAATATTTGACTGAATTAGTATAATTTTATATTAAAAAAAACTTAAGACACAATATATTCAACCAGTTCAAGACAAACATGTGAAGATGGTTGAGGTAATAAGTTAACTTTTGAACATAAGAAAGTGTTTAAACTTTCTTAAACAAGTTTTAGAATAAATTTGGATAAAAAGGATTAAAATATAAATATTTGTTAAAAAATTATAAACTCAATTGAAATACTTTAAAATTCAAGAGTACAAGTAAAAAAAATTATAAGTTTATGGACTCATTTGTACTTCAATCTCCTCTATTTGTCAATGATCATAGATGATTGTGTTACACATGTAATTAATTTCACGTGTATCTAATAAAAATCTTAAGGACATAAATGAACAAAATTATAGTATGAATAAAGTTTTCAAATTACAAAAAGTCTTTAATTCAATAACATATTTTAAAATTTTATTGTGTAAGTGTGTTAAAACGAATAAAATTCTAATTAGAATATTAGAATTAATTAGTTCTTGGATTAATATTCTTATTTTGAAGTTTAAGTACGTTAACTCGAATTACATTTAAGAAATATGTGTGTTTGTAAATGTCTTTCGACTCGAATACAAATGATTCTTTTTTAGTAATTTATTCTGTAATTTATTTTGAATTCATGCAGCGTTCAACGACTTTTGTTGGAGGAGAACTCTCCCTATACAATACCTATCTCACCAAACTCTCCCTATATTACACTTCTCCAAAGGTAAAATTCAAACTCGAAATATTGTGTTTGAGAAACCGAGATCAATTTTTTCACTTGGAGCAATAAATTTTGATAATTAGAATATGTTTAGAATATGCCATGATACTTTTTCTTTTTCGTTTTTTTTCTTCTTTTTTAAAAGTAGAACATATATGTCGTGATACATACTCCATGTGAAAAATATATATATTATTTAGGTTAGTCCAAAATTTTTATTATAATTTTTTTAAAAGATTATTTCTTAAGTCGAATTTCAATCTTCAAAACATTAAACTCAATTTTTTATAACTAAATACAAACAACTTGTTATTATAGATCAGCAAATTCATTTTTGTATAGATCAACTTGGTCCAATATAAACTTACATATAAAAATTGAAACATTAAATTCTATAAATAAAATTAATATAAAAAATATCAACTTATTAATAAAATCAAATGAATTATTAAATATTGAAAAGTTTTCAAGAAGGTATAATTAAGTTGATAGAAATTTCATTTATGATTTTAAATATTATGACAGAGACAAAGGTAAAAGTAAAAGTGTCTCAAAAAAAATTTCAAAATTGTTTTAAAAAAATTATTGAAAGATTTAATGAATAAAAATATATTATTAATAACTCTATGAATATTAATTTAAAACTTTTTTAAACTATTTATATTTATGACTTTGAGTTCCTATTTTGTAAAATTTTTTTTATTTTATAATTATATCTATTTATTTTTTAAAAATTGAAGTATTTTTATATTTAACTTATAATATTTCACAATTTAATTTTATTACAAATTGCTATAGTCAAAAATATTATTTCCTTCCAAACTAGGAAACAAAATGAGTAATGTTTGTAATAAATTGTATTTTAATGATTTTTTAATTAAATAAATTATAAAGTTAATTAGAAAGTTTAATACAAACAGAATTTTAATAATTTTTAAAGGGCTATTTTTTTTTTTTTTTTGATAAACTTGAAACGTATGTTCCTTGTTGATAATATATGTATCATCAATCGTACTCTCCGATGTTGTCTTTTCTTTTATTCTAAAGAATATAGTTTAAAAAGTTTTTATTTATTTACAATGTATATTTTCGTGATACAATGAACAAAGAAGATACATGCCTAAATAGGCAATACAAGAAATGCAAAATTGGAAACATAATATATGGTTGCCAAAATACATGGCTGTAAATGAGCATCGAAATATGCATGACTATTTGATTGAGAGAAAAATAAGGGGAGAGAAAAATAAGGAGAGAGAAAAATAAGGGGAGAGAAAAATAAGGAGAGAGAAAAATGCAATCTCAACACTCCCCCTCAAGGTGGAGCTTGTAAATTCTGCATGCCTATCTTGACTAGAAGAAACTCGAGTTGTTTAGCCCCAAAGCCTTTATGAGAAGATCGGCTACATGTGTCTTTGTGTCAACGTGAAGTGACTTGATTTATTGTGACTCGACTCGTTCCCTGACAAAGTAACAGTCCATTTCCACGTGCTTTGTTCGTTCGTGAAAGACCAGGTTATTAGCAATATATCATGCCGCATTGTTGTCACAGAAGAGAGGTGTAGGCCTATGTTGTCTTGCTTCTAGTCCCTCTAACAACCAACACATCCACAGGATTTCACTAGTGGCGTTAGAGGAGCGAGAAATGACTGATTGCTTCTTTGATTTCTACGAGATAGGAGCTTCCCCAAAAAGAAGAACATATCCTGTCCTAAACCTCCGAGTGAGTGAGCATCCCATCCAGTCCGCATCACAGTATGCTACCAAATCCATTCCTCCTTCTTTCGACAAGAAAATACCTTGTCCCGGAGTGGCTTTTAGGTAGCGAAGGACTCTCATGGCTGCTTCCATGTGTTCTTAGGACGTTTACCGAGTAGGCAAGATCTGGTCTCGTGGCTTGGAAGTAGAGCAATCGGCCAATTAGCCTTCGATATTTGCTAGCATCGACACAAACATCCTCTTCTCCTTTATCCAGCTTCACATTCTGTTCCATTGGGAAGGTGCATGGTCTACATCCTAGAATTCCACTATCTTCAAGGATGTCAAGGGTGTATTTTCGTTGACTTAGCACTATCCCGTCTTTGGTTCGAGGGGCTTCTATCCCGAGAAAATACTTCAGTGGCCCGAGATCTTTGATGCGTTTTTTTGTGTGTTTTTTTTATTCTTTATAGACCATCTTCGCACCTACCCGCTCCAATCAATTTCCTCGAACGCAGTCCCAGCCAGATTTACGGTGCATGGAGGCTCACTATGTGCTAGTTTACCTTCAGCAACGAAATGCTTCTGGAACTGCTCGCTCTTTTGTCAGGTTCGTAATCAGGTCCGGTTCTGTCTCCGCGCAAGTTGCCTTTGGCTTCACCTTTTCTCGTTTATTCTTCATGTTCCACTATTCCGGGTAGCCGACTATCTTGAAACAATTGTCTCTTGTATGTCCGTCTCTGCCACAGTGATCACAGTGGCCTTTGTTTTCTTTATGGCCGACTCGGTTTGGTGTCCCGCCGCATTTTGCGAAGGCTTGGAAAGCCATTGTTTCATTCACAGGTTTCTTCCCGCCGGCTATGGATCTTTGCTGCTCATCATCGACAACGAGATGGTATGCATTTCCCAAAGATGGGATTGGTTTAGTGGCAAGTATTTGGGTTCTAATGATGGAGAACTCACCATCTAGACCCATAAGAAACTCATAGAGCTGCTCATTTTCCCTGAGTTCTCTAAGAGATTTTCCAATGCCACAAGTACATCCATTGCATTTGCAAACTAGAGCAGGCAAGAAGGACTGCATCTCATCCCATAATCCACGCAGTTTCGTCTAATAGGTTGAAACGGTCATCCCTTCTTGTCTAGTGTTCGAGATAGCCTGCTTCAATTCATACGCGCGCGGTGCACTTTCTTTATCGAATCGTTCTTTAAGATCCTTCCAGATTTCCGACGCCGAATTGGCGTATTTCACGCTTCCTTGGATTTATTTCTCCATGGCTGTAGTGAGCCACCCTTTAATCGTCACATCGCATCGCATCTATGTCATATAACTAGCATCGTCCGCTTCTAACCTTTTGATGGTTCCATCGATGAAGCCGATCTTGTTCTTGACGAACAAGAAATTCTCCATCTCTTGGACCCAATCAAGGTAACTGGTTGTCGGTCAAGGCATCGTTGACATGTATTTGCCTCGGATAATCGGAGGGGTAGAGATAGTATGGCGAGTTAGCATCGGTCTTGGCAAGATCTTTGTTTACACCTTCTGCCATATCGGTGAGATGGTGAGAAAGACTTTAGGATTCGGGTTTGGATCACTGCTCTGATACCATAAAGAATATAGTCCAAAAGGTTTTTGTTTATTTACAATGTATATTTTCAGGATACAATGAACAAAGAAGATACATGCCTAAATAAGTGATACAAGAAATACAAAATTGGAAACATAATATATGGTTGCCAAAATATATAGCTGTAAATGAGACTGGAAATATGCATGAATATTTGATTGATAGAAAAATAAAGGGAGAAAAATATGCAATCTCAACAAATTCTTCATTTTTCTTTTTTCTTAAACAAAAAAAAAAAAAAAAAAAAAAAAATATATATATATATATATATATATAAGAATGTATAATTTAAGATTTGAGTTTTGTAGCCGTTCTCCTCTTTGGATGGTTGATTGAAATTTCCTTTTTCAATGTCACCCATGTATTTTGATTAAAAAAATTAAAGAAATTCAATGTAGACTACAAACAATCATTTTTCTTTTTCTTTTTCTTTTTTTTTTGGCTAGGTAACAATAATTTTATTCAACATGGCTTGAAATTAATTAATTAAATTAATTAATACATTAAATCAGATATTATAATGTTTTTTAGTATCGTATTTTAATATATAATATTCTCAATTTTAAAAATTTAAAGGTAACTTAATCTTTTTCTGACTCATTTTCCTTCATTATATTATTCTTGATCATCGATTAAAGATTCGTTGCTATAAAAATTGGTTTACACTATACGAAAATCATTCAATATTTATGATGAGAATAACGTTTATACACAAGAATCACTAGTTCAATATACGAAAGTCTTTTATGATATATATAATAGTACATGTCTATCTTTAAATTATATATGTAAATAAAAAAAATTAAAATTAAAATATTATATACAAACGAATCATTCATTAATAATTTATATACACAAGAATCCTTTATAATTATTAGAGTACCGTGTACACAAAAAATCGGTTAATAAAAAGCTATTGTGATTATAACATATACTATGTACTGAATTCATTATATGTATTGAATTCATTCACGTGTAAAAGTAGTTTGTCATTCAAAGATTAGTCATTTATTTTGTAAAGTATTTTAAATATATTTTTGAAGTGCATTTGAAAGCAATGTGCATTTTATGAGTAAATTTATATTAAAATAAAATATTACATAAATGAATGATTAAAGTTATTTATGATAATACAATAAAGCATTAATTTAAAAGTTGGTGAAGTAAAAATACTCAACTTAAAAATTTTAAGTGAGCCAAAAGAAAAATGTAAATAACTTTAAAAATACATAAAACAGAAAAATAATAGATATCATATCTAAAATTTTGGTTTTCCAAACTGTCATTTGCAAACTTCATATGTAAAGAGTGTTCGATGTTTTCATTTTTCTTCTACAACGATCTATTCTATTCCAGGCGCATCAAAAAATTCATAACATACCAAAAGAGAAAATAGACTAGGAATAAATGACTCAAATTTAATCCAAATTGAAAAAAAAAAAAATCTTTTACAAGAAGAAAAAATAGTTAATATATAAATAATAGTATAAAAATTTGCATATGCAGGGTAAAAGATAATAACGATACCAAAGAAATAAATAGAAAATAAAAAAATAATAATAATAACAAAGAAAATAGTAAATAGCAGTATGCCAATTATGGAAAAAAAATTTAAGTTGAAGCAAAAATTCTTTCTTGACAAGAGAAAAAAAAAGTTGGAGGCGGCTACTCCTCATATATATATATATTATTATTAACTCAAAACAAATTTTATTTACAAAATGTATCTATCTAATATATATATATATATATATATATTTTTTTTAAGACAAATGTTTTCTTTAGTAAATTTGTTATATTGATTATAATAAAAAAATTTATAATTTAAATATAATATAATAATAGAATAATAAAATATATGAAAATAAACAAACAATATTATATAAAAAAGTTTTATTTAATTCATATAGAAATCACTTCATACATACGTACACACATATATATTACGTACGTTGTCTTAACAAATTACATAAGTTTTCGTGACTCTCAAACATGATAAGTGGGCATTGCGGCAATTCCACAATAACCTCCATACTGTTTTGAATTCTTTGGAATCCTCATATATCCTTTCTCTCCCCAATTTGTACCCCAAGAGTTTCTCATGATCCAATAATTAGCTCCACCTTCAGAACCATATCCAACAATATTCACTGCATGATCTAATTTTGCTCCGCAAGCTCCATTAAATATACCCTGCACGCATATATACAAGCAAAAAAAGAAAAAATGTTCAGAATCCAAAATATTGGAATACATATATAATTAAATACATACATAAAATAATAAAGTATGCATATATAACTTACCCCCTTATAAAATTTAAAATCGTTGCTTGCAGATTTTACGGCAACACTCATCACTTGTTGTGCTACAGCACTTTGAAGTTGTCCTTCGTTATTTCTAGATACTCTCTTGTAACCAGAAATTTTGACCACTTTTTCTTACATAAGTGAAAATGTGAGCATTTATAATATTCTTGAAAAATTATGATTATATATATATATACCTTTTGATAACATTGTCCTTGTTGACCAATATATGGATATTTTTCCGCAGAGGTAATACCCTTCTTGGCTACATATGCGAATGCATAATCATAGTGACCTCCTTTACACCCACCACTATTTGTCTCGCAGTCATACGACCTTCTTTAATTCCAATAGCTCTTGCTGGGATAATGCAATCATACGACCTTCTTTAATTCCAATTAAGGTTTCTATTGAAGCAACTGCCGAGAATGCCCAGCAACTTCCTACATTTTTTTTTTCAACAATAAAAAATTAATTATGAAAAATAGTTAATTAATTTAAATAATAAGCTCTAAAGTATATATATATATATAATATAATATCTTACCACATTTTCCTTGATTTTTAATAGGAAAAATAACATTTTTTTGTCGCCAATCAATAGAATTTGATAATTCAACATCATCTTCTCTAAGAATTTCTTCTTCATCATCGTCGTGGTTGGGATTAGATGATATTATTTGTTCATAATCAACACTCGTGCCTAAATATATGGAGCTAAACTCATCAAGAGTGAGATCAGCAAATTGATTCAATCCGAGTGTAAAATTCATATGGTTGAGTTTGTTGTAATAATTCATATGGTTGACTTTGTTGTAATTGTTCCGGTCATCGATATACCTAAGATTATCCTTAAAGATTTCAAATCTCTTAATTTTCTCTCCTAGGCTGAAATGTAATTTTTGGTGTTTGGCTAGCCATTCCTCATATAATGCTATGACTTCATCATCACTTCGCCAATTGGTACTAATGCAAGTGATGGCTGAAACGAATAGTAAGAAAGAAAGGAATAATACAAAGCTCTTCATATTTGTAAATGGTTTATGGATAATAGAATTATATCATAGAGTATCTTCCTTTATATAGGAAATTAAAAGGACCACTGTAGTAAACATGATTCACATGGTGCGGTTATTAGTCTCTATGAATATCAATGACTTAGACAAATATTTATGATATAAAATTTTTATTTTAAAATTATCAATTATTATTTATTATATTTATTTTAAAAGAAATTATCATTAAAAAATACTTTATTTTAAAAGAGAGAAAAAATTTATGATTAATATATTTTTAGTATTTTGAAAAATACCAAATTATAATTAATTTGATTGAATTAATATAATTTTATATTAAAAAATAAATTAAGACGCAATAAACTCAACCAATTCAAGACAAATATGTGAAGATGGTTGAGGTAATAAGTTAACCCCTAAAAAGAAGAAAGTGTTTAACCTTTCTTCAACATGTTTCATAATAAATTTGGATAAAAAGGATTAAAATATAAACCTTTGTTTAAAAAATTATAAACTCAATTGAAATACTTTAAATTTCAAGGGTATAAGTAAATGTTTTTTAAAAAAGTTTATGAACTCACTTGTACTTTAATCTCCTCTCTTTGTCAATGATTATAGATCATTGTGTTACACATGTAACTAATGTTACGTTTATCTAATAAAAAATTTAAAGACATAAATTAACAATAATATAGTATGAACAAAGTTTTCAAATTAGGCAAAAATCTTTTATTTAATAATATATTTTAAAATTTGATTGTGTATATAAAATGTGTTAAAAAGGACAAAATTCTAATTAGAGTATTAGAACTAATTAGTATTTGTATTAATATTCTTACTTTGAAGTTTAAGTAGTTAACTGGAATTAAATTTAAGAAATAGGTGTGTTAGTAAATGTCTTTCTCTTTTTGGATGGTGGATTAAGATTTCCTTATATTTTGATTAAAACAAAATTAAAGAAATTGAATGTAGACTACAAACAATATATATATATATATTTGGTTGGGTAACAATAATTTTATTCAACAAGGCTTAAAATTAATTAATACATTACATCACATATTATAATATTTTCAGTATTGTTTTTTAATATATAATATTCTCAATTTTGAAAATTTTAAAGTAACTTAATCCTATTTCCCTTCATTATATTATTCTTGGATCATCCATTAAATATTTATTATTATAAAAAATTAGTTTACAATATACGAAAGTACTTTATATGAAAGTCTTTCAATATTCATGATCAGAATAGCGTTTACACATGTGAATCACTATTTCAATATATAAAAATATTTTATACGAAAGTCGTTCAATATTTATGATCAGAATAGCGTTTACACATGTGAATCACTACTTCAATATACGAAAATACTTTATGATAACTAGAGTATTATATATAATAATATATGTTTATCTTTAAATTATATATGTAGATAAAAAATTTAAATAATAATTAAAATATTATATACAAAGGAGTCATTCATTAATAATTTATATACATAAGAATCTTTTATAATTATTAGAATAGAGTATACACAAAAATCTATAATGAGTACATAAACAATCTATTAATACAACGTTATTATGATTATAATTTAGAGTTTGAGTTTTGTAGCCAATCTCCTCTTTGTACGGTTGATTAAGATTTCCTTTTTCAACGTGATCGATATATTTTGATAATAATTAAAAATAATAATAATAAAAGAAATTGAATGTAAACTACAAACAATAATATATATATATATATATATATATAATATATATATTTTTTTTTTTTTTTAATTTTTGGTTGGATAACAATAATCTTATTCAACAAGGCTTGAAATTATTTAATTAATTAATACATTACGTGAGATATTATAATGTTTTTTAGTATCAACTTTTAATATATAATACTCTCAATTTTAAAATTTTTAAGGTAACTTAATCTCTCCCTCACCCATTTCCCTTCTTTATATTATCATTGGATCATTGGATTCATATGAACATTTATTGTTATAAAAATTGACTTACAAATTCATATAAAAAAAACCAAAGTTATTATTTATGTATATTAAAAAAATTAATATTTATTATTAAAATAACATTACACACGAGAGTTACTATTTTAATAAACTAAAGTTTTTTATGATAAATAGAGTATTATATATAATAGTATATGTTTATTTTTAAATTATATATATAAATAAATTTTTTTAAAAATAATAATTAAAATATTATATACAAATGAGTCATTTATTAATAATATATATACAAGTATTCTTTTATAACAGTAGCACAAAAATTCTATGATTAGTAAAATATTATTGTGATTATGACATGTCCTATGTACTAAATTCATTCACCACGTATAGAAGTAGTTTTTGGTTCAATGATGAATATTTCATTTGTGTAAAATATTTTAAATATATTTATTCAAAAATATATTTTTTATATATATTTTTTTAAAGGGCATTTGAAAATATTGTACATTTTATGAGTGAATTTACATTAAAATAAAATAAAATATTACACAAATAAATAATTAAAGTCATTTATGATAATATAATAAAATACTAACCTAAAATAGGTAGAGCGAACATGCTCAACCTAAAAAATTTTATAGCACACTTAAAAAGAAAATAGACTATGAATAAACGGTTTATGGACTTATTTGTATTTTCACAAGAGAATAATCTCATCCGTTTGTCAATAATACATCATTGTATTACACATATTATTAACAATTTCACGTGTACTTAATAAAAATCTTAAAAACATAAATTACAATATTATAGTATGAATAAAATTTTCGAATTACTAAAAATATATAGTCCTATCCACGTTTAACTTTTGTTGGGAGAGAACTTTCCCTATACTACACCTTTTTTTACACTTGTCTCTCTAAAAAAGAAAATTCAAACTCAAAACTTTGAGTATATAAAATTAAGATTATTATTTTTTATTTGGATTAATAAGTGTTGATAATTATAATATATAAAAAAATATGTGCGTGATATATATATATATATATATATTGTTATAAAATTGTATATATATAATATAGTATATGTATGTATGTATTAAATTGTTGATATATATATATATATATGTATATAATATATGTATTGAAGGGAGAGAGAGAGGAAGAGAGGGAGAGAATGGAAGAAAATGAGCTCTCGGGAAATGAGCTTTCAATATTTTCACTTCATTCAATTACCTCAATTCACATCCTTACACCCATATATATACACCTATATATACATATATATTCATACATTATAAGTGGAGCACCAACAAGTGCTTCATTTTCTCCCTCCATTAACACACACACACACACACACATACATATATATATATATATATATATATATATATCCAATATCAAAAATATTAGGTGATATTTATCACCTTTCGTAATTTTCTGGGATGATGGACATCCATTAATGTAATGAATCTTCAGGATTCATAACACTCCCCCTTGGATGTCCATTACATAAAGAATAGGCCTCGTTAAAACCTTACTAGATAAAAACTCAGTGGGAAAAAAAAATCTAGTGAAGGAAAAAGAGTACACTATTCTTCATGTGTAGATTTCTCCCCCTGATGAGATGATTTCTTGAAATCTTTAAATCGACGCAAACCAATTTTATATCTCAATTTTTCAAAGGTTGCTGTCGGAAGAGATTTAGTGAATATATCTGCAAGATTATCACGTGATCGAATTTGAAGCACATCAATTTCACCGTTCTTTTGAAGTTCATGAGTAAAGAAGAATTTAGGTGAAATGTGTTTCGTCCTATCTCCCTTAATATATCCTCCTTTAATTGAGCTATACAAGCTGCATTATCTTCATATAGAGGAGTTGGAATCTCTCTTCTGGAGGATAAACCACAACTCTCTCTAATATAATGCATTGACCTCAACCATACACATTCTCGACTTGCTTCATGAATGGCTATTATCTCAGCATGATTAGAAGAAGTTGCTGCTATTGTTTGCTTCGTGGAGAGCGCCATGATATAGCAGTATTACCATATGTAAATAAATAGCCATTTTGAGAACGTGCCTTATGCGGATCCGAAAGATAACCCGCATCTGCATATCCAATCAGTTCTGGATCATTTACATTTGAATAAAATAATCCGAGGTCAATTGTCCCTTGGAGGTATCTAAGGACGTGTTTAATACCATTCCAATGTCGTCGTGTTGGTGAAGAACTAAATCTTGCTAATAGATTTATAGCAAATGCTATATCCGGTCTAGTATTATTTGCAAGATACATCAGTGCACCAATAGCACTCAAATATGGTACTTCAGGACCAAGTAGTTTTTCACATTTTCTCGAGGTCTAAATATGTCTTTATTTATATCTAGCGACCTCACGACCATTGGAATACTCAATGGATATGCTTTATCCATGAAAAATCTTTTAATACTTTAGCTGTATATGTTGACTGATGAACAAAAATTCCATCTTTCATATGTTCAATTTGAAGCCGAGACAAAACTTAGTTTTTCCAAAATCTTTACTTCAAATTCTCGTTTCAAACAATCTATAGCTTCTCGAAGCTCTTCTGGAGTTCCTATTAGATTGATATCGTCAACATATATAGCAAGAATCACAAAACCAAAATCTGTTTTCTTAATAAAAACACATGGACAGATTTGGTCATTTTATATCCTGAATTCAACAGAATTCACTAAGGCGATTGTACCACATGCGTCCAGACTGTTTAAGCCCATATAATGATTTCTGTAATTTGATAGAATAATTTTCATGAGGGCCTTTAGAAGCCTTTGGTAATTTGAATCCTTCAGGGATTTTCATATAAATTTCATTTTCAAGGCTTCCATAAAGATAAGCTGTAATAACATCCATTAGACGCATGTCCACCTTTTCATGAACTGCCATACTTATAGATATCGGAGTGTAATAGCATCAATAACGGGTGAATAAGTTTGATCATAATCAATTCCTGGCTTTTGCGAAAAGCCTTGTGCGACGAGTCGTGCTTTATATTTTACGACTTCATTATTCTCATTTCGTTTTCGCACAAACACCCATTTATAGCCAACAGGTTTTACATCCTTTGGCGTTTGGACTACAGGTCCAAAAACTTCTCGCTTCGCAAGCGAATTTAACTCCGATTGAATTGCATCTTTCCATTGAGGCCAATCAATTCTATGCCGACATTCTTCAACTGATAAAGGATCTAAATCCTCATTATCCTTGAAAATATCAAGGGCTACGTTGTATGCAAAAGCATTATCAATAACAACGTTTTTCGATCCCAACTTTGATTTGAACTGGTAATTAATAGAGATTTCAGAATTCTCTTCATTATTTAGTTGGAATCTTTTCATCAGTTGTCCCTTGGTTTTCCTTTTCTGTTTCATCAATATGATCTTCTGGATCATTTGTTCCTCTTTTCTTTCGAGGATTTTTATTTTTGGAACCAAGGGGTCGGCCACGCTTCTGACGTGTTTTTGATTCGAAGCTATAGGATTAATTTTGTCCTTCAGGAACTTCTATCCGTATAGGAGCATCTATAGCTGGAAGATGCGATTTAGTGACTCTGCTAGAGTCAGCAAAAGAATCTGGCAGTTGATTTGCAATTTGTTGCAAATGTATAATCTTTTGAACTTCAAGTTCACTTATATTTGTGCGTGGATCTAAATGATTCAAAGATGTTTTCCACGCAAGTTCAATTTTATGCCATTTATTCTCTCCCCCTAATTTGGGAAACAAATTTTCATCAAAATGGCAATCAGCAAATCTTGCTGTAAATACATCCCCGTCAAAGGTTCAAGATACCTTATAATGGACGGGGAGTCATACCCAACATATATCCCCAATCTTCTTTGCGGACCCATTTTTGTCCGTTGGGGTGGTTCAATTGGGACATATACAGCACACCCAAAAATTCTCAAATAAGAAATATTTGGCTCTGAACCAAAAGCCAATTGTATGGGAGAAAATTTATGATAATCGATGGCCTTAAACGCACAAGTGCTGCAGCATGCAAAATTGCATGTCCCCAGGCTGCTGTAGGGAGATTTGTTTTCATCAATAATGGTCTAGCAATTAATTGCAGCCTTTTAATAAATGATTCAGCTAGACCATTTTGTGTGAACATGAGCTACAGGATGTTCAACAATTATTCCAATCGACATGCAATAAGAATTAAATGCATGAAGTAAATTCACCAGCATTGTCTAGACGGATTCGTTTAATAGGATAATCAGGAAATTGCGCTCTTAAGCGAATTATTTGGGCAAGTAATCTCGCAAACGCCAGGTTGCGAGTCGATATTAAACAAACATGCGACCATCGGGTCGATGCATCAATCAAACCATGAAATATCGAAATTGCCCACATTGGACTAATCGGTCCACATATATCTCCATGAATCCGTTCTAGAAATGTAGGACTTTCAGCTCCTACTTTCAATGGTGCTGGTCTTATAATTAATTTCCCTTTGGAACATGCAGCACATGAAAGTTTATCAGAAGTCAAAATCCTTTGATTTTTCAAAGGATGACCGTGCGTTGTTTCGATAATTTTTCGCATCATAATTGATCCCGGATGACCCAAACGGTCATGCCAAACTTTAAAAGTAACGGGATTAGTAAACTTCTGGTTTACTAAATGATGCGCCTCAATAGCATTATTTTTGCATAATATAGGCCAGAGGATAGAGATGGTAGTTTTTCCAACAAAACCTTATTACCGGAGGTCATTTTTGTGATACCCAAATATTCATGACCATTATCTTCTATAGTCTCAACATGATATCCATTCCGTCGGATATCTTTAAAACTCAATAAATTTCTTTGAGACTTTGAGGAATATAATGCTTTTTCAATAGCAATCATAGTTCCTCCCGGTAATATTATATTAGCTCTTCCGGAGCCTTCAATAAGTTTTGCACTACTTTTATTGTGGTAACACTTGTTTCTCCCACATTCAGGTGAGAAAAATACTTCTCGTATTTCAGTATGGTGTGCGTAGTTCCACTGTCAATAAGACAGACACTTTCGATATCGTTGTTCATACCAGAAAATTGAACAACAGCCATCTGTTTTATTAACAAAATTTTTTACAGAAATAAAAATTAAGCATATAATTACAAAAGTAATATAAAATAATATAATATATAATATTTATTCTAATTATTTTGGACACTTTAATTTCCAATCAAGTGGTCAATTATTTCTTTTGGATGTTCGAAAAGATCAGTAACATCCAGATGAGCCATATCAACATTTTCAAGATCGTCATCATTTATTTCATGAGAAATAAGTCAACAAGATATTTTGTCGTGCTACAGGCACGAGACCAGTGACCTTTCATGCCACCACGATAATATTTGTCTTCGGAACAACATTTCATTTCTTATTATGTTTTATCCACTTCAGGTGGTCATAAATATTTTGGCACCTAAATTATTGTTACGATTATAAGGGCCAAATTTATCACGACGTTCATGACCATGACCACGGTAACGACCACTACCATGATCTCTTCTGGGATCATCATTCACTTCAGGGAATGGAGTAGGTCAGTAGGTCGAGTCTCGTGATTTTTCATCAGTAATTCATTATTTTGTTCCGCAATAAGAAGACAAGAAATTAATTCAGTATATTTCTTTAAAACTTTCTTACGATATTGTTACTGCAGGACAATATTCGTGGCATGGAAAGTGGAGTATGTTTTCTCCAACATATCATCATCCATTACACAGTTTCAGCTGTGAAACTATTTTAAAAATTGAGGAGTTATACTCACTCACGGATTTGAAATCTTGCAACCTCAGGTGCAACTAGTCATACCGTGCTTTCGGGATAACGACCATCTTCTGGTGGTCGAATCTTTCTTTCAAATTTCCCCACAAAATAAGGGGATTTTTCAAATCCTCATGAACACGATCTTGTGTTGATGATACTTTATTTTATACAACGGTGTCTACCGGACCCGTTGTAGCAAGATGCATTCAGGCATCTTGTGTCTATAACAAATAATTCTTTCTGGTGATATCAAGAACCACAAATTTGAGTTTAATAAAAATTGACATAATAATAACAGAATACGTACGTACCTGATTGATCTTCGAATAAATTTAAAGATACTTTATCCGGTGGTAGAGACTCGTGCTGATAACGTGTTATAAAATTGTATATATATAATATAGTATATGTATGTATGTATTAAATTGTTGATATATATATATATATATGTATATAATATATGTATTGAAGGGAGAGAGAGGAAGAGAGGGAGAGAATGGAAGAAAATGAGCTCTCGGGAAGCTCTCGGGAAATGAGCTTTCAATATTTTCACTTCATTCAATTACCTCAATTCACATCCTTACATATATACACCTATATATACATATATATTCATACATTATAAGTGGAGCACCAACAAGTGCTCCATTTTCTCCCTCCATTAACATATATATATATATATATATATATATATATCCAATATCAAAAATATTAGGTGATTGATGTAGCCTGATCCTAGTTATTCTAATTCCCTTCTCCTTCTTCCTCTTCTTTCCTGGCCTCTTTCAAGATCCTCGTTCTTCTTCCTCAATGAATTCCTCTCTTTGGGTGTTCTTCTCTCGTCCTTTGATCTTAGCGTTCTCTAGGCATGTGTCTTTTCTTGAGTGTGTGTTTGATGTCCTTCTTCTTTCTTGTTAGGGGGTATTTATCTATAATGTGTGGGCCTTTTGTGTCATGGGCCTTTTAGATATTATAGGCACTTCTTAGATTATTTCAAACTTTACCGTTAATGTATTGACGGGATATTTTGTATTATGGAGATATGTTTTATGTATGGGGGTATGGTACATATACCATAAGCATTTTTTTTTTGCCGAATGTGGTGAGGACGGATGTGGCAGTGAGGTGCGGCTGTATTGGGAAAGGGAAAGAGCGAGGGAGATGCGGAAATAGGACATGAAGAACGGTTGCGGGGAGGAGGCGGATGGGGAACGGATGGATGGAAGATTCGGGCTGTTGGTAGAAAGAAATGGACTGTGGGGATTTGGAGAAAGGAGTTACTTTGAAGATAAGATGTGGATGTGGCTGGGGATGAGGTTGCGGTTCGGTGGGTGGGGATTCGGGTAATTACAGTTGCCCTAAATGTGTGTGCGGGGGATGATGAGACGTTTCTGACATATTGATGGGAGAGGGCGCGCGTGGGGTTGGTTCGGTTGCTGGCGCATGAAGGGCGCGTGTGTGTGGGAGGGCGTGCGGACGGGATAATTTTATTAAATGTGACTGCGCGAGTTTTTTGAGGTCCGGTAATAGAAGGGCATTTGGCAAAATAGAAAAAAGGGCAAATGAACAGGCAAGGGGTTTATTTTGAATATCTTTTGAGTGTTCTTCGCGCCTCTGAAAAAAAATCTCCATTGATTCTGGCTCGTGAGGTTTAAACTGGTACTTCTATTTGTCTATGAGTGGTTCGGATTGTACGGAGAAACTGCAGGACTGTTGTGAAGGTTGCAGGTTAGTATGTTGAATATATATATACATTATTGTGGGGTTTGAAATGGGAGGGGATTTGCGAATGTGGGATATTGTATGCTGTGTGTGTGTGTGTATTGTATAGGGTGATGAACTGTGTCGGATATGGTTGTGACTAAGGGACGTATTTTTGTTGTTATTGTTGCAGTGTTTGTGTGCTATTGCTTTTGTGTGATTGTGCTTGGACATTGTGCTAAACCATGGCTCCTCGACAAATTTCAGGTACTTGTTCTGTTGATTAGCGTTTTTCTGGGTAGGGCTAGGGGGAAGAGACACACGGCAATTAGGTTAGGGTAACAGTCATACGGGTATGATGAGTTCATTGGTCAGAGCTGATTCTGGGGATGAGCAAGGGAGTAAGTCTGATGGATCAGTGGGGTTTGAGGAACTGGTAGAATGGATGGGGCCTGCAGGTGCGTCAGGGAATCGGGACGCAAGTGTGCGGTATAGGATGGATGGAGAGGATTATTATTTCCCGTTGATAGATGAGAAGGATGTTAGTTCTGGGATGGCTTACCGGAGGCCGAAGGAGGAGGTGGGTCCGGTGAAGAAAGACTCTAAGGCGAAAGGGTGTGAGGAAAAAGAGAATCCTTAGGTTCCTCAGTATAAAACGGTTGTGTCCGAATCTAAGGTTTTGGAGGGCATCCGGGAGAATTATCATTTCCCTGTATCATACAAGACAATTTGCCCGGAAGCTAAGCAACGGATACATACGCCTCCAGCAGACTGCGTAACGACTTATGTGGCGCACTTGCGAGCAGGGTTGCGGTTCCCGTTGCATCCGTTGTTTGTGGATATTTGTGGATATTACAAGATTCAGCTGGGTCAATTGATGCCGAATGTGATCCGGACTACGGTTGGTTTCTTGATGGCGTGTAGGGCTTTCGGGTGTGAATGCAGTTTAGAATTATGGCGAAGATTGTATTATTTGAGTTAGAAGTGTACTACGCCGGAAGGTCGGGGGTTCTTTTATATTTCTAGGCGGAGTACTCGACCGGTTGTTTTAGGTCCTTCCAGTATCCATTCTTGGAAGAATGAATTTTTTTATGTCAAGCATCATAGTTTTCGTGACAGCGTCCTTCTGCAGTCATGGAATAATAGGAAGAGTTTAAGTAATGATGTGCCGGAAGGTTATGGGAGAGATCATCAGGATGCGGAAACGTTGATGAAGTATCGGTTTGAATTGAATGTAGGGGAAGATTGGTCTGACACCCTGATGAGGCATTCGGGGCTGGAGTGTGATTCCAGATTGGACATCCGGAAATTAAGTGGGTGCATATGGAAGGGATGAGGGGGGGGGGGGGGGGGGGGCTTTTAAGTATATTCTGTTGTTGTTAATTATGTTTTACTAACTGTATTTGCCGACGCTGATGGGTTGTGTTTGTATTTGCAGGAAAAAACTTAGTGATGGAGATGGCGCAAAACAACCAGATAAACGTAAAAGAAAACATCTGGTAAAGTTAAAATTCTTTCGGTTATGCCTGACAAGGGGAGCTTTAGTTTTATAACCGGAACTCATAGGTATTATTATCCAGGCATGTTTCGGGGTGCAGAGAAGAAGGATGGGGTGGGTGCGGAGAAGACTGTGCCTAAGGATTCGGTGAAGGGGGGAGGGGTAGTGATTGGGGAGAAGAAGAAGGAAGTGGTAGCCCCGATAGTTCCTACGGATTCGGGGAAGAGGAAGGGGAAAGGGAAAGAATTGGAGGAGGTTCCGGAGGAAGTGGATCGTCCTCTGAAAAGGTTGAGGAAGGGTCCGGGGGGTGGGGGTGATAAGAAAGAGGCGGACGTGGGAAGTTATGTTCCTCCCTGGGATATTCCTCCGAATGTAACGGAGGGGGGTCCCGGGGTGGCGATGACCTTCTTCCAACATTGCTTTCCTCCGGGGTTGAAGGCTGCGGTGGAGAAGGTGCCCACGGCCGCTTTGATTGGTCAAATGTACCAACGAAAATTTGAGGTAAGGATGGGGGGTATGGGGATAATTTTTATTGTCCGCTAATTGTATGTGGTATTGACTTTGTGTTTTGGTTTTGGTAGGCCTTGCTTTCGGAGGTTGAACTTCTGCACCGCCTCCGCTTGACGTATCACAATTATGATAGTATGGAGGGGCAGAAGGACATGGCATGGAAGGCTAGGGACGAAGCTCTAGCGGCGAAGGAGGCATCCGAGCGCGAGGCAGAGGTGTGGAGGGGGAGGGTCCGGGAGCAGGGGGAAGATCTAGAGAAGATTCGGCAAGAACTTCTAAGGGAGAGGCTCCGGGCTGGTGAACTGGAGTTGGCAAGGGTGAAATGGGAGGAGGAGGCCGCAAGGTTACGGGAGCGCTATGAGACTCCCGAAGGGTTGATAAATGCTGCTACGGAAAAGGTAGTTGTAACGGCGTTTTTTAAAGATGAACGGTGTTACAGGCTCTTTTCTCGGGTAGCGGCTCCCGTAGCTGGGGACACCCTGGTTGTTTTGAGGGATCTTGTTTGGGAAAAAGATCCGTCGTTCGAGTTGCCGGAACAGCTTGAAGGGTTAGTGCAGCGGTCAGAAGGGAATGTGTACCCTTGGGAAGGGGGTCCATTTGATTTTGACGAGCTGATTGCTCCATCTGACCCAACTCGGGAGGTATCAGGAGAAGAGGAGGAGGAGGGGGAGATGGCTCCAGGGGAGGAGACTGCTCCGGGGGAGGGTACGATGGGTGAAGAGGGGGGGGAAAGCAATGTATTAGGGGGAGGGTCTAATGTGTGATGTACCTACTTGTAATATTTTTTGAGATTAATAACAATTGTTTGTTTAGCTCTGTGTTGTTGTTGCCATTATGTGTGTGTGGGTGTGATGTTATGGAATGTGTGATTGCTGTGTAAAAAAAAATGAAAGAAAAGAGTAGAAAAAATGGTGTGTTATTAATATTGAAATAATCTTTAATCTTCGAAAGAGGAGAACAAGTGTTTGTCCGGAACTAAGCAATTGCGAATCCGAATCAAAATTTGTTGGTTAATATTGAAATAATTTTAATTTTTGAAAAAGGAGAATAAGTGTTTGTCTGGATCCGAACTTCTGTGAATCCGAATCTAAAGTTGTGGGCGTATGTGGGTTCTATGGGTAATATTTCCGGAGGTTGGCTGCGTTCCAAGTGCGGGCGAGAATGTGACCTTTGTGATCTTTCAAATGGAAACTGCCATTTGGATTTGCTTTGGCGACGATGTATGGGCCTTCCCAATTGGCGTCTAGCTTCGGGTAGGCTCTTGGTGACTAACGGAATTCTTGCGGAGGACTAGATCTCCTGTGTTGATGTTATGTGGGCGTATTCGTGCGTTCTTGTGTCTTGCAAGGGCTCTTTATAATTGTACTCGCGGGTGGCTGCGTTGGATCGAATGTTGCGACTAATGCTAAGTTTTCTGCGATTTTGAGGTCGTTCCACTCGATGGAGAAATTGTCCAGTCTGGGAGAAGGGGATCCGATTTCGACTGGGAGTAATGCTTCGGTACCGAAACATAAAGAGAATGGGCTTTCAGGGTGCGGGAATGGGGTGTTGTGCGGTGAGACCACAGGACATTCGGTAGTTCGTCATCCATTTGGATTTGGACGAATCTAACCGTTTTTTCAAGCCTTGTACGATGGTTCGGTTAGTGACTTCTGTTAAGCCGTTTGTTTGTGGGTATCCGACGGATGTAAAACGGTGGTCTATGTGTAATTCTTGGCAAAAGTTCTGGAATTCTTGCGCTTCAAACTGTTTTCCATTGTCGGTTATGAGGATGCGGGGTACTCCGAACCTAGTGATGACGTCGTGCCAGAAGAATTCTTTGACGACTTGCGCTGTGATGGACGCTACGGGTTTTGCTTCGACCCATTTGGTGAAATGGTCGATGGCTACTATAAGGAATTCCTTATTTCCTTTAGCCTTCGGGAATGGGCCAACGATGTCCATGCCCCATTGATAGAAAGGAATTGGGTTGCTGATGGATTGGAATTCGGCTGAAGGCATGTGGTGTGTGTTGCGTGAAGCTGGCATTTTGAACAATGTTTAATTAGTTCGGTGGCGTCGGCTTCTATCGTGGGCCAGAAGTATCCGGTCCGCATGACTTTTCGGGCTAAGCTTCTGGCTCCGATATGAGCTCCGCAAATTCCTTCGTGGATTTCGCGCAAGATGTAATTGCCTTCGGCTTCGGGTACACACTTTAATATTGGCCAGGAGTAATGGCGTCGGTATAATTGGTTGTTTATAATAACATATCGGGCTGCCTTTTGTCGGAGCTGTTGTGTTTGAACCTTGTCTTCTGGAGTGATGTTGTTGGTGATGTATTGGATGATGGGTGTCATCCAGGACTGTGATTGAGAGATGTTCATAACTGGAAGGTGGTCAATGGATCTCTGTGTGAGTGGCTCTATCCATGTTCCGTCTATTGTGTCTGTCATGTGTGCTTTGGAGAGGGTGTCCGCTTCTATGTTTGCTCTGCGGGTGATGTATTCGATGCTTATGTGTTGAAAATTTTTGAGGAATTCGGATACTAGCTTTAAATATTGTTGCATGTTTTCTTCTTTGGCTTCGAACTCACCGTTGATTTGTCCTGCTATTAGTTGTGAGTCGGTGAATATGCGGAGGTTACGGATGTTGAGGTTCCGGGCAATTCGTAACCCTGCAATGACCGCTTCGTATTCGGATTCGTTGTTGCTGATTGCGAATGTGTATTTTAGGGCGTAGAATAGCTTGGAGCCTTCGGGTGAGGTAATGGCTATACCGGCCCCTCGATTGGTTTCGGCTGCGATCCGTCGACATGGATTGTCCAACAGTCGTCTGGGATGGTATCATCGGGTGATTGGTGAGGAAGGGATGGGGGTAAATCGGTGCATTCGATGATGAAGTCTGATAATGCGTGGGCGTTGACTTGCTGCCTGCGGGTGTACGTGATGTCGTACTCGGACAATTCGATGGCCCATCGCATTAGGCGGCCAGTGATGTCGGCTTTGTATAATGATTGTCGAATGGGGGCTTGGGTGTGCATGCATATCTGGTGGATGGAAATAGTGTCGGAGCTTCCGGGTTGCCATGATTAAGGCAAAGACGTGTTTTTCTAAAGGACAATACCAGGTTTCGGCAGGTTGTAGGACGTGGCTAACGTAGTAAACTGGATGAAAGGTATTGGTGCGGTCGGCACAAAGAACGGCACTGACAACTGAAGGGGAGATGGAAATATAGAGATGGAGGACCTCACCTGGTTTCGGGGGGACTAGTATGGGAGGGCTTTGCAAGTATTGTTTTATGGCTTGAAAGGCTTTCTCGCAATCGGGTGTCCATTCAAAATTTTTGCGGTTTCGTAAAAGTAAGAAAAACGGGAGGGATTTTTCTCCGGATTTGGAAAGAAAGCGGTTGAGTGCTGCGATTCGTCCACTGAATCGTTGAACTTCTTTGACATTTGTTGGGGGCTTTAGATTTTGTATTGCTGTTATTTTGGATGGGTTGATTTCGAGGCCGCGCTGTGAGATCATAAAACCTAAGAATTTACCGGTGTTTACTCCGAATGTACACTTTTCGGGGTTGAGTTTTAAACCAAAATCTTGCAAGGTTTGGAAGGTCTCCTGGAGGTCGCGGGTTATGTCAGATGCGGAAAGAGTCTTGACTAAAATGTCATCGATGTATGCCTCAACATTTCTGCCGATTTGGGATTTGAACATTCGGTTAATTGTGTCTTGGAAATCGGTGCCTGCGTTTTTGAGTCTGAAAGGCATGCGTTTATAACAGAAAAGTCCTTCGGGTGTGACGAAAGCGGTTTTTTCTTCGCCGGCTTCAGCCATAAGGATCTGGTGGTATCCTCTGTGAGCGTCTAGAAATGATAATAAGTCGTATCCAGCTGTGGCGTCGGCAAGTATATCTGTTCGGGGGAGAGGATACGGTTTTTTGGGGATGGCTTTATTGAGTGAAGTGAAATCGATGCAAACTCTCCATTTGCCGCCTGGCTTTGGTACGACGACTGGGTTGGCTAGCCATTGAGGGAATTGAACTCTTCGAATGACATCGGCCTCAAGTAGCTCTGCTATTTCTTTTTGGATAATGGCTTGTTTTGTGGTGTTGAAGGAACGGGGTTTTTGGGTTACGGGTTTGGTTGAAGGAGGAATGCCTAACTTATGTTCCATGAAGGATCGGGGAATCGCCCCGAGGTCTGTGGGTGTCCAGGCAAAGATGTTAGAAAATTCTGCCGCTAGCTCTAGGATTTGTCGTTGCAGAGGATTCGGGATGGATGCACCTATTTTGATCTTGCGTTCCGGGTGTGTGGCATCGATGCCGAAGGTTTCGAATTGGTCGACGGGGGTCAGGGTTCGGTCGGGTTATCAGGGGGAATGTTTGGAGGTTTGGATTGTTTGATATTGGTGAAGTAGCAGGTTTGTTGACTGGTTTGTCTCCGGGAATAATCCAAGGGCCGGAAGGTAATGTCATTATTATGTCGTTGTTATATGTGCGGATTTGTGCCTGCATCGCGTTTAGCGCTGGGCGTCCAAGGATGACGTTGTAGGGGGCTGGGGAGTCGACGATGACGAAAGTTGCGGTGTGTTGCTGTGGGTGTGAAGGTGGGCCCCATTGGAGTGACAGATGGGCGGTGCCTCGGGGGTGGGTGGTGGTACCGGAAAAGTCGATAATTGGTGTAGAATAAGGTTGTATTAGACCGTCGTCGAGGTGCATTTTTTTCCAGGTTTCGTAGTACATGATGTTGGCGGAGCTACCGGTGTCTATTAATATACGCCGGACGAAAAAGGACTGTATGTGTAAGGAGATTATTAGGAGTGTCGGTGTGTTGTCAGATGCGGTGGATTTTACCCGTTTTGGAGGAGGTAGGTCGGACGTGTGGGTGAGGTTATCTATAAGGTTGATGATGTGATGGTGGGCTGTACCGGATCCTGGGGGGTTATCGGCGGTGGTGGGGATTGCATTCGGCATTTTAACATATTCGCTAAGTGCCCTTTTTGAATCGCGGATTCGATTGCATTTTTTAGGGCATAACAGTTGTCTGTTGTGTGTCCGACTTCTTTATGGAATGTGCAGAATTGTTGTTGGTTTCGGCGTTCGATTGGGGAGGGCATCGGGCGCGGAGCTGGCAATATGCCTGATGATTCTATTTTTTGCCATATGGTGGCGCTATCGGTGGTTAGGGGTGTAAATTGGGTAATATTGTTTTTGGGGTATCGGGGTGGTCTTTGGTCGGCGTTGGGTGTTGTCATTAGTGTTCGGTAAGTGGGGTGTGGGTATCGGGTGAAAGGTTGACTGTTGCGATCTTGGGAGTATCTGCTTCTGGCTAATGGGCTGTTTCGGGCAGTGTCTTGAGCTTGGGTAATTGCCATGGAAGTGGATAATTTTTCTGCTTTTATCAAGGCTCCGACCTGTGTTTAGCAATTCTTGTGTGGTTCTCGGTTCCTGGATGTTTAGTTGATGTGAGTATTCGCCTGGGACGAGGCCGTTGCGGAATGCTTCGACATAGAAGGAGTCCGTGCAATCCTTGGTGCGTGATACTTCTTTGTTGAAACGCTGGAGGTATGAGGACAGGGATTCTCCAGCGTGTTGACGGATCTGTAAAAGTTCGAGGCGTGTTTGTTTATCTGTCCGGAATGCTTCGAAATGTTGTAAAAAACTGTTGCCGAGTTGACGGAACGATAGGATGGATCCTGCGGGTAAACTGCCGAACCAGGTTTGTGCTTGGTCGGCTAGTGTCATCGGAAAGCATCGGCATAGTAGAAAATCATCTGCAACCGTGCATTACCATTGTTGTGGTGAATTGCCGGAGGTGGGTTTCGGGATCGGAATCTCCAGTGTAATGGGTGAATGTAGGAATCTGGAACGTTAGTGGCAGTGGACCTTTTGCGTATTCTGGGTTTAGAGGATTTTTGTCGAGTGTGTTCCAGGGGAGGATGTCATCGTTTGGTTTTAATGGAGGTGGTTCGAGGTGAAGTTGATCGCATAACGTTTGGGACTGTATGGCTGTGGGTGTGGGTCTAGTTGTAGGTTGGTCGTGTAGATGAGGTTGGTGGAGGGCTATGGTTCCGGGGGTTTGGGGGCAGTACCATGGTTGTGTTGTTGCTTGTGGGTGTTGGTATATTATAGGCTGTCCTTGGGTATCCGGAGGTGGTTGTGGTATCGGGATATGTGCTGGTGGGGTGGATGATGCGGGGGGTAAAGTATTGAGTGGAGGAGGAGGCAATGGGGATTGATTGTGTTGGTGGAGTGGGGGACTTCTTGGGGTCCGGGGGTCGTTGTTGGGACGTGCCATGCGGTTGTTGGGGCTTGTGGTTGCGGTGGGGGGTGTTTGTAGGATATGAGGTGTGCGGTATTATCTGGAAGTGTCTGGGGAAACGGTTGTTTCTGTGGAGGAACGTGTGGGTCTGACTGGGTTATATAATTTTGAGGGTGCGGGTGTGGTTGTTTAGCATGTTGTTTGGCTGGATTGAAGGGTTGTGTGGTAGGGTGGTCGTGGTGTTTTGGTGGAGAAGACTTTCGGTGGCGCTTTGGGGGTATCGGGGCGTTGGTGGAGGATCCGGTGGCATGATGTTTGGCTGGTTTGGAGGTTTGAGGGATAGGTCGGTTGTGGTGTTTTGGTGGAGAAAGCTTTCGGTGGCGTTTTGGGGGTATCGGGGCGTTGGTTGAGGATCCGGTGGTTTCGGGAAAAGATGTAGTGGCGTCGTCTGTTAATTCTGGGTCGGGTCTTGGTCTTTTTTGCCGCATGTAGTTGGCGATATTTCTTAGGTTTTGCATAATGTCGTCGTATGGTACGTCGACGTTCGGGTGGTCAGGTGGGTGGGTTTCTTGCCATCGTGGCGCGATGTGGATTGATTTTGGGCGGCTTGTGGTGGTTGTGCGGATGGGGAGGGTTGATGCTGGAGGACGTTAGCGAGTGCAGAGGCGGTTGTCAAAGGTTGGTGGGTACTGGTGGGAACGGGGAGAGGAATGCCCAGGGATGTGGTGGGGACTTCTGGAGGGGTATTAGGGTTTTTAGAATCATGGCTGTGGGTATCCATTTCCCTTTCGCAGATATAATCGTACGAAAAAAAAAGAACACGGTGGGCGCCAATATGATGTAGCCTGATCCTAGTTATTCTAATTCCCTTCTCCTTCTTCCTCTTCTTTCCTGGGCTCTTTCAAGATCCTCGTTCTTCTTCCTCAATGAATTCCTCTCTTTGGGTGTTCTTCTCTCGGCCTTTGATCTTAGCGTTCTCTAGGCGTGTGTCTTTTCTTGATTGTGTGTTTGATGTCCTTCTTCTTTCTTGTTAGGGGGTATTTATCTATAATGTGTGGGCCTTTTGTGTCATGGGCCTTTTAGATATTATAGGCACTTCTTAGATTATTTCAAACTTTACCGTTAATGTATTGACGTGATATTTTGTGTTATAGAGATATGTTTTATGTATGGGGGTATGGTACATATATCAGTGATATTTATCACCTTTCGTAATTTTCTGGGATGATGGACATCTATTAATGTAATGAATCTTCGGGATTCATAACATATATATATTATTTTTAGAATATATATGTCGTGATACATATTGTGTTTGGTAAAATATGATACTTTTATAAAAGGAAATAAATAAAGTGCAGTACAACAAAAGTAGAATAGTCCTATAACAGAGAACAAAGATACGATATTAGGACAATCCAAAGACGGTAAGTACAATAGGAAATTGCACCCTTTTTATGAAAAAGGGTCGGGTTTAACCCATACCCTTTTATATATATTATTTGGGCCAGTCAAAAATTTTATTTTAATTTATTATGAAATATTATTTCTTGAGTTGGGCTTCAATCTCCAAAATGCTAAACCCAAATTTTTAAATAACAAAATACAAAGGAGTTGGGTCGCTATTATAGGATTATCAAGGCATCTTTGAGTTTGAACTATTCATGTTTTTTTTTTCAAATAACAAAGTTTTTTTAAAACTATTTATGTTTTTGAATTTGAGTTTCTATCTATTATAATAATGTATTTGTAATTTTTTTAAAATTTTATTATATCTATTAATTTTTTAAAAAAAAATTGAAGTATTTTGATATTTAACTTATAATCTTCCCTAATTTACTTTTATTAATATATAATTTAGGGTTTGAGTTTTGTATGATCAAAATAATATTAACACGTGAGAATCACTACTTTAATATACAAAAGTTCTTTATGATAAATATTTATGATATAAAATTTTTATTTTTAAATTATCAATTATTATTTATTATATTTATTTTAAAAGAAATTATCATTAAAAAAATTTGTTTAAAAAAAAAGAAAAAAATGTTATGTTTAATATGTTTTTAGTATTTTGAAAAATACCAACATATAATTAATTTGATTGAATTAGTATAATTTTATATTATAAAAAACTTAAGACACAATAAATTCAACCAGTGCAAGACAAACATGTGAAGATGGTTGAGGTAATAAGTTAACTCATGAACATAAGAAAGTGTTTAAACTTTCTTAAACAAGTTTTAGAATAAATTTGGATAAAAAGGATTAAAATATAAATATTTGTTAAAAAAATATAAACTCAATTGAAATACTTTAAAATTCAAAATTACAAGTAAAAAAAAAACTTGTAAGTTTATGGACTCATTTGTACTTCAATCTCCTCTGTTTGTCAATGATCATGGATGATTGTGTTACACATGTAATTAATTTCACGTGTATCTAATAAAAATCTTAAGGACATAAATGAACAAAATTATAGTATGAATAAAGTTTTCAAATTACAAAAAGTCTTTAATTCGATAACATATTTGAAAATTTTATTGTGTAAGTGTGTTAAAACTAACAAAATTCTAATTAGAATATTAGAATTAATTAGTGCTTGGATTAATATTCTTATTTTGAAGTTTAAGTACGTTAACTCGAATTTCATTTAAGAAATAGGTGTGTTTGTAAATGTCTTTCGACTCGAATACAAATGATTCTTTTTTAGTAATTTATTCTGTAATTTATTTAGAATTCATGCAGCATTCAACGACTTTTGTTGGAGGAGAACTCTCCCTATACAATACCTATCTCTCCAAACTCTCCCTATATTACACCTCTCCAAAGGTAAAATTTAAACACGAAATATTGTGTTTGAGAAACTGAGATCAATTTTTTCACTTGCAGCAATAAATTTTGATAATTAGAATATATTTAGAATATGCTATGATACTTTTTCTTTTTCATTTTTTTTTCTTCTTTTTTAAAATAAAACATATATGTCGTGACACATACTCCATGTGAAAAATATATATATTATTTAGGTCAGTCCAATATTTTTATTATAATTTTTTAAAAGATTATTTCTTAAGTCGAATTTCAATCTTCAAAACATTAAACACAATTTTTTATAACTAAATACAAACAAGTTGTTATTATAGATCAGCAAATTCATTGTTGTATAGATCAACTTGGTCCAATATAAACTTACATATAAAAATTGAAACATTAAATTCTCTAAATAAAATTAATATAAAAAATATCAACTTATTAATAAAATCAAATGAATTATTAAATATTGAAAAAATTTCAAGAAGGTATAATTAACTTGATAGCAATTTCATTTATGATTTTAAATATTACAATAGAGACAAAGGTAAAAGTGTCTCAAAAAAATTTCAAATTTTTTTTAAAAAAAATTATTGAAAGATTTAATGAATAAAAATATATTATTAATAACTCTATGAATATTAATTTTTAATTTTTTAAACTATTTATATTTATGACTTTGAGTTCCTATTTTGTAATTTTTTTATTTTATAATTATAGCTATTTAATTTTTAAAAATTTAAGTATTTTTATATTTAACATATAATATTTCACAATTTAATTTTATTACAAATTGCTATAGTCAAAAAATTTATTTTCTTCCAAATTAGGAAACAAAATGAGTAATGTTTGTAATAAATTGTATTTTAATGATTTTTTAATTAAATAAATTAGAAAGTTAATTAGAAAGTTTAATACAAACAGAATTTTAATAATTTTTAAAGGGCTATTTAATATTTTTTTTTATAAACTTGAAACTTATGTTCCTTGTTGATAATATATGTCTCATCAACGTACTCTCCGATGTTGTTTTTTCTTTTATTCTAAAGAATATACTTTAAAATGTTTTTGTTTATTTACAATATATATTTTCGTGATACAATAAATAAAGAAGATACATGCCTAAATATGCAATACAAGAAATGAATTGGAAACATAATATATGATTGCCAAAATACAAGAAATGCAAAATTGGAAACATAATATATGGTTGCCAAAATACATGGCTGTAAATGAGCATGGAAATATGCATAGATATTTGATTGAGAGAAAAATAAGGGGAGAAAAAAATAAGGAGAGAGAAAAATAAGGAGTGAGAAAAATGCAATCTCAACACTCCCATCAAGGTGGAGAGTGTAGATTCCGCATGCCCATCTTGACTAGAAGAAACTCGAGTTGTTTAGCCCCCAAAGCCTTTGTGAGAAGTTCGGCTATCTGTTTCTTCGTGTCTTCGTGTCAACGTGAAGTGACTTGATTTCTTGTGACTCGACTTGTTCCCTGACAAAGTAACAGTCCATTTCCATGTGCTTTGTTCGTTCGTGAAAGACCAGGTTATTAGCAATATGTCGTGCCGCATTGTTATCATGGAAGAGAGGTGTAGGCCTATGTTGTCTTGCTTCTAGTCCCTCTAACAACCAACACATCCACAGGATTTCACTAGTGGCGTTGGCCATGGCGAGATATTCCGCTTAGCCGAGGAGCGAGAAACGACTGATTGCTTTTTTGATTTCTACGAGATAGGAACTTCCCCCAAAAGAAGAACACATCTTGTCCTAAACCTTCGAGTGAGTGAGCATCCCATCCAGTCCGCATCACAGTATGCTACCAAATCCATTCCTCCGTCTTTCGACAAGAAAATACCTTGTCCCGGAGTGGCTTTTAGGTAGCGAAGGACTCTCATGGCTGCTTCCATGTGTTCTTAGGACGTTTACCGAGTAGGCAAGATCTAGTCTCGTGGCTTGAAGGTAGAGAAATCGGCCAATTAGCCTTTGATATTTGCTAGCATCGACACAAAGGTCCTCTTCTCCTTTATCCAGCTTCACATTCTGTTCCATTGGGAAGGTGCATGGTCTACATCCTAGCATTCCACTATCTTTAAGGATGTCAAGGGTGTATTTTTGTTGACTTAGCACTATCCCGTCTTTGGTTCGAGCGACTTCTATCCCGAGAAAATACTTCAGTGGCCCGAGATCTTTGATGCATTTTGTTTTGTGTTTTTTTTATTCTTTATAGACCATCTTCGCACCTACCCGCTCCAATCAATTTCCTCGAACGCAGTCCCAGCCATATTTACGTTGCGTGGAGGCTCACTATGTGCCTGTTTACCTTCAGCAGCGAAATGCTTCTGGAACTGCTTGCTCTTTTGTCAGGTTCGTAATCAGGTCCGGTTCCGTCTCCGCGCAAGCCGCCTTTGGCTTCACTTTTTCTTGTTTATTCTTCATGTTCCACCATTCCGGGTAGCCGACTATCTTGAAACAATCGTCTCGTGTTTGTCCGTCTCTGCCACAGTGATCATAGTGGCCTTTGTTTTCTTTCTGGCCGACCCGGTTCGGTGTCCCGCCGCGTTTTGCGAAGGCTTGGTAAGCCATTGTTTCATTCACAGGTTTCTTCCCGCCGGCTTTGGATCTTTGCTGCTCATCCTCGACAACGAGATGGTATGCATTTCCCAAAGATGGGATTGGTTTAGTGGCAAGTATTTGGGTTCTAATGATGGAGAACTCACCATCGAGACCCATAAGAAACTCATAGAGCCGCTCCTTTTCCCTGAGTTCTCTAAGAGATTTTCCAATGCCACAAGTACATCCATTGCATTTGCAAACCGGAGCAGAGAAGAAGGACTGCATCTCATCCCATAATCCACGTAGTTTCGTCTAATAGGTTGAAACGATCATCCCTTCTTGTCTAGTGTTCGAGATAGCCTACTTCAATTCATACGCGCGCAGTGCATTTTCTTTATCGAATTGTTCTTTAAGATCCTTCCAGATTTTCGACGCCGAATTGGCATATTTCACGCTTCCTCGGATTTCTTTCTCCATGGCTGTAGTGAGCCACCCTTTAATCATCACATTGCATCGCATCCATGTCATATAACTAGCATCGTCCGCTTCTGGCATTTTGATGGTTACATCGATGAAGCGGATCTTGTTCTTGACGAACAAAAAATTCTCCATCTCTTGGACCCAATCAAGGTAGCTGTTGTCGGTCAAGGCATCGTTGACATGTATCAGCCTCGGATAATCGGAGGGGTAGAGATAGTATGGCGAGTTAGCATCGGTCTTGGCAAGATCTTTGTTTACACCTTCTGCCATATCGGTGAGATGGTGAGAAAGACTTTAGGATTCGGGTTTGGATCACTGCTCTGATACCATAAAGAATATAGTTCAAAAGGTTTTTGTTTATTTACAATGTATATTTTCGTGATACAATGAAGAAAGAAGATAGATGCCTAAATAAGCGATACAAGAAATGCAAAATTGCAAACATAATATATGGTTGCCAAAATACAAGAAATGCAAAATTGGAAACATAATATATGGTTACCAAAATATATGGCTGTAAATGAGAATGGAAATATGCATGAATATTTGATTGACAGAAAAATAAAGGGAGAAAAATATGCAATCTCAACAAATTCTTCATTTTTCTTTGTTTTTAAACAATTTTTTTTAAAAATTAAAAAAAAAATAAAAATAAAAATATATATATATAAGAATGTATAATTTAGGATTTGAGTTTTGTAGCGGTTCTCCTCTTTGTTTGGATGGTTAATTGAAATTTCCTTTTTCAATGTCACCTATATATTTTGATTAAAAAAATTTAAAGAAATTCAATGTAGACTAGAAACAATCATTTTTTTTTTGGCTAGGTAACAATAATTTTATTCAACATGGCTTGAAATTAATTAATTTAATTAATTAATACATTAAATCAGATATTATAATATTTTTTAGTATCGTATTTTAATATATAATATTCTCAATTTTAAAAATTTAAAGGCAACTTAATCTTTTTCTTACCCAATTTCCTTCATTATATTATTCTTCATCATCGATTAAACATTTGTTGCTATAAAAATTGGTTTACACTATACGAAAATCATTCAATATTTATGATGAGAATAACGTTTATACACAAGAATCACTAGTTCAATATACGAAAGTCTTTTATGATATATATAATAGTATATGTCTATCTTTAAATTATATATGTAGATAAAAAATTAAAATTAAAATATTATATACAAACGGATCATTCATTAATAATTTATAAACACAAGAATTTTTTATAATTATTAGAGTACCGTGTACAAAAAAATCTATTAATAAAAAGTTATTGTGATTATAACATATACTATGTACTGAATTCAGTATATGTATTGAATTCATTCACGTGTAAAAGTAGTTTGTCATTCAAAGGTTAGTCATTTATTTTGTAAAGTATTTTAAATATATTTTTAAAGTGCATTTGAAAGCAATGTGCATTTTATGAGTAAATTTATATTAAAATAAAATAGTACATAAATGAATGATTAAAGTTACTCATGATAATACAATAAAGCATTAATTTAAAAGTTGGTGAAGTAAAAATACTCAACTTAAAAATTTTAAGTGAATCAAAAGAAAAATGTAAATAACTTTAAAAATACATAAAACAGAAAAATAATAGATATCATATCTAAAATTTTGGTTTTCCAAACTGTCATTTGCAAACTTCATATATAAAGAGTGTTCGATGCTGTCCTTTTTCTTCAACAACAATCTATTCCATTCCAGGTGCATCAAAAAATTCATAACATACCAAAAAAGAAAATAGACTAGGAATAAATTACTCAAATTTAATCCAAATTGAAAAAAAAAAAAAATCTTCTACAAGAAGAAAAAATAGTTAATATATAAATAATAGTATAAAACTTTGCATATGAACTGTAAAAGATAATAACAATACCAAAGAAATAAATAGAAAAATAAAAAAATAATAATAATAACAAAGAAAATAGTAAATAGAAATATGCCAATCATGGAAAAAAATTTAAGTTGGAGCTAAAATTCTTTCTTGACAAGAGAAAAAAAAGTTGGAGGCGACTACTCCTCATATATATATTATTATTAACTCAAAACAAATTTTATTTACAAAATGTATCTATCTAATATATATATATATTTTAAGACAAATGTTTTCTTTAGTAAATTTGTTATATTGAATATAATAAAAAAAATTTATAATTTAAATATAATATAATAATAGAATAATAAAATATATGAAAATAAACTAACAATGTTATATAAAAAAGTTTTATTTAATTCATATAGAAATCATTTCATTTCATACATACGTACAGATATATATTACGTACGTTGTCTTAACAAATTACATAAGTTTTCGTGACTGTCAAACAGGATAAGAGGGCATCGTGGCAATTCCACAATAACCTCCATACTGTTTTGAATTCTTTGGAATCCTCATATATCCTTTCTCTCCCCAACCTGTACCCCAAGAGTTTCTCATGATCCAATAATTAGCTCCACCTTCAGAACCATATCCAACAATATTCACTGCATGATCTAATTTTGCTCCGCAAGCTCCATTAAATATACCCTGCACGCATATATACAAGCAAAAAAAGAAAAAATGTTCAGAATCCAAAATATTAGAATACATATATAATTAAATACATACATAAAATAATAAAGTATGCATATACAACTTACCCCCTTATAAAATTGGAAATCGTTGCTTGTAGCTTTTACGGCAACACTCACCACTTGTTGTGCTACAGAACTTTGAAGTTGTTCTTCGTTATTTCTAGATACTCTTTTGTAACCAGAAATTTTGACTACTTTTTCCTACATAAGTGAAAATGTGAACATTTATAATATTCTTAAAAAATTATGATTATATATATATATATATACCTTTTGATAACATTGTCCTTGTTGACCAATATATGGATATTTTTTCGCAGAGCTAATACCCTTCTTGGCTACATATGCGAATGCATAATCATAGTGACCTCCTTTACAGCCACCACTATTTGTCTCGCAGTCCACGAGCTCTTGCTCGGATAATGCAATCATACGACCTTCTTTAATTCCAATTAAGGTTTCTATTGAAGCAACTGCCGAGAATGCCCAGCAACTTCCTACATTTTTTATTTTTTTCAACAATAAAAAATTAATTATGAAAAATAGTTAATTAATTTAAATAATAAGCTCTAAAGTATATATATAATATCTTACCACATCTCCCTTGATTTTTAATAGGAAAAACAACATTTTTTTGTCGCCAATCAATAGAATTTGGTAATTCAACATCATCTTCTCTAAGAATTTCTTCTTCATCGTCATCGTGGTTGGGATTAGATGATATTATTTGTTCATAATCGACACTCGTGCCTAAATATATGGAGCTAAACTCATCAAGAGTGAGATCAGCAAATTGATTCAATCCGAGTGTAAAATTCATATGGTTGAGTTTGTTGTAATTGTTCCGTTGATCGATATACCTCAAATTACTCTTAAAAATTTCAAATCTCTTAATTTTCTCTCCAAGGCTAGAATGTAATTTGTAGTGTTTGACTAGCCATTCCTCATATAATGCGATGACTTCATCATCACTTCGCCAATTGGTACTAATGCAAGTGATGGCTGAAACGAATAGTAAGAAAGAAAGGAATAATACAAAGCTCTTCATATTTGTAAATGGTTTATGGATAATAGAATTATATCATAGAGTATCTTCCTTTATATAGGAAATTAAAAGGACCACTGTAGTAAACATGATTCACATGGTGCGGTTATTAGGCTCTATGAATATCAATGACTTAGACAAATATTTATGATATAAAATTTTTATTTTTAAATTATCAATTATTATTTATTATATTTATTTTAAAAGAAAGAAAAAATTTATGTTTAATATATATTTAGTATTTTGAAAAATACCAAATTATAATTAATTTGATTGAATTAATATAGCTTTATATTAAAAAATAAATTAAAACGCAATAAACTCAACCAATTCAAGACAAATATGTGAAGATGGTTGAGGTAATAAGTTAACCCCTAAAAAGAAGAAAGTATTTAACCTTTCTTCAATATGTTTCATAATAAATTTGGATAAAAAGGATTAAAATATAAACCTTTGTTTAAAAAATTATAAACTCAATTGAAATACTTTAACTTTCAAGAGTATAAGTAAATGTTTTTAAAAAAAGTTTATGAACTCACTTGTACTTTAATCTTTTCTTTGTCAATGATTATAGATCATTGTGTTACACATGTAACTAATGGTACGTTTATCTAATAAAAATTTTAAAGACATAAATTAACAATAATATAGTATGAACAAGATTTTCAAATTACAAAATAATCTTTTATTCAATAATATATTTTAAAATTTTATTGTATATATAAAATGTGTTAAAAAGGATAAAATTATAATTAGTGTTTGTATTAATATTCTTACTTTGAAGTTTAAGTAGTTAACTGGAATTAAATTTAAGAAATAGGTGTGTTAGTAAATGTCTTTCCTTTTTTTCTTTTTTTTTAATTTTTTATGAAGCAATGCGACTTAGATACAATTTCTTTTTTTTTAGTAATTTATTCTGTAATTTATTTTGGGTCCAACTAAATTTAATTTGTGTCTTGTCCGACAACTTCTGTTAAAGGAGAACTCTTCCTATATTACACTTTTTCAAAAGTAAAATTCAAACTTAGAAACATTGCGTTTGAAAAATCAAGATCAATCTTTTTACTTGAACCAATAAATCTTGATAATTTGAATATATTTAAAATATGTCGTGATACATTTTTTTCTTTTTTCTTTAAGGTAGAAAATATATATCGTGATACATACACCATGTGAAAAATATGTATATTATTTAAGTCATTTCAAGATTTTTATTGTAATATTTTAAAATAATTATTTTTTGTGACGGGGTTGAATCTTCAAAATGTTAAATTTAATTTTATATAAGAAAATACAAAGAAGTTGTTATTATAGATCCTCAAATTCTTTTTTGTATAGATCAACTTGGACTAAAATAAACTTAGATCTAAAATTCGAAATATTCAACCTTCTAAATAAAATTAATATAATATCAACTTATTAATCAAATCAAAAAAATTATTAAATATCTAAAGATTGTCAAGAATGTGTGGTTAAGTTTACGGTAGCACTCATAATTTTAAATATCATGATAAAGACAAAGGTAAAATATCATTTAAAAAATTCTAAAAAAAAAAGAATGTATTGAAAAATTTAATGAATAAAAATATATTATTAATAACTCCATGAATATTAATTTTTTATTTTTTTTAAACTATTTATATTTATGACTTTGAGTTTCTATCTTTTATAATAATATGTTTGTAAATTTTTTATTTTATAATTATATCTATTTAATTTTTTAAAAAATAAATTTTAAAAATTGAAGTAATTTTATATTTAACTTATAATATTTCACAATTTAATTTTATTACAAATTGATTTAGTCAAAAACTTTGGTAGCCGTTCTCCTCTTTGGATGGTGGATTAAGATTTCTCTAAAACAAAATTAAAGAAATTGAATGTAGACTACAAACAATATATATATATTTGGCTGGGTAACAATAATTTTATTCAACAAGGCTTAAAATTAATTAATTTAATTAATTAATACATTACATCATATATTATAATATTTTCAGTATTATTTTTTAATATATAATATTTTCAATTTTAAAAATTTTAA
Organism: Asclepias syriaca; assembly: GCA_027405835.1. Taxonomy (NCBI): domain Eukaryota; kingdom Viridiplantae; phylum Streptophyta; class Magnoliopsida; order Gentianales; family Apocynaceae; genus Asclepias; species Asclepias syriaca. The sequence continues at coordinate 21,214,610 of CM049934.1, forward strand.
GGTAACTTAATCCTATTTCCCTTCGTTATATTATTCTTGGATCATCCATTAAATATTTATTATTATAAAAAGTTAGTTTACAATATACGAAAGTATTTTATACGAAAATCCTTCAATATTTATGATCAGAATAGCGTTTACACATGTGAATCACTATTTCAATATACAAAAATACTTCATACGAAAGTCGTTCAATATTTATGATCAGAAAAGCATTTACACATGTGAATCACTACTTCAATATACGAAAATACTTTACGATAACTAGAGTATTATATATAATAATATATGTTTATCTTTAAATTATATATGTAGATAAAAAATTTAAATAATAATTAAAATATTATATACAAACGAGTCATTCATTAATAATTTATATACATAAGAATCTTTTATAATTATTAGAGTAGGGTATATACAAAAATCTATAATTAATACAACGTTATTATGATTATAATTTAGGGTTTGAGTTTTGTAGCCAATCTCCTCTTTGGTTGATTGAGATTTCTTTTTCCAAGGTGACCGATATATTTTGATAATAATTAAAAATAATAATAATAAAAGAAACTGAATGTAAACTACAAACAATAATATATATATATATATATTATATATTTTTTTTTTTTTTATTTTTTATTTTTTTTTTAATTTTTTTTTTGGCTAAGTAACAATAATCTTATTCAACAAGGCTTGAAATTATTTAATTAATTAATACATTACTTGAGATATTATAATATTTTTTAGTATCAACTTTTAATATATAATACTCTCAATTTTAAAAATTTTAAGGTAAAATAATCTCTCCCTCACTCATTTCCCTTCATTATATTATCATTGGATCATCGGATTCATACAAACATTTATTGTTATAAAAATTGGCTTACAAATTCATATATAAAAAAAACCAAAGTTATTATTTATGTATATTAAAAAAAATTAATATTTATTATTAAAATAACATTACACACGAGAGCTACTATTTCAATATACTAAAGTTTTTATGATAAATAGAGTATTATATATAATAGTATATGTTTATTTTTAAATTATATATAAAAATAATTTTTTTAAAAAAATAATAATTAAAATATTATACACAAATGAGTCATTCATTAATAATATATATATACAAGTATTTTTTTGTTACAGTAGCACAAAAACTCTATGACTAATAAAATATTATTGTGATTATGACATGTCCTATGTACTGAATTCATTCACCCCGTATAGAAGTAGTTTTTCGTTCAATGATGAATATTTCATTTTGTAAAATATTTTAAATATATTTATTCAAAAAAATATTTTATATATATATATATATATATTGTTTTTAAAGGGCATTTGAAAATATTGTACATTTTATGAATGAATTTACATTAAAATAAATAAAATATTACACAAATGAATAATTAAAGTTATTTATGGTAATATAATAAAACATTAACCTAAAATAGGAAGAGCGAACATACTCAACCTAAAATTTTTTATAGCATACCTAAAAAGAAAATAGACTATGAATAAACGGTTTATGGACTTATTTATATTTTCACGAGGGAATAATCTCCTCCTTTTGTCAATAATACATCCATGTATTACATATATTATTAACAATTTCACGTGTACTCAATAAAAATCTTAAAAACATAAATTACAATATTATAGTATGAATAAAATTTTCGAATTACTAAAAATATATAGTCTGATCCATGTTTAACTTTTGTTGGGAGAGAACTTTCCCTATACTACACCTGTTTTTACACTTATCTCTCCAAAAAATAAAATTCAAACTCAAAACTTTGAGTATATAAAATTAAATTTTTTTTTTTTTTGAACTAATAAGTGTTGATAATTATAATATATAAAAAAATATGCGCGTGATATATATATATTTTAGAATATATATGTCGTGATACATATTGTGTTTGGTAAAATATGATACTTTTATAAAAGGAAATAAATAAAGTGCAGTACAACAAAAGTAGAATAGTCCTATAAAAGAGAACAAAGATACGATATTAGGACAATCCAAAGACGGTAAGTAAAATAGGAAATTGCACCCTTTTTATGAAAAAGGGTCGGGTTTAACCCATACCCTTTTATATATATTATTTGGGCCAGTCCAAAAATTTATTTTAATTTATTACGAAATATTATGTCTTGAGTTGGGCTTCAATCTCCAAAATGCTAAACCCAAAATTTTAAATAACAAAATACAAAGGAGTTGGGTCGCTATTATAGGATTATCAATTCATCTTTGAGTTTGAACTATTCATGTTTTTTTTTTTCAAATAACAAAGTTTTTTAAAAACTATTTATGTTTTTTACTTTGAGTTTCTATCTATTATAATAATGTATTTGTAATTTTTTAAAAATTTTATTATATCTATTAATTTTTTTTAAAAAAAATTGAAGTATTTTGATATTTAACTTATAATCTTCCCTAATTTACTTTTAATAATGTATAATTTAGGGTTTCAGTTTTGTATGATCAAAATAATATTTACAGTGAGAATCACTACTTTAATATACAAATGATCTTTATGATAAATATTTATGATATAAAATTTTTATTTTTAAATTATCAATTATTATTTATTATATTTATTTTAAAAGAAATTATCATTAAAAAAACTTTATTTAAAAAAAAAGAAAAAAAATGTTATGTTTAATATGTTTTTAGTATTTTGAAAAATACTAACATATAATTAATTTGATTGAATTAGTATAATTTTATATTAAAAAAAATAAAAATTAAGACACAATAAATTCAACCAGTTCAAGACAAACATGTGAAGATGGTTGAGGTAATAAGTTAACTCATGAACATAAGAAAGTGTTTAAACTTTCTTAAACAAGTTTTAGAATAAATTTGGATAAAAAGGATTAAAATATAAATATTTGTTAAAAAATTATAAACTCAATTGAAATACTTTAAAATTCAAGAGTACAAGTAAAAAAAAAACTTGTAAGTTTATGGACTCATTTGTACTTCAATCTCCTCTGTTTGTCAATGATCATAGATGATTGTGTTACACATGTAATTAATTTCACGTGTATCTAATAAAAATCATAAGGACATAAATAAACAAAATAATAGTATGAATAAAGTTTTCAAATTATAAAAAGTCTTTAATTCGATAACATATTTTAAAATTTTATTGTGTAACTGTGTTAAAAGGAACAAAATTCTAATTAAAATATTAGAATTAATTAGTGCTTGGATTAATATTCTTATTTTGAAGTTTAAGTACGTTAACTCGAATTACATTTAAGAAATAGGTGTGTTTGTAAATGTCTTTCGACTCGAATACAAATTATTGTTTTTTAGTCATTTATTCTGTAATTTATTTTGAATTCATGTAGCGTTCAACGACTTTTGTTGGAGGAGAACTCTCCCTATACAATACCTATCTCTCCAAACTCTCCCTATATTACACCTCTCCAAAGGTAAAATTTAAACTCTAAATATTATGTTTGAGAAACTGAGATCAATTTTTTCACTTGGAGCAATAAATTTTGATAATTAGAATATATTTAGAATATGCTATGATACTTTTTCTTTTTTGTTTTTTTTTTCTTCTTTTTTAAAATAAAACATATATGTCGTGAACACATACTCCATGTGAAATATATATATATTATTTAGGCCAGTCCAAGATTTTTATTATAATTTTTTTAAAAAATTATTTCTTATGTCGAATTTCAATCTTCAAAACATTAAACTCAATTTTTTATAACTAAATACAAACAAGTTGTTATTATAGATCGGCAAATTCATTTTTGTATAGATCAACTTGGTCCAATATAAACTTACATATAAAAATTGAAACATTAAATTCTCTAAATAAAATTAATATAAAAAATATCAATTTATTAATAAAATCAAATGAATTATTAAATATTGAAAAATTTTCAAGAAGGTATAATTAAGTTGATAGTAATTTCATTTATGATTTTAAATATTATGACAGAGACAAAGGTAAAAGTGTGTCAAAAAATTTTTTATTTTTTTTAAAGAAATTATTGAAAGATTTAATGAATAAAAATATATTATTAATAACTATGAATATTAATTTTTAATTTTTTTAAACTATTTATATTTATGACTTTGAGTTCCTATTTTGTAAAATTTTTTTATTTTATAATTATATCTATTTAATTTTAAAAAATTGAAGTATTTTTATATTTAACTTATAATATTCACAATTTAATTTTATTACAAATTGCTATAGTCAAAAAAATTATTTTCTTCCAAACTAGGAAACAAAATGAGTAATGTTTGTAATAAATTGTATTTTAATGATTTTTTAATTAAATAAATTATAAAGTTAATTAGAAAGTTTAATACAAACACAATTTTAATAATTTTTAAAGGGCTATTTTATTTTATTTTTTTGATAAACTTGAAACTTATGTTCCTTGTTGATAATATATGTATCATCAACGTACTCTCCGATGTTGTCTTTTGTTTTATTCTAAAGAATATAGTTTAAAAGGTTTTGTTTATTTACAATATATATTTTCGTGATACAATGAACAAAGAAGATACATGCCTAAATATGCAATACAAGAAATGCAAAATTGGAAACATAATATATGGTTGCCAAAATACATGGTTGTAAATGAGTATGGAAATATGCATAGATATTTGATTGAGAGAAAAATAAGGGGAGAGAAAAATAAGGAGAGAGAAAAATGGAATCTCAACACTCCCCCTCAAGGTGGAGCGTGTAGATTCCGCATGCCCATCTTGACTAGAAGAAACTCGAGTTGTTTAGACCCTAAAGCCTTTGTGAGAAGATCGGCTATTTGTGTCTTCGTGTCAACGTGAAGTGACTTGATTTCTTGTGACTCGACTCGTTCCCTGACAAAGTAACAGTCTATTTCCACGTGCTAAGTTCGTTCGTGAAAGACCGAGTTATTAGCAATATGTCGTGCCGCATTGTTATCACAGAAGAGAGGTGTAGGCCTATGTTGTCTTGCTTCTAGTCCCTCTAACAACCAACACATCCACAGGATTTCACTAGTGGCGTTGGCCATGGCGCGATATTCCGCTTAGAGGAGCGAGAAACGACTGATTGCTTCTTTGATTTCTACGAGATAGGAACTTCCCCAAAAAGAAGAACATATCCTGTCCTAAACCTTTGAGTGAGTGAGCATCTCATCAAGTCCGCATCACAGTATGCTACCAAATCCATTCCTCCTTCTTTCGACAAGAAAATACCTTGTCCCAGAGTGGCTTTTAGGTAGCGAAGGACTCTCATGGCTGCTTCCATGTGTTCTTAGGACGTTTACCGAGTAGGCAAGATCTGGTCTCGTGGCTTGGAGGTAGAGCAATCGGCCAATTAGCCTTCGATATTTGCTAGCATCGACACAAATGTCCTCTTCTCCTTTATCCAGCTTCACATTCTATTCCATTGGGAAGGTGCATGGTCTACATCCTAGTATTCCACTATCTTTAAGGATGTCAAGGGTGTATTTTCGTAGACTTAGCACTATCCCGTCTTTGGTTCGAGCGACTTCTATCCCGAGAAAATACTTCAGTGGCCCGAGATCTTTGATGTGTTTTTTGTGTTTTTTTTATTCTTTATAGACCATCTTCGCACCTACCCGCTCCAATCAATTTCCTCGAACGCAGTCCCAGCCATATTTACGGTGCGTGGAGGCTCACTATGTGCCGGTTTACCTTCAGCAGCGAAATGCTTCTGGAACTGCTCGCTCTTTTGTCAGGTTCGTAATCAGGTCCGGTTCCGTTTCCGTGCAAGCCGCCTTTGGCTTCACTTTTTCTCGTTTATTCTTCATGTTCCACCATTCCGGGTAGCCGACTATCTTGAAACAATCGTCTCGTGTATGTTCGTCTCTGCCACAGTGATCACAGTGGCCTTTGTTTTCTTTCTGGCCGACCTAGTTCGGTGTCCCGCCACGTTTTGCGAAGGCTTGGAAAGCCATTGTTTCATTCACAGGTTTCTTCCCGCCGGCTATGGATCTTTGTTGTTCATCCTCGGCAACGAGATGGTATGCATTTCCCAAAGATGGGATTGGTTTAGTGGTAAGTATTTGGGTTCTAATGATGGAGAACTCACCATCTAGACCCACAAGAAACTCATAGAGCTGCTCCTTTTCCCAGAGTTCTCTAAGAGATTTCCCAATACCACAAGTACATCTATTTGCAAACCGGAGCAGGGAAGAAGGACTGCATCTCATCCCATAATCCACACAGTTTTGTCTAATAGGTTGAAACGATCATCCCTTCTTGTCTAGTGTTCGAGATAGCCTGCTTCAATTCATACGTGCGCGGTGTACTTTCTTTATCGAATCGTTCTTTAAGATCCTTCCAGATTTCTGACACCGAATTGGCATATTTCACGCTTTCTTGGATTTCTTTTTCCATGGCTGTAGTGAGCCACCCTTTAATCATCACATCGCATCGCATCCATGTCATATAAATAGCATCGTCCGTTTCTGGCCTTTTGATGGTTCCATCGATGAAGCCGATATTGTTCTTGACGAACAAGAAATTCTCCATCTCTTGGACCCAATCAAGGTAGCTGTTGTCGGTCAAGGCATCGTTGACATGTATCTGCATCGGATAATCGGAGGGGTAGAGATAGTATGGAGAGTTAGCATCGGTCTTGGCAAGATCTTTGTTTACACATTCTGCCATATCGATGAGATGGTGAGAAAGACTTTAGGATTCGGGTTTGGATTACTGCTCTGATACCATAAATAATATAGTTCAAAATGTTTTTGTTTATTTACAATGTATATTTTTGGAATACAATGAACAAAGAAGATACAGACTTAAATAAGAGATACAAGAAATGCAAAATTGAAAACATAATATATGGTTGCCAAAATACAAGAAATGCAAAATTGGAAACATAATATATGGTTACTAAAATATATGGCTGTAAATGAGATTGGAAATATGCATGAATATTTGATTGACAGAAAAATAAAGGGAGAAAAATATGCAATCTCAACAAATTTTTCATTTTTCTTTTGTTTTAAACAATTTTTTTTTATAAAATTAATATATATATATATATATATATATATATATATATAATATATAAGAATGTATAATTTAGGATTTGAGTTTTGTAGCCGTTCTCCTCTTTGGATGGTTGATTGAAATTTCCTTTTTCAATGTCACCTATATATTTTGATTAAAAAAATAAAAGAAATTCAATGTAGACTACAAACAATCATTTTTCGATTTCTTTTTCTTTTTTTTTTGGGCTAGGTAACAATAATTTTATTCAACATGTTTAATTAATTAATACAGTAAATCAGATATTATAATGTTTTTTAGTATCGTATTTTAATATATAATATTTTCAAATTTAAAAATTTAAAGGTAATTTAATCTTTTTCTGACCCATTTTCCTTCATTATATTATTCTTCATCATCGATTAAACATTCGTTGCTATAAAAATTGGTTTACACTATACGAAAATCATTCAATATTTATGATGAGAATAACGTTTATACACAAGAATCACTAGTTCAATATACGAAACTCTTTTATGATATATATAATAGTATATGTCTATCTTTAAATTATATATGTAGATAAAAAAATTAAAAATAAAATATTACATACAAACGGATCATTCATTAATAATTTATATACACAAGAATTTTTTATAATTACTAGAGTACCGTGTACAAAAAAAATTATTAATAAAAAGTTATTGTGATTATAACGTATACTATGTACTGAATTCATTATATGTATTGAATTCATTCACGTGTAAAAGTAGTTTGTCATTCAAAGGTTAGTCATTTATTTTGTAAAGTATTTTAAATACATTTTTAAAGTGTATTTGAAAGCAATGTGCATTTTATGAGTAAATTTATATTAAAATAAAATATTACATAAATGAATGATTAAAGTTACTCATGATAATACAATAAAGCATTAATTTAAAAGTTGGTGAAGTAAAAATACTCAACTTAAAAATTTTAAGTGTGTCAAAAGAAAAATGTAAATAAATTTAAACATACATAAAACAGAAAAACGATAGATATCATTATTTAAAATTTTGGTTTTCCAAACTGTAATTTGCAAACTTCATATGTAAAGAGTGTTCGATTTTTTCATTTTTCTTCAACAACGATTTATTCCATTCCTGGTGCATCAAAAAATTCATAACATACCAAAAAAGAAAATAGACTAAGAATAAATGACTCAAATTCAATCCAAATTGAAAAAAAAAAATCTTCTACAAGAAGAAAAAATATTTAATATATAAATAATAGTATAAAAATTTGCATATGAACGGTAAAAGATAATAACGATACTAAAGAAATAAATAGAAAATAAAAAAATAATAATAATAACAAAGAAAATAGTAAATAGTAGTATGCCAGTCTTAGAAAAAAATTGAAGTTGGAGCTAAAATTCTTTCTTGACAAGAGAAAAAAAAGTTAGAGGCGGCTACTCCTCATATATTATTATTATTAACTCAAAACAAATTTTATTTACAAAATGTATCTATCTAATATATATATATATATATATATATATATATATATATATATATATATTTGTTTTTTTTAAGACAAATGTTTTCTTTAGTAAATTTGTTATATTGAATATAATAAAAAAAATTATAATTTAAATATAATATAATAATAGAATAATAAAATATATGAAAATAAACAAACAATGTTATATAAAAAAGGTTTTATTTAATTAATATAGAAATCATTTCATACATACGTACACATATATATTACGTACGTTGTCTTAATAAAGTACATAAGTTTTTGTGACTCTCAAACAGGATAAAAGGGATACGCGGCAATTCCACAATAACCTCCAGACTGTTTTGAATTCTTTGGAATCCTCATATATCCTTTCTCTCCCCAATTTGTACCCCAAGAGTTTCTCATGATCCAATAATTAGCTCCACCTTCAGAACCATATCCAACAATATTCACTGCATGATCAAATTCTGCTCCGCAAGCTCCATTAAATATACCCTGCACGCATATATACAATCAAAAAAAGAAAAAATGTTCAGAATCCAAAATATTGGAATACATATATAATTAAATACATACATAAAATAATGAAGTATGCATATATAACTTACCCCCTTATAAAATCGGAAATCGTTGCTTTTAGATTTTACGGTAACACTCACTACTTGTTGTGCTACCGCACTTTGAAGTTGTCCTTCGTTATTTCTAGATACTCTCTTATAACCAGAAATTTTGACCACTTTTTCCTATATAAGTGAAAATGTGAGCATTTATAATATTCTTGAAAAATTATGATTATATATATATATATATACCTTTTGATAACATTGTCCTTGTTGACCAATATATGGATATTTTTCCGCAGAGGTAATACCCTTCTTGGCTACATATGCGAATGCTGCATTATAGTAACCTCCTTTACACCCAGAACTTGTTCTTTCACAGTCCAATAGCTCTTGCTGGGATAATGCAATCATACGACCTTCTTTAATTCCAATTAAGGTTTCTATTGAAGCAACTGCCGAGAATGCCCAACAGCTTCCTACATTTTTTTTTTTTTCAACAAAAAAAAATTAATTATGAAAAATAGTTAATTAATTTAAATAATAAGCTCTAAAGTATATATATAATGTCTTACCACATTTTCCTTGATTTTTAATAGGAAAAACAACATTCTTTTGTCGCCAATCAATAGAATTTGGTAATTCAACATCATCTTCTCTAAGAATTTCTTCTTCATCGTCGTCGTGGTTGGGATTAGATGATATTATTTGTTCATAATCGACACTCGTGCCTAAATATATGGAGCTAAACTCATCAAGAGTGAGATCAGCAAATTGATTCAATCCGAGTGTAAAATTCATATGATTGAGTTTGTTGTAATTGTTCCGTTGATCGATATACTTCAAATTACCCTTAAAAATTTCAAATCTCTTAATTTTCTCTCCAAGGCTGGAATGTAATTTGTGGTGTTTGACTAGCCATTCCTCATATAATGCGATGACTTCATCATCACTTCGCCAATTGGTACTAATGCAAGTGATGGCTGAAACGAATAGTAAGAAAGAAAAGAATAATACAAAGCTCTTCATATTTGTAAATGGTTTATGGATAATAGAATTATATCATAGAGTATCTTCCTTTATATAGGAAATTAAAAGGACCACTGTAGTAAACATGATTCACATGGTGCGGTTATTAGTCTCTATGAATATCAATGACTTAGACAAATATTTATGATATAAAATTTTTATTTTTAAATTATCAATTATTATTTATTATATTTATTTTAAAAGAAATTATCATTAAAAAATAAATTATTTTAAGAGAAAGAAAAAATTTATGTTTAATATATATGTGTAATTTTAAAAGAAAGAAAAATACTTGTACTTTAATCTCCTCCGTTTGTCAATAATTATAGATCATTGTGTTACACATGTAACTAATGTTACGTTTATCTAATAAAAATCTTAAAGACATAAATTAACAATAATATAGTATGAACAAAGTTTTGCAAATTACGAAAAGTCTTTTATTTAATAATATATTTTAAAATTTTATTGTGTATATAAAATGTGTTAATAAGGACAAAATTCTAATTAGAGTATTAGAACTAATTAGTATTTGTATTAATATTCTTACTTTGAAGTTTAAGTAGTTAATTGGAATTAAATTTAAGAAATAGGTGTGTTAGTAAATGTCTTTCCCTTTTTTTTTTTAATGAAGCAATGCGACTTAGATACAATTTCTTTTTTTTTTTAGTAATTTATTCTGTAATTTATTTTGGGTCCAACTAAATTTAATTTGTGTTGTGTCCGACAACTTCTGTTGGAGAACTTTTCCTATATGACACTTTTTCAAAAGTAAAATTCAAACTTAGAAACATTGCATTTGAAAAATCAAGATCAATCTTTTTTACTTGAACCAATAAATCTTAATAATTCGAATATATTTAAAATATGTCGTGATACATTTTTTTCTTTTCTTTTTAAGGTAGAAAATATATATCCTGATACATATTCCATGTGAAAAATATGTATATTATTTAAGTCATTCCAAGATTTTTATTGTAATCTTTTAAAATAATTATTTTTTGTGACGGGGTTGAATCTTCAAAATATTAAATTTAATTTTTTTATAAGAGAATACAAAGAAGTTGTTATTATAGATCCTCAAATTCTTTTTTGTATAGATCAACTTGGACTAAAATAAACTTAGATCTAAAATTCAAAATATTGAACATTCTAAATAAAATTAATATAATATCAATTTATTAATCAAATCAAAAAAAATTATTAAATATCTAAAGATTGTCAAGAATGTGTGGTTAAGTTTACAGTAGCACTCATAATTTTAAATATCATGATAGAGACAAAAGGTAAAATATCTTTAAAAAAATTATAAAAAAATATATATATATTGAAAAATTAAATGAATAAAAATATATTATTAATAACTCCATGGATATTAATTTTTTATTTTTTAAACTATTTATATTTATGACTCCATGGATATTAACTCCATGAGTTTCTATCTTTCATAATAATATGTTTGTAAATTTTTTATTTTATAATTTATCTATTTAATTTTTTAAAATTTAAAATTTAAAAATTGAAGTAATTTTATATTTAACTTATAATATTTCACAATTTAATTTTATTACAAATTGATTTAGTCAAAAAATTTGGTAGCCCTTCTCCTCTTTGGATGGTGGATTAAGATTTCCTTTTTCAATGTCACGGATATATTTTGATTAAAATAAAATTAAAGAAATTGAATGTAGACTACAAACAATATATATATATATATATATATATATATTTGGCTGGGTAACAATAATTTTATTCAACAAGGCTTAAAATTAATTAATTAAATTAATTAATACATTACATCACATATTATAATATTTTCAGTATTGTTTTTTAATATATAATATTCTCAATTTTGAAAATTTTAAGCTAACTTAATCCTATTTCCATTCATTATATTATTCTTGGATCATCCATTAAATATTTATTATTATAAAAAATTAGTTTATAATATACGAAAATATTTTATACGAAAGTCCTTCAATATTTATTATCAGAATAGCGTTTACACATGTGAATCACTACTTCAATATATGAAAATACTTTATACGAAAATCGTTCAATATTTATGATCAGAATAATGTTTACACATGTGAATCACTACCTCAATATACGAAAATACTTTATGATAACTAGTGTATTATATATAATAATATATGTTTATCTTTAAATTATATATGTAGATAAAATTTTAAATAATAATTAAAATATTATATACAAACGAGTCATTCATTAATAATTTATATACATAAGAATCTTTTATAATTATTAGAGTAGGGTATACACAAAAATCTATGATTAATACAACGTTATTTTGATTATAATTTAGGGTTTGAGTTTTGTAGCCAATCTCCTCTTTGTATGGTTGATTGAGATTTCCTTTTTCAACCTGACTCATATATTTTGATAATAATTAAAAGTAATAATAATAAAAGAAACTGAATGTAAACTATAAATAATATATATATATATATATATATATATATATATATTTTGGTTGAGTAACAATAATCTTATTCAACAAGGCTTGAAATTATTTAATTAATTAATACATTACGTGAGATATTATAATGTTTTTTAGTATCAACTTTTAATATATATTACTCTCAAATTTAAAAATTTTAAGGTAATTTAATCTCTCCCTCACCCATTTCCCTTCATTATATTATCATTGGATCATCGGATTCATACGAACATTTATTGTTATAAAAATTGGCTTACAAATTCATATAAAAAAAAACCAAAGTTATTATTTATGTATATTAAAAAAATTAATATTTATTATTAAAATAACATTACACACGAGAGTTACTATTTCAATAAACCAAAGTTTTTTATGATAAATAGAGTATTATATATAATAGTATATGTTTATTTTTAAATTATATATATAAATAAAATTTTTTAAAAATAATAATTAAAATATTATATACAAATGAGTCATTCATTAATAATATATATACAAGTATTCTTTTATAACAGTAGCACAAAAACTCTATGATTAGTAAAATATTATTGTGATTATGACATGTCCTATGTACTAAATTCATTCACCACGTATAGAAGTAGTTTTTCATTCAATGATGAATATTTTATTTTGTAAAATATTTTAAATATATTTATTCAAAAAAATATATTATATATATATATATATTTTTAAAGGGCATTTGAAAATATTGTACATTTTATGAGTGAATTTACATTAAAATAAAATAAAATATTACACAAATGAATAATTAAAGTTATTTATGGTAATATAATAAAACACTAACCTAAAATAGGTAGAGCGAACATACTCAACCTAAAAATTTTTATAGCATACCTAAAAAGAAAATAGACTATGAATAAACGGTTTATGGACTTATTTGTATTTTCACGAGAGAATAATCTCCTCTGTTTGTCAATAATACATTATTCTATTACACATATTATTAACAATTTCACGTGTACTCAATAAAAATCTTAAAAACATAAATTATAATATTATAGTATGAATAAAATTTTCGAATTATTAAAAATATATAGTTCGATCCACGTTTAACTTTTGTTGGGAGAGAACTTTCCCTATACTACACCTTTTTTTACATTTGGCTCTCCAAAAAATAAAATTCAAACTCAAACTTTGAGTATATAAAATTAAGATTTTTTTTTATTTGGACTAATAAGTGATGATAATTATAATATATAAAAAAATATGCGCGTGATATATATATATATATATGTCGTGATACATATTGTGTTTGGTAAAATATGATACTTTTATAAAAGGAAATAAATAAAGCGCAGTACAACAAAAGTAGAATAGTCCTATAACCGAGAACAAAGATACGATATTAGGACAATCTAAAGACGGTAAGTAAAATAGGAAATTGCACCCTTTTTATGAAAAAGGGTCGGGTTTAACCCATACCCTTTTATATATATTGTTTGGGCCAGTCCAAATTTTTATTTTAATTTATTATGAAATATTATTTCGCTTCAATCTCCAAAATGCTAAACCCAAATTTTTAAATAACAAAATACAAAGGAGTTGGGTCGCTATTATAGGATTATCAAAGGCATCTTTGAGTTTGAACTATTCATGTTTTTTTTTTTCAAATAACAAAGTTTTTTAAAAACTATTTATGTTTTTTACTTTGAGTTTCTATCTATTATAATAATGTATTTGTAATATTTTTAAAAATTTTATTATATCTATTAATTTTTTTTTAAAAAAATTGAAGTATTTTGATATTTAACTTGTAATCTTCCCTAATTTACTTTTATTAATGTATAATTTAGGGTTTGAGTTTTGTATGATCAAAATAATATTTACACTTGAGAATCACTACTTTAATATACAAAAGATCTTTATGATAAATAGAGTACTATATATAGTAGTATATGTCTATTCTTAAATTATATATATGTAGATAAAAAATAAAAAAAATTAAAATATTATATATAAACGAGTCATTTGTTAATAATTTATATATACAATTTTTTTTTATAATTATTAGAGTACCGTGTACAAAAAATTAAATAAATTTATGATTAGTAAAACATTATTGTGACATGTACTATGTATTGAATTTAGTTTATCATTCAATGGTGAGTAATTTATTTTGTAAAGTATTTTACATATATTTTTAAAGTGCATATTAAAATAAAATATTACACAAATAAATTATTAAAGTGATTCACGGTAATATAATAAAGGATTAACTTAAAAATAGATGGAGCGAACATACTTAACTTAAAAATTTTAGGTAAGTCACAGAAAAATATAAATAACTTTTAAAATACATATAGCAAAAAAACAGTAAATTTCATATTTAACACTTTGATTTTCAATCTCCCATTTGCAACTTCATATGTATGTAAAGAGAATTTTAATATTTTCTTCTTTCTTCAATGACATCTATACATAAAAAATTTCATAGCATATCTAAAAAAATTAAACTATGAATAAAGGGCCAGGTCTATTTAGAATTTAAAATTTTTTTCTTCTAAACGAAGAAAAAATTACTAATATCTAAATATTAGTATAAAATTTTGCATTTGAGATGTAAATAATAATAATAATAATATCAAAAAAATAAATATAAAATACAACATCAAAATAAACTAAAAATTTAAAAAAAAAACAAAAAGCAGTAAGTAATAGTATTCCGGTGAAAGAAGAAATTGTAACTAGAGCTAAAATTCTCCCTATACCAAGGAGAGGACATTGGAGGCGGCAAAGACGGGAGAGAAGAAGAGGAGACGGCGGCTATTCCTCATATATATTATTATTAACTCAAAACAAATTTTATGTGCAAAATGTATCTATCTATATTTCTTAATTTTTTACAAGTAAGTGCTTTCTTTAGTCAATCAAATTAAAAAAATAAATTATAAATTTGAGTTATGTTAAATATAATGATTTATAATTTAACAACGAAATAATAAAATATATCAAAATAAATCAACAATATTATATAAAAAAGTTTTATTTAATTCATATAAAAATTACTTCATACGGATTGGACATACATATATATATTATGTATGTTTTCTTGATAAATTACATAATGTTTTATAAGTGCTAATAAACAGGATAAGACGCCTGACTGGCAATTCCACAATAACCTCAACTTGTCCTGAATACATTGGAAACCTTACATATCCACCCTCTCCCAAC
Organism: Asclepias syriaca; assembly: GCA_027405835.1. Classification (NCBI taxonomy): domain Eukaryota; kingdom Viridiplantae; phylum Streptophyta; class Magnoliopsida; order Gentianales; family Apocynaceae; genus Asclepias; species Asclepias syriaca. The sequence continues at coordinate 21,230,355 of CM049934.1, forward strand.
CTGTACCCAAGAGTTTCTCACGATCCAATAATTAACTCCACCTTCATAACCATATCCAACAACATTCACTGCATGATCCAATTTTGGACCGCAAGCTCCAAAATATACCCTGCACACGTATATACAAGCAAAGAAAAAAATGTTTAAAATCTAAAATATTGGGATACATAAAATAATAAATTGTATATATATAAATTACCTGACGATAATTCTGAAAATCTCGCTGCTAGATTTTATGCCAACACTCACAACTTGGGTGCTACATTTTGAAGTTCTTTCTCGTCATTTCTACGTACGTTTCTATAACCACGAATTTTGACACTTTTTCCTATATAATCAAATGTGAAAAAAATATACACTCTTCAAGAAATTTATCACAAAACCACACACACACAATATATATATATATATATATAATATATAATATATAATATATATAATATATATATATATATATAATATATATACACATAATATTATATACCTTTGATAACATTGTCCTTGTTGAAAAATATAAGGATATTTTCCCGAGAGGTAAGACCATTTTTTGCTACATATGCGAATGCGTTAGCATAGTAACCTCCTTACACCCATAACTTGTTCTTTCACAGTCCAACAGCTCTGCTCGGATAATGCAATCATACGACCTTCTTAATTCCAATTAGGGTTTCTATTGAAGAAAAACTGCCGAGATGTCCAGCAACTCCCTTCATTTTTATTTTCAACAACAAAAAATTAATTAACAAAGAAGCATTTAATGATTTAAATAATAAGAATGTATAAAGTATATATATATAATGCTCTTACCACATTGTCCTTGATTTCTAATAGGAAAAACAACACCATTTTTTCGCCAATCAATAAAATTTGGTAATTCAACACCACTTTCTTTAAGTGTATCTTCTTGATCGTTGTCGTGGTTGGGATTAGATGATATTATTCGATTATATTCAACACTCGTACCTAAATATATGGAGGTAAACTCATCAAGGGTGAGATCAGCAAATTGATTCAATCCGAGTGTAAAATTCAGGTGGTTGACTTTGTTGTAATTGTTCCGGTCATCGATATACCTAAGATTATCCTTAAAGATTTCAAATCTTTTAATTTTCTCTCCTAGGCTGGAATGTAATTTTTGGTGTTTGGCTAGCCATTCCTCATATAATGCGATGACTTCATCATCACTTCGCCAATTGGTACTAATGCAAGTGATGGCTGAAACAAATAGTAAAAAAGAAAGGATTAATACAAAGCTCTTCATATTTGTAAATGGTTTATGGATAATAGAATTATATCATAGAGTATCTTCCTTTATATAGGAAATTAAAAGGACCACTGTAGTAAACATGATTCACATGGTGCGGTTATTAGTCTCTATGAATATCAATGACTTAGACAAATATTTATGATATAAAATTTTTATTTTTAAATTATCAATTATTATTTATTATATTTATTTTAAAAGAAATTATCATTAAAAAATAATTTATTTAAAAGAAAGAAAAAATTTATGTTTAATATATTTTTAGTATTTTGAAAAATACCAAATTATAATTAATTTGATTGAATTAATATAACTTTTTATTAAAAAATAAATTAAGACGCAATAAACTCAACCAATTCAAGAAAAATATGTGAAGATGGTTGAGGTAATAAGTTAACCCCTAAAAAGAAGAGAGTGTTTAACCTTTCTTCAATATGTTTCATAATAAATTTGGATAAAAAGGATTAAAATATAAACCTTTGTTTAAAAAATTATAAACTCAATTGAAATACTTTAAAATTCAAGAGTACAAATAAAAAAATTTATAAGTTTATGGACTCATTTGTACTTCAATCTCTTCTGTTTGTCAATAATCATAGATGATTGTGTTACACATGTAATTAATTTCACGTGTATCTAATAAAAATCTTAAGGACATAAATGAACAAAATTATAGTATGAATTAAGTTTTTCAATTACAAAAAGTCTTTAATTCGATAACATATTTTAAAATTTTATTGTGTAAGTGTGTTAAAACAAACAAAATTCTAATTAGAATATTAGAATTAATTAGTGCTTGGATTAATATTCTTATTTTGAAGTTTAAGTACGTTAACTCTAATTACATTTAAGAAATAGGTGTGTTTGTAAGTGTCTTTCGACCGAATACAAATGATTCTTTTTTAGTAATTTATTTTGTAATTTATTTTGAATTCATGCAGCGTTTAACGACTTTTGTTCGAGGAGAACTCTCCCTATACAATACCTATCTCTCCAAACTCTCCCTATATTACACCTCTCTAAAGCTAAAATTCAAACTCGAAATATTGTGTTCGAGAAACCGAGATCAATTTTTTCACTTGGAGCAATAAATTTTGATAATTAGAATATAATTAGAATATATTTAGAATATGCCATGATACTTTTTCTTTTTCGTTTTTCTTTTTTTCTTTTTTTTCTTTTTTAAAGTAGAACATATATGTCGTGATACATACTCCATGTGAAAAAAAAATATATATATATATATATTATTTAGGTTAGTCCAAGATTTTTATTATAATTTTTTTAAATGATTATTTCTTAAATCGAATTTCAATCTTAAAAACATTAAACTCAATTTTTTATAACTAAATACAAACAAGTTGTTATTATAGATCGCAAATTCATTTTTGTATAGATCAACTTGGTCCAAAATAAACTTACATATAAAAATTGAAACATTAAATTTTCTAAATAAAATTAATATAAAAATATCAATTTATTAATAAAATAAAATGAATTATTAAATATTGAAAACTTTTCAAGAAGATATAATTAAGTTGATAACAACTTCATTTATAAATTTGAATATTATGACAAAGACAAAGGTAAAAGTGTTTCAAAAATAAATTCCAAAACTTTTTTTAGAAAATTATTGAAAGATTTAATGAATAAAAATATATTATTAATAACTCCATGAATATTAAATTTTTATTTTTTAAAACTATTTATATTTATGACTTTGAGTTTCTATTTTGTGGTTTTTTTATTTTATAATTATATCTATTTAATTTTTAAAAATTGAAGTATTTTTATATTTAACTTATAATATTTCACAATTTAATTTTATTACAAATTGCTATAGTCAAAAAAATTATTTTCTTCCAAACTAGGAAACAAAATGAGTAATGTTTGTAATAAATTGTATTTTAATGATTTTTTAATTAAATAAATTATAAAGTTAATTGGAAAGTTTAATACAAAGAGAATTTTAATAATTTTTAAAGGGCTATTTTATAATTTTTTTGATAAAATTGAAAGTCATGTTGCTTGTTGATAATATATGTATCATCAACGTACTCTCCGATGTTGTCTTTTCTTTCATTTCATTTTCTTTTCTTTTTTCTTTTTTCTTAAACAAATTTTTTTAAAACTTATATATATATATATATATATATATATATATATATATATATATATATATATATATAAGAATGTATAATTTAGGATTTGAGTTTTGTAGCCGTTCCTCTTTGGATGGTTGATTGAAATTTCCTTTTTCATTGTCACTGATATATTTTGATTAAAAAATTTAAAGAAATTGAATGTAGACTACAAACAATAATTTTTCTTTTTTTTTTTTTGGCTAATAACAATAATTTTATTCAACAAAGGCTTGAAATTAATTAATTTAATTAATTAATACATTAAATCAGATATTATAATGTTTTTTAGTATCGTATTTTAGGATATAATATTCTCAATTTTAAAAATTTTAAGGTAACTTAATCTTTTTCTAACCCATTTTCCTTCATTATATTATTCTTGATCATCGATTAAACATTTGTTGCTATAAAAATTGGTTTACACTATACGAAAATCGTTCAATATTTATGATCAGAATAAGGTTTATACACAAGAATCACTAGTTCAATATACGAAAGTCCTTTATGATATATATAATAGTATGTGTCTATCTTTAAATTATATATGTAGATAAAAAAATTAAAATTAAAATATTATTTACAAACGAATCATTCATTAATAATTTATATACACAAGAATCTTTTATAATTATTAGAGTACCGTGTACACAAAAAATCTTTTAATAAAAAATTATTGTGATTATAACATATACTATGTACTGAATTCATTATATGTATTGAATTCATTCACGTGTAAAAGTAGTTTGTCATTCAACGGTTAGTCATTTATTTTGTAAAGTATTTTAAAAATATTTTTAAACCGCATTTGAAAGCAATGTGCATTTTATGAGTAAATTTATATTAAAATAAAATATTACATAAATGAATGATTAAAGTTATTCATGAGAATACAATAAAGCATTAATTTAAAAGTTGGTGAAGTAAAAATACTCAACTTAAAAATTTTAAGTGAGTCAAAAGAAAAATATAAATAACTTTAAAAATACATAGAACAGAAAAACAATAGATATCATATTTAAAATTTTAGTTTTTCAAATTGTCATTTGTAAACTTCATATGTAAAGAGTGTTGATTTTTTCATTCTTCTTCAACAACCATGTGTTTCATTCTAGGTGCATAAAAATATTCATAGCATACCAAAAAAGAAAATAGACTATGAATAAATAACTCAAATCTAGTCCAAATTCTTTTTAAAAAAAAATAATAAATAAAATCTTCTACAAGAAGAAAAAATATTTGATATATAAATAATAGTATAAAAATTTGCATATAAACTGTAAAAGATAATAATGATACCAAAGAAATAAATAGAAAATAACAAAAATATAATAATAACAAAAAGAAATAGTAAATAGCAGTAGTATTCTAGTCATGGAAAAAAATTTAAGTTGGAGCTAAAATTCTTTCTTGGCAAAACAAAAAAAGGTTGGAGGCGGCTACTACTCATATATATATATATTATTATTAACTCAAAACAAATTTTATTTACAAAATGTATTTAAATATTCAGAATCCAAAATATTGGGAAACTTATATAATTAAATACATGCATTAAATAATAAAGTGTATATATGTACATAAACATACCGAACGACAGTGCTGGAAATCTTTGCTTTTAGATTTTACTACAACACTTACTACTTGTTGTGCTACAATACTTTGAAGTTTTTTTTAGTCAGTTTTAGGTATTCTCTTATAACCATAGGTTTTGATCACTTTTCCCTACATAAATCAAAATGTGATAATATATATATACTCTCGAAAAAAAAGTAATCATATATATATATATATATATATATATATAATATTATATACCTTTTGATAATATTCTCCTTGTTTAAAAATATATGGTTATTTAGGTAATAGCATTCTTGGCTACATATTCGAATGCGTTAGTATAGTAACCTCCTTTACACTCATAACTTGTTTTTAGGCAGTCCAATAACTCTTGCAACAGATTGCAATCATACGACCTTCTTTAATTCCAAGTAGGGTTTCTATTGAAGCTACTGCCGAGAATGCCCAACAACTCCCTTCATTTTTTGTTTTTTTTTCAACAATAGAGAATCACTACTAGAAAAATTAATTTTTGCGACGGTCAAATCCGTTGCAATTCGGCTTTTGCCACAGATTAGCGACGAATTTGGTCATCTGGATATCTTTTTACCGTTGATTGGTACAACACACAGAATCCATCACAAATAGCAACAAATTTGGGACGGTCAATCTGTCGCTATGTTTGCTACAATTGTGTGATGGCATTTTAGCATCGCTATTTTGCAACAGATTTTCAAGGAATCTGGCCGTCGCAATATCTTCATGGCTGATTGTGACAACACAAAAATTCATCGCAAATAGCAACAAATTTGCGACGGTCAAATCTGTCGCTTTGTTGTGACAAGTTTGCGACGACATTTGGACGTCGCTATGTTACAATAGATTGACTAACGTATATAAGAAGGTCTGATAACAAGAAGGTCTAAAGTATATATATATATATATATATATATATATAATGATCTTACCATATTGTCCTTGATTTATGATAGGAAAGACTACATCTTTTTCTGGTCAGTCAATAGAATTTGACAATTCAACAGCATTTTCAACAGAATATCTTCTTTATCATCGTTTCGTGGAGAGCTGCTGGGAGTGTTGCATCAGGATGATTTTCGTGATTCCCTGATTGTCGGGACATTGTAACTTTTTTTTTTTGGAATTCAAAGGAATGAGATTTTTCTTTCCCGGTAACGGAACCAAACTGATGAGTCAAAAATTGATAAAAATATATTCGAGGGTAAAAAAGTAAAATTGACTCCAGAAATCTTTGAGGATCCCGAAGTATGAGCGACTTGCAAAACAAAGGAAGTTTAGTGGGGAAGTAGATCTCCGTGAACTCTCCGACGATCAAGTCAGTTAAGAGTTGAATAGGTAAGTGTTTGAGGATATCTGGGATTGAATCCCTTACCTTCGTTCGTTTCTTTCCTTTTATAGCCTCCTTGATGGGAGGTGGTGGGAGGAAGGATGGGATCGTGTGTATTTAGCTTGTGGGCTCTTTTGAGACTGCTGTTATGGGAAACGATCTTTATTAGTAGGAGAGTGGGGATCCACGTTTGGATTGAGTAGGTTATGTGTTCCACTTTTTATGCTAATAATTTTGACTTTGAGTCAAACCGCGGTGTATGCGGTGCTGTGCGGTTTAATCCGTTGTGTGGACGTTTCTACCCTTGGCGAATATCTTTTTCCTTTCAATATATATATATATATATATATATATTAAGATAAATGTTTTCTTTAGTAAATTTGTTATATTGAATATAATAAAAAAATTTATAATTTAAATATAATATAATAATAGAATAATAAAATATATGAAAATAAACAAACATTGTTATATAAAAATGGTTTTATTTAATTCATATAGAAATCATTTCATACATACTTACACACATATATATTACATATATATTACCTACGTTGTCTTAACAAATTACATAAGTTTTCATGACTCTCAAATAGGATAAGAGGGCATCGCGGCAATTCCACAATAACCTCCAGACTGTTTTGAATTCTTTGGAATCCTCATATATCCTTTCTCTCCCCAACCTGTACCCCAAGAGTTTCTCATGATCCAATAATTAGCTCCACCTTCAGAACCATATCCAACAATATTCACTGCATGATTAAATTCTGGTCCGCAAGGTCCATTAAATATACCCTGCACGCATATATACAAGCAAAAAAAGAAAAAATGTTCAGAATCCAAAATATTGGAATACATATATAATTAAATACATACATAAAATAATAAAGTATGCATATATAACTTACCCCCTTATAAAATCGGAAATTGTGGCTTTTAGATTTTACGGCAACACTCACCACTGGTTGTGCTACAGCACTTTAAAGTTGTCGTTAGTTATTTCTAGATACTCTTTTGTAACCATGAATTTTGACCACTTTTTTCTACGTAAGTAAAAATGTGAGCATTTATAATACTTTTGAAAAAACATGATTATATATATATACCTTTTGAGAACATTGTCCTTGTCGACCAATATATGGATATTTTTCCGCAGAGGTAATACCCTTCTTGGCTACATATGCGAATGCATAATCATAGTCACCTCCTTTACACCCAGTACTTGTTGTTTCGCAGTCCAAGAGCTCTTGCTGGGATAATGCAACCATAATCCCTTCTTTAATTCCAAGTAAGCTTTCTATTGAAGCAACAGCCGAGAATGCCCAGCAACCTCCTACATTTTTTATTTTTTTCAATAATAAAAAATTAATTATGAAAAATAGTTAATTAATTTAAATAATAAGCTCTAAAGTATATATATATATATATATATATATATATATATATAATATCTTACCACATTTTCCTTAATTTTTAATAGGAAAAACAACTTTTTTTTTTTTGCCAATCAATAGAATTTGGTAATTCAACATCATCTTCTCTAAGAATTTCTTTTTGGGATTAGATGATATTATTTGTTCATAATAGACACTCGAGCCTAAATATATGGAGCTAAATGTTGGGCTTGTGGAGGCTTGTTGTTGGCCCGGCCCAATAATCTGTAACCCTAGAATGTGTTTTCTATAAATAGATAGCTTGTACTTGTAATCCGAAACACCACAAGTGAAATAAACCTCCTCCTGTTGCAGCCGTGGACGTAAGTTGTAGTTGGCGACCAAACCACGTAAATTATTGTGTGTCGTTTGTGTTCCGTTTCTCTTTGTTCTTGCAGATTATTTGTGTGTGTTGTGTGTTTAATTCCCAACAAGTGGTATCAGAGCAAGGTTGTACATCACGAGAGCACAAATTGCGAGAAAAATTTGGTCACCTAGTTTTTTTTCGTGTGAAGAACCGTGTGCAGATCTGGAAAGATCGTCGCCGGTTCACCGTGTGCCGAAGATCTGAAGAGTCGCGTAGCCTTGGGGTCCCGTCGTCGCCGCCTGACCCCGCGCACAGCACCACCGTCGCCGGAGGACACCGGAGGAGCAGCGGGCAGAGAAATCAATCGCGAGCAAGGGTCTTCCGACCCTTGCCGAGTTGCCGCGTGCCACCGCCGTTTCCAGTCGCGCCGCTTTGCCGTCCAGAGCATTCCAGCCGCCGCTGTTGCCCAGTCATGCCGCTTCTCCGTCCAGAGCATTCCAGCAGCCATCGTCCGTTTCCTGCAAAGAAAAAAAATTGAAATTCAGTCAATTTTTCTTTTTCCTTAGTTGGGTGGTGGGCCCTGCCGTGTTTGGTAGGTGGTGGGCTATGCCGTGTTTGGTGGGTGGTGGGCCGTGCCGTGTTTAGTGAGTGGTGGGTTGTGCTGTATTTAGTGAGTGGATTGTGGACCGTGTTTTTTTGTTTTTTGTGGTGTACAGTGTTTTGTCCAAATTTTCAGACGAAATTACCTAGATCTGTAATTAGTTGTACCGGGTATCTCGTCTAGTCGTTTGAGATGGCTGAAGAGGGGAAGTTCCGAATTGAGAAATTCGATGGTACAGATTTCAGTTGATGGAAGATGCAAATTGAAAATTTGCTGATTCAGAAAAATTTGGACGTGGTATTAGGTGTCGAGCCAGAAAAGATGTCGGATGCAGATTGGGCAGGTTTGGATCGGAAAGCAATGTCCGTGATCCGTCTCTCGTTGACCAAGAATGTTGCGTTCATCATTCTGAAGGAGAAGACAGCAAAAGGCATTATGGAAGCGCTGTCTAATATATACGAGAAGCCATCTGCAGCAAACAAGATTTTTCTAATTAAAGAGCTGGTGAACACAAGAATGAAAGAAGGCACTTCAGTTACCGAGCATATCAACAAGTTGAATTCGATCTTAACCAGACTTGCGTCAGTGAAGATTAAGTTCAATGATGAAGTTCAAGCTTTGTTACTGCTATCGTCTTTGCCTGATAGTTGGTCTGGAACGGTTACAGCGGTTACTGGTTCAGTGGGACCCAATGGATTCACTTTCGATCAGATTCGAGATCTCGTTCTTGGCGAGGACGTCAGAAAAAAGAGTTCTGGGGAGTCATCTGGTGAATTGTTGCATGTTGGCAGAAGCAGAAGGAATAGCAGAGGTAGTGGGAGCAGGAACAGACAAAGGAGTCAGTCGAAGACTCGTGATAGCTCAGGTGTAACGTGCTGGAAGTGCAAGGAGGTGGGGCATTTTAGGAATCAATGCCCGAAAGATAAAGTGAACATTGCAGAAGACTCCGCGGACGAGGATCTCTTTATTTGTTGTGCGGAGAGCAATGTGGATTCTTGGGTCATGGATTCTGGTGCTTCATTTCATGCTACCCGCAGCAGTGAGGCATTGCAGAATCTGATTGTTGGGGACTTTGGAAAGGTAAGACTAGCCGACGACAGAGCTCTTGATGTGACGGGCATGGGTGATATAGTGTTAAAGACGCCTGCCGGTTACTGGACTTTGAAGGATGTCAGGGTCGTTCCAAGTTTGACAAAAAAATTTGATTTCTGTCAGGCAGTTGGATGAACAGGGACACGAGGTGAAGTTCGGAAATGGGCAGTGAAAAGTCGTCAAGGGAAATCTTGTCATGGCCCGCGGAAGGAAGAGTGGTTCGTTGTATATGGTTGGATTACCGTCTGAGGGAGTGACCATCCCAGTTTAGAAAACAAACAAAGTCCGGTTCACAAAATCTCGTGGGTAGAAGAGGGTTGTCCTTGCAAGAGGGAAACCTAGAGCCACAGGTCAGATTCAGGATGAACGAGCGAGGAAAGGTTCAAGGAGGCCAGTCAGAGGAATTTGTGGCAGTGGGAGCTCAGATGGTGCTTCAGCCAATGTTCCTAGAAGACAGTGGGTCAGAAGAACCAGTGTTCCAGCTGTTGAAATACCTTCAGAAAATTCTTGCTGAGTATGGAGAGTGTTTGTTCTCAGGATGTTCCAGGATCCGGCAGTGCGCGTTTGCAGTGGGAGCCGGTAGGGACCGAGGACGAGTCAGGGGCAGGTTTAGCCGTGACTGATGTGTTGGAGCTCCGGGGAGCTTTGATGGGCCTTTAAGTTGTCTGATGAGAAGGCCGCTGCAACTAGGAGAGTTGATAAAGATTACTAGACATACAAGTGTTTTATATGAATGGTAGTTTGAAGTTTTTCAAGCCTCCAAGTGGGAGATTGTTGGGCCTGTGGAGGCTTGTTGTTGGCCCGACCCAATAATATGTAACCCTAGAATGTGTTTCCTATAAATAGATAGCTTGTACTTGTAATCCGATACACCACAAGTGAAATAAACCTCCTCCTGTTGCAGCCGTGGACGTAGGTTGCAGTTGGCGATCGAACCACGTAAATTTTTGTGTATCGTTTGTGTTCCGTTTCTCTTTGTTCTTGCAGATTATTTGTGTGTGTTGTGTGTTTAATTCCTAACAAGGACTCATCAAGAGTGAGATCAGCAAATTGATTCAATCCGAGTGTAAAATTCATATGATTGACTTTGTTGTAATTGTTCCGGTCATCGATATACCTAAGATTATCCTTAAAGATTTCAAATCTCTTAATTTTCTCTCCTAGGCTGGAATGTAATTTTTGGTGTTTGGCTAGCCATTCCTCATATAATGCTATGACTTCATCATCACTTCGCCAATTGGTACTAATGCAAGTGATGGCTGAAACGAATAGTAAGAAAGAAAGGATTAATACAAAGCTCTTCATATTTGTAAATGGTTTATGGATAATAGAATTATATCATAGAGTATCTTCCTTTATATAGGAAATTAAAAGGACCACTGTAGTAAACATGATTCACATGGTGCGGTTATTAGTCTCTATGAATATCAATGACTTAGACAAATATTTATGATATAAAATTTTTATTTTTAAATTATCAATTATTATTTATTATATTTATTTTAAAAGAAATTATCATTAAAAAATACTTTATTTTAAAAGAAAGAAAAAATTTATGTTTAATATATATTTAGTATTTTGAAAAATACCAAATTATAATTAATTTGATTGAATTAATATAACTTTATATTAAAAAATAAATTAAGACGCAATAAACTCAACCAATTCAAGACAAATATGTGAAGATGGTTGAGGTAATAAGTTAACCCCTAAAGAGAAGAAAGTGTTTAACCTTTCTTCAACATGTTTCATAATAAATTTGGATAAAAAGGATTAAAATATAAACCTTTGTTTAAAAATTTATAAACTCAATTGAAATACTTTAAATTTCAAGGTTATAAGTAAATTTTTTTAAAAAAAGTTTATGAACTCACTTGTACTTTTAATCTCTTCCGTTTGTCAATGATTATAAATCATTGTGTTACACATGTAACTAATGTTACGTTTATCAAATAAAAATTTTAAAGACATAAATTAACAATAATATAGTATGAACAAGGTTTTCAAATTACGAAAAATCTTTTATTTAATAATATATTTTAAAATTTTATTGTGTATATAAAATGTGTTAAAAAGGATAAAATTCTAATTAGTGTTTGTATTAATATTCTTACTTTGAAGTTTAAGTAGTTAACTGGAATTAAATTTAAGAAATAGGTGTGTTAGGAAATGTCTTTCCCTTTTTGGATGGTGGATTAAGATTTCCTTTTTCAATGTCACGGATATATTTTGATTAAAACAAAATTAAAGAAATTGAATGTAGACTACAAACAATAAAGTTTTTTTTTTTTTTGGCTGGGTAACAATAATTTTATTCAACAAGGCTTAAAATTAATTAATTAAATTAATTAATACGTTAGATCACATATTATAATATTTTCAGTATTGTTTTTTAATATATAATATTCTCAATTTTAAAAATTTTAAGGTAACTTAATCCTATTTCCCTTCATTATATTATTCTTGGATCATCCATTAAATATTTATTATTATAAAAATTAGTTCACAATATACGAAAGTACTTTATACAAAAGTCCTTCAATATTCATGATTAGAATAACGTTTACACATGTGAATTACTACTTCAATATACGAAAATACTTTATATGAAAGTCTTTCAATATTTATGATTAAAATAGCGTTTACACATGTGAATCACTACTTCAATATACGAAAATACTTTATGATAACTAGAGTACTATATATAATAATATATGTTTATCTTTAAATTATATAAGTAGATAAAAAAATTTAATAATAATTAAAATATTATATACAAATGAGTCATTCATTAATAATTTATATACATAAGAATCTTTTATAATTATTAGAGTAGGGTATACACAAAAATCTATAATTAGTACATAAAAAATCTATGATTAATACAACGTTATTATGATTATAATTTAGGATTTGAGTTTTGTAGCCAATCTCCTCTTTGTACAGTTGATTGAGATTTCATTTTTCAACATGACCGATATATTTTGATAATAATTAAAAATAATAATAATTAAAGAAACTAAATGTAAACTACAAACAATAATATATTTTTTAAAAATTTTTGGTTAGGTAACAATAATCTTATTCAACAAGGCTTGAAAATATAAGCATTTATAATATTCTTGAAAAATTATGATTATATATATACATGCCTTTTGAGAACATTGTCCTTGTCGACCAATATATGGATATTTTTCCGCAGAGGTAATACCCTTCTTGGCTACATATGCGAATGCATAATCATAGTCACCTCCTTTACACCCACTACTTTTGTTTCGCAGTCCAAGAGCTCTTGCTGGGATAATGCAACCATAATCCCTTCTTTAATTCCAAGTAAGCTTCTATTGAAGCAACAGCCGAGAATGCCAGCAACCTCCTACATTTTTTATTTTTTTCAACAATAAAAAATTAATTATGAAAAATAGTTAATTAATTTAAATAATAAGCTCTAAAGTATATATCTACCTCTAAATATATATATATATATAATATAATATCTTACCACATTTTCCTTGATTTTTAATAGGAAAAAACAACTTTTTTTTTCGCCAATCAATAGAATTTGGTAATTCAACATCATCTTCTCTAACAATTTCTTCTCATCGTCAGCGTAGTTGGGATTAGATGATATTATTTGTTCATAATAGACACTCAAGCCTAAATATAGGGACTCATCAAGAGTGAGATCAGCAAATTGATTCAATCCGAGTGTAAAATTCATATGATTGACTTTGTTGTAATTGTTCCGGTCATCGATATACCTAAGATTATCCTTAAAGATTTCAAATCTCTAATTTCTCTCTAAGGCTGGAATGTAATTTTGGTGTTTGGCTAGCCATTCCTCATATAATGCTATGACTTCATCATCACTTCGCCAATTGGTACTAATGCAAGTGATGCTTGAAACGATAGTAAGAAAGAAAGGAATAATACAAAGCTTTCATATTTGTAAATGGTTTATGGATAATAGAATTATATCATAGAGTGTCTTCCTTTATATAGGAAATTAAAAGGACCACTGTAGTAAACATGATTCACATGGTGAGGTTATTAGTCTCTATGAATATCATGATTAGACAAATATTTATGATATAAAATTTTTATTTAAAATTATCAATTATTATTTATTATATTTATTTTAAAACAAATTATCATTAAAAATTACTTTATTTTAAAAGAAAGAAAACATTTATGTTTAATATATATTTAGTATTTTGAAAAATACCAAATTATAATTAATTTGATTGAATTAATATAACTTTATATTAAAAAATAAATTAAGACGCAATAAACTCAACCAATTCAAGACAAATATGTGAAGACGGTTGAGGTAATAAGTTAACCCCTAAAAAAAGAAAGTGTTTAACCATTCTTCAACATGTTTCATAATAAATTTGGTTAAAAAGGATTAAAATATAAATCTTTATTTAAAAAATTATAAACCCAATTGAAATACTTTAAATTTCAAGGGTATAAGTAAATGTTTTTTTTAAAAGTTTATGAACTCACTTGTACTTTAATCTCCTCCGTTTGTCAGTGATTATAGATCATTGTGTTACACATGTAACTAATGTTATGTTTATCTAATAAAAATCTTAAAGACATAAATTAACAATAATATAGTATGAACAAAGTTTTCAAATTACGCAAAAGTCTTTTATTTAATAATATATTTTAAAATTTTATTGTGTATATAAAATGTGTTAAAAAGGACAAAATTCTAATTAGAGTATTAGAACTAATTAGTATTTGTATTAATATTCTTACTTTAAAGTTTAAGTAGTTAACTGGAATTAAATTTAAGAAATAAGTGTGTTAGTAAATGTCTTTTCCTTTTTTTTATGAAGCAATGGGACATAGATACAATTTCTTTTTTTATAGTAATTTATTCTATAATTTATTTTGGGTCCAATTAAATTTAATTTGTGTCGTGTCCGACAACTTCTGTTGGATGAGAACTCTTCCTATATTACACTTTTTCAAACGTAAAATTCAAACTTAGAAACATTGCGTTTGAAAAAATCAAGATCAATCTTTTTACTTGAACCAATAAATCTTGATAATTCGAATATATTTAGAATATGTAGTGATACATTTTTTTCTTTTTTTTTAAGGTAGAAAATATATATCGTAATACATACTCCATGTGAAAAATATGTATATTATTTAAGTCATTCCAAGATTTTTATTGTAATCTTTTAAAATAATTATTTTTTGTGACGGGGTTGAATCTTCAAAATGTTAAATTTAATTTTTTATAAGAAAATACAAAGAAGTTGTTATTATAGATCCTCAAATTCTTTTTTGTATAGATCAACTTGGACTAAAATAAACTTAGATCTAAAATTTGAAATATTGAACCTTCTAAATAAAATTAATATAATATCAACTTATTAATCAAATCAAAAAAATTATTAAATATCTAAAGATTGTCAAGAATGTGTGGTTAAGTTTGCGGTAGCACTCATAATTTTAAATATCATGATAGAGACAAAAGGTAAAATATATTTAAAAAAATTCTAAAAAAAAAGAAAAAAAGAATGTATTGAAAAATTTAATGAATAAAAATATATTATTAATAACTCCATGGAAATTAATTTTTTTTTTAAAACTATTTATATTTATGACTTTGAGTTTCTATCTTTTATAATAATATGTTTGTAAATTTTTAATTTTATAATTATATCTATTTAATTTTTTAAAAAATAAATTTTAAAAATTGAAGTAATTTTATATTTAACTTATAATATTTCACAATTTAATTTTATTACAAATTGATTTAGTCAAAACATTTGGTAGCCGTTCTCCTCTTTGGATGGCGGATTAAGACTTCCCTTTTCAATGTCACCGATATATTTTGATTAAAATAAAATTAAAGAAATTAAATGTAGACTACAAACGATTTTTTTTTTGACTGGGTAACAATAATTTTATTCAACAATGCTTAAAATTAATTAATTAAATTAATTAATACATTACATCACATATTATAATATTTTCAGTATTGTTTTTTAATATATAATATTTTCAATTTTGAAAATTTTAAGGTAACTTAATCCTATCTCCCTTCATTATATTATTCTTGGATCATCTATTAAATATTTATTATTATAAAAGTTAGTTTACAATATACGAAAATACTTTATATGAAAGTCCTTCAATATTCATTATCAGAATAGCATTTACACATGTGATTCACTACTTCAATATACGAAAATAGTTTATACGAAAGTCGTTCAATATTTATGATCAGAATAGCGTTTACACATGTGAACCACTACTTCAATATATGAAAATACTTTATACGAAATTCGTTCAATATTTATGATCAGAATAGCATTTACACATGTGAATCACTACTTCAATATAGGAAAATACTTTATGATAACTAGAGTATTATATATAATAATATATGTTTATCTTTAAATTATATATATAGATAAAAATTTTAAATAATAATTAAAATATTATATACAAAGGAGTCATTCATTAATAATTTATATACATAAGAATCTTTTATAATTATTAGAGTAGGGTATACACAAAAATCTATAATTAGTACATAAAAAAATCTATGATTAATACAAAGTTATTATGATTATAATTTAGGGTTTGAGTTTTGTAGCCAATCTCCTCTTTGTACGATTGATTGAAATTTCTTTTTCCAACGTGACCGATATATTTTGATAATAATTAAAAATAATAATAATTAAAGAAACTAAATGTAAACTACAAAAAATAATATATATATATATTTTGGCTGGGTAAAATTAATCTTATTCAACAAGGCTTGAAATTATTTAATTAATTAATACATTACGTGAGATATTATAATATTTTTTATATCAACTTTTAATATATAATACTCTCAATTTTAAAAATTTTAAGGTAACTTAATCTCTCCCTCACCCATTTCCCTTCATTATATTATCATTGGATCATCGGATTCATACGAACATTTATTGTTATAAAAATTGGCTTACAAATTCATGTAAAAAAAAAACCCCAAAGTTATTATTTATGTATATTAAAAAAATTAATATTTATTATTAAAATAACATTACACACGAGAGTTACAATTTCAATAAACCAAAGGTTTTTATGATAAATAGAGTATTATATATAATAGTATATGTTTATTTTTAAATTATATATATAAATAAATTTTTTTAAAAATAATAATTAAAATATTATATACAAATGAGTCATTCATTAATAATATATATACAAGTATTCTTTTATAACAGTAGCACAAAAATTTTATGATTAGTAAAATATTATTGTGATTATGACATGTCCTATGTACTAAATTCATTCTCCACGTATAGAAGTAGTTTTTCGTTCAATAATGAATATTTCATTTTGTAAAATATTTTAAATATATTTATTCAAAAAAATATATTATATATATATATATATATTTTTTTTAAAAGGGCATTTGAAATTATTGTACATTATATATATATTTTTTAAAAGGGCATTTGAAAATATTGTACATTTTATGAGTGAATTTACATTAAAATAAAATAAAATATTACACAAATGAATAATTAAAGTCATTTATGGTAATATAATAAAACACTAACCTAAAATAGGTAGAGCGAACATACTCAACCTAAAAAATTTTATAGCATACCTAAAAAGAAAATAAACTATGAATAAACGGTTTATGGACTTATTTGTATTTTTACGAGAGAATAATCTCCTCCGTTTGTCAATAATACATCATTGTATTACACATATTATTAACAATTTCACGTGTACTCAATAAAAATCTTTTATAATTATTAGAGTACCGTGTACAAAAAAAATAAATTTATGATTAGTAAAACATTATTGTGATTATGACATGTACTATGTATTGAATTTAGTTTATCATTCAATGGTGAGTAATTTATTTTGTAAAGTATTTTACATATATTTTTAAAGTGCATATTAAAATAAAATATTGCACAAATAAATTATTAAAGTGATTCACGGTAATATAATAAATGATCAACTTAAAAATAGATGGAACAAACATACTTAACTTAAAAATTTTAGGTAAGTCAAAGAAAAATATAAATAACTTTCAAAATACATATAGCAAAAAACAGTAAATTTCATATCTAATACTTTGATTTTCAATCTCCCATTTGCAACTTCATATGTATGTAAAGAGAATTTTAATATTTTCTTCTTTCTTCAATGACATCTATACACAAAAAATTTCATAGCATATTTAAAAAAAATTAAACTATGAATAAAGGGTCAGGTCTATTTAGAATTTAAAATTTTTTTCTTCTAAACGAAGAAAAAATTACTGATATATAAATATTAGTATAAAATTTTGCATTTGAGATGTAAATAATAATAATAATATCAAAAAAATAAATATAAAATACAACATCAAAATAAACTAAAAATTTAAAAAAAAAAAACAAAAAGCAGTAAGTAATAGTATTCCGGTGAAAGAAAATTTTTTAACTAGAGCTAAAATTCTCCCTATACCAAGGAGAGGACATTGGAGGCGGCAAAGACAGGAGAGAAGAAGAGGAGATGGCTGCTATTCATCGTATATATTATTATTAACTCAAAACAAATTTTATGCGAAAAATGTGTCTATCTATATTTCATAATTTTTTACAAGTAAGTGCTTTCTTTAGTCAATCAAATTAAAAAAATAAATTATAAATTTGAGTTATGTTAAATATAATGATTTATAATTTAACAACGAAATAATAAAATATATCAAAATAAATCAACAATATTATATAAAAAAGTTTTATTTAATTCATATAAAAATTACTTCATACGGATTGGACATACATATATATATTATGTATGTTTTCTTGATAAATTACATAATGTTTTATAAGTGCTAATAAACAGGATAAGACGCCTGACTGGCAATTCCACAATAACCTCCAACTTGTCCTGAATACATTGGAAACCTTACATATCCACCCTCTCCCCAACCTGTACCCCAAGAGTTTCTCACGATCCAATAATTAACTCCACCTTCATAACCATATCCAACAACATTCACTGCATGATCCAATTTTGGACCGCAAGCTCCATTAAATATACCCTGCACACGTATATACAAGCAAAAGAAAAAATGTTTAAAATCTAAAATATTGGGATACATAAAATAATAAATTGTATATATATAAACTTACCTGACGATAATTCTGAAAATCTCTGCTGCTAGATTTTATGCCAACACTCACAACTTGTTGTGCTACAATATTTTGAAGTTCTTTCTCGTCATTTCTACGTACGTTTCTATAACCACGAATTTTGACCACTTTTTCCTATATAAATCAAAATGTGAAAAAATATATACACTCTTCAAGAAAATTTATCACAAACCCACACACACACACACACATATATATATATATATATATACACACATAATATTATATACCTTTTGATAACATTGTCCTTGTTGAAAAATATAAGGATATTTTTCCCGAGAGGTAAGACCATTTTTTGCTACATATGCGAATGCGTTAGCATAGTAACCTCCTTTACACCCATAACTTGTTCTTTCACAGTCCAACAGCTCTTGCTCGGATAATGCAATCATACGACCTTCTTTAATTCCAATTAGGGTTTCTATTGAAGAAACTGCCGAGAATGTCCAGCAACTCCCTTCATTTTTATTTTCAACAACAAAAAATTAATTAACAAAGAAGCATTTAATGATTTAAATAATAAGAATGTATAAAGTATATATATATATAATGCTCTTACCACATTGTCCTTGATTTCTAATAGGAAAAACAACACCATTTTTTCGCCAATCAACAAAATTTGGTAATTCAACACCACTTTCTTTAAGTGTATCTTCTTGATCGTTGTCGTGGTTGAGATTAGATGATATTATTCGATTATATTCAACACTCGTACCTAAATATATGGAGGTAAACTCATCAAGGGTGAGATCAGCAAATTGATTCAATCCGAGTGTAAAATTCAGGTGGTTGACTTTGTTGTAATTGTTCCGGTCATCGATATACCTAAGATTATCCTTAAAGATTTCAAATCTTTTAATTTTCTCTCCTAGGCTGGAATGTAATTTTTGGTGTTTGGCTAGCCATTCCTCATATAATGCGATGACTTCATCATCACTTCGCCAATTGGTACTAATGCAAGTGATGGCTGAAACAAATAGTAAAAAAGAAAGGATTAATACAAAGCTCTTCATATTTGTAAATGGTTTATGGATAATAGAATTATATCATAGAGTATCTTCCTTATATGGAAATTAAAAGGACCACTGTAGTAAACATGATTCACATGGTGCGGTTATTAGTCTCTATGAATATCAATGACTTAGACAAATATTTATGATATAAAATTTTATTTTTAAATTATCAATTATTTATTATATTTATTTTAAAAGAAATTATCATTAAAAATAATTATTTAAAAGAAAGAAAAAATTTATGTTTAATATATTTTTAGTATTTGAAAAATACAAATTATAATTAATTTGATTGAATTAATATAACTTTTTATTAAAAAATAAATTAAGACGCAATAAACTCAACCAATTCAAGAAAAATATGTGAAGATGGTTGAGGTAATAAGTTAACCCCTAAAAAGAAGAGAGTGTTTAACCTTTCTTCAATATGTTTCATAATAAATTTGGATAAAAAGGATTAAAATATAAACCTTTGTTTAAAAAATTATAAACTCAATTGAAATACTTTAAAATTCAAGAGTACAAATAAAAAAAATTATAAGTTTATGGACTCATTTGTACTTCAATCTCTTCTGTTTGTCAATAATCATAGATGATTGTGTTACACATGTAATTAATTTCACGTGTATCTAATAAAAATCTTAAGGACATAAATGAACAAAATTATAGTATGAATTAAGTTTTTCAATTACAAAAAGTCTTTAATTCGATAACATATTTTAAAATTTTATTGTGTAAGTGTGTTAAAACAAACAAAATTCTAATTAGAATATTAGGATTAATTAGTGCTTGGATTAATATTCTTATTTGAAGTTAAGTACGTTAACTCTAATTACATTTAAGAAATAGGTGTGTTGTAAGTGTCTTTCGACTCGAATACAAATGATTCTTTTTTAGTAATTTATTTTGTTTTTTTTGAATTCATGCAGCGTTTAACGACTTTTGTTCGAGGAGAACTCTCCCTATACAATACCTATCTCTCCAAACTCTCCCTATATTACACCTCTCTAAAGCTAAAATTCAAACTCGAAATATTGTGTTCGAGAAACCGAGATCAATTTTTCACTTGGAGCAATAAATTTTGATAATTAGAATATAATTAGAATATATTTAGAATATGCCATGATACTTTCTTTTTCGTTTTTCTTTTTTCTTTTTTTTCTTTTTAAAGTAGAACATATATGTCGTGATACATACTCCATGTGAAAAAAAAATATATAATATATATTTAGGTTAGTCCAAGATTTTTATTATAATTTTTTAAATGATTATTTCTTAAATCGAATTTCAATCTTAAAAACATTAAACTCAATTTTTTATAACTAAATACAAACAAGTTGTTATTATAGATCGGCAAATTCATTTTTGTATAGATCAACTTGGTCCAAAATAAACTTACATATAAAAATTGAAACATTAAATTTTCTAAATAAAATTAATATAAAAATATCAATTTATTAAATAAAATAAAATGAATTATTAAATATTGAAAACTTTTCAAGAAGATATAATTAAGTTGATAACAACTTCATTTATAAATTTGAATATTATGACAAAGACAAAGGTAAAAGTGTTTCAAAAATAAATTCCAAAACTTTTTTTAGAAAATTATTGAAAGATTTAATGAATAATAATATATTATTAATAACTCCATGAATATTAAATTTTTATTTTTTAAAACTATTTATATTTATGACTTTGAGTTTCTATTTTGTGGTTTTTTTATTTTATAATTATATCTATTTAATTTTTAAAAATTGAAGTATTTTTATATTTAACTTATAATATTTCACAATTTAATTTTATTACAAATTGCTATAGTCAAAAAAATTATTTTCTTCCAAACTAGGAAACAAAATGAGTAATGTTTGTAATAAATTGTATTTTAATGATTTTTTAATTAAATAAATTATAAAGTTAATTGGAAAGTTTAATACAAAGAGAATTTTAATAATTTTTAAAGGGCTATTTTATAATTTTTTTGATAAACTTGAAAGTCATGTTGCTTGTTGATAATATATGTATCATCAACGTACTCTCCGATGTTGTCTTTTCTTTCATTCTTCATTTTTCTTTTTCTTTTTTTCTTTTTTCTTAAACAAATTTTTTTAAAACTAATATATATATATATATATATAATATATATATATATATATATATATATATATATATAAAATGTATAATTTAGGATTTGAGTTTTGTAGCCGTTCCTCTTTGGATGGTTGATTGAAATTTCCTTTTTCATTGTCACTGATATATTTTGATTAAAAAATTAAAGAAATTGAATGTAGACTACAAACAATAATTTTTCTTTTTTTTTTTTGGCTAAATAACAATAATTTTATTCAACAAAGGCTTGAAATTAATTAATTTAATTAATTATACATTAAATCAGATATTATAATGTTTTTTAGTATCGTATTTTAGGATATAATATTCTCAATTTTAAAAATTTTAAGGTAACTTAATCTTTTTCTAACCCATTTTCCTTCATTATATTATTCTTGATCATCGATTAAACATTTGTTGCTATAAAAATTGGTTTACACTATACGAAAATCGTTCAATATTTATGATCAGAATAAGGTTTATACACAAGAATCACTAGTTCAATATACGAAAGTCCTTTATGATATATATAATAGTATGTGTCTATCTTTAAATTATATATGTAGATAAAAAAATTAAAATTAAAATATTATTTACAAACGAATCATTCATTAATAATTTATATACACAAGAATCTTTTATAATTATTAGAGTACCGTGTACACAAAAAATCTTTTAATAAAAAATTATTGTGATTATAACATATACTATGTACTGAATTCATTATATGTATTGAATTCATTCACGTGTAAAAGTAGTTTGTCATTCAACGGTTAGTCATTTATTTTGTAAAGTATTTTAAAAATATTTTTAAACCGCATTTGAAAGCAATGTGCATTTTATGAGTAAATTTATATTAAAATAAAATATTACATAAATGAATGATTAAAGTTATTCATGAGAATACAATAAAGCATTAATTTAAAAGTTGGTGAAGTAAAAATACTCAACTTAAAAATTTTAAGTGAGTCAAAAGAAAAATATAATTAACTTTAAAAATACATAGAACAGAAAAACAATAGATATCATATTTAAAATTTTAGTTTTTCAAATTGTCATTTGTAAACTTCATATGTAAAGAGTGTTGATTTTTTCATTCTTCTTCAACAACCATGTGTTTCATTCTAGGTGCATAAAAAAATTCATAGCATACCAAAAAAGAAAATAGACTATGAATAAATAACTCAAATCTAGTCCAAATTCTTTTTTAAAAAAAATAATAAATAAAATCTTCTACAAGAAGAAAAAATATTTGATATATAAATAATAGTATAAAAATTTGCATATAAACTGTAAAAGATAATAATGATACCAAAGAAATAAATAGAAAATAACAAAAATATAATAATAACAAAAAGAAATAGTAAATAGCAGTAGTATTCTAGTCATGGAAAAAATTTAAGTTGGAGCTAAAATTCTTTCTTGGCAAAACAAAAAAGGTTGGAGGCGGCTACTACTCATATATATATATATTATATTAACTCAAAACAAATTTTATTTACAAAATGTATTTAAATATTCAGAATCCAAAATATTGGGAAACTTATATAATAAATACATGCATTAAATATAAAGTGTATATATGTACATAAACATACCGAACGACAGTGCTGGAAATCTCTGCTTTTAGATTTTACTACAACACTTACTACTTGTTGTGCTACAATACTTTGAAGTTTTTTCGTCAGTTTTAGGTATTCTCTTATAACCATAGGTTTTGATCACTTTTCCCTACATAAATCAAAATGTGATAATATATATACTCTCGAAAAAATAATCATATATATATATATATATATATATATAATATTATATACCTTTTGATAATATTCTCCTTGTTTAAAAATATATGGTTATTTAGGTAATAGCATTCTTAGCTACATATTCGAATGCGTTAGTATAGTAACCTCCTTTACACTCATAACTTGTTTTTAGGCAGTCCAATAACTCTTGCACAGATTGCAATCATACGACCTTCTTTAATTCCAAGTAGGGTTTCTATTGAAGCTACTGCCGAGAATGCCCAACAACTCCCTTCATTTTTTGTTTTTTTTTTCAACAATAGAGAATCACTACTAGAAAAATTAATTTTTGCGACGGTCAAATCCGTTGCAATTCGGCTTTTGCGACAGATTAACGACGAATTTGGTCATCTGGATATCTTTTTACCGTTGATTGGTACAACACACAGAATCCATCACAAATAGCAACGAATTTGCGACGGTCAATCTGTCGCTATGTTTGCTACAATTGTGTGATGGCATTTTAGCATCGCTATTTTGCAACAGATTTTCAAGGAATCTGGCCGTCGCAATATCTTCATGGCTGATTGTGACAACACAAAAATTCATCGCAAATAGCAACAAATTTGCGACGGTCAAATCTGTCGCTTTGTTGTGACAAGTTTGCGACGACATTTGGACGTCGCTATGTTACAATAGATTGACTAACGTATATAAGAAGGTCTGATAACAAGAAGGTCTAAAGTATATATATATATATATATATATATGATCTTACCATATTGTCCTTGATTTCTGATAGGAAAGACTACATCTTTTTCTGGTCAGTCAATAGAATTTGACAATTCAACAGCATTTTCAACAGAATATCTTCTTTATCATCGTTTCGTGGAGAGCTGCTGGGAGTGTTGCATCAGGATGATTTTCGTGATTCCCTGATTGTCGGGACATTGTAACTTTTTTTTTTTTGGAATTCAAAGGAATGAGATTTTTCTTTCCCGGTAACGGAACCAAACTGATGAGTCAAAAATTGATAAAAATATATTCGAGGGTAAAAAAGTAAAATTGACTCCAGAAATCTTTGAGGATCCCGAAGTATGAGCGACTTGCAAAACAAAGGAAGTTTAGTGGGGACGTAGATCTCCGTGAACTCTCCGACGATCAAGTCAGTTAAGAGTTGAATAGGTAAGTGTTTGAGGATATCTGGGATTGAATCCCTTACCTTCGTTCGTTTCTTTCCTTTTATAGCCTCCTTGATGGGAGGTGGTGGGAGGAAGGATGGGATCGTGTGTATTTAGCTCGTGGGCTCTTTTGAGACTGCTGTTATGGGAAACGGTCTTTATTAGTAGGAGAGTGGGGATCCACGTTTGGATTGAGTAGGTTATGTGTTCCACTTTTTATGCTAATAATTTTGACTTTGAGTCAAACCGCGGTGTATGCGGTGCTGTGCGGTTTAATCCGTTGTGTGGACGTTTCTACCCTTGGTGAATATCTTTTTCCTTTCAATATATATATATATATATATATATATATATATATATATTAAGATAAATGTTTTCTTTAGTAAATTTGTTATATTGAATATAATAAAAAAATTTATAATATTAATATATATATAGAATAATAAAATATATGAAAATAAACAAACATTGTTATATAAAAATGGTTTTATTTAATTCATATAGAAATCATTTCATACATACTTACACACATATATATTACATATATATTACCTACGTTGTCTTAACAAATTACATAAGTTTTCATGACTCTCAAATAGGATAAGAGGGCATCGCGGCAATTCCACAATAACCTCCAGACTGTTTTGAATTCTTTGGAATCCTCATATATCCTTTCTCTCCCCAACCTGTACCCCAAGAGTTTCTCATGATCCAATAATTAGCTCCACCTTCAGAACCATATCCAACAATATTCACTGCATGATTAAATTCTGGTCCGCAAGGTCCATTAAATATACCCTGCACGCAAGCAAAAAAAGAAAAAATGTTCAGAATCCAAAATATTGGAATACATATATAATTAAATACATACATAAAATAATAAAGTATGCATATATAACTTACCCCCTTATAAAATCGGAAATTGTGGCTTTTAGATTTTACGGCAACACTCACCACTGGTTGTGCTACAGCACTTTAAAGTTGTCGTTAGTTATTTCTAGATACTCTTTTGTAACCATGAATTTTGACCACTTTTTTCTACGTAAGTAAAAATGTGAGCATTTATAATACTCTTGAAAAAACATGATTATATATATATACCTTTTGAGAACATTGTCCTTGTCGACCAATATATGGATATTTTTCCGCAGAGGTAATACCCTTCTTGGCTACATATGCGAATGCATAATCATAGTCACCTCCTTTACACCCTACTTGTTGTTTCGCATCCAAAGCTCTTGCTGGGATAATGCAACCATAATCCCTTCTTTAATTCCAAGTAAGCTTTCTATTGAAGCAACAGCCGAGAATGCCCAGCAACCTCCTACATTTTTTATTTTTTTCAATAATAAAAAATTAATTATGAAAAATAGTTAATTAATTTAAATAATAAGCTCTAAAGTATATATATATATATATATATTATATATAATATAATATCTTACCACATTTTCCTTAATTTTTAATAGGAAAAACAACTTTTTTTTTTTTGCCAATCAATAGAATTTGGTAATTCAACATCATCTTCTCTAAGAATTTCTTTTTGGGATTAGATGATATTATTTGTTCATAATAGACACTCGAGCCTAAATATATGGAGCTAAATGTTAGGCTTGTGGAGGCTTGTTGTTGGCCCGGCCCAATAATCTGTAACCCTAGAATGTGTTTTCTATAAATAGATAGCTTGTACTTGTAATCCGAAACACCACAAGTGAAATAAACCTCCTCCTGTTGCAGCCGTGGACGTAAGTTGCAGTTGGCGACCAAACCACGTAAATTATTGTGTGTCGTTTGTGTTCCGTTTCTCTTTGTTCTTGCAGATTATTTGTGTGTGTTGTGTGTTTAATTCCCAACAAGTGGTATCAGAGCAAGGTTGTACATCACGAGAGCACAAATTGCGAGAAAAATTTGGTCACCTAGTTTTTTTTCGTGTGAAAAACCGTGTGCAGATCTGGAAAGATCGTCGCCGGTTCACCGTGTGCCGAAGATCTGAAGAGTCGCGTAGCCTTGGGGTCCCGTCGTCGCCGTCTGACCCCGCGCACAGCACCACCGTCGCCGGAGGACACCAGAGGAGCAGCGGGCAGAGAAATCAATCGCGAGCAAGGGTCTTCCGACCCTTGCCGAGTTGCCGCGTGCCACCGCCGTTTCCAGTCGCGCCGCTTTGCCGTCCAGAGCATTCCAGCCGCCGCTGTTGCCCAGTCGTGCCGCTTCTCCGTCCAGAGCATTCCAGCAGCCATCGTCCGTTTCCTGCAAAGAAAAAAAATTGAAATTCAGTCAATTTTTCTTTTTCCTTAGTTGGGTGGTGGGCCCTGCCGTGTTTGGTAGGTGGTGGGCTATGCCGTGTTTGGTGGGTGGTGGGCCGTGCCGTGTTTAGTGAGTGGTGGGTTGTGCTGTGTTTAGTGAGTGGATTGTGGACCGTGTTTTTTTGTTTTTTGTGGTGTACAGTGTTTTGTCCAAATTTTCAGACAAAATTACCTAGATCTGTAATTAGTTGTACCGGGTATCTCGTCTAGTCGTTTGAGATGGCTGAAGAGGGGAAGTTTCGAATTGAGAAATTCGATGGTACAGATTTCAGTTGATGGAAGATGCAAATTGAAAATTTGCTGATTCAGAAAAATTTGGACGTGGTATTAGGTGTCGAGCCAGAAAAGATGTCGGATGAAGATTGGGCAGGTTTGGATCGGAAAGCAATGTCCGTGATCCGTCTCTCGTTGACCAAGAATGTTGCGTTCATCATTCTGAAGGAGAAGACAGCAAAAGGCATTATGGAAGCGCTGTCTAATATATACGAGAAGCCATCTGCAGCAAACAAGATTTTTCTAATTAAAGAGCTGGTGAACACAAGAATGAAAGAAGGCACTTCAGTTACCGAGCATATCAACAAGTTGAATTCGATCTTAACCAGACTTGCGTCAGTGAAGATTAAGTTCATGATGAAGTTCAAGCTTTGTTACTGCTATCGTCTTTGCCTGATAGTTGGTCTGGAACGGTTACAGCGGTTACTGGTTCAGTGGGACCCAATGGATTCACTTTCGATCAGATTCGAGATCTCGTTCTTGGCGAGGACGTCAGAAAAAAGAGTTCTGGGGAGTCATCTGGTGAATTGTTGCATGTTGGCAGAAGCAGAAGGAATAGCAGAGGTAGTGGGAGCAGGAACAGACAAAGGAGTCAGTCGAAGACTCGTGATAGCTCAGGTGTAACGTGCTGGAAGTGCAAGGAGGTGGGGCATTTTAGGAATCAATGCCCGAAAGATAAAGTGAACATTGCAGAAGACTCCGCGGACGAGGATCTCTTTATTTGTTGTGCGGAGAGCAATGTGGATTCTTGGGTCATGGATTCTGGTGCTTCATTTCATGCTACCCGCAGCAGTGAGGCATTGCAGAATTTGATTGTTGGGGACTTTGGAAAGGTAAGACTAGCCGACGACAGAGCTCTTGATGTGACGGGCATGGGTGATATAGTGTTAAAGACGCCTGCCGGTTACTGGACTTTGAAGGATGTCAGGGTCGTTCCAAGTTTGACAAAAAAATTTGATTTCTGTCAGGCAGTTGGATGAACAGGGACACGAGATGAAGTTCGGAAATGGGCAGTGAAAAGTCGTCAAGGGAAATCTTGTCATGGCCCGCGGAAGGAAGAGTGGTTCGTTGTATATGGTCGGATTACCGTCTGAGGGAGTGACCATCCCAGTTTAGAAAACAAACAAAGTCCGGTTCACAAAATCTCGTGGGTAGAAGAGGGTTGTCCTTGCAAGAGGGAAACCTAGAGCCACAGGTCAGATTCAGGATGAACGAGCGAGGAAAGGTTCAAGGAGGCCAGTCAGAGGAATTTGTGGCAGTGGGAGCTCAGATGGTGCTTCAGCCAATGTTCCTAGAAGACAGTGGGTCAGAAGAACCAGTGTTCCAGCTGTTGAAATACCTTCAGAAAATTCTTGCTGAGTATGGAGAGTGTTTGTTCTCAGGATGTTCCAGGATCCGGCAGTGCGCGTTTGCAGTGGGAGCCGGTAGGGACCGAGGACGAGTCAGGGGCAGGTTTAGCCGTGACTGATGTGTTGGAGCTCCGGGGAGCTTTGATGGGCCTTTAAGTTGTCTGATGAGAAGGCCGCTGCAACTAGGAGAGTTGATAAAGATTACTAGATATACAAGTGTTTTATATGAATGGTAGTTTGAAGTTTTTCAAGCCTCCAAGTGGGAGATTGTTGGGCCTGTGGAGGCTTGTTGTTGGCCCGACCCAATAATATGTAACCCTAGAATGTGTTTCCTATAAATAGATAGCTTGTACTTGTAATCCGATACACCACAAGTGAAATAAACCTCCTCCTGTTGCAGCCGTGGACGTAGGTTGCAGTTGGCGATCGAACCACGTAAATTTTTGTGTATCGTTTGTGTTCCGTTTCTCTTTGTTCTTGCAGATTATTTGTGTGTTTGTGTGTTTAATTCCTAACAAGGACTCATCAAGAGTGAGATCAGCAAATTGATTCAATCCGAGTGTAAAATTCATATGATTGACTTTGTTGTAATTGTTCCGGTCATCGATATACCTAAGATTATCCTTAAAGATTTCAAATCTCTTAATTTTCTCTCCCTAGGCTGGAATGTAATTTTTGGTGTTTGGCTAGCCATTCCTCATATAATGCTATGACTTCATCATCACTTCGCCAATTGGTACTAATGCAAGTG
This sequence comes from Asclepias syriaca, assembly GCA_027405835.1. NCBI lineage: Eukaryota > Viridiplantae > Streptophyta > Magnoliopsida > Gentianales > Apocynaceae > Asclepias > Asclepias syriaca. Next base: position 21,260,022 of record CM049934.1, read on the forward strand.
ATGGCTGAAACGAATAGTAAGAAAGAAAGGATTAATACAAAGCTCTTCATATTTGTAAATGGTTTATGGATAATAGAATTATATCATAGAGTATCTTCCTTTATATAGGAAATTAAAAGGACCACTGTAGTAAACATGATTCACATGGTGCGGTTATTAGTCTCTATGAATATCAATGACTTAGACAAATATTTATGATATAAAATTTTTATTTTTAAATTATCAATTATTATTTATTATATTTATTTTAAAAGAAATTATCATTAAAAAATACTTTATTTTAAAAGAAAGAAAAAATTTATGTTTAATATATATTTAGTATTTTGAAAAATACCAAATTATAATTAATTTGATTGAATTAATATAACTTTATATTAAAAAATAAATTAAGACACAATAAACTCAACCAATTCAAGACAAATATGTGAAGATGGTTGAGGTAATAAGTTAACCCCTAAAGAGAAGAAAGTGTTTAACCTTTCTTCAACATGTTTCATAATAAATTTGGATAAAAAGAATTAAAATATAAACCTTTGTTTAAAAATTTATAAACTCAATTGAAATACTTTAAATTTCAAGGGTATAAGTAAATTTTTTTAAAAAAAGTTTATGAACTCACTTGTACTTTTAATCTCTTCCGTTTGTCAATGATTATAAATCATTGTGTTACACGTGTAACTAATGTTACGTTTATCAAATAAAAATTTTAAAGACATAAATTAACAATAATATAGTATGAACAAGGTTTTCAAATTACGAAAAATCTTTTATTTAATAATATATTTTAAAATTTTATTGTGTATATAAAATGTGTTAAAAAGGATAAAATTCTAATTAGTGTTTGTATTAATATTCTTACTTTGAAGTTTAAGTAGTTAACTGGAATTAAATTTAAGAAATAGGTGTGTTAGGAAATGTCTTTCCCTTTTTGGATGGTGGATTAAGATTTCCTTTTTCAATGTCACGGATATATTTTGATTAAAACAAAATTAAAAGAATTAATGTAAGACTACAAAACAATAAAGTTTTTTTTTTTTTGGCTGGGTAACAATAATTTTATTCAACAAGGCTTAAAATTAATTAATTAAATTAATTAATTCGTTACATCACATATTATAATATTTTCAGTATTGTTTTTTAATATATAATATTCTCAATTTTGAAAATTTTAAGGTAACTTAATCCTATTTCCCTTCATTATATTATTCTTGGATCATCCATTAAATATTTATTATTATAAAAATTAGTTCACAATATACGAAAGTACTTTATACAAAAGTCCTTCAATATTCATGATTAGAATAACGTTTACACATGTGAATTACTACTTCAATATACGAAAATACTTTATACGAAAGTCTTTCAATATTTATGATCAAAATAGCGTTTACACATGTGAATCACTACTTCAATATACGAAAATACTTTATGATAACTAGAGTACTATATATAATAATATATGTTTATCTTTAAATTATATAAGTAGATAAAAAATTTTAATAATAATTAAAATATTATATACAAATGAGTCATTCATTAATAATTTATATACATAAGAATCTTTTATAATTATTAGAGTAGGGTATACACAAAAATCTATAATTAGTACATAAAAAATCTATGATTAATACAACGTTATTATGATTATAATTTAGGATTTGAGTTTTGTAGCCAATCTCCTCTTTGTACGGTTGATTGAGATTTCATTTTTCAACATGACCGATATATTTTGATAATAATTAAAAATAATAATAATTAAAGAAACTAAATGTAAACTACAAACAATAATATAATTTTTAAAAATTTTTGGTTAGGTAACAATAATCTTATTCAACAAGGCTTGAAAATATAAGCATTTATAATATTCTTGAAAAATTATGATTATATATATACATGCCTTTTGAGAACATTGTCCTTGTCGACCAATATATGGATATTTTTCCGCAGAGGTAATACCCTTCTTGGCTACATATGCGAATGCATAATCATAGTCACCTCCTTTACACCCACTACTTTTTGTTTCGCAGTCCAAGAGCTCTTGCTGGGATAATGCAACCATAATCCCTTCTTTAATTCCAAGTAAGCTTTCTATTGAAGCAACAGCCGAGAATGCCCAGCAACCTCCTACATTTTTTATTTTTTTCAACAATAAAAAATTAATTATGAAAAATAGTTAATTAATTTAAATAATAAGCTCTAAAGTATATATATATACCTCTAAAGTATATATATATATATATAATATAATATCTTACCACATTTTCCTTGATTTTTAATAGGAAAAACAACTTTTTTTTTCGCCAATCAATAGAATTTGGTAATTCAACATCATCTTCTCTAACAATTTCTTCTTCATCGTCAGCGTGGTTGGGATTAGATGATATTATTTGTTCATAATAGACACTCAAGCCTAAATATATGGAGCTAAACTCATCAAGAGTGAGATCAGCAAATTGATTCAATCCGAGTGTAAAATTCATATGATTGACTTTGTTGTAATTGTTCCGGTCATCGATATACCTAAGATTATCCTTAAAGATTTCAAATCTCTTAATTTTCTCTCTAAGGCTGGAATGTAATTTTTGGTGTTTGGCTAGCCATTCCTCATATAATGCTATGACTTCATCATCACTTCGCCAATTGGTACTAATGCAAGTGATGGCTGAAACGAATAGTAAGAAAGAAAGGAATAATACAAAGCTCTTCATATTTGTAAATGGTTTATGGATAATAGAATTATATCATAGAGTGTCTTCCTTTATATAGGAAATTAAAAGGACCACTGTAGTAAACATGATTCACATGGTGAGGTTATTAGTCTCTATGAATATCAATGACTTAGACAAATATTTATGATATAAAATTTTTATTTAAAATTATCAATTATTATTTATTATATTTATTTTAAAACAAATTATCATTAAAAATTACTTTATTTTAAAAGAAAGAAAACATTTATGTTTAATATATATTTAGTATTTTGAAAAATACCAAATTATAATTAATTTGATTGAATTAATATAACTTTATATTAAAAAATAAATTAAGACGCAATAAACTCAACCAATTCAAGACAAATATGTGAAGACGGTTGAGGTAATAAGTTAACCCCTAAAAAAAGAAAGTGTTTAACCATTCTTCAACATGTTTCATAATAAATTTGGTTAAAAAGGATTAAAATATAAATCTTTATTTAAAAAATTATAAACCCAATTGAAATACTTTAAATTTCAAGGGTATAAGTAAATGTTTTTTTTAAAAGTTTATGAACTCACTTGTACTTTAATCTCCTCCGTTTGTCAGTGATTATAGATCATTGTGTTACACATGTAACTAATGTTATGTTTATCTAATAAAAATCTTAAAGACATAAATTAACAATAATATAGTATGAACAAAGTTTTCAAATTACGCAAAAGTCTTTTATTTAATAATATATTTTAAAATTTTATTGTGTATATAAAATGTGTTAAAAAGGACAAAATTCTAATTAGAGTATTAGAACTAATTAGTATTTGTATTAATATTCTTACTTTAAAGTTTAAGTAGTTAACTGGAATTAAATTTAAGAAATAAGTGTGTTAGTAAATATCTTTCCCTTTTTTTTATGAAGCAATGGGACATAGATACAATTTCTTTTTTTATAGTAATTTATTTTATAATTTATTTTGGGTCCAATTAAATTTAATTTGTGTCGTGTCCGACAACTTCTATTGGATGAGAACTCTTCCTATATTACACTTTTTCAAACGTAAAATTCAAACTTAGAAACATTGCGTTTGAAAAAATCAAGATCAATCTTTTTACTTGAACCAATAAATCTTGATAATTCGAATATATTTAGAATATGTAGTGATACATTTTTTTTCTTTTTTTTTAAGGTAGAAAATATATATCGTAATACATACTCCATGTGAAAAATATGTATATTATTTAAGTCATTCCAAGATTTTTATTGTAATCTTTTAAAATAATTATTTTTTGTGACGGGGTTGAATCTTCAAAATGTTAAATTTAATTTTTTATAAGAGAATACAAAGAAGTTGTTATTATAGATCCTCAAATTCTTTTTTGTATAGATCAACTTGGACTAAAATAAACTTAGATCTAAAATTCGAAATATTGAACCTTCTAAATAAAATTAATATAATATCAACTTATTAATCAAATCAAAAAAATTATTAAATATCTAAAGATTGTCAAGAATGTGTGGTTAAGTTTGCGGTAGCAATCATAATTTTAAATATCATGATAGAGACAAAAGGTAAAATATATTTAAAAAAATTCTAAAAAAAAAGAAAAAAAGAATGTATTGAAAAATTTAATGAATAAAAATATATTATTAATAACTCCATGGAAATTAATTTTTTTTTTTAAACTATTTATATTTATGACTTTGAGTTTCTATCTTTTATAATAATATGTTTGTAAATTTTTAATTTTATAATTATATCTATTTAATTTTTAAAAAAATAAATTTTAAAAATTGAAGTAATTTTATATTTAACTTATAATATTTCACAATTTAATTTTATTACAAATTGATTTAGTCAAAACATTTGGTAGCCGTTCTCCTCTTTGGATGGCGGATTAAGACTTCTCTTTTCAATGTCACCGATATATTTTGATTAAAATAAAATTAAAGAAATTAAATGTAGACTACAAACGATAGAAAATAGACTATGAATAAATAACTCAAATCTAGTCCAAATTCTTTTTTAAAAAAAATAATAAATAAAATCTTCTACAAGAAGAAAAAATATTTGATATATAAATAATAGTATAAAAATTTGCATATAAACTGTAAAAGATAATAATGATACCAAAGAAATAAATAGAAAATAACAAAAATATAATAATAACAAAAAGAAATAGTAAATAGCAGTAGTATTCTAGTCATGGAAAAAAATTTAAGTTGGAGCTAAAATTCTTTCTTGGCAAAACAAAAAAAGGTTGGAGGCGGCTACTACTCATATATATATATATATTATTATTAACTCAAAACAAATTTTATTTACAAAATGTATTTAAATATTCAGAATCCAAAATATTGGGAAACTTATATAATTAAATACATGCATTAAATAATAAAGTGTATATATGTACATAAACATACCGAAACAGTGCTGGAAATCTCTGCTTTTAGATTTTACTACAACACTTACTACTTGTTGTGCTACAATACTTTGAAGTTTTTTCTCGTCAGTTTTAGGTATTCTCTTATAACCATAGGTTTTGATCACTTTTCCCTACATAAATCAAAATGTGATAATATATATATACTCTCGAAAAAAAAGTAATCATATATATATATATATATATATAATATTATATACCTTTTGATAATATTCTCCTTGTTTAAAAATATATGGTTATTTAGGTAATAGCATTCTTGGCTACATATTCGAATGCGTTAGTATAGTAACCTCCTTTACACTCATAACTTGTTTTTAGGCAGTCCAATAACTCTTGCACAGATTGCAATCATACGACCTTCTTTAATTCCAAGTAGGGTTTCTATTGAAGCTACTGCCGAGAATGCCCAACAACTCCCTTCATTTTTTGTTTTTTTTTCAACAATAGAGAATCACTACTAGAAAAATTAATTTTTGCGACGGTCAAATTCGTTGCAATTCGGCTTTTGCGACAGATTAGCGACGAATTTGGTCATCTGGATATCTTTACCGTTGATTGGTACAACACACAGAATCCATCACAAATAGCAACGAATTTGCGACGGTCAATCTGTCGCTATGTTTGCTACAATTGTGTGATGGCATTTTAGCATAGCTATTTTGCAACAGATTTTCAAGGAATCTGGCCGTCGCAATATCTTCATGGCTGATTGTGACAACATAAAAATTCATCGCAAATAGCAATAAATTTGCGACTGTCAAATCTGTCGCTTTGTTGTGACAAGTTTGCGACGACATTTGGACGTAGCTATGTTACAATAGATTGACTAACGTATATAAGAAGGTCTGATAACAAGAAGGTCTAAAGTATATATATATATATATATATATATATATATATAATGATCTTACCATATTGTCCTTGATTTCTGATAGGAAAGACTACATCTTTTTCTGGTCAGTCAATAGAATTTGACAATTCAACAGCATTTTCAACAGAATATCTTCTTTATCATCGTTTCGTGGAGAGACGCCGGGAGTGTTGCATCAGGATGATTTTCGTGATTCCCTGATTGTCGGGACATTGTAACTTTTTTTTTTTTGAATTCAAAGGAATGAGATTTTTCTTTCCCGGTAACGGAACCAAACTGATGAGTCAAAAATTGATAAAAATATATTCGAGGGTAAAAAAGTAAAATTGACTCCAGAAATCTTTGAGAATCCCGAAGTATGAGCGACTTGCAAAACAAAGGAAGTTTAGTGGGGACGTAGATCTCCGTGAACTCTCCGACGATCAAGTCAGTTAAGAGTTGAATAGGTAAGTGTTTGAGGATATCTGGGATTGAATCCCTTACCTTCGTTCGTTTCCTTCCTTTTATAGCCTCCTTGATGGGAGGTGGTGGGAGGAAGGATGGGATCGTGTGTATTTAGCTCGTGGGCTCTTTTGAGACTGCCGTTATGGGAAACGGTCTTTATTAGTAGGAGAGTGGGGATCCACGTTTGGATTGAGTAGGTTATGTGTTCCACTTTTTATGCTAATAATTTTGACTTTGAGTCAAACCGCGGTGTATGCGGTGCTGTGCGGTTTAATCCGTTGTGTGAACGTTTCTACCCTTGGCGAATATCTTTTTCCTTTCAATATATATATATATATATATATTTTTTAAGATAAATGTTTTCTTTAGTAAATTTGTTATATTGAATATAATAAAAAAATTTATAATTTAAATATAATATAATAATAGAATAATAAAATATATGAAAATAAACAAACATTGTTATATAAAAATGGTTTTATTTAATTCATATAGAAATCATTTCATACATACTTACACACATATTATTACATATATACCTACGTTGTCTTAACAAATTACATAAGTTTTCATGACTCTCAAACAGGATAAGAGGGCATCGCGGCAATTCCACAATAACCTCCAGACTGTTTTGAATTCTTTGGAATCCTCATATATCCTTTCTCTCCCCAACCTGTACCCCAAGAGTTTCTCATGATCCAATAATTAGCTCCACCTTCAGAACCATATCCAACAATATTCACTGCATGATTAAATTCTGGTCCGCAAGGTCCATTAAATATACCCTGCACGCATATATACAAGCAAAAAAAGAAAAAATGTTCAGAATCCAAAATATTGGAATACATATATAATTAAATACATACATAAAATAATAAAGTATGCATATATAACTTACCCCTTTATAAAATCGGAAATCGTGGCTTTTAGATTTTACGGCAACACTCACCACTGGTTGTGCTACAGCACTTTAAAGTTGTCGTTCGTTATTTCTAGATACTCTTTTGTAACCATGAATTTTGACCACTTTTTTCTACGTAAGTAAAAATGTGAGCATTTATAATATTCTTGAAAAAACATGATTATATATATATACCTTTTGAGAACATTGTCGTTGTCGACCAATATATGGATATTTTTCCGCAGAGGTAATACCCTTCTTGGCTACATATGCGAATGCATAATCATAGTCACCTCCTTTACACCCACTACTTGTTGTTTCGCAGTCCAAGAGCTCTTGCTGGGATAATGCAACCATAATCCCTTCTTTAATTCCAAGTAAGCTTTCTATTGAAGCAACAGCCGAGAATGCCCAGCAACCTCCTACATTTTTTATTTTTTTCAATAATAAAAAATTAATTATGAAAATTAGTTAATTAATTTAAATAATAAGCTCTAAAGTATATATATATATATATATACATAATATAATATCTTACCACATTTTCCTTAATTTTTAATAGTAAAAACAACTTTTTTTTTGCCAATCAATAGAATTTGGTAATTCAACATCATCTTCTCTAAAAATTTCTTTTTGGGATTAGATGATATTATTTGTTCTAGACACTCGAGCCTAAATATATGGAGCTAAATGTTGGGCTTGTGGAGGCTTGTTGTTGGCCCGGCCCAATAATCTGTAACCCTAGAATGTGTTTTCTATAAATAGATAGCTTGTACTTGTAATCCGAAACACCACAAGTGAAATAAACCTCCTCCTGTTGCAGCCGTGGACGTAAGTTGCAGTTGGCGACCAAACCACGTAAATTATTGTGTGTCGTTTGTATTCCGTTTCTCTTTGTTCTTGCAGATTATTTGTGTGTGTTGTGTGTTTAATTCCCAACAAGTGGTATCAGAGCAAGGTTGTACATCACGAGAGCACAAATTGCGAGAAAAATTTGGTCACCTAGTTTTTTTTCGTGTGAAGAACCGTGTGCAGATCTGGAAAGATCGTCGCCGGTTCAACGTGTGCCGAAGATCTGAAGAGTCGCGCAGCCTTGGGGTCCCGTCATCGCCGTCTGACCCCGTGCACAGCACCACCGTCGCCGGAGGACACCGGAGGAGCAGCGGGTAGAGAAATCAATCGCGAGCAAGGGTCTTCCGACCCTTGCCGAGTTGCCGCGTGCCACCGCCGTTTCCAGTCGCGCCGCTTTGTCGTCCAGAGCATTCCAGCCGCTGCTGTTGCCCAGTCGTGCCGCTTCTCCGTCCAGAGCATTCCAGCAGCCATCGTCCGTTTCCTGCAAAGAAAAAAAATTGAAATTCAGTCAATTTTTCTTTTTCCTTAGTTGGGTGGTGGGCCCTGCCGTGTTTGGTAGGTGGTGGGCTATGCCGTGTTTGGTGGGTGGTGGGTCGTGCCGTGTTTAGTGAGTGGTGGGCTGTGCTGTGTTTAGTGAGTGGATTGTGGACCGTGTTTTTTTGTTTTTTGTGGTGTACAGTGTTTTGTCCAAATTTTCGGACGAAATTACCTAGATCTGTAATTAGTTGTACCGGGTATCTCGTCTAGTCGTTTGAGATGGCTGAAGAGGTACAAATTTCAGTTGGTGGAAGATGCAAATTGAAGATTTGCTGATTCAGAAAAATTTGGACGTGGTATTAGGTGTCGAACCAGAAAAGATGTCGGATGCAGATTGGGCAGGTTTGGATTGGAAAGCAATGTCCGTGATCCGTCTCTCGTTGACCAAGAATGTTGCGTTCATCATTCTGAAGGAGAAGACAGCAAAAGGCATTATGGAAGCGCTGTCTAATATATACGAGAAGTCATCTGCAGCAAACAAGATTTTTCTGATTAAAGAGCTGGTGAACACAAGAATGAAAGAAGGCACTTCAGTTACCGAGCATATCAACAAGTTGAATTCGATCTTAACCAGACTTGCGTCAGTGAAGATTAAGTTCGATGATGAAGTTCAAGCTTTGTTACTGCTATCGTCTTTGCCTGATAGTTGGTCTGGAACGGTTACAGCGGTTACTAGTTCAGTGGGACCCAATGGATTCACTTTCGATCAGATTCGAGATCTCGTTCTTGGCGAGGACGTCAGAAAAAAGAGTTCTGGGGAGTCATCTGGTGAATTGTTGCATGTTGGCAGAAGCAGAAGGAATAGCAGAGGTAGTGGGAGCAGGAACAGACAAAGGAGTCAGTCGAAGACTCGTGATAGCTCAGGTGTAACGTACTGGAAGTGCAAGGAGGTGGGGCATTTTAGGAATCAATGCCCGAAAGATAAAGTGAACATTGCAGAAGACTCCGCGGACGAGGATCTCTTTTTTTGTTGTGCGGAGAGCAATGTGGATTCTTGGGTCATGGATTCTGGTGCTTCATTTCATGCTACCCCCAGCAGTGAGGCATTGCAGAATCTGATTGTTGGGGACTTTGGAAAGGTAAGACTAGCCGACGACAGAGCTCTTGATGTGACGGGCATGGGTGACATAGTGTTAAAGACGCCTGCCGGTTACTGGACTTTGAAGGATGTCAGGGTCGTTCCAAGTTTGACAAAAAAATTTGATTTCTGTCAGGCAGTTGGATGAACAGGGACACGAGGTGAAGTTCGGAAATGGGCAGTGGAAAGTCGTCAAGGGAAATCTTGTCATGGCCCGTGGAAGGAAGAGTGGTTCGTTGTATATGGTCGGATTACCGTCTGAGGGAGTGACCATCCCAGTTTAGAAAACAAACAAAGTCCGGTTCACAAAATCTCGTGGGTAGAAGAGGGTTGTCCTTGCAAGAGGGAAACCTAGAGCCACAGGTCAGATTCAGGATGAACGAGCGAGGAAAGGTTCAAGGAGGCCAGTCAGAGGAATTTGAGTTAAGAAATAGGTGTGTTAGTAAATGTCTTTCCTTTTTTTTTATGGTGGATTAAGATTTCCTTTTTCAATGTCACGGATATATTTTGATTAAAACAAAATTAAAGAAATTGAATGTAGACTACAAACAATAAAGTTTTTTTTTTTTTTTGGCTGGGTAACAATAATTTTATTCAACAAGGCTTAAAATTAATTAATTAAATTAATTAATACGTTACATCACATATTATAATATTTTCAGTATTGTTTTTTAATATATAATATTCTCAATTTTGAAAATTTTAAGGTAACTTAATCCTATTTCCCTTCATTATATTATTCTTGGATCATCCATTAAATATTTATTATTATAAAAATTAGTTCACAATATACGAAAGTACTTTATACAAAAGTCCTTCAATATTCATGATTAGAATAACGTTTACACATGTGAATTACTACTTCAATATACGAAAATACTTTATACGAAAGTCATTCAATATTTATGATCAAAATAGCGTTTACACATGTGAATCACTACTTCAATATACGAAAATACTTTATGATAACTAGAGTACTATATATAATAATATATGTTTATCTTTAAATTATATAAGTAGATAAAAAATTTAAATAATAATTAAAATATTATATACAAACGAGTCATTCATTAATAATTTATATACATAAGAATCTTTTATAATTATTAGAGTAGGGTATACACAAAAATCTATAATTAGTACATAAAAAATCTATGATTAATAGAACGTTATTATGATTATAATTTAGGGTTTGAGTTTTGTAGCCAATCTCCTCTTTGTACGATTGATTGAGATTTCCTTTTTCAACGTGACCGATATATTTTGATAATAATAAAATAAAATAAAATAAAAGAAACTGAATGTAAACTACAAATAATATATATATATATATATATATATATATATATATATAAATTTTTAGCTGGATAACAATAATCTTATTCAATAAGGCTTGAAATTATTTAATTAATTAATACATTATGTGAGATATTATAATGTTTTTAGTATCAACTTTTAATATATAATACTCTCAAATTTAAAAATTTTAAAGTAACTTAATCTCTCCCTCACCCATTTCCCTTCATTATATTATCATTAGATCATCGGATTCATACGAACATTTATTGTTATAAAAATTGGCTTACAAATTCATATAAAAAAAAACCAAAGTTATTATTTATATATATTAAAAAATTAATATTTATTATTAAAATAACATTACACACGAGAGTTACTATTTCAATAAACCAAAGTTTTTTTATGATAAATAGAGTATTATATATAATAGTATATATTTATTTTTAAATTATATATATAAATAAAAAAATTTTAAAATAATAATTAAAATATTATATACAAATGAGTCATTCATTAATAATATATATACAAGTATTCTTTTATAACAGTAGCACAAAAACTCTATGATTAGTAAAATATTATTGTGATTATGACATGTCCTATGTACTGAATTCATTCACCACGTATAGAAGTAGTTTTTCGTTCAATGATGAATATTTCATTTTGTAAAATATTTTAAATATATTTATTCAAAAAAATATATTATATATATATATTTAAAGGGCATTTGAAAATATTGTACATTTTATGAGTGAATTTACATTAAAATAAAATAAAATATTACACAAATGGATAATTAAAGTTATTTATGGTAATATAATAAAACACTAACCTAAAATAGGTAGAGCGAACATATTCAACCTAAAAAATTTTATAGTATACCTAAAAAGAAAATAGACTATGAATAAACGGTTTATGGACTTATTTGTATTTTCACGAGAGAATAATCTCCTCCATTTGTCAATAATACATCATTGTATTACACATATTATTAACAATTTCACGTGTACTCAATAAATGTTTTTTATAATTATTAGAGTACCGTGTACAAAAAAAATAAATTTATGATTAGTAAAACATTATTATGATTATGACATGTACTATGTATTGAATTTAGTTTATCATTCAATGGTGAGTAATTTATTTTGTAAAGTATTTTACATATATATTTTTAAAGTTCATATTAAAATAAAATATTACACAAATAAAGGATCAACTTAAAAATAGATGGAGCCAACATACTTAACTTAAAAATTTTAGGTAAAAATATAAATAACTTTCAAAATACATATAGCAAAAAAACAGTAAATTTCATATCTAACACTTTGATTTTCAATCAACCATTTGCAGCTTCATATGTATGTAAAGAGAATTTTAATATTTTCTTCTTTCTTCAATGACATCTATACATAAAAAATTTCATAGCATATCTAAAAAAAATTAAACTATGAATAAAGGGTCAGGTCTATTTAGAATTTAAAATTTTTTTCTTCTAAACGAAGAAAAATTATTGATATATAAATATTAGTATAAAATTTTGCATTTGAGATGTAAAAAATAATAATAATATCAAAAAAATAAATATAAAATACAACATCAAAATAAACTAAAAATTAAAAAAAAAACAAAATGCAGTAAGTAATAGTATTCCGGTGAAAGAAAAAATTTTAAGTAGAGCTAAAATTCTCCCTATACCAAGGAGAGGACATTGGAGGCGGCAAAGACAGGAGAGAAGAAGAGGAGATGGCGGCTATTCCTCATATATATTATTATTAACTCAAAACAAATTTTATGTGCAAAATGTATCTATCTATATTTCATAACTTTTTACAGGACAAGTAAGTGCTTTCTTTAGTCAATCAAATTGAAAAAAATAAATTATAAATTTGAGTTATGTTAAATACAATAAAAAAAATATATGATTTATAATTTAACAACAAATTAATAAAATATATCAAAATAAATCAACAATATTATATAAAAAAGTTTTATTTAATTCATATAAAAATTACTTCATACGGATTGGACATACATACATACATACATATATATATATATATATATATATATATATTATGTATGTTTTCTTGATAAATTACATAATGTTTCATAAGTGCTAATAAACAGGATAAGACGCCTGAGTGGCAATTCCACAATAACCTCCAACTTGTCCTGGATACATTGGAAACCTTACATATCCACCCTCTCCCCAACCAGTACCCCAAGAGTTTCTCACGATCCAATATTTAACTCCACCTTCATAACCATATCCAACAACATTCACTGCATGATCAAATTCTGGACCGCAAGCTCCATTAAATATACCCTGCACACGTATATACAAGCAAAAGAAAAAATGTTCAAAATCTAAAATATTGGGATACATAAAATAATAAATTGTATATATATAAACTTACCTTACGATAATGCTGAAAATCGCTGCTGTTAGATTTTATGGTAACACTCACAACTTGTTGTGCTACAATATTTTGAACTTCTTTCTCGTTATTTTTACGTGTGTTCCTAAAACCACGAATTTTGACCACTTTTTCCTATATAAATCAAAATGTGAGAAAATATAAACACTCTTCAAGAAAATTTATCACAAACCCACACACACACATATATATATATATATATACATAATATTATATACCTTTTGATAACATTCTCCTTGTCGACCAATATATGGATATTTTTCCCGAGAGGTAAGACCTTTTTTTGCCACATATACGAATGCGCTAGTATAGTAACCTCCTTTACACCCAGTACTTGTTTTTTCACAGTCCAATAGCTCTTGCTCGGATAATGCAACCATACGACCTTCTTTAATTCCAATTAGAGTTTCTATTGAAGCAACTGCCGAGAATGTCCAGCAACTCCCTTCATTTTTATTTTCAACAACAAAAAATTAATTAACAAAGAAGCATTTAATGATTTAAATAATAAGAATGTCTAAAGTGTATATATATATATATATATATATATATATATATATAATGCTCTTACCACATTTTCCTTGATTTCTAATAGGAAAAACAACACCTTTTTTTCGCCAATCAACAGAATTTGGTAATTCAACACCATCTTCTTTAAGTGTATCTTCTTGATCGTTGTCGTGGTTGGGATTAGATGATATTATTCCAGCATATTCAACACTCGTACCTAAATATATGGAGCTAAACTCATCAAGAGTGAGATCAGCAAATTGATTCAATCCGAGTGTAAAATTCATATGGTTTAGTTTGTTGTAATTGTTCCGTTGATCGATATACCTCAAATTACTTTTAAAAATTTCAAATCTCTTAATTTTCTCTCCAATGTTGGAATGTAATTTGTGGTGTTTGACTAGCCATTCCTCATATAATGCGATGACTTCATCATCACTTCGCCAATTGGTACTAATGCAAGTGATGGCTGAAACGAATAGTAAGAAAGAAAGGAATAATACAAAGCTCTTCATATTTGTAAATGGTTTATGGATAATAGAATTATATCATAGAGTATCTTCCTTTATATAGGAAATTAAAAGGACCACTGTAGTAAACATGATTCACATGGTGCGGTTATTAGGCTCTATGAATATCAATGACTTAGACAAATATTTATGATATAAAATTTTTATTTTTAAATTATCAATTATTATTTATTATATTTATTTTAAAAGAAAGACAAAATTTATGTTTAATATATATTTAGTATTTTGAAAAATACCAAATTATAATTAATTTGATTGAATTAGTATAATTTTATATTAAAAAAAACTTAAGACACAATAAATTCAATCAGTTCAAGATAAACATGTGAAGATGGTTGAGATAATAAGTTAACTCATGAACATAAGAAAGTGTTTAAACTTTCTTAAACAAGTTTTAGAATAAATTTGGATAAAAAGGATTAAAATATAAATATTTGTTAAAAAATTATAAACTCAATTAAAATACTTTAAAATTAAAGAGTACAAGTAAAAAAAAATTTATAAGTTTATGGACTCATTTGTACTTCAATCTCCTCTGTTTGTCAATGATCATAGATGATTGTGTTACACATGTAATTAATTTCACGTGTATCTAATAAAAATCTTAAGGACATAAATGAATAAAATTATAGTATGAGTAAAGTTTTCAAATTACAAAAAGTCTTTAATTCGATAACATATTTTAAAATTTTATTGTGTAAGTGTGTTAAAACGAATAAAATTCTAATTATAATATTAGAATTAATTAGTGCTTGGATTAATATTCTTATTTTGAAGTTTAAGTACGATTAACTCAAATTACATTTAAGAAATAGGTGTGTTTATAAATGTCTTTCCACTCGAATACAAATGAATTTTTTTTAGTAATTTATTCTGTAAGTTATTTTGAATTCATGCAGCGTTCAACAACTTTTGTTGGAGGAGAACTCTCCCTATACAATACCTATCTCTCTCCAAACTCTCCCTATATTACAGCTCTCCAAAGATAAAATTCAAACTAGAAATATTGTGTTTGAGAAACCGAGATCAATTTTTTCACTTGGAACAATAAATTTTGATAATTAAAATATATTTAGAATATGCCATGATACTTTTTCTTTTTCGTTTTTTTTTTTTTTCTTCTTTTTTAAAGTAGAACATATATGTCTGATACATACTCCATGTGAAAAATATATATATTATTTAGGTCAGTCCAAGATTTTTATTATAAATTTTTTAAAAGATTATTTCTTAAGTCGAATTTCAATCTTAAAAACATTAAACTCAATTTTTTATAACTAAATACAAACAAGTTGTTATTATAGATCGGCAAATTCATTTTTGTATAGATCAACTTGGTCCAAAATAAACTTACATATAAAAATTGAAACATTAAATTCTCTAAATAAAATTAATATAAAAATATCAACTTATTAATAAAATAAAATGAATTATTAAATATTGAAAAATTTTCAAGAAGGTATAATTAAGTTGATAACAACTTTATTTATAATTTTGAATATTATGACAGAGACAAAGGTAAAAGTGTCTCAAAAAAAATTCCAAAAATTTTTAAAAAAATTATTGAAAGATTTAATGAATAAAAATATATTATTAATAACTCCATGAATATTAATTTTTAATTTTTTTTAAACTATTTATATTTATGACTTTGAGTTTTTATTTTGTGATTTTTTTTATTTTATAATTATATCTATTTAATTTTTAAAAATTGAAGTATTTTTATATTTAACTTATAATATTTCACAATTTAATTTTATTACAAATTGCTATAGTCAAAAAAATTATTTTCTTCCAAACTAGGAAACAAAATGAGTAATGTTTGTAATAAATTGTATTTTAATGATTTTTTAATTAAATAAATTATATAGTTAATTGGAAAGTTTAATACAAACAGAATTTTAATAATTTTTAAAGGGCTATTTTATATTTTTTTTGATAAACTTGAAACTTATGTTCCTTGTTGATAATATATGTATCATCAACGTACTCTCCCATGTTGTCTTTTCTTTCATTCTTCATTTTTCTTTTTCTTTTTTTCTTTTTTCTTTTTTCTTAAACAAATTTTTTAAAAAAAATTTATATATATATATATATATATATAAATGTATAATTTAGGATTTGAGTTTTGTAGCCGTTCCTCTTTGAATGGTTGATTGACATTTTCTTTTTCAATGTCACCCATATATTTTGATTAAAAAATTAAAGAAATTGAATGTAGACTACAAACAATAATTGTTTTTTTTTTTTTTTTTTAGCTAGGTAACAATAATTTTATTCAACAAAGGCTTGAAATTAATTAATTTAATTAATTAATACATTAAATCAGATATTATTATATTTTTTAGTATCGTATTTTAGTATATAATATTCTCAATTTTAAAAATTTTAAGGTAACTTAATCTTTTTCTAACCCATTTTCCTTCATTATATTATTCTTCATCATTGATTAAACATTTGTTGCTATAAAAATTGGTTTACACTATACCAAAATTATTCAATATTTATGATCAGAATAAGGTTTATACACAAGAATCACTAGTTCAATATACGAAAGTCCTTTATGATATATATAATAGTATATGTCTATCTTTAAATTATATATGTAGATAAAAAAAATTAAAATTAAAATATTATATACAAACGAATCATTCATTAATAATTTATATACACAAGAATCTTTTATAATTATTAGAGTACGGTTTACACAAAAAACCTATTAATAAAAAGTTATTGTGATTATAACATATACTATGTATTGAATTCAGTATATGTATTGAATTCATTCACGTGTAAAAGTAGTTTGTCATTCAAAGGTTAGTCATTTATTTTGTAAAGTATTTTAAATATATTTTTAAAGTGCATTTGAAAGCAATGTGCATTTTATGAGTAAATTTATATTAAAATAAAATATTATATAAATGAATGATTAAAGTTATTCATGATAATACAATAAAGCATTAATTTAAAAGTTGGTGAAGTAAAAATACTCAACTTAAAAATTTTAAATGAGTCAAAATATAAATATAAATAACTTTAAAAATACATAGAACAGAAAAACAATAGATATCATATATAAAATTTTAGTTTTTCAAATTATCATTTGTAAACTTCATATGTAAAGAGTGTTGATTTTTTCATTTTTTTTCAACAACCATCTATTTCATTCTAGGTGCATAAAAAAAATCATAGCATACCAAAAAAAGAAAATAGACTAGGAATAAATAATTCAAATCTAGTCCAAATTCTTTTTTTTTTTAAATAATAAATAAAATCTTCTACAAGAAGAAAAAATATTTGATATATAAATAATAGTATAAAAATTTGCATATAAACTGTAAAAGATAATAATGCTACCAAAGAAATAAATAGAAAATAAAAAAAATATAATAATAATAAAAAGAAATAGTAAATAGCAGTAGTATTCTAGTCATGGAAAAAAATTTAAGTTGGAGCTAAAATTATTTCTTGGCAAAAGAAAAAAAAGTTGGAGGCGGCTACTCCTCGTGTGTATATATATATATTATTAACTCAAAACAAATTTTATTTATAAAATGTGTTTAAATATTCAGAATTCAAAATATTGGGAAACATATATAATTAAATACATGCATTAAATAATAAAGTGTATATATGTACATAAACATACCGAACGACAGTGTTGGAAATCTCTGCTTTTAGATTTTACTACAACACTTACTACATGTTGTGCTACAATACTTTGAAGTTTTTTCTCATCATTTTTAGGTATTCTCTTATAACCATAGGTTTTGATCACTTTTCCCTACATAAATCAAAATGTGATAATATATATATATACTCTCGAAAAAAAATAATCATATATATATATATATATATATATATAATATTATATACCTTTTAATAATATTCTCCTTGTTTAAAAATATGTGGTTATTTAGGTAACAGCATTCTTGGCTACATATTCGAATGCATTAGTATAGTAACCTCCTTTACACTCATAACTGCAGTCCAATAACTCTTGCACAGATTGCAATCATACGACCTTCTTTAATTCCAAGTAGGGTTTCTATTGAAGCTACAGCCGAGAATGCCCAACAACTCCCTTCATTTTTTGTTTTTTATTTTGTTTATTTTTTTTTCAACAATAAAGAATCACTACTAGAAAAATTAATTTTTGCGATGGTCAAATCTGTTGCAAATTCGTCGTAATTCGGCTTTGGCAACGGATTAGCGACGGATTTGGCCATCTGGATATCTTCACCGCTGATTGGTACGGCACACAGAATCCGTCACAAATAGCAACGAATTTGCGACAGTTGTGCGATGACATTTTAGCATCGCTATTTTGCAACAAATTTGCAACGAATTTGGCCGTCGCAATATCTTCATCACTGATTATGACAACACAAAAATTCGTCGCAAATAGTAACAAATTTGCGACGATCAAATCCCTCGGTTTGTTGTGACAAACAGATTGAGTAAAGTATATAAGAAAGTCTGGTAACAAGAAGGTCTAAAGTATATATATATATATATATATATAATGGGAAAGAGTACATCTTTTTCTGGTCAGTCAATAGAATTTGACAATTCAACAGCATTTTCTCTGAGAATATCTTCTTTATCATCGTTGTGGTTGGGATTAGATGATATTACTTGATCATATTTACACCTAAATATATGGAGCTAAACTCATCAAGGGTGAGATCAACAAATTAATTCAATCGGAGTGTAAAATTCATGTGATTGACTTTATTGTAATTATTTCGTTTATCAATATACCTAAAATTATCCTTAAAGATTTCAAATCTTTTAATTTTCTCTTCAAGGCTTGATTGTAATTTTTGGTGTTTGAGTAACCATTCCTCATATAATGCGTTGACTTCATCATCACTTCGCCAATTGGCATTAAATAGTAAGAAAGAAAGAATTAATACAAAGCTCTTCATATTTGCAAACTCTTTTTAGATAATGGAATCATATCATATAGTATTTGTTTTATATAGGAAAATTAAAGGACCATTGGAGTAAACATGATTCATATGGTCATGATTATTGGTATTATACAAATTTTATTTTTTAAATTATTATTTATTATTTATTATATTTCTTTAAAAATCTTTTATGATTAAAAAACTTTGTTTTGAAGGAGACAAACATATAATTACTTTGATTGAATTATTATAACTTTATATAGAAAAGAAAAAACTAATACGAGATAAACTCAACCAATTCAAGACAAACATGTCAAGATGGTTGAGGTAATAAGTTGTCCGTAAAAAGTACAAAGTGTTTCATAATAAATTTGGATAAAAAGGACAAAAAAATAAATATTTGTTAAAAAAATTATAAACTCCATTGAAATACTTTAAATTTCAAGGGTACAAAAAATATTATAAGTTTATAGACTCATTTGTACACAAAAGAATAATCTCCTCTATTTGTTAATGATCATAGATCATTGTGTTACACGTGTTACTAAGCAACTTCACGTGTATCTAATAAAAAGCTTAAAGACATAAATTAACAATATTATAATATTAACAAAGTTTGCAAATTATTAAATATTTTAAATCTTATGGTGCATATAATTGTTATAGAACGAAAAAAATTCTAATTAAAGTATTAGAATTAATTAGTGTTTGTATTAATATTCTTATATTGAAGTTTAAGTAGTTAATTGGAATTAAATTCAAGAAATATGTGGGTTAATAAATGCCTTTTCCTTTTTATAAGAAATACAAATTATTTTTTTAATAATTTATCCCATAATTTATTTAGATTTAATAATTGGGGAGAACTCTCACTATACTACACCTATTTTTCCAAACTCTCTTTATATTACATTTATTTTTTCAAAGATAAATTTAAAACTTGAAATCTTGGATATAGAAAATCAAAATAAAAATATTTTCACTTTAACTATAAATTGATAGTTAGAATATATTCAGAATATGCCATGATACTTTTTTTTCTTTTTTTTCTTTTTTAGATAAAATATATTATGTCGTGATACATGTTGCATGTGAAAAATATGTATATTATTTGGGCCAATCCAAAATTTTTGTTTTAATTTTTTAATAGATTATTTTCTATCAAATATATATATATATATATATATATATATATATAAGATTATTTCTTGAGTTGGCTTCAATCTTCAAAATGCTAAACCCAATTTTTTGTTCCTTTTTTTCTTTTTCTGGTCAAGTGCATCTTTGTTTGTGTAAATCAAGTTGCGCAAAAATAAAATTAGATCTAAAAATTTGAAACCTTAAAACCTCCAAATAAAATTAATATAAAATAAACATTAAGTTATTACTAATTACTTAGATAAGCAAAGATTAAATTAAATATAAAATATATTATTAACAAACTCCATGGATACTAAATAAATTAAAATTACAGTATATTAATAAAATACGATTTAAAACTATAATATTAATTAATTGTAGTGTAACATTTTGGCCTAAAGGCTTATTAATTTAAGTCAAAAATAAAAAGGAAGAAGAAGTGTGTTCCACACATAAAAAAAAAATGATTTAGTCACTCTCTTTAAGTTGGTAAATGCATTTGACACTTAATTTGTTATACTTTGCAAATATATTATTTTTTCAACTTCAAATTCACACTTATTTGTACAAGTATCAAGATGTTGCAAAGTATTCCATGTAATATTTTTACCAAGCTGCTTTTCTTTTTCTCCCCCTAATCCCGGGAACATTGATTCATCAAAATGACAATCGACAAATCGTGGAAGGAGAATCAAAACCAACATATATTCTCAATCTTCTTTTAGGACTCATTTTTATGATTGTGGTGGAGTAATAGAAACATATACTGCACATCCAAAAATTCTAAAATGAAAAATATTTGACTCCCGACCATAAGCTAATTGCAATGGGAAATATTTATGATAATTTGTTGATCTAACACAAACAAGTGTTGTTGCATGCAAAATTGCATGACCCCATGCCGAAATGGGTAATTTAGTTCTCATAAGTATATGTCTAGCTATCAATTGAAGTCTTTTAATAAAAAGATTCAGTTAACCCATTATGTATCTGAACATGAGCTACAAGATGTTCAACACTTATATTAATAGACTTACAATAATCATTAAAAGTTTGAGATGAGAACTCACAAGCATTATCCAAACGTAATATTTTAATTGTATAATCTAAAAATTGGGCTTGTAATTTAATAATCTGAGCAAACAATCTCGCAAATGTCAGATTGCGAATTGATAGTAAGTTAACATGAGACCATCTATTAGATGCGTTTATTAGAACCATAAAATATTGAAATGATTCGCATGATGGGTGAATTGGTCCACATGTCACCTTGAATTCTTTGGAGATTCAATTCCAACTTTAGCTGGTGATTGCTTAATAATTAATTTTCCTTGATAACAAGCAGCACAAGAAAATTCTTTCGATTGAAAAATCTTCAGGTTTTCAATAAGTGTTCATGCTAATTTTTAATAATATTTCACATCATGCTTGAACAAAAAAAAAACAATAAGAATATCTAAAGTATATATATTTATATGTATATACAATGATCTTGCCATAATTTCTTTGATTTGTGATAGGAAAAACAACACCTTTTTGTCGCCAGTTAACAAAATTTGACATTTCAACATCACCTTCTCTAAGAATATCTTCTTCATCGTCATCATGGTTGGGATTGGATGATATTATCTGTTCATAATCGACACGCATGCCTAAATATATAGAGCTAAACTCATCAGAGGTGAGATCACCAAATTAATTCAATCCGATTGTGAAATTCATAGTGGTTAAGTTTGTTGTAATTGTTCTGCTGATCGATATACCTTAGATTATCTTTAAAATTTTCAAATCTCATAATTTTTCTCCTAGGCGTATAATTTTTGGTGTTTGACTTGCCATTCTTCATATGATGCGATGACCTCATCATCACTTCGCCAATTGGTAGTTGGTACTAATGCAAGTGATGGCTGAAACAAATAGTAAGAAAGATAGGATTAATACAAAGCTATTCATATTTGTAAACACTTTATGGATAATGGAATTATATCATAGAATATCTCCTCTACTTATGTTACATCTTTCTTCAAAGGTAAAGTTAAAATTCAAAATCATGTATATAAGAAACTAAAATCAAGATATTTTCAATTTAATAATATGCCATGGTACTCTTTTTCTTTTTTTTCTTTTTTTCTTTTTTTCTTCTCTTTTAGATAGAATATATTATGCCTTGATTCATGTTACATGTGATACATGATCCAAGATTTTTGTTTTAATTTTTAGGGTAATTATCTTACTAATACTTGAACTTTAACTTTTGCATCTGTATTTATTTTTGCTTTGAACTAACACTTAAATTATAAAATATCACCTCTTTTGTCCTTCCGTCCAAAATTTCCGTCAGACTTCATTTTCCATCCAATTTTTAGTGGCATTTTCGTCTTTTAAAATCATTAATATTTTAAAATTATTAAAGTTTTATTTATGTTTTGAACTAACACTTGAATTATAAAATATCACCTCATTTGTCCTTCCGTCCAAAATTTCCGTCAGACTTCATTTTCCATCCAATTTTTAGTGGTATTTTCGTCTTTTAAAATCATTAATATTTTAAAATTATTAAAGTTTTATTTTTAGGGATAATTTTGTCTTTTCATAAAATTTTAAAATTTTTGAAAAATCTTCTGAAATTGAAGGGATTTGATTCCTCAACCACACAAATAACAAAATTATATTAACCAACTAGAGCAACTATTAATATATTAATTTGTATAAAACTTATATTTTATATTACATACTAGATGATGCCAAAATAAATTTAACATAATTATATTTCTGAACCCCTAAATTTGATTCACAATCGTATAAACAATAAATAAGCATTTACCATTTTGATACAATAGAAAAATTTATATTATTTGAAAATTATATTAAATATAAAGATTCTGAAAAAATATTATCCAAACAACACAATTTAAACCATATGTCTTCGTAGTCATTCCTTCCTCAAACCTTAAATTTATTTTTTTTAACTTTGAATTTCTTGCAGAATACAGATTTTGAATTTTTTTTTACAATGGCATTATTATATTATTAGTGTCAGCAATGACATTCTATAAAAAAAAACACCTCGAAATTCATGTTTTGCGACAAATTCGAAACAAAAGAGTTAAAAATAACTCCAGTGCAAGCTTTGAGAAACGTGACAATAATAAAAACTTGTGGTTTGAATTGTGTTATTTGATAATATTTTTTTGAGAATGTTTATATTTAATATAATTTATATTTAAAATATAAAATATAATCGTAATATAACATATGTATTTATTATTTTCGTAATTATAATATAAAATATAAGTTTCAAATGATTTTATATATTTACAGTTGTCCTAGTGGTTGTATGATCAAATCCCTGAGATTACTTTAAAAAAAATTTCAAATTTTTAATAATAAAGTGAAATGACAAAATTACCCTTGAAAATAAAACTTTAATAATTAAAAAATGCTCATAATTGTAAAAAGACGAAAATGCACATTAAGTGAAATGACAAAATTATCCTTGAAAATAAAATTCTAATAATTAAAAAATATTCATAATTGTAAAAAGATGAAAATGCCCTTAAGAATTGGATGGAAAATGAAGTTTGACGGAAATTTTGGACGGAAGGGCAAAGGAAGTGATATTTTATAATTCAAGTGTCAGTTCAAAGCAAAAATAAATACACGTGCAAAAACTAGATTTTTGAAAAGTTCAAGTGTTAGTAAGATAATTTACCCTAATTTTTATAAAAGATTATTTTCTATATATATAAGATTATTTCCTGAGTTGGGCTTCAGTCTTCAAAATGCTAAACCCAATTTTTTTTTTTTTTTGGGTCAAGTGCATCTTTGTGTAAATCAAGTTGGGCGAAAATAAATTTAGATTTAAAAATTGAAACCTTAAACCCTACAAATAAAATTAATATAAAATAAACATTAAGTTATTACTAATTACTTAAATATGGAAAGGTTAAAATAAATAAAATATATATATATATTATAAACAAACTCCATGGATACTAAATAAATTAAAATTACAGTATATTACTAAAATAAAATTTAAAATTATAATATTAATTATTTGTAGTGTAAAATAATGTATAAAACCATTTTTTAGCCTAAAAAATTAATAATTTAAATCAAAAATAAAAAAGGAAGAAGAAGTTTGTTACACACACACAAAGAAAATGATTTATACAAGTCTTCTAGAAGGATTCGATGAAGGAATAATTTTCTTTTTGGTTTTCCTTCAAGAAGAAAAAGTATTAGCTTTTACTACACGACAATTTTATTCTAGGAAATAGTCAAATTTCTCACATAGTAGATTTTTATAAAAAAACAAAAGAAAATAAGTGGTTAATTTTTTTAGTTTAAAATAATTAATAAAGAAAAAAAAGTAGTTATCAAAGAGCACTTAATTAGTATTCTTTATTTTATGTTTTCTTTTTTAGTGGAACAAAAAAAAAAAAGCTATTAAATAATAGAATTTTAAGTTGATTAGGTCATAAGGCAATATAGAAAATAATATATTAAACATAGCATATGGATGACAAAAAGTCAAACTCATAAAAAGGAAATTGTCTGAATAATCAATTGCCCTTGCTGAGGAATAAACGCAACTTATAGAGTTGACAAACACTAGTGCGTTTTCTTCTTTCCTTTTCTTTTTCTTAATGTGCAAGTTGGAACAACTATTTCTTTCATATAAGGTTTCACATTTCTAGTGAAGAAAAACACTTCATATATATATATATATATTCTCACATCTATTTTACAATACATCCAATTATTTTTATAAATTGTAGTATAAAGTTATATATGAATAAATATCTAAAACAAGATAAATTAACTAAATTATTTAATTTTATATATATATATACACAGTGTATAAAATTTATTATTAATAATAATTTTATTTATAATTTTAAAAAATCATGAATTTGTAGAGATTAATAGTATCTTAAAATTTTTTCAAAAAAAAAAAATTTGATTAGGTTATATGATATATATATATAAAGTCAACATGGAGAAACATTTTTGAAGTTAAATAAAATTATTTAAAATTTGAAATTTTTATTTTTGATTAGTATTAAAAGTCATTCAACGTGGTTGAGGCAAAAGAGGAAAAAGAAAAAGTCATAAAGAAGTAAAGTCAATGCAGCCCATGATGGAATAATTTTATTAGTCGATCCTACGTTTTCTCTTTCTTCTCTCTCTCTCTTTTTCTTTCTTTTTTTTTTTTTTTGAAATTTAAAATATATATAAAAATAAAATTTTATCAAAAAAAAAAAAATAATAAATAAATATATACATATATATAATACATTGTTTAATTTTAAAAATAATTTATAGTTAAAATTAAGAAATAACTTAACGAGGGTAATCCACGTTCATAGAACAAAAATCTATTCCTTGATTTGATTCGCAATTGACCATCTTCTAAATTATAAATAAATAAATGGAAAGTCGTACCGCTAAAAAAATAAATATTTGGAAAGAAAAGAAAAGATAAAGTCATAACCCTATAAGAATAGATCAACGGCTAGAAATCAATATCTCACAAACAACTCCATTATCGCAAGAATAAATCCCTAAGTTGCAAATCTTCTTTTCTTCTTATTTTTTTTTTCCCAACTTGTGAATTTTTATTTATTTATACATTAAAAAAAAAGTTTTCCGAAAAAAAGAAAAAAAAAACCATGTGAATATATTTTATATATGGGGGAGATTTCAATTTTTTGACACTCACCACCACATAAATTAATTTTAAATTATTTATTTAATAAATAAATGGCAGAAAAAGCTCCCGCTCGGTGTCCGGTAAAGCCGATGCTTTGTGGGTTCCCAATATAAAAGCAAAACAAAAAATGAAATTCAATGCAAAATTACTTTTACATTAAAAGCCGAAAAAAGTCAACTCTTCCTTACTGGCACCAACCTAACCCTGATTTTACTGGATTCCTTCATCCAACGGCTCATTACTCTCTTTTGACTTTTTGTATCCTATCTTTTCTTCCTTTCCCTTCCCCTACCGGCTCTTCCGTTAACCCCTCTTAAAAAAAAAAAAAAGGTTGTTGGTCAATCAAACAAAGCACGTCTTCACCAGGAACATTGATTCTACCTAAGATGTTGTTTTAAATTAATATTTGAAAAACAATTTCCTCACAATATAATATAAATTACCTTAAAGATTAGTAATTAAAATTTTCTATATAAAAATAAAATTGTATATTTTGTTTAAAATAAAAATAAATAAATTGAAAAGAAAAATAGGAATAGCATGTAAATAAATAGTGCCTATGGGTTTTCACTCACAGTATTTTTCAGAAAAAGGAAACAGAAAAATTCCACGTGGGCCCACATAACTGGCAATAGGCTTTGACGGCAAAGCTGGTCAGAAGCGACAGACAAGAGAGAGAAAAAAAGCATCATCAGTTTGACTCCTCCCCATACAAAATACTATACCCCACTCCCCCTACTCCTACCCCTACACCCCCATTTCTCTCTCTTTTTTATATCATCTTCTTTTCCTTTCTTTCAAGTTTCAAAGCCTCATCTTCCTCTGTTTTTTAGAAAGAAAAAATTTTCTCTCTTCGTTCTGTGCATAGAGAAGAAAAAGATGGCTGTGGAATTGATGTCTGGTTTCAGAAACGACAGTTTCACTTCTAAAATGGAAGAAAACGCCGTTCAAGAGGCGGCAACCGCTGGATTACAGAGCGTTGAGAAGCTTATCAGGTTGCTTTCTCAATCTCAATCTCAATCTCAATCTCAGACGCAATCTCACATACAAATCTATCAAGATCCTTCTTCTAAATCATCCTCTTCTTCCTCCACCACCACCTCCACCGAGTATCAGGCTGTGGCTGACGCAGCCGTCAATAAGTTTAAGAAATTCATTTCCCTCCTCGATCGTACACGGACCGGCCACGCTCGGTTTCGTCGCGGTCCAGTAGTTACTAATCAACCCCAACAACAACAACAACGACAAGAGTCGCCGCCTCAGAAAACGCAGAAAACCCGTCCCCTAAGTCCACCTTTAAGTCAACCGGCGACAAATTTGATTCATCCCGGGGAAGAGGATAAAGAAAAAGTCAAATCTTCATCCAGAATTTATTGTCCGACTCCGATTCAAGGTTTACCGCCGCTACCGCACAACCACCATCAGCTAGTGAAAAACGCCCCTATGGAGAGAAAAGAATCATCCACCACTATAAATTTCGCGGCGGCCTCGCCGGTAAATTCTTTCATGTCTTCTTTGACAGGGGACACTGAGAGCATACAGCCATCTATGAATTCATCTGGATTTCAGATTACTAATTTATCCTCTCACGTTTCCTCCGCCGGTAAACCGCCCCTTTCCACTTCCTCTTTCAAGAGAAAGTGTAGTTCTATGGATGATACCGCCGTAAAGTGCGGCATCAGTGGTGCCTCCTCTGGCAGCCGTTGCCATTGCCCAAAGAAAAGGTAAAAAAAGAAAAAGTCAACTTGAAGCTATCATTATTAGTACTACTTTTCTTCAGATTACTTCATTCAGAGTTAAATCAATGTATGAGTAATTTCAATTAATAAATTGGGTTTTTTTTATCAACCAGGAAATCAAGGATGAAAAGAGTAATCAGGGTGCCGGCAATAAGCATGAAGATGGCTGATATTCCGCCGGACGATTATTCTTGGAGAAAGTATGGTCAAAAGCCAATAAAGGGATCTCCCCATCCTAGGTGAGTTGACTCGTTATTGACTCAATTAATTTATTTCTTTGTACAATAATACCCCTATACTTTTCAAAAGCGTTGGTAGTGGAAAGATGTTGACTTTATCTGAAACATTCATTTGGAGGGTTGTTTTGTAAATTCACATCCTAATTGAGTCGGGTTTTTCTTTCATCCGAGTTTAAAAATAGAGTCTAACAAACGAGTTAATCTGAAATTTCAGGGGATATTACAAGTGTAGCAGTGTCAGAGGATGTCCTGCTCGTAAGCATGTGGAAAGAGCATTAGATGATCCAGCTATGTTAATTGTTACATACGAAGGAGAACATAATCACTCCCATTCTGCAACCGAAACACCGGCGGCTTTAGTTCTTGAATCATCTTAGAAAATCAAGAAATTAACGGCCCAGAAAGGAAAAAAGAAAAAGAAAAAAGAAAACTCGCTGCCCACCCACCCCACAATCCACCGTCCCGAACTAAAAGATGACCGACGACGGACAAGGAGGAAGATGAAGATGAAGATGAACACATAAAAGTGGTCGGAAAGTCGATGATATACTTATGAGACACGCCATTTTGTACAGTATTATTTAGTATTTATTAGCTCTTGTTCACTCGTCACAACTTTGATCTGAAATTGAAAATGGGAAAAAGATAAGCCCGATATGTGGATTTTGGTGGAAAAATGAATCAATCAATCAATGCAAGTAGTGAGATTTTTCCTTTTTCTTTTTTCTAAAATGAATTTTGATATTCATTTTCTTTTGTTCTTTGTCTTGTGAATCTTTATCTATCTCAAATCTTTATACATATCCCATTTTTATCTCCTCCTTTGTTTTTTAATGTTTACTTTAGGTTTCTATTTGAAGTTGAATAATGAGAATGGTGGGTGGATTTGGCACTTTAATTTGCTTAGTTAGCATCTTATAAGCCAATCCCAAGCCCCAACCAACATCATAGAAATAATATTCTAAAGACATATTGGAAAGAAGAAAGAATAAAATAATCTATAGACACAAAATTTAGTCAAGAGGGCCCCACTTCTTGATGATTTAAAGAAATGGTCAACTTTGTATAATCAATGGTGAACGTGTCGTGTATGAGACGGTGGACAACTTAGACACATAAATAATATATATATATTATATATATATATATATATATATATGTATGTGAAGCTATGTCTGGGTAAGGATCGAGGAAGGTACATGTGGTGGGTTGGAAGGTATTGAGAGATAAAATTTGACTTTGTGGAAAGGGGATTTGAATGATCTGGTTTTAATTATTCTTTGCGTTGTAGATATTGTGGCTGGATTCTTGGATTATCTTACATTTTATATTATTGACTCAAAGTTTTAATGAAACAAATAAAAAAAGTTCGATCACTAATTTTAATTCACTATCATTGACAATTCACACTGTTATTTTATATATTATTACAATTAAACCAACGGAAATTGCTAATAAATGTTTGCAAAAGTCAAAATAGACGGTAGGTTTGGTCACGTCACTTATGACTTTTAAATTTGATATATATTTATATTCATTTTTTTAATTTTTAAATGAAAATGAAAATTTTATTATTATTATTAAAATTATATTAAAAAGATTTTTTGTTTGGTTTTTTTTTGTTACAATATAAAATAAAATAAGTGGACAATGTCACATGTGCAAAACAATGTGTGAATATGAGTCCGAGATTTCCCTCTACGTGTGTTTTTTTGCAACTTGACCTTTGTCTCTGTCGGTCAATTTCTACACTACTCTTTTATCAAATCAAACCCATCGTTTTATTTCACATAATGGCATTCTTTTTATTAAAGAAAAAAGTAGTTAAACTTAACTATTAATATGAATATTTATTTTTTATAAGTCCCACAGTTTTTTTTTAATGACGACTAAAACTTGTTTATTTATTAGGAAGAAAGGTTTGGTGTTCTTTTATATACATTATTTTAAATGTGGTGTTGATGGACAATAATTAATGAGCAAAATGCCTAATTTGGTAGTGAAAAACAGTGTATTAGTGAATGGGTTAGGGCTCTTTTATAAACACTCTCAATTGACTCATTTAATAAGATATGATTAATTAAAGAAAATCTAATCTTCTTTGTTTTTATCAATTTTCTTTCTTAAGAAACTTTTTTTTAGGTAAGATTTAAAGAATCAAATTAAATTGTCTTAAGTTGAAACAACGTTACTTAATTAGTTTAGATTATTTTATTTATATGCATGCATTATTTAATTAATTTAGTTTTTTTATTTATATATTTTATTAATTTATCAAGTGAAGAAATTGAATTGCACGAATATAAAAGTGATTTTATACAATAATTTTAATTATTTGTTACAATCAAGTTTTACGTGAATTCTTAAATGAATGGATTGCATCCACAAAAATTTTCTACCTAAAAGAATAGCTAGCTGAATTCTAATTGAATAGTAATCAAATATTAAAGAAGAAGTAACGATGAGAAAATTGAGTTATAGACTTATAGTCGAAGGAAGACTTGACCAAGATATTAAGTTTATAATTCAAAATTTTACTTTCTATTTATGGAAACTAAAAACACAAACTTGGTTAATGTAGACTATAAGTTTATAATTCAAAATTTTACTATTTCCACTTCAAAATATACATACATTATATTTTAATTGATTTAGTTTGATATGTAATTAAAATAATTTTATGTTACTATAGTTTTATAAGTTTTTTTTTATAAATTTTTTTAAAATTAATCGATAATTATATTAAATAAAATTTTTTTGAATTAAGACGCTTTTGTAATATATATATATATAATGTGACAATTATTATTATGATTGTGATACTCTAATCCCACGTGTTTAAATTTTTCTGGTAATTCAAATATATAATAATTATTATAGTAAATGAAAGAATATCTACTTCTCTTTCATTCAATAAAAACCGGTAGGCCATGTTAAATGTAAGCTTTGAATTCAAAATTCCAAAACCGGGACACGTTTCGATTGCCGATCTCATGTTTCATAATTACTAAAAACGTTTGAAAGAAACAAAAAAAAATTTCAAAGTAAGAAAAAGTCAAAAATCAAACCTAATTACTAGTAAATACCGGTAACGTTTTCTTGAATGCAGTAATCAATTTTGACCTCATATAAAAATTTGGTAAAATTTTTGATAGAACTTATTACTGGTAGCTGTGAAGTCAATGATCAGAAAATTTGGTACGCTTCATTATTCAACAATTGACTACAAAACTTAAAATATATATAAAAAAAAAGAAAAATTAAATGTAGTGATGACGAAATTTCCAAAGTCAAAAGCTCTATAAATAGTAGTAGAAGTTAGTTGTTTTCTTTATTTAGAAGAGAAAATGACCTCGCAACATTATTCATTGTCTTGTTGCCTTCAAGAAACTATAAATATTATATACATATATATATATATATATTGCCTGTTGCCCTTATTCTTTTTCTTGAATAATAAATTGAAGTCGCTATAAAGTTGTACTAGTAGAAGTTTGGTGCCTCTATTAATTATTTCCTCTTGATCCAACTTAATTTCATTAAATATATATATAATATATATATATATATATATAATATTTTATATTTCATACTATGACTTTTGAATAGTAATATTAATACTGAACGGTCAACCTCTACTTGTGGGGTACCTTCCATCCCACATTGGATTTTGTTTTTTCAACGTTGCAATAAATAAATAAATAAGAGGGAGAATTTTAGGGCTCAAATAAAGGGCCAAACGGCCCATTATTGTAGAATAGCTCCAGCCTAATCCGTGATTAAGTTTTCTAAATGTAATTTGTGATATACTAAATATAAAATCCAAAAGGGCCATTTTTAATCATTACATTTTAACATAATATAGGCTACCATTTTAGGATGTCCTAACAAAAATGAATAATCGGCCAGTTTAGTCCAAATAAATTTTGTTTTAGCAACTATAGTTCTAAAATATTTGTTTTTGACTTTTAAGGTCCCAAAATATTTTTTAGAGAATAATAAGGTTCCAAAATTTTCTTTTTAATTAAAGACAAGAAGAAAAAAATTATTACATTTGAAACAAAAAAAATAAAAATATTTAAACAAAAAGATAAAAATGTCCTCATATTTTATTTATTTATTTTTTAAAGTGTCCTCCTATTTAAAAAAATTTATCAGTGAGAATATCACAAGTCTTTGTCAATCTTCTTCTTCTCCAACTATCTGTATTAAGCATATTAAAAAGTTTTAGTTGTTAATTTATGTGTTATAAATTCTTATTTATTTACATTTTATGAACTAATAATAATAATATATGCATTGTAAATGGATAAAGATTGATTCAATATTCCTGAATTTGATGAGTTTAAACAGGATATGATATTGATGCAATTCATATTAATAGAGAACAATCACTTTAGTTTGCCGTTATTAATTAAAGTAGGAGCAAAAACTGATTTGAGGAAAAACGAAAAAAACATTGATTTAACTGATAAAATTGAGATAGAAAAACAAGGAAAAAAGGTTGAGATTGAAATTAGAAAGAAAGAAGGAAATGTTAAAAGAATAATTGAGTATGTCAGTGATGAAAAAATTGAATGGTTATTACAACAAGAATATGATGTACAAAAGAAACAAGTTGAAAATGTTGTAAATTCAAAGGAAGATGAGATTAATGTGGACATGGAACAGAAAATGAAGATTAACTGGAAAAGAAAAAGATTGACGAAGGACTTTTAATATTCTCACTATTTTCATAAAATTTTAATTTTTTAAATTTTAAATAGAAAGACATTTTCAAAAAAAAAATATGAAGATATTTTTAGCTTTTCGTTTAAATATTTTTTTACTATTATTTTCTTTCTTTATTTTGACATGTAATGCCTTTTTTATTCTTATTTTTAATCAAAAAATCATTATATTTTTAGAGTTTTTGACATAATCCGTAAAAAATGATTTTATTATTCTTTCAAAAAAAGTTTTGGGCCTTAAAACTTAAAAAAAATATTTTGGGACTAAGCTTACCAAAGTTAAATTTGTTTGGGACCAAAATCACCAATTATTTTATAAAAAAATCCTATAAATTTGTTGAAATTATAATTTTTTTTTGTTGATAAATAAAGGCTATACACATAGTTATATAAAATCATGAAAATTTAAGTCACTCTTCTTAGCATATGGAAGATGCAGCTTTGCTTTAAAGTTACTTTCCATTGCACCGTCTGTGGTCGGCGTTTTCTTCTTCATCTTATATATATATATATATATATGTATATTTATGGAGTAGCTAGCTAGCTGGAGTGCATATAAGACCTGACAGGAATTTTGCACAATGAAAACTTGATTAGGCTTTTGCTCTCGCCGCAACAGAAAGAAATAATTAATAACAAAGAAGAGGGATTTGATGGAATTCAGACAGCAAACTGTCAAAAATATATATATATATATCATAAACTTCTTCATCCTGATGATAGCTTTTAATAATACATAAGCAAGCATGCGCCTTTCTCTGCTGTGCCCACCATTGAGAGAGATTGAGCTTTTCATTAATGGAGAACAATCTTACATGCTACCCTTTTCATTTTACTATTCCTTTTTTCTAATACACACACATATATAAATATATATATATAAAAAAGTCATATGTTTTCTACAGGACATGAACATAATAATGATTAAGTTATCCCATGTTTAAATACAGTTTCCAAGTCATGATGCTATATATATATATATATATATATATATGTTCACTCTTTCTTGGTGGGGTGACCTTTAATTGTCATTTTTTCTCTGTCACTGATCTTAGAACAGAACAAAAAAATGAATAGAAGTCTTATCAAATTTGATCTGCTGTTTCTTCTTCTAGTTTTATGCATCTTGTCTTTGTCTTTCATTACAAACACAGCTGGGAAAAGCTCAAGCAAGCAAAAACCTCAAGGCCTTATTGGAGGAGTTGGAGTTGGAGTCGGAGGGATTATTGATATAGGAGTGCCACCAATACTAGACCCTGTAATTGGAGGTGTGGAGCAGTTGGTTTTCCGGGACCTGAGATTGGCTGTGGTTTATCCCATTATCCAGACTTTCAAGAACTTAATTGTGGGAGATCCATTAGGGATCACTAAGACATGGGTTGGTGCTGATATTTGTAGCTACAGAGGATTTTACTGTGAAAGTCCACCCGACAACAAATCTGCTCTTGCTCTTGCCTCAATTGATTTCAATGGTTTCCAATTAACAGCACCTTCCATTAATGGTTTCATCGACGCACTCCCTGATCTAGCCATTTTCCATGCAAATTCAAATAATTTTTCAGGGACCATTTCTCCAAACATCGCAAATCTTCCTTACTTGTACGAATTCGACATCAGTAACAATCAATTCTCAGGACCGTTTCCTACAGCAATATTATCCATGCCAACTCTGTCTTTCTTGGACATTCGTTTCAACTCTTTTTCAGGTACAATTCCACCTCAATTGTTCACAAAAGACGGTCTTGATGCACTCTTCATCAACAACAACAACTTTATGCAAAAACTCCCCGACAACATCATAGGAAAAAGTCGAATTCTTTACCTTACCTTAGCCAACAACAAATTCTTTGGTCCAATTCCTCGTGGCCTTTCAAAAGTGTTATTCAGCAGTCTTACAGAGATATTATTCCTTAACAATTTATTAACTGGTTGTATTCCCTACGAGCTAGGTTTGTTAAAAGAAGCTGTCGTGTTTGATGCTGGAGACAACATGCTAACCGGTCCAATACCTTACTCATTAGGTTGTCTCGAAAGAGTAGAAGTGCTGAATTTTGCAGGGAACCAATTGTACGGTATGGTACCAGAAGTGGTTTGTGCACTGGAAAATTTAGCCAATTTATCACTGTCTAGCAATTATTTTTCAACGGTCGGACCAATTTGTTTGCAGCTGATCAAGAAAGGAGTTCTTGATGTGAGGAACAATTGCATTCCTGGTTTACCATTCCAGAGATCAGTTATGGAGTGTGCAAGTTTCTTTGCTAGACAAAGGCGCTGCCCGTTTATGGGATCTTATACTTTCATCCCGTGTTGGCTTCCTAACTTCAAATCTCCTCCTTTATCTGCTTCTGATTTGGCACCTTCTCCTTTTTAGCAGCTGTTCAAAGATACATGTTGCATCAGAAATTTTTCAATCCAATTAATATCTATTCTGCTAATTCTTGATCAATCATGTTAAGATGATAAATTTAAGGTAGGTGAGAATTTACATCAATTTAATCCACACAAATTAGTGTCAATAATGCATTAGCATTTGCCAAATTACAATCCCATTGCATAGTGCTTCTAGTTTCTTGATATAAACTTTTGTGCTGATTTTAATTGCATAAATGCATTGGGAAACAGGAGTACCTCAAAGAACTATGCTCCACAAGAATTTAACTTGATTAGACAACACGGTGCCTACCCCATTAATTAGCTTTATTAGCATGGATGGAAAAAAGAAGGTTCCGGAAAATTCTAAAGATTCAACAACCCACTGCCCTGCTTTGTCTAGATGCAGAAAATGATCATTTTTAGAGGTGTTGATGAGCACAGATCCAACTCATCCATCATATATATATATATATATATAGTTCTTACTAAAGAAAAAGCGCACAAATGTTAGTGCTAACTGGCTGAAAAAAGAAAAGTGGAAGACTAACTTCTTGAATAGAAAGGAAATCTCTTATATATTTAGCACCAATGTTTTTCTCTCTTGGTGCTATCTGCCAAGAACACCAAAAGTGTGTGTTCTCTTTTATGTAGCATGCACTTTAGAGAAAGTTGCTCAATTATATATATAAATAATCAATAACCCAAGCATTATCATCTATTATATAGTAAGATTTACTATTTAATCTTTTTATATATATATTGTTAAAATGCCTTGAATTAGTTAAATATGTTACTTCTCTTTGGGATTAGTAAGTTAGTCAAATATTATAATATTTATTATTATAATATTTTATATTAGTCAAATATTATAATATCTATTATTAAATATTATAATATTTTATATTAGTCAAATATTATAATATTTGACTAATATAATATTTTATATTCTAGATCTATTTTATATTCAAAGGTGGCTGCCATCTTTCCTATAAATAGGTTCATTTGTAAAGCATTCGTTGTATTGTAGTCACCTACAACTACCTCTGTAATCTCTCTGAAAATCAGTAAAAGTTCCCCTCTCTTCTGTTAGGTGGACGTAGCCAACACACGTTAAATCTGTGTGTCGTTTCTTTACATTTCTGTTATCTTTCTCACATCCGTCATAACAAACTGGTATCAGAGCTCGGGTAATCGAGGTTTGTAATCTGGTGAGAAAGATGTCTGCGTTGACCGTAAAGATTGACAAATTCACGGGGAGGAACAACTTTAGTTTATGGCATATCAAGATGCGAGCTTTGTTGAAACAACAAGGCTTATGAATGTCATTATCAAAGGAAGTCAAGACTGACAATGCTGAGTTGGCTGCCTTGGAGGAGAAGACACATTCGACTATCATGTTGTGTCTTCCAGATGATGTCATCACTGAGGTCGCAGATGAAGAAACTGCCGCTGGTCTGTGGTTGAAGCTGGAAAGTATATACATGACAAAGTCTTTAACCAACAAGTTGCTTCTGAAGCAACGTCTGTTCGGTCTGCGAATGCAGGAAGGTACACCTCTTAGAGACCATCTGGATCAATTAAATACAATTATTTTAGAGTTGCGTAATATTGATGTTAATGTAGAGGATGAAGATGCTGCCTTAATTCTGTTGGTTTCACTACCATTGTCGTATGAGAATTTCGTACAATCTTTCGTTGTTGGGAAAGATACCGTGTCTCTGGAAGAGGTCAGGTCATCTCTCCATACCAGAGAGCTGCGCCATAAGGCGACTGGAGCAGGGACAGACAATCAGGCCGCTGGATTGATAGCCAGTGGAAGCAAGGGACATGGACAACTGAGCAAGAAGAAGCCGGGTTCCAAGGGTCCAAAAGCAACTGATGTTTGTAACTACTGCAAGGAGACAGGGCATTGGAAGAATGAATGCCCGAAGAAGAGAAAGCAATTGTTGGAGCAGAAAGGATCTGCTGCAGTAGCGGTGGATGGCACCGATTCCGAAGAGGGCATCTCTCTAGTTGCAGACGAACAGACGCATCATGCTGATGTGTGGGTCCTTGACTCTGGGGCGTCCTACCATATATGTCCAAGGAGAGAGGGGTTTTCAACCTATGAGCAGATAGACGGGAGAAATGTCTCTATGGCAAACAGCTCGGTATGCAAGGCGGATGGAATAGGCTCGATCAAGATTCGGACACATGATGGTAAATTCTGCACATTGCACAATGTCAGACATGTTCCACTAATGACGAAGAATCTGGTATCCCTGAGCTTGCTGGATAGTAAGGGGTTCAGCTTCAAGGGAGAATGTGGAGTTATACATGTCTACAAGGGCTCTAATGTGATACTTAAGGGCGTCAAACAGGGAACTTTGTATTTTTTGCAAGGTTCAACAGTTGCTGGTTCTGCAGCTGTTGCGTCATCTGAGGTTCACCGAGATAATTTGACCAAGTTATGGCATATGAGACTTGGTCACATGGGTGAAAGAGGGTTGCAGATTCTGTCAAAGAAAGATCTTCTTGGTGGTAAGAAGATCAAGAGGCTGCGAACTGATAATGGGCTGAAATTCTGTTCGTCTGAGTTCGATGTGTTTTGCAAGGATGAGAGAATTGCTCAACATCGCACAGTCAGGGATACACCACAGCAGAATGGTGCAGCTGAGCGCATGAACTAGACACTTCTGGAGAGAGCGAGGTGCATGCTCTCTAACGCTGGTCTAACTAGACGCTTCTGGGCAGAAGCAGTTACAACGGCATGCTACATAACAAATCAGGGACCATACACATGCATCAACTGTAAAACACCGTTTAAGGTGTGGACAGGGAAGCCTGCTGATTACTCAAATCTGAGAGTTTTTTGCTGTACAGCTTACTATCATGTCAATGAAGTAAGCTGGAGCCAAGGGCTAAAAGGGGAATATTCGTGGGCTATAGAGAAGGGGTGAAGAAAGTAGGCACGACTGACAACCCTGCTGACATGTTCACCAAGCCAGTTCCACAGAGCAAGTTCCAACACTGTTTGGACTTGCTAAATATTACAAGCTGTTAAATGGCAGAAGAGATGGGAGCAGATACATCTGGCACCAAGGAGGTGCATCTGGTAAATTGTGATAGAATTCAAGTCAAGGTGGAGATTTGTTAGAATGCTTTGAATTAGTCAAATATGTTACTTCTCCTTGGGATTAGGAAGTTAGTCAAATATAATATTTATTATTATAATATTTTATATTAGTCAAATATTATAATATTTGATTAATATAATATTTTATATTCTAGATCTATTTTATATTCAAATGTGGCTGTCATCTTTCCTATAAATAGGTTCATTTGAAAAGCATTCATTGTATTGTAGTCACCTACAACTACCTCTGTAATCTCTCTAAAAATCAGTAAAAGTTCTCTTCTCTTCTGTTAGGTGGACGTAGCCAACACATTGTTGGTGAACCACGTTAAATCTGTGTGTCGTTTCTTTACATTTCTGTTATCTTTCTCACATCCGTCATAACATATATTAAAAAAAATTGAATAAAGATGACATTTTTATAATTCATTTCGAGTTAGTAAATAGTTAAAAATATGATCAAAATTATGATATTTAATTCTATATTAAAAAGTTAAGTAAATATGTAATAATATATAAATATGGATATAAGATAATAGTATATATAAAAGAATGGTGTAGTAAAAAAAAGTGTTTCATTTTGAATTAAAAAAACATGGACTTTACTCCATTTTGTAAGCAAGAAAGTAGCCTAAATTTGTAGAAAAAGATGGTACAAGATTAAATTAGCATGTGTGGAAAGTAAAGAAGAGACCATACTTAGTGGTTACTGATAAAATATTTAAGTGAAAGTGACTTGAGTCTGATTGATCAGAAATGGAAGAAAAATTAGGTTTTATAATGAACAATCTTGTGGGCAATTTTGAGAGTGATGTTCCATTATTAATGTCCCCTTCTTTTGCCTTTGTCACTTGTATATATGCATGTATGTATTAGTTTCAATAATAAATATTTGTTTTTTTAAAAAAATGATTAATTTAAAATTTTGTTCAAAATTTAACCTCTAGCAATAAATTATAAGAACTTTATAATTCGATATCTTATGTATTATTAAATATGTGGTGATTTCAAATATTATTTATAAATGTTACCATAAAAAAATGTTTTTGGAATATAATTATATATATATATATTGTTCAGCTGGTCAATTGGGAGATTTTTTCTACCCAATAATTATAGGAATCCACTATGTATTATATATATATAAGGAATTAACCTTATTATGTGGATCAAAAGATTGACCAAGAACTACAACAATCCATGGTTGAGTTCACCTTTTCTATGTATTAATCTAACTACTACTAAAGAAACTGGATAAATTTATTACAACTACGGATGAAACAAAAACATTTTGAATATTTAAATCTAAAGAAATTAAAATATCTAAACAAGTTTTTAGTACATGAAGAATGAATCTTATCCAATACATTGGTAGTTACTACAAGATAATTTCTTCATAAAACTCTTCAGCTTCCCCTGCATGCATGTATATATATATTTTATCACGTAAGTAAGTAAAATATTCAGAAGATTATATGAAATTTGGTGAGATAAAGAAAAGAACTTACACAAAATCGAAATTTTCTTTTGATATTCTGTCCACAGCATGATGATCCAATATTATTATCATAATTTTCAGTATTAATGGTTTCGTATCTCCATTGCCTATTTGATCGAGGACGAAATAGTAAATTAATCTTTGGAAAAGATATTGATGACCATCTCCATTTCTGTTCATTAATTAAACCAAAAAATTTAAAAATAAAATCAATATATATAATATATATATATATAGGGATGATGATGAACACCTTGTTATTATATTTTTTTGTTGAGGTTTTTTTGGAGGTAGAAGAATTGTCAGCATTTCTCCTGAGTTTCTTTGTGTAGGCAAGAAGCTCTGCTCGCCGATCAAAGCCTCGTGGCGGTGGCGGTCTTTTCCGGCGAGACAAGATTGGGATTGGAATGGTTCTTCTCTTCTTAGCTGATGTTTCTTTTTCAACATACACTTTTATGATTACCTCTTTCATGTTTTTTCTTTTTCCTTTTCTTTTTTTTTTTTATTTTGGAAGGAAATGATAGTGAATTTGGCTTGTTAATTTTAACAATGTTTATATATTATTTGTGGGTTAAATCTTTTATTTATTACATTCTTAAATCTCAAAAAGAAAAAAAAAGAAATCTAACAAATATATATATATATATATATATATATATATATATATATATGTTCTGGATAATTTATTAATATCGTTAGGACAAGAGAAAATATAGCTACTATTTATTATATTCTTTTAATAACCGTGTATTGTTACCATTTTATATTGTAATAACAGTGTTCAAATAGCTGTTTAATTTGAATGGCTTTTTCAAAGTTAATTTTCAGTTTCTTATTTTAAATCAAATAAATAATGTTGACGGACTGAGCCCACTTTCTTATTTTAAATCAAATTCTTGGACTGATTTGGGCTCACAAATTTTGTTGGTTTTTTGGCTAAAACTGAAAAAACACTTTACAGTTGTCTGATTTGGGTAATACCAGAACACTTGTACAGCCTGATTGAAGGTGTCTTGCGAGTTTTGTCATGACAGCCTTTCTCATTGATCCACAATTTTATTTGAGTTAAATTGGATAAGAAATTTTTACCTCAAATTTTAAACAATTCTTGATATACCAATGCACTTTAAACAAAACAAATTTTCTTAGACCCAACCAGAAAGGAATGCTCCAGACATAATTTTAAGACGAGTCGCTATCTTTGAGTCACCGACGGGACCTTTTAAGAGAAAAAACGATTACGAATAAAAGGTTAGTACTTTATCCCCATTTCTTTTGGTCTTTAAAATTTCTTCTTTCTTCCATTAAATGAATACATTATTTTTTTTAGCAGTAATAATAATATTATTATGAGTTAAATCAAATGGTAATGATTGAAAAAGAAAGAAGAAAGATTTTGATAATTTTTATTAGTGAAAGATTCTCTGTCCACTAATGACAGATTAAACGGATAAAAGTATATTAAAATAATAATGTTTCATTTTGAATTATACCCGTGACGTAGACTTCACGTGTGTCTTTTCAAAAAAAAAAAAAAAAAAGAAAAAAAAGAAAAGGTTTTTGCAGCGGTACCTGCGAACTCGTAGTTGTATCTTACTACTTGGATTCTTCAAACCAGTCTTTGTTTCTTCATAATCATAAATACTTATATAATTAAAGCAATATTAAAAAATATAAAGGAGTTTTGTTGTAATTCCCTATTCCATTTCCATCTTCCTTGACCCTAGCTTCACGTGATTCTGACGCTTATCTTTTACAATAGAGTTCGTACTGCTGCTGCCATTTATATGATTTTGGCACTTAGTTCACTCTCTTCCTTTCTCCAAGAAGAAGAAGAACCCTAAACACTGATCATCACATTTTCCCTCAACATATATTATTAAAATGTAGGTCGGCCATAGAAAACAAGATTTCAACGGCCGGGCCATTTTTTTCCGACATCATGAGTGCATATTTACTGGAGACTACTTTTTATTTTGTTCTAGTTTTCTTTTTTTCGGCTGCTGCTTCGCATTCTAAGATTCATGATTCTCCCGATGCCTCTGCTCTGCTTGCATTCAAAGAAAAAGCTGATTTATGGAACAAGCTCGACCACTTCTTCTCTGCCAGCACCACCAGTGCGTTCTGTAAGTGGAAAGGAGTGCAATGCACAGAAGGTAATCGTAAAGTCGTCCGATTCGTTATCGAAAATGTATATCTCGGTGGGATTTTCGCTCCGAATACTCTGTCCAAACTTGACCAGTTACGAGTCCTGAGCCTTCAGAACAACTCACTCACCGGACCTTTACCCGATCTCTCCGGTTTATTTAATCTTAAAGTCCTCTTTCTTGACCATAATTTCTTCTCCGGATCTATTCCGCTTTCTTTGACAACAATTCATCGTTTGAAAACACTCGATCTCTCCTACAACAACTTAACCGGTCAGGTACCGGTATCGTTCAACAACCTTGACCGACTGTATTATCTCCGGTTAGATTCAAACAGATTCAACGGCTCTGTTCCGCCTCTAAATCAGTCCACTCTCGAAAGATTTAACATTTCCAATAACAATCTCGGCGGAGCGGTGCCTGTTACTCAAACACTGTTGCGGTTTAAGTCGTCTTCCTTTTCGTTGAACCCAGGACTTTGCGGTGAGATAGTACACAAAGAATGTCACGAAATGCGGCCCTTCTTTGGTCCGGGGATGCCGACTACAATCCCACCACCGCCGATGGTGCTTTCCCAGAATGCACACCACGTGTTTGATGAAAGTAATGATGGTCAGTTTAAGGAACAGAGCAAGGAAAAACATAAAAGTAGAGTACTGAAACTCATTATTGGGTTATCAATTAGCGGATTCGTTTTCATGGGTTCACTAATTTTCTTTACTTTAGCTACTATGAAGAAGAAGAACGAGGAGAAAATCAAGAACATCAGCAAGGCTCCTCCAAGTCCGAGACTAATTAACGATGGATTTGGAACAGGGAATGTGGAAGAAACAGTAATGAGGATTGAAGAAGAAAGTCAAGAACTGGAAGAGAAAGTGAAGCGGGTACAAGAAGATCTTCACATAGCGGGGATGGGAAAGAGTGGGAATTTGGTATTCTGTGCTGGTGAATCTCAGGTGTATTCGCTGGAACAGCTGATGCGAGCCTCCGCTGAGCTTCTAGGACGGGGCATTATGGGAACTACGTATAAGGCGGTGCTGGACAACCGTTTGATCGTATGCGTCAAGAGATTGGACGCTTCTAGATTATCTGGTAGTACAACCAAAGATGTATTCGATAGGCACATGGAATCAGTAGGTTGTCTCAGACACCCTAATTTGGTTCCTCTAAGAGCTTTTTTTCAGGCTAAAGAAGAAAGACTTGTGATCTATGATTACCAGCCCAATGGCAGCCTCTTCTCTCTCATTCACGGTAAGAGTTCTTACTTGTTGCTTTTTCCTGATAATAATAATGCCCTGTTTTTCAGATTGAATCTTGTTCTGGTTTTCTATTTTTGGGCCATGTTTTTGGTAATAATTCCTCTCTCTTTTGTAGCTGACATATATAAGATAAACAATTCAGAGAATCTAACAGCTGATCGCGGTTTTGGAATAATCCAAATTCACTCATTTCTTTACTAATACTTCCCTCAACCTCGTTTCTTTTCCTTTTCTGCAATTTATAATACTTGCAAGAATAAACTTAAGATTTTTTATTGTCAAATTTATAACTACGGGTCCCGCTGCCAATTTGATATTTTTGATTGTACAATGAAAAATCTCACATAAAAATAACAACATCCTTTGACTTGTCAAATTGCCACGTATGTGTGTATGCAGGATCCAAGTCAGCAAGGGCCAAGCCACTTCACTGGACATCATGCTTGAAGATAGCAGAAGACGTAGCTCAAGGTCTTTCTTACATTCACCAAGCATGGAGACTTATCCACGGCAACCTTAAATCCTCCAACATTCTCCTCGGCTCCGATTTCGAAGCTTGCCTCACCGACTACTGCCTATTAGCCATCGCCGATCCAGTTCTCGACGACAGCCCCGAATTTACAGCCTACCAAGCACCGGAAACTCGAAATCAAAACCACAACAATACTGCAAATACCACCACATCCAAGTCTGATGTTTATTCATTTGGGATTGTTCTGCTGGAGCTTCTTAGCGGGAAACATCCTTCACAGCATCCTCACCTAATGCCCGATGATATGATGAATTGGATGAGAATCAATAGGGACGCCGAAAATGGGGAAGAAGATGATAAACTGGAAATGATTCTTGAAGTGGCTATTGCTTGTAGCACAACTTCCCCAGAACAAAGGCCTACAATGTGGCAGGTTTTGAAAATGATACAGGAGATTAAAGAGGCTGTAACAATGGAGGAAAAATGATGATCAGAAAATTAGTTAAAGTTAGTTATTAGTATATATATATATATTACTGCTCCTATATAGTTTTGGTGGGGATTTATATATATATATATATTGGGGTGGTTGGCACAGTTCATAATAATGGCAGCTATATATATATAGTACCAGTAAATTATTTAATCAGCCATGAAGGAGGATGGCGCATTAT
Organism: Asclepias syriaca; assembly: GCA_027405835.1. Lineage (NCBI taxonomy): Eukaryota > Viridiplantae > Streptophyta > Magnoliopsida > Gentianales > Apocynaceae > Asclepias > Asclepias syriaca. The sequence continues at coordinate 21,304,636 of CM049934.1, forward strand.
TGCCTACCCGTTTTTTTAAGTAGGATTAAAGATTTTGCATTATTATGAGATATCCTTAACTTATTTTTATTAAACTATTTAATATTTAATTTTAAAACGATAAGTAAAAATTAATCTGGTCAACCTATGAAAACAATATTACCGTAATTAGAGGGTGTGGGCTGGACAATATACAAATATATGTTCCAAAGGCCCATTTCGATAGGCCCAAAGGCCGAGAGATGCTTAGAAATGAAAAAGTGACGGCAGGAAAGAGGAGAAGGAGAAGAAGAGTGGTTTCCGTAGAAATTACTAGAAAGATCTGGTTCGATCAGATTGCCACATTTTCTTCCTCTGTATTATGTTGTAATCCTGCTACTTTCATGTTCTTTACGAACTTCTGGAAACTGTTCTGCAATGAGGAATGTTCCGGACACTGACATGACTGAAGCTGATTCCGCCGCTTCTCCCGCGCCTCCGCCAGCGGCGGCGGCGGGTGTGGCAGGGTCGAGTTCCGCTCAAGAGGATTTTGTTAAATTGCTGGGGATTGCTCGCCAACTCATCAATGAACGCAAGCCTTCCCAAGCTCTCCAAGTGGTAATTCTTTTATGCCTCTCTTTTTTTCTAATGTTTTGTGTTTGTGTTTTGTTCGGGATAGCTGATAATTGCGCAATTCGCTATGGACTTATTCATTCCACCTACCAGCCGTTCCATTTCTAATTGTTACTTTTAATTATTGATTTTAGGAAAGGTTTTCTATGTAGTGATAGCACCTGACGTGAATTTTTCTGCATTTTTGCTTCCGGCTCATGAAAAAAAGGATTACTCTTATCTTGTCATATAAAAGTAGAACCATGAGATATCCCAACCAGTGACTGGGTGGTTATTATTTTAGAGATGGGATATGAAGGTTGAATGTCTAAGCACAGAATCTTGAAAATAAAATAGTGCATTGGGCGCTCTAATTGTGGCCCAAAAAGCAGAAGTGATAATCTTTTATAGAGATCAAACCTATAATAGAACCTTCCCAAATTTAGTTGTTCACCTTAACTATATCTGCATAGCTGAACCCCATGGTACATATGAATGAAGCGTGTGCAACTTTCCATTTTGTGAAGGTTTACTTACTGGGTTCTGTAAGTATGTGGCATTCTTTGGTTATTGATTTTTATTTTCTTTTTTTCTGTTGCTTTTCTTCTTTGTTTCCTCCCGCTGGTATTTGTGTGCCTTTTTCGACTTTCTAGTATGTTGTGCCTCCCGCTGGGATTATGCTATTTTGTTGACCTCAAAATCTTGGTATTGTTCATTTTTCACTGGGTACAATTGCCTGAAATCTTCATCCCTTGAATGGATAAGTGACCTCACTTGAATATTGTAATGTTGGTTATTTTCCAACTAGGCTGCCATATGGATGAATTTTTGCTTGCTCTATACAATTTTCAACTCAAATATGTAATTAAGCCTCATAATATATTATTCTGAATTGTTCTTGTTGGGACCAGCCTTTGATCTAGCCTACCTGTTACTTCTGCATGCTAAGGGTTGGGAGATTCTTTAAGGCATATTTTCAAAGTCTATAAATAACAGATCCATTTAGTTTTCCTGCTTCATGCTTGCTTTTTTCTACCATTCTTCACTGATTGTACGACATTTATTTCAATTGGATTTTGTTTTTGGGTTTCCAAACTCGTGACATTTTCTGTTTGCAAATAGGTGGTCACAGCAATGAGGATGCGAGGTGGGGAAGATGCTGTCGTTTATGCTCTTACTCGTGCTCAAGAGCTCTACAGGACCAAAATTCAAGAAAGTGCAGCAGCTGATGAACTTGCTTCCCTGTTTGCTGAGTGTGCAATTGTAGAAGCCATTCCATCACAATCAGAATCTTCTGATCATAGCATGGTGGAACAGCCTGCTGATGTTGATGTCCATAAGACTTCAATACTTGCTGAGTTGGGGCGGAAACAGGTTGTGTTGGATGCTTATGCTGATGGGAGTAGCTTTGTGTGCTTACAATGCGGGGGGCTTGTAAGCAATCATCGTAAGGAGGAGCATTTCACATTTTGGTGTTGCAAAATATGAGTTTACCGGATCCTCCATAAACATTTTTGTTCATCTAGAATACGCTTGTTACCTTTTCAGCTGCCCACTGTTAATAGTTTTGGACGCCTCTAGCTCGCAACGTATATTATTAGCCAAGGAAAATAATTATTAATTCAATGTGTTGAAGAATGCCCATTCCAGCATGTCAATGTAACTTTGTGTGTTTGTTATTTGCCAGAACACAAAGAGAATAATTAGTTGCGGGTGTTAAATTTCTTTGATTATGAGCCACCGAAATGTATAATCACGAGTATTCATACATGCCATCAACTTTGGTTTCGCTTGCTACAGGCTATTATTGTAAGAAAACTTTGCACCTAGACTCGGGCAGGTTGAATAATACGTCAATTCATGCAAGAGTGAACATCTTTCCTCATTCTTATAACAATCCCAATCTGTGTGGAAGAAATTAGGCCAAAATTTAGATAGGAAGGGTAATACAAATGTTCATTTGTCAATTTGAACATCTTTTACATCAAAACACAACTTGTACAAACACACGCACACAAACAAAGAAAGATAAAGAAAGAATGTTTTTATGAATCTCACTCTAATAAAAGAATACTGCTGTGTTCAATTCTTGGAACAAAATCACTATTTAAGCTCGAAAACAATATACAATACATACACGAACGAGCCAAACTCAAAAGTGCAAATCTAAAACCTATAAGAAACTTTTATTCATTTGTGTCAGTGGACTGGAACCGGAAAGAGAATAGTAGTCCCTCCAAGATTTCTGGTTTATTTGACAAAAGAGTTGGACATGCCATTTACAATGCATGCCTTGCAGCTCTGCCAGTCAACAAATACAAATTGTTGCTGTGAAGTATTCAATGGTGATCTGATGTACACTGCAGGTTCAAACGGTGCAGCCGGTGATTATCCAAACCTACATAACTCCCACTTTTTGAATAGACACCCTAAACACCAATTCATCCCGTACAACATTTTTCCCATTGGCCTTTTTAGAGAGCATCTGCAAGATTAAAATAATTGCCTTTCAGTTTGTCATCAAACAATGTCCTCCCCTTTTAACTAGAAGGGAAGTTTTTAACTTTAAAACCACATTTATTTGTCTATCATATTACGTAAAATCAGAAAGAATTAGTGTGGCCTATTAAGCAGAGGTTTCACCTGCAATTATTTCCATCCGCTTCCTTCTGCCAAGTATCGAGCTCTGAACTGAGTACTAGAAGAATATACAGTCTGTACTAGCCAGCTAAGTGTCCATTTCCAAGCAAGCTAGTGTCCATTTCTACCCATAATATCAGGTAGAGCCTGTGGACGAGGCCTTGCCCTCATGATAGTCTCATCGCTGTGTCTAATCCATTCAGAAAGTTTCCATGGTTTTTGCCACTTCCATTTAAATTGTAGTAGCCATTGATGGTGACTCCTTTTCCACCTCCATAACTTCCCACCTTGCCCTACGGCTGCTAATTTCTTCATGGATAGCTGTCCAAGTGGCATCATCTGAGCAACACAAGTGTAAGTTAAGCTTTGGTTTTATTTATCTTTTATGTCAAGAAAAAGGTCTAGTAAAAATCAACCTTTCGAGTTTGATCCATGAAAGCTGCTGATTCCCTGACTGAAGCATTAGCAATGCCTGCAGTATATTTTAGCTGTTTTTGTGCTGGCACAGGGATTGGAGAGAAGGGAGTGCTCATGTCATCTGCCAAGTGTTTATTAGAATTTCCCTGCTCATAAAAATAACAACCACGAAAATGCAAATCAACAAAATGAAAAAAAAAAAAAAAAAAGCCAAGTACAGGCATATGAAAGCTTACTGGGGGTGGAGTGGACAATCCATTGACTGCAGCTTGCTCTCTCAACCTGAGCTCCTTCTCAACTTCCCTTTTCCTCATTTCACTCTGCCGTAATAAGTGTAGAAGTTCTTTCAGTTGATCCTTCATTTCCTTCACTTCAATTTCCTTTTCCCATAGCTGGCACCTATTGAGAAAAATGCAAGACATCAGAAATCGATGTAAATGCTGCATTATGCAGGAGGATCTTCATTCGGAGTGGAATATCAAAAGGAAAGAAGAAACTTATGCATAGTATAGAAAATGTAAGGACCTTGAATCTGCAAGAGAATTGAACATGTATTGGAGCAAATTTTTAGCATCTCCCATGGAGCGTAGTTGATTCCAACGTCCACGACTAGTAAATGCACGCTCTCTTTCTTCTGCTTCTGAAAGCTGTGAAGCCATTGCAACAAGTGAGTTTGATGAGATGCTCAGCATATTCTCAAGAGACGCAATCCTTGCCATTCTTGCAGTTGGTGACATTGAAGCCGCTCTGACCAGATAATAAATAAATAAGTTTACCTCTCAAAAAAAGTCTAAACACATCTAATTCAAATGTCATATACCAAACTCCCCACCTGGAAAAGCCATTTTTCTGTCTTGGAGGGCTGAGACCTTTTAAAGCAAATTCATCTACTTGTCTCAAAACAGCCAACTCTTCTGCCAATGCAGCTCGCCTGCATATGAGAAAACAAGCCAAGACAAAAATCAACTTACTTTCTTTAGCTCTTTGGATACTTAAACAACAGTGTGTCTGAACAACTACATACACTTGACTTTGCTTCTCATACTCGTATCGAACTTCATGAATATGCACCATGACCTCAAGCTCATGATCAAGCCAACGTTGCAAGGACTTCTCATTACCCTGTATATCCAATTCAGTTAATCCGGCTTTCTTTAGACAGTTTACGAGGCAAGAAAGGATAAAAAAAAAAAAACATTTCCATGAGGAATGCAGATAGTTTACCTGTCCATTTATTCCATTTACATTGCTGCTTACTGCAAGGAAAAAGGGGAAACAAAAAAAAAAAAAGACATAGCAGTAATAAGAAAGAGTACTTTCTGCAAATTTAGCATATTGAAGAGAAGACACTCTCATCTATAAGAAACAACTTGACTGCTAGTCCATTTATTCATACTACATTTTTAATTTTCAGATCTGAAAATGGAGAGAAAAAAGGTAAAGGAAGGAGGGGAAAATGATTCACACCAGAGTTCTCTCGGACTGAAGATTTACGTGCTTCTAGCAATTCTTTAAGCCTCTTAGTTGCCATTGCAGCCTCTTCTGTTTTCCTTTGAAGAACCTAAAACCAATTCATGTCATAAGAACAGATGATCTCTTCAATCTAGATACCCAATAGGTTATGAAAATAAGCGTTCCTCATACATGATTCATATTTCCAGAACAGGGTAAGTGCAGACACGGGGATATTATAACATGATAAAAACCAGTTTCAAATAGGGGAATTACTTGAAATCTTAATCCGATCTATAAATATCAGTTTCTTCAGTTAACATTTTTGCATTCTGATACAACCTTTCTCCTCATTACCAGAATCATATTTATATTCTTCCATATACAAATTAATTCTATCCTAAAGAGCATTTATAGAATGCAGTGATATAAAAAATTATTACCATCTTCTGGCGTTGATTTAGAGCTTGAAGCTTATGCCTCTCATACTCATTTCTTCTCCCCTCCTTCTTCAGCTGTAGAATTACCAGAAATAGCATGTAAGAAAAGATAGTAAAATACATAATCCACTATAGTCTTAAGCACGGAAGAAAAGACTCTTAAAGCTGGCCATTGTAACTGCAATTATCAAAGCAGTGTTAACAGTAGCAGTGAGTGGTACCTGCAGCAACTCTTTCTCTCGAGATACCTTCCACTGCCGAAATTGTTCGGCCTCTTGCTTAATTTTGTGTTGTAATTGTACCTAAAGTTCCAGCAACATTAGTTGTGCTTACTTTGCATAGAACAGTTAATAACAGTGAACTTAAAAGGGAAAATGTGGAAGCCTACCTTCTGTGCCTTAATAAATTGTATTTCGTCTTGTAGCCTTTTAGCTGCTTCATCACTTTTTTGCTTTTGCTTCAAAAGCTGAACTTGGCTTTCTTGTTTCTTCTTTAGATCTTGTATCTGATGTCAAACATTTTATAATTTAGATTAAAACAGAAAATAATGTAGCTTCATGATTCACAAGAAAATGACATCTAGGACCTGAGCTTCTAGGGATTTAAGCTTCTGGGAATGCATATCTTGCAATTTTTGAGCTTGTCCATCAGAGTTGGCAGCAAGGTTTTCAACTTCTGCCAGTAATCTATCCCTTTCTTTCTGCAAGTGTGAAACAGAAAAAATCAAGTTTTCTGTAATATAGAGAGCAACGAGTGAATGAATTTAATAGGCAAATTTTTTACCTGCACAGTTCTTTTCTCCTCCTCAAGTTCCAAAATCTTTTTCCCGAAATGCTGTTTAAGAGTTAAGGCATCGCATCCTCCAAAGAGCTTCATCTCTGACTGCAAAAGCCATATAAAAATTATCAAAAGCTCTCATTTCTATATGTCCTACTGACTACTGCCGATTTGTAACAGCCAACCTCTAAATGCTGGCTGATATGGAAATTCTAAGATTACATAATTGATTTGAAACTTGGAATACCTCCTTTTCCTCTAAACGCTTATTCAACTCATGCAACTCCTTGTCCATAGAATCTTGAAGAAGTGTATGCTCCCACTCCTTTGCTGCTTCCTCATCGATATCTGTAGACTCACCTGCCAGTATTAAAAAATGAGAGCCAGAAAGAAATTAGCGGAATATTGATGTCTGTGCTTTTACAGTTAATCATACCACTTTCACTCATTTGATAATCAGATGACTCCATACTATGCAATCCCCTCTTCAGCCCTTCACTTTTTAAAGAGAAGGAAGCTCCAATCTGATAACACAGCAGCACATTTATTAGCAAAGTTAAAAGGATTGATTGTTTACAATAATTATCAATAAGTATTTTGATATATATATATATATATATATATATAATATATATAATATATGGAAGCAGAGGAGGAACGAAAGGAACGAGGAGAGGAAGGGAAAAGCATGAATTTAAGCCGGGGCTCAAACATGAAACCTCTGTCACTAAAGAAGAAAGATCAAAGAAAGTACTAACAAAAGCATGTAATATCAATAATTGCTTACTTTAGCATTCACTTCAGATTGCTCAGTTCCAGTGCATCTGTTGCGATATTCATGCAGTTCACGAGAAAGCTCCTCATTATTAGCTTCAAGCCAAGTAATTCTTTCCTTGAGAACCTACAACAATTATTCATGATTAAGATTTTGGGAGGTGACAATCTAACTCAATTTAACAAAACAAACCTAGTAGACTGAAATACTTGGATGTAGATATAAACTTTAAATACCTGAACTTCATCAGGAGATGTTCGTCCACCTCCACGGGCACAAAGTTCAGCCTGCAAAAGTTCTAGTTGTTGCCGCATCTTCAACATCTCACTTGAAACAGGATCTCTGTTAATCTGTCAAGTAGATATCCAAAACCCATTAGCAGAAGCCCTTTTTCTTAAAAGAAAAAAAAATGCACATATGTGCACCAATGATTCACATGAGAAAAGTTGTTCCCAAAACTTACTACTGGCTTATTCTGGATATTCCGAGCTCGATTTGCATACTTCAGAGTGTTAAGAGTTTCTTCAGCATTTATATCCGCAGGGCTAATGCAGGCTGTAACAAGAAATGAATGAAAAATACATATGCTTTAAGCATAGATCTTGAGGATAATATTCAGTAAAAGCCTCTTTACGAGCATGACATTATACTAAAAAGAGAGTACAAGTTATGTAAAAGAAGGGAAATAAAAAGATCAGATATCACATTTAAATATATATATGTTTAAAAGGAGAGGAAACTACCTATCATGACAGTTCTGCTATTGCCACCAAGAGAATCCTGCCAAAGTTCAAAATCAGACCGGATATGGAAAGAGAAGAAATAACATCCATGAGAAGCCTTTTGGTGATGTTTAGCCAATTCACTGGTAGAGCATAACTTAATTTTTAACTTCAAATTTAACCAGTAAAGACTCATTAATGGTTATATGTTTACATGTGCACAGTTCATTGGTCACGTTATTAGAGCAATTTTACAGATTATATAGATAAAAGATATTACCAGTATCCATAGAAGCAGATTAGATGTAAGAATGTCATACCTGCAATAGGCGAGTAAGTTTACTGTCACGATACGGAACGTGAACACCTTCTTTTCGCTTTTTCTCATCTCCAAGAGCACTAATAACGTTACCAAGAGCAAGAAGGCCCTTGTTAATGTGAACTCCTGTTCAATAAATGAATGTCTTAAGCAACTTCATTCTGGAAAAGGTGTCCTTAAATATATCATTTCCAAAGTGTTTTACCAACCTTCTTTAAAACGAAGACCATCAGAGCCTGTTCTTTTGGCACGTTCTGATCCAGCTAGGTCCACCAGATGTAATTTTGCACAGAGATATTCTTCACTTATAAACTCATTTGTCATGCCATTACTTGCACCATTATTCTTACGCATCTGTTCCACAGTGATCGTGAAGATGGCATGAGAGCGACTGCAAAAGGGAGAAAGAAAAGAAATAAGAAATGAACCTATGTTCCATATAAACCGGTCCTAAGTTTCATCCAGTCAGGTTAAGGACATCTAAATAGTCGTTTTGCCACAAATCAGATTGACATAAGTAATATACCTTGATTGATTGTTCATGTTTGTACTCCCTGTTGCCCTGCACAGTGATCCTTCCTCAAGGCAGTCAGCCATCTCTTTCAGTGATTGGACACTTCGTTCAGTGGATCCCGCCAATGTGATAACACCGTTAGATGTCTCACGAATCTGTATTGGAGGTCTACCTGGGACTGCTACCTTCCCTGCATGCCCATTAATAGTTTCTGATTTGTTGACAGCAGCAGGATCTAACAAGTCTCTCACTTCTTCTTTGTGTATCTATTCAAGAGAATTCATGTTTAGGCACCAACATTAGAGTTAATATTAGATAAATTTGTAAATGGGATAAGCTAATACAGGAATACAGGTTTACTGTTCTACAATAGAATGATATCTTTGACAAAAAGGATAAAAAAGATTATTAGAGTGAAACCAGTAACAGAGATCTCTCCACAAAATCCTCAATACCTCATTGAACAGTAAAAAATTGTGTATAATATATATATATATATATATATATATATATTCTGTTTGAAACTAGAGAATTCCATCCATGTAACATTAGCTGCTTAAACAACTAGGTGTTTAGTTGTCGGAAGACCATCCATGTAAGTTAAAGAAAGAAGGGGAAAAAGAGAAAGAAATTGGATGCTTAGATTAACAATGAATGAAAACACTCATTTACTTATAAATCATTGTAAAGTTTCAATCTTTTTTCAACATCGAGGAATCAATTATTAAAAAAATAAATCAAATCAAATAAAGAGTAAAAGAAAGAAAAGGGTAGACCTCAATAAAGGAGACATGCAATTGAAATTCTGTTTGATGCTTCAAAGTTTCAATCTTGTTGAACAAGGAATTCATAACTTGAGGTATTAATCCAGATTGGAAACCATCTCTGAAACTTGTGCCCATGGTATATGTTTTGCCTGATCCTGTCTGCAATATAAAATTACTCCATTAAATTGATGAAAAAGTGCTTATGTCCCCTTGATAAGGATGAAAAGGAAACATTTTTAAAGAACATTTACCTGACCATATGCCAGAACAGTGGCATTATATCCTTGAAACAAGCCATCAACAAGGGGTGCGACGCACTCTTCAAACATCCCAGAAGAGGGAGAGGCTGTGCTTCCATAAACATGATCAAAAGTAAATGAATGTGTACCAATTTGTACCTGTGGAATTACCAGAACTAGTTTTAGAAACATACCAAATTATTAGAACTACTTTTGAGTTCATATGCATTAATAACTAATATCTTACACCAGACCCATGCCGGAAAGTCAAATCAAAGGGGAAAAAAATTAATACATATATACATGTAAACAAAAATTGCAAAACAGATATTTATTTTTTAAAAAAGAAAAATGTAAAGAAAACAAGAATGATTAAAAAGGCATTGATAGTCATGCAGGCAATTGAGTGGGTGTAGATTTCTTTGACCCAAATATACATAGGTAGACAAGAGATGATAATGGAGAATTATGAGGCCATGAGAAGCCATAGCAACATAAAGTAGCTAACTAGCATTGCAAAGTAAAGAAATTTAAGTGAGAATTATTGTCCTTAGAAAAAGAGGAAAAAAAAAAAGAAAAGAAGAAGGCTCTGGAGAAGGAAAGTAAAAAGTGCTTGGCATTCATTACAGTAATTTCAATACGGACATTGCCTGGCTGGAGGGTATGGATTACAAGAACAACTGGCAATGACGGTAAAAGTAGCCAAAGAACAGAGAGGAAGCAAAGTTTCAAGAAAAAGAAAAGAAATTAGATCTGAATTAAGCATAGAGGACACCTACCCGACCTTCATTTCAGTTATTTAGACATAAAATTTACATCTTTAGGACATGCAAATTCAAGAAACCAGTTTCTTGACTCCTCTGATCGTTCAAGCTTTCTGACTAGGGCATACCGAACCATAAATTCACCATTTTTTTTCTTTTAAAATTTTTTTTAAAAAAAAGAAACACACACATTTGCCGCAAATGCAAGAAGGAACTCAAACTTCGCAATGACCACCAACTAAATCAAGGAAGAATCTTTGGTGCAGCAAAACAGGATCATTAATGCAATCTCATACCCAGAAATTCAGATCGTCGGAAGACAATGAATGACTCGGAGGGTAACATGCAGAAGACCATAATTCTTACCTACCCCCCGGCCTAGAAAAAAGGAAGAAAAAAAAATCCCATCATCACATTGAGATCTAGAACTCAAAAGAAAAAGATACCGTCTTTTGATTTAAAAAAGAAAGGATGATCCAAATGCAATTTCATCAAGAATCGCAGTGAATTCTTGAATATCGGAACCAGAATTCACTGAAGAGAGAAAGAGAAAAGGAGAGAGAGAGAGAAGCCATGAATCACATTACTAGTATAACTGTACCTGAGGCTTTCCAGGGACCACAGTGACACAATCTTTACAGCCCTGAAGTCTCTCATCTCCAATTAGTGGCCTAATATGAACTGCCACTTTCACACAACAATCCTTATCTTCCCCAGAAGGAGAAGAACAAACAACACCACCACCACCAGCTTCCATAGCTAAGTAACACTTTGAACTAATAAATAACAGTGGAAAGAAAAAGAAAGAGAAAAAGGAAAATTTGGAAGTGAAATGAATGTTTTTTTCTGAGTCTTGGATTTTTTTTTTTTTTCTCACTTAGCTTCTGAGAGAATTGAAGAAAACTGGACCAGAGAAAGTGATGCAGCAACTACAGAAGAGAAATTGTTCTTCACAAGAACACAAAACCAAACAACTAAATAAAGATATACTTATCAATAATCCTTAGACCCAAACAAAAAACAAAATATAATCTTTATTGTTAAAAAATAAAAATTAAATTAAAAAAAAATTGAAAGAAGGGTAGTTGAGGGAATAGAAGAAACAGCATTTGGGATTCCTATATGGTTAGTGTAACTGCTAGGACAGCAACAACAACAACCACTTTGATGATTTCTTTTCTTTCTGGGACTTGTGCTTTTCTTTTTCTTTTTTCTTATATAATTCTTGTTCTTGGTCTTCTTCTTCTTCTCTCTAATTCTAAGGCGCGCTGCACTGTACTGCACACTTCTCCTGACGGCTAATTAGTCATTTTTGCAGTATATAATAAAAAAACTTACATCACACTCTTTCCATATTTGCCCCTCATAGCTTCTCAACGGCTTTTCTTCTTTTTCTTCCAAATACGGTTTGTTCTTTGTCTTCTGTCCCCGTTTTAGCTCTTTTTCATTTTGACTTTTTTACCCTTCAACTCATTTGCTATTAATACTAATAATTCAACATTCAGTACGTATATTATATAACTCTTTTTTCTTTTTTCTAAATATTTTGTTGGCAAAGGGGCCTATCTGAAAATAAAAATAGTCAACAATGTCAAATATCACAGGCTTCTATTTTTATGTTTTTTTTTTTTTTTAAATGTTTATACAACCTGATTTTTCATATGAACAAACAATGATATTTAATATATAGGTTATAAATTTATTAGCTTTAAATTTTACACAATTCACTAAAAAGATTATAAATTTAATATTTATTATTAATGCATGTGGAAATAAATAATGAGTCAGAAAATATTAAAATTATATTAACATAAGAGATAAAGAAATAATGATCATTTTATCTTAAATTTTTAATTTTTGAAATGTCAGTTTTAAATCTAATTTGTAAAGAATGTTCAATTTTATCTTCTTTTTTTTAACTTTAATTTAATTTATCTTAAATACATAAATATTTTTTAAACATTACTTAAAAAACAAAAAAAAAGACTTAAATATAACTAAATATATATATTTCTTAATATCATTATTGTCGTAATCTAAATTTTTAGTTTGCATGTCATTATAAGTTTGGTAGCACAATTATTAATTATTTATATATCTTATACTTATATGTGTTGAGGTATTATAACAAAATTAAAAATAAAATAAAGAGTTAGGTAAAATATTGAATACTCAAAATTATAAATTTTATTCTAAAATGAACAAAACTTATTAATAATACGGTAATTAAATAATAGCTGTTAATGTCTTAACAATTTTTTCCACTCATTCAATTTTATAAGCTGTATAAATAAATATATAATTATAATAATACGAAACCTTAAGTGGTGGGGGTGAGGGATGCTTTCCATTAGACCAAAGTCATCGAAAATAAAAAAGGTTTTGCAAAAACAGCGCAAAACCACGTGATACAGAATCCGTTCACGATTTACGGAAGAAGAAGTGAAAGAGAAATAGTTGTTTTCAGCACGAGGATGGTTGCCCACCCCCTTTTCTTTTATTTTATTTCTCTACCACACAACTAGAGAGATAATTTTAATCTTAATACTGAAAATTATATTTTATATGTCACACTATAATTTGATATATTTTTCTAAAATATTTTTTTAAAAGTATATTATTAATAAAAAAATGTATAAAAGTTATAATAATAGATTTTATTGAATAAGAATTAAAATTTACAAATGAAACCAAATAAAATTAGAAAAAATGAAATTAAGTAGGAAACTATCTACCATCCATAAACGTAGAAACGGTAAAATTGGAGAAAGAATCAAAGGAGGGGGTAACGTACGTACTTGATAAAGAAGGGGGAGCTGTGTATATATATATGTATATACATTGAAGAAAAAAAATCATTGGGTACTTGGGGTGTTAGTTATTGCTTTCAAGGCTTTTACCGATGTTTTTAATCCTATTCCCTTACTGCAAGGAACGGAATGATCTCTTTCTTTAATTTATTATTCTTTACATTAGCGTGTATATATATATATATATATATATATATATATATATATATATATATGTATGCACATGGTTTCGCAATCTATATATGCTGTATTATCAAGCTAAAAGGGCCAAGTTGTCATTGATTGTTCCCTTTCATTTTACAAAACCCTAATCTTTCAAAAAAAAAAAAGTATCTAAGAGGAGACAAGGGGTATTTTCTTATATATCCATCTTGACAAAATAGGAAATTTTATTGTGAATATTATACAAGATTACAAGTTAAATCTTCTAAGTAAATTTAGAATATATAATTAAAATAGAAGTTAATTTAAGTCAAGCGATATTGTTAGAATGATAAACACATTTATTTATGACTAAAAGATAATAAATTCGAAAATAGTCGTCACATAAAATTAATTATTTATTATGTGTTGTAAATAATATTTAATAAATATACAAATTTTATGAAAAATAAATAAAAATATTAAATTTTAAAGTATAAGTGAGCTAATATAAAGTTTTTTTAGACTTTACATTTTTAAATCATTAAAAAAAAAATAGAATACAATAATAAAGGAAAAGACGAGTAAAGGAAAGGAAGAAAGGGACAGTTGAGGGGTGGAAGTGGCAAAATTGGGAAACAAAGAAAGTAAAGGGAGAGAGAGAGAGAGAGGCCCACATAATTTAGACATAGCCAGCTGGTGGTCTCCTACCTCACATGGCCTTTCTAGTCTCCTGTACCCCACCCTTCCTTCAGTCAGAACTCCAGGCTCCTCTTCCTCCTCAAATTACCGGATCCGGTCCCCACTTCACAAAACCTTTCCCACATTTTTGTGGCACTTTTTTATTATTATTTTATTTCACTTTACAAATTTTAATAATAATTAAAATTTCAACTTTTCATTTTATATATCTTTCAATACAATATAAATTTATAAAATTTTACAACTTTTAATTCTGATATATATATATATATATATATAAATAGTAATGTAGTGAAAAAGTGAAACAGTAAAATTCTAATTGACTGAATTATTCTTCTTCTGATTTGATGCCTTTTTTCTGCACTAATCTAATCTCACCTAATTAATTAAATAAACCTTTTTTTTTCCTGTTCTCCCTTTTACTGCACTCTTCCTTTTTTTTTTTTTTCCTGTTCTTCCTTCGTCTTTCGAACATGCACACATTCCTTGTCTGTTTCCGTAGTGGCTGCGTAACGCTGAATATTAACTATATATATATATATATATATATAAACGTGCAATTCATATTTATATATTCATTTTTTTAATTAAAAAAAAAATACAGCTTCAAGCATCTCAGTGTGTACATATACTATAAAAATACAGGAAGGAAGAAGGATGTACGGGGAAATGAATCATAAGTGGGATAAGGAAAGGTTGGTTGGTTGTTCGGGTTGGCTGGACAAGAAGATGAAGTTTCTTTCTTTCTTCGTCAATTACTCAATACATACACACATATATATATATATATATATATATGTAAGGTTGTTTGTTGGATAGACATATCTTTTTACTAAGCTACAAAAATCCAACAATGTATATCCAAACCTCTATTTTGGATACAGTCCATTTATAACTTAATCAGCAGCTGTAATGCTGTCAAGTCTACAAAATACATTATTCTAATTTGAGTTATGTATATATATATAATATATATATATATATATATAGTTACTGTTATGATGAAAATGCGAGAAAGAGAATGGATACAATCAAAACTTGGAATTCAAATAAACATTGAAGAGTTTGTTTCTCTAAGTCACAGGGGAAATATAAATATAGTTTTTTTATTTGGAAGTGGTAGACTATAAGTTAAGCAAATTGCCCCCACAAACGGACCAAAATTCCCTTGTTTTCTCAACTCCTTCATTCACAAGGGAAGAAGAAAGAAAACATCTCAACCCTCACATTTCCTTTTCCAAAACCTAACTCTCCTCCATTCATTGGTTTCTCCAAATTCAAAATCCAAATTCCAAAATCCTACCGTTAGATAGCTTGGCTGCAAACCAAGTAACCCCTAAATCTTGGGTCCTACATTTATGTTCTTAAAATCTTGTCCTCTTTCAACCCACCCTTCAAGTTTTGTTCACATTTTCATATATATATATATATATATATATATATATATATATGTCCTTTTTCTTGTTAGGTAACTTTTATTATTATTCCTAGCTCTCACCATCCACTTAAAAGTGGGAAGGTTAAGAAAAATAATTGTTGTAACACGTGTAAAATATCTAAAAACATATATAAATTTTATGAATATATAAGATAATAACAAAGATTCGAAAATATTAAGAATGGGAATTCAAACTATATGCGTGTATAGAATAACAAGCAGCTCAATTATGTTGCTTTTTTCTAGCAATATCCAGTTAGAAAGCATTAAAGCATAAAAGAAGTTCGAGGTTGGGGTAGTTGCTGGACATATTAATATTAGGTTTCTTGAACCTTACAAACATGTATATATATATATATAAATATATAAGAATAATATTCTTTCTAAAATTAGTATATATAACTATTATTCTTCTTAACAAGTTTAAAAGTCAAGATATTGTGCCTAACTACAACTATTACTATTACATATAATGCATCTACCTACAAGTATAATTGTGACAAGCAACAATTCAAGACTAGAATAGAATTGTATCTAAAGTTTTAGGTCATTTTATGAAAGCCATTTATTAAAATTCAAATTATATTATACACTTTACTTAAAATTATAATCAGATTTATATTAACTAGCTAGCAAGATGGCCGGTGGATGCTAGCTAGCTAGCAAGTGTATGTGAACTTTGGAAGGGAATCGATATATATACATCCAACCATGCATGAGAATTCCAGATGAGAAGGTTCTTTACTGAATCCCCAAGGGTCCTTTAAATTTGCAGCTTTTTTTCTTCTTTACCAAAACTTTGAGGCTTTCTTCTTTTTAATCTTAGTTGGCACACTTAGAGAGAGAAAGAGATGTTTTAAATAATTTTTACAGCTTTCGGTGTTCAAAAGCCAATACAAAACTCTATCAACCAATAGTACACACAATATGGACAAAACAAACCACATGATTTGATGACATATATGAAGTCTTTTTATTTACCAATGAATTCCACTTTTTAGGCCAAACATATATATATATATATACACGTACACATCGATATATGTAGAGAGAGAAATATATAGAGATCTCATGGATCATCATCATCACTACTTGTGCACTTTGTTTGCCATATAACCTTTTTAAAAAAAAAATTCTTTTTAAAGATAGTTGTTATACATCCTTCCATTCATTAAATTTGTATTTACATATATATTGGTTTAAATTTAAAATCAAATAATAATTTATTATTTATAATAAAAAAACTCACTAAACTTGATCTAAAAAATCATTTACAGTAATTATGGTGACATTTGGAAAAAAAAAGAAAAGGAAAAAATTCCCTTTCCCTTTTGTTCATATTGCATGTGGAACTTTGTATCACATGCTCCCACTACCTTTCCATCCCAACGTAACATATTCTTATCCTTTCTTTCCTTTTCTTTTTTCTTTCTTTCTTTTCTTGCCCGAATCTCATCTATTTCGTCTTAATACCTATATATATATATATATATATATATATATATATATATATATATATCTTTTGATTGATTATCAACAAATGAAGAAATCATTAGTAACATAATTAAACTAAGATTTTCTTTCGGTCCAAAATGCAGAGTGCACTCAATTCTTTTGTACAAATACATGGCCGGCTATTAGAAATGTGACTTAATCCGATGTGGGATTCCCTTGTGAGCCATAATCATACCACTGTGGCCCTATTTGTTCACTCAAAGTGCTTGTGCAATCCAGCCATCCATCACCAACATATATATATATATATATATATATATATATATTGTCTTTCTTGCAATGCTTTTCTCTTCTTATGAAAAAAAGAAAAAAAAAAAAAAACTGGAGACATATCATGTGCTTTCGCTCTAATATTTTCATCATCACGGATCATACATATACAGTGCCACGCAACAGTATTTCTCCTCCTTTTCATGGGCTGAATGGCTATGGAAAAAATACCCAAGAAAACCAGACCAATTAGGAACAGTGTTCATGGTTGGGCTCTAAGTTTTTCTACAGATTGGCAGTCACTGTACGTACTAATATATAATAATAATATATAAAATTAAATTTAAATACTCATGTGTAATAATATATCAAATATTCTTTTAATACAATAACATCAAAATTACATAAGAATTTTTATTTTGTGGTCAAATATAAAGGAAATTTTAAAAACGAATATTTTAGAGTACGGTTATACAATTTATAGTAGAATTTGACAAAATGACAAATTTCACTTTCATTATATATATATTTTCCTTAAAAGGGGAATTTATATTTATATGAAAATATATTTTCATATAAATTGGAAGTGTCGGCTGAAGTGAATGAGATTTATCAATGTAGTTTAAGCCCAAAAGGAAGGCCCATCTCCAAATGAACCATGCAGTGGACAAAAATACTTCTGGATAATAAAAATATAATTTACTAATATTAAAAAAAATTATTTTATTAGTTTTTATTGTTTTTTAAATTTTGTTATTATATATATATATATTTTTTGAAATTTTCTACTTACGCACTATTATTATATTTTTAATAAATTAATTAAATAATTTTTTATTCTTTAAAATATATTTATCATGTTGTGTATATATATATATATATATATATATTTTTTTTTTTTTGTATAAGAATTTGAAACGGATTGTAGAATTTTAAGTAGAAGCTTCTAACGCGTAAGATGAGCTTAGCTGTGAAAAATACTGTGGGGAAGAATTACCAATAAGAGCGTTGGAAAGCCCGGGCGCGTGGTTGTGAAAAGCAAAGAGAAAAAGTAGGAGAAGTGAATAAGCAAAAAAAAAAAAAAGAAAATGTCCGGTGGAATTGCCAGAGGTCGTCTCGCTGAGGAGCGGAAAGCATGGAGGAAAAATCACCCGCATGTACGTATCTCTCCTACTTCTCTATTTTTTTGGATTTGGATTTGGATTTTTTGTTTTTTGTTTTTTTTTTTTGGGTTGTTTATATTCCTCTGTTGGAATTGGATTTTGATGTGAGTTCTGTGCTGATAGGGTTTTGTGGCGAAGCCGGAGACGGGTCCAGATGGGTCTGTGAATTTGATGGCTTGGCATTGCATCATACCCGGCAAACCTGGGGTAAGTTTATTTTTTAGTGTTTAATTCTGTTCTTCTTCAATGTCAAGATTCAAGAACAAAAATTTCGAGAAGGGGAGGTGGAAAAATCATTTCTTTTTTATGTGTGTGCTTACGTGGTGAATATTACCTGCATGTTCTTTTGTTCCAAGAATTCAAATTTTTGCCTTTTGTGTTTAAATACTTTTTTTTTTTTTTTCTATTTTTTTTGTTTCCATGTTCTGGTTGTGTTGTTAATTTAAGGGAAACTGTTTCTGGTAGAGTTAAGAATTTCAGTACAGTTTATTTATTTATTGTTTTTAAGGAAATGTGACTTTCCAGTACTATAATAAATCTGCTTAAACAGCATAGATTACATCTCGAGGAAAGTTTGAGAACCACTCCATTGGAGCATTAGTTTTAGCTCCTATTATCGCTGAGAGATGCGCAGGAATGCTTCCCTGGCCTTTAACAAGGCTGAGCGGAAAGGAGAAAAGCATGCTATAGGTCTTTTATAAGAATTATGGTATGGCCCTAGCAGGAGAGTCTTCTTCTGGAGATTTTAGTCTCTTGTTTACATTGAGACAGTTACCCTGAAGGACGGACAATGTGCTTGCATCCATTCATGTTGGTATATCTAAGAGACTAAGACAATATAGCAAGCCTTGGGTTTTCACAAAGGCAACATTGGTGGAATATGGAACTCTAGCTGCTATAGCCCAGCATATTTTCCCAGCCGAGTTGTGTAGAATAACTCCTACTGCTGATACTGTGGAATTCAGTACAGGTTTTAATGTTGCCTACATGTCAGCTGATGTGTGTTTTGCAGATTAAATTAGAAAATTTTCATGACTACTTAAACCCATTTTTCACGGGCTATCTAGTCCAGGAACTTGCATGCATAGTTCGCACATAATAAATTCTGCAGCAGTTGATGTTGCTTGCACCCCTTTCAGGACCTATATTATTTGGTTATATACATTTTTGTTCCCCTTTTCAAGTCAAGGGCCTAGGTGTATTAGTAGGAAGATGAGGGAATCAAATCTTTAACCCCTTAATTTAGTCTAGAATTCCTACCCTCTAGTTTGGGGGTTTTCCCAAACCTATCAAATGGAACATTCCATGCATATAACCTTTTTTCAATCATTGCAGGTAATTACCTTTCCTTATCTGGAAATTATCCACTATTGATTCAACCACATCACTTACGCACTTAGATGCAGCCTTTTCTGAGGAAGTGCCTCAATATTTTTCCTGCTATTTAATAGGCACGCATATTTTCTGCAAAGTAATAATTATTGTCCTTTCATCTTCTCTTTTCTCTTTGAAATAGAAGAAAAATGTGATTTTCAAGAGAAATGTTACCGGGGAATCAACTTGACATATCACTTCTAAGTTAGGACAATGTTTGTATCCTCAAAGTATTTATTATTCAACTTGTATTAGATTATTACCCTTTTCTGAATCCATTTTTGTGGTAGAGCTTATATCCTAAATTGCTGTATTCGTTGGTTTTTTGTTTCTTTGAAAATTCAACTTTTCTTGATTGTTTTGTGCCATAACAAGTTCAGACTGATTGGGATGGTGGCCACTACCCGCTAACAATGCTTTTTAGTGAAGATTACCCTAGCAAACCTCCAAAATGCAAGTTTCCTCAAGGGTTTTTTCATCCTAACGTGTATCCTTCTGGAACAGTTTGCTTGTCTATTCTCAACGAGGACAGTGTGAGTACTGATTAATTATGCTTAGTTAGCATTTACCAATGTTGTTGCTCAGTTTCTAATGAATGTTAATGCAAAATTGTCTTGTTCTTTTAACTAGGGGTGGAGACCAGCTATAACAGTAAAGCAACTTCTAGTGGGCATTCAAGATCTTCTGGATGCACCAAATCCAAATGATCCAGCACAAACTGAGGGCTACCAGTTATTCATTCAGGTGAGAGTTTCTGTTGCATTCCTTAAGTGAGTTAGATCTTTTGGTATCTGTCTCTTTCTTTCTGTATTGAGGACTTGAAATGGTACCTGCAGGATGTTGCTGAATACAAGAGAAAGGTGCGGCAGCAAGCCAAGCTATATCCACCTATTGTTTGATATTACAATCATTTGAAACCTCATTTCATCTTGTGCTGGGAATTCTGTAGCTGACAGTAAATGAACCAACTTGTAAAATATACAACTAACCATAGATTGAAGGTGCTGTGTTATTTAGATCAGTTTAAACTATGTTCCGTGTGTCTGTTCAGGATCAAATACCATGAATATTTTCAAGCTTGAACATTAGACTTTTTTGAAGCTACCACATGAATGTTTCAGGGCTCTGCGCCCATTTTTTTTATCCTCTCTTCCTTTACAGGTAACAGCAAAACGAAGAATGGAAAACATGAAATTGAAGGAAGGTAAATGTTTTTATTTGTTTTATTTTTTCATATGGTTCCACATAAGGGGTAGATACACACCTAAACAATGTCTTTTACTTACTGAATCCAAAGGCACAAGATTTCAGTTCCTCAATCAAAGATACAAGATTCTGATAAGAAGAACCGCCTTCTTCTACAGCTTTGTTAGCCATGGCTGCAGCATCCTCTGCATTTTGTCTGATCTTCTTACTTTCTTCCGAGTTTCCCATCAATCTATTAATGGCTTCCTCTATCTTTTTACTACTCAGCAGCACATCACTGTTGAGAATTGGTGATACATTCCAAACATCAGATCCCACACCAACTCCTAATTGCTGAACCTCAATCAGCTTCTCATTGTAAAACTGCTCTGCAAATAATGGCCAAGTAATCAGTGGAACTCCACTGGTTATGGCTTCAAGTATGGAATTCCACCCGCAGTGAGTCATAAACCCTCCGACTGATGAATGCCTCAGAATCATTAACTGCGGAGCCCAAGTTGTAATAATCAAGCCCCTTTCAGTATTCTTGCTGATCACCCAATCTTGTTCATCATTTTCTTGGGTTTTTTCTCTGTTCCTGACGACCCAAATAAATGGCTGATTTGTAGCTTCCAGTGCTAAAGAAATCTCTTTGAGTTGGGCATCGGAAAATCTTGTCAGACTCCCAAAAGAAATGAATAGTACCGATTTGGGTTCTTGAGCATCAAGCCAATCTAAGCAGCTGTGTCGTTCCTCTGTCTCTTGTCCTCTGTTCGAGATATGAAACAGAGGACCGATTGTCCAATACTTTTTCCCTTTTAATTTCTTGTAATAATCAACATAAGCAGATTCGAGGTCGTAAATGGTATCATGGATCATGCCATAACTCCGAATTTCAGATCCTTTGACTACATCTATAATCTCCCCGAATCTAGTTTTAGCCTTCACGTATTCTTCCAGCTGAGAACGTTTCATTTGAATCTGGTGGGGTAAACCAGGAATCAAGAAACTCTCTGAATCCGAGTTGACTTTCTCGTGGGGTGAATATTTCTCCAAGTTATAGGGCAAACAGTGAGAAATGAAGGAATTAGGATAAAACAAGAGTCTTGGAATGTTGAGCTTTTCAGCAACATCATTAGTCCAAGGATAAAACATATCGGACACAATAAAATGAGGTCGAATTTGATTAAGTATAAGATTTTCTATCGGCTCTTTAAGTAGTGAAAAACCTTTGTGTATTTTAAACATCATTTCCAGTGAAGTTGCTGAAGCGATGTTCTCTTTACCTTCCGGCAACTCCAATTCAGCTGACGGAAATCGGACATTGCTGACTGATATTTTGTGGCCTAATCGGATTTCTTGATCAATTGTTGAGCTAAACAGAGCCGTATTAGCCGGTGTGCTGATGATGGTTACCTTCACGCCATGGAAAGCAAACACCTTTGCAGCATTAACAAGAGGGATCATATGGCTAGTTGTGAAGAATGGAAGAAATACACCGTGAATTTGTTGACCATTTTCCATTGCCGCCGGTGATGTATGCCTAGGTCTCTGCCTCTGCCTGAATACCGATTCAATTTCTCTAGGTAGTAACAACAAACGACAGCTCTGGAAATTATAGAAGACTTACTGTCTAATGTGACCTAAATAATTGAATATTATATACATACACACACGCACATATATATATATATATATAGTTTTATATGAATAGGAAAATGCACCTAGGCCAGAAAGAAAGAAATTTTAAAAATGGTTTCTTGTTTCTTGTAAAAATGTAATCAGCTGTCTATATCAAAAATATATATATATACAAAACGTCTGAATATTACAATAAAGAAACAGTGTAAATATTTTCGAAAATTTATCAAATCATACAAAATATAAAAAAAAAAAATCATTAAAGATATACAAAATATATTCGTAAGCGGTGCATGTCCCGCTGGCCATCTTGCTTAAACTTGTCTTACGTAATTCTACGGATCATCCAACGTTGTATGCATCTTTTTTCCCTGATTTACCCTCCTGCTTCAAATTTTATTTAATTTTTTAAGTCGGATAAATCTCTAATTATAGAAATATATCTTTAACATAAATTATAATACACTAAAGAGAGAACAAAAAATCGTAGATGATACTCATATTCCCGAATGCATGGAAACTTACTTTTAATATACTTAATATATATGTATATAAAATTTGTTTGATACTGCCAATTTTTCGATGGAATCTTTTAATTGCATAGCGTGAGAGCACATTCTTTGGTGAGACCAACCATACCAAACCAAATTAGATATTGATATCATATATTTCTACTTATTAGGTATTACAATATATATATATATATAAAGATTATAAACATTTTTTTAATATATCATTGTAACACGTTAAATTAAATTAAATTAAATTAAATTATACTTTTATTTTTTGAAAAAAAATAAATATAAAGAAATATTGTTCGCGCTACAAGATATAAAAAAAATGATGTGGGACAATTTATTTATAACATAAAATATATTTTTTACTAAGTTAAAGAAAAATCTTAAAGGTCAGGCCTTTTTGAGTCTTCCCACTTTGTGTGCATCAAAAAAACAAATTTTTCTCAGATTCATGCACCCTTAAATTTTCTCTATAAACTATATATAATCTGTTCTTGGTGAGATTTTACACCTCAACAGCATCTTCCATTAAAAATTATTGCTTTTTTTTTTTTTTTTGTCTTTAGTAGTTCTATGATGAACCCTAAATAATCTTTTATTTATTTTTTATTCTGCAAACGTGTTTGATTGAGAATAAGAACTAAACATTCTGTTATTATTTACATAAAATTCCTCTCAAAGAAAGAATTCTTCCAGTCAAAAGGTGAATAATTATATAATCAATCCAAGGAGCATTCAACTCAAAAATTTCTCCTTGCTTTTCAGAAACAGCTTTTTTCTACCTAAAGAACCAAGAAAAGAAAAAAAGAAATTTTGACACTCTTCTGCTACAATGTGTTTGGTGACTTTCCTGTACTGCTTCTATCAAGAACAATTTCGAACAAATCACCTTCAGATTCTTCATCAAAATCTATTGCTGTGTGAATATTTCCAGCAGTGGCAGTGTTTCTGGTTGTACTTCTGTTCAACCACTGAGAATCAATTCTTCCCATGGAGAACAGTTCTTTGCTGTCATCATATCCTATTACTGGAGAACTTGCCAATGGACCAATAAAACAAGGATCTGGTGTTCTTTGCAGATTTGCTGGTCCATATTTAAATGCGCATTGTCCTAGATTAACAAGAACAGTAATTTCACTGTTTGCTGCTAAAGTTGGATATAATGGCGTTCCAAATTCCTCAGACTTGCAGTAAATTTCGTGAATAAGTTGTGAATCTACTGTAAAGAACACCTTTTTCTGAATGGGATTATACCCACAACCAATTACCACCATTTCTGCTCTTCCCCAATCTTCCTTTTCAGATTCATAAATAAGTTTGATACCTGTAAACAGAGCATCCAAAAGTTTCATCAGAAACCTAATTAAATTGGTACATTTGTTTCTGAGCTAATGCCTACACTATTTTCCCCTGTTTTGACAGGGCACAATTGGTCAAATTCGAAAAAGGGAAAAGAAGTTATTACCATCAAGATTGACAGAACCATTGGAATTAAAACCAATTGATCCAGGATAGGTGCCCGGGAGTTTCAGAGGAAGAGAACCGCCGGCAGAGAGTCCGAGGGAAAGTACAGTGGCTCCACCTTTGCCGTCATCTTTTCCGGCAATCTTTAAATCCTCAAGCTTTTTGTTTCCATTACTAGTTGTAACAACTTGAACCAAAGAATCAGGGGAATTGATTTTAGCATTGAAATCTTGTTGAATCAATTTAGCCTTTTCCCCTTCTAATCTTCCTCTCCTCACCCTTCCAGTTCCAGCACTGCCAACCGTGTCAAGATAATAATCGTCATCCTCCGAAGGTAAAACCGTGATCTCAAAATACGCTTCTTGCGGAAAAGCTGAATTTCCCAAAGGTGGACCGGGCAAGGGCAAAGCTGTCCTGATAACCGATTTTGCTGCCATTGCAGAAGCAGAACTGAAATTCGTACAGGGAATTTTATTAATCTTCTTCAACCCAGAATTAAGTCTGACTTTCTGCAAGAAATCCGCTGATCCTTGACAGACTTCCCAACTGATTTCCACTTCTTCCGACCGACGATTTCCTCTGTCGCGATGATCACCATTAACGGAAACGGCAGCACAGGGACCTAACAGAGACATAGCCGATCGAATCGAAGGAGAAGAAGTATAAGTTGTGAATGCAAATCTGGACCATCCATTTTCGACAGCATCAGTGACGAGAGACGGATGATCAGACCAACTGAAAAAAGGTTTTGTGGAAACCCCACGTCGGAAAACATAATAATTCGTTCTCTTACTTCCGTCACGATCAAGATGATGATGAAGACTCACATGGTGAAGCTTTGAAATCCCAATCCCAGTTTGTAAACTCGTCGGAGAATTCTCAATTCTTAATTCTTCTCGATTTCCAGCAACATCAATATGATGATTATTAATGGTGGTTACCTCTTTCCTCTTTCTGGGACATAAAAATTTCTTCAAAATCACAACTATAAACAGAACGAGAATTAAAACGGCTGCTGCAACCAACGTTATTTCTAACCAATCTTCCATCTTCTATGATCTTCTCTTTCCCCAACTGTTCCTAATTTTTTGTTTTTTTTTTCAAGTCTTTGATTCTTGTAAAGTTCAATCCTTTTTTTTTTCTTTGGGCCAAAAAGAAAAGAAAAAAGAAAACAAGAAATAGGAAAGAAGGGATTAAAAAAAGGAGGCGTGAAGCGTAGACTAGGATTGAGAATGATTCAAGAAAGGCAGCAACAGAGACTAATAAGAAGATATGTTGAATTTCTGAAAATTAATAAGAAATGGAAAGATGGCTTTTTTGTCTTTTTTACATATATGACATTGACACTAATTTATTGTCTTAATACAAATATTTACAAATAAAAAATATCAAACATTTAGAAAGCATACTTATCTAAATAACGTCATGTTTCATAAATAAGGATTGAAAAACAGACATGTAAGAGAGAGAAACGCGTTTGAATTTCTGAAGAGAAGCAAACTTTCAATGTGGGAGAAAGACTGGAATCATTCTTACAATTACTACTACTACTACTTCTTCTTTGCTTGGATTCCAAATATTATTCTCTACTAGTAGCATTCATTCTTGGAATTGATGCTGTCACCATACTTCATCATCCAACCATGACTATATAAAAGTTTGAATTGTACAAGTTTTTATCTTTACCCAAAAGTTTGAACATGAAAGTGAGTTTACCTTCAAATGAAACGCCATTGTTTCTTTTATCAATGACACAAAGATGCTTGCTTTGCTAACTAAAGTCACCCTTTTACGTAGGAAGAATTGGAAGGAAGCATCGAGAGAGAAAGAAAATGTTAAAGAAAAGACAGACAAGACACTATTTTTATCGTACCAAGTGATGGAAGTTTTTGGTCTTTTTTTCTTGAGGTTTTTTCATAATTTCTTTTTTGTCTTTTCTTTAATGTTTCTTGAAGACAAATTCAAATTAAATATGAGGTTTGTCATACGATAATGTAATAATATTTTAGTTAGAGGATTTTAATTGAAAAACAAATTTGTTTATCATTAAATTTTTGTTTGTTTCTTGACAACGATTCAATCTTATACCATATATACGTGCTCTCCATGTTTTCTCTTGTTTCTTTTTCTTTCCTCCTCAAACTTTCTCTCACTCTATATATGTGTAAGTAATCACCAACAATTATGTGTGTATATATATTATAATGTGGGAGTGCATAATACATCATAATGTGAAATGGATAATATATAATCACGGGTTGAATACAGCAGAATAACAATATAATAAATAAATATATAATATATATATATATATATATATATATAACAAATTATTATTGTTTTTCTTGTTTTTTTTAATCACAACAGACTCATTAAAATCCGACACTTGTCAATCTACTGGAGAAGTTCTTTAAAATAATGAATTGAGTAAGATTAATAAAATATACTTACTGCTTTCTTTTCATTGTTTACATGTATATACATATATTTCAAGAAACATCCAAGAAGAAAAGATTTTTGGGACAATTAACCTAAAGAAAATCTTTGATTTGATATGTATAACAGTGTAACACTTTTGGAAAATAGTTACAATTGTTTGGGAAATAATTTTAATTAAACTATTAAATTGTGTTTGATTCATTTTCTTTTTATTGAAATACAATATATATATATATATATATATATATAGTATGTGTAATGTTAAATGGTTAAAGATTTTAATTATGTAAAAATATCTAATTATATAGGAATATGAAAAATGTGTTATGTGATTTAATTTTAAATTAATTGAATGTAAAATAATTATAAATTATAAAAAAGTTAATATAAAAATTATATAAAAGTAGAAAAAAAAGGAAATTTCCTAGAAAAAAAGACAGGGGACAACATCTTTAATAGATTTTGTTTTAGATTTGATGTCATCATAATAGTTAAATTAGGGTAGTAAATCATCCCATCAATTTTCCATACATGGAAATAAATCATTATATATAACATTTAAAAAAAAAAAATATATATATATATATATATATATATATACATTATATATGTTAAAAATTGACATGCGCCGTAGCTACCTCATGCATGAAGATTTTTGTAAAATTTTCACATTATTTTAGAAAACATTGAAAAAAAAGAATTCTTGAAAACATTAGTTACATTTATATAGAAATGTTTGTGTCCGTATATGTTTTTGAGATATTACTTTGAACACGTGTCTTTCTTTAAAAAACGTGAAAAAGTCATTGCACATGAATTTGATGGTAGAATATAAACATTTTTAAACGGTAAAAAAGAGGAAAAAAGACATGGTGAAAATTAAGGAAATTTTATAGGGCATAGGAGAGACAAAAGGCAAAACCATATAAATAAGAGCTTGTAAAAGACATTTGTTCCCTCCAACCAGACAAGAAATCCCATGAAATGAGTGAATGGTTTTAGAGAACCATAATTCCTTGGTTATAACAAAATCAATGTTGGTATAATAACAATCCTTACAAAGAGTTTAAATTTTGCTTATACAAAATATTTTAGTAAACAAAATTTATTACTTAATATAAAATTACATTTTGATATCTTTAAAAGTATCCAATATCCAGGCTTTTTTTGGGATGATGTCAGCAAACCTCAAATATGTGTCAGCACATTATTTGTAATGGGCCTCGTAAAATAGATGGACCTTTTTACATATTGGGCTTTTCTTTGGATCCTTATTTAATTAGATGGATCGTAGAGTTTGAATTTTTTATTTATTTAATATAAAAGTTTTAAATTTATTCATTATATATATTTATATATTTAAATCCGATGGATTTTGTGGAGATTTATTTGTTTCTTATCCATCCTCAAAAATCTATACCTTTCTTCCCTTCAAATGAATCAAAAACCCTCAGGAAATTGGGAACCGAAAGCTATAAAATAATCAAGATGTTCAATTGCCTCTTCACCTCCATTGAGTCTTTTCCTCTGATTCCCTCTCCTAATCTTTTCCATATCAAAGCCACTAAATCTCAATTTTTCGCGCCGCCATTTGAGTCCCAATTGCCTATAAGATCATTCTCAATATCTCGTCATAAATGGATTATCA
Source organism: Asclepias syriaca (assembly GCA_027405835.1). NCBI lineage: Eukaryota > Viridiplantae > Streptophyta > Magnoliopsida > Gentianales > Apocynaceae > Asclepias > Asclepias syriaca. Next base: position 21,333,280 of record CM049934.1, read on the forward strand.
AGGCCTGCACTGCGGCGGCGGACAAAGAAATTGACATGGTGAGGAACAAGGAAGGTGTCTACACAGCAAAACCTAAAAAGGTTGTTGTTTTATGGGATTTGGATAATAAGCCACCACGGGGGCCGCCGTTTCAGGCAGCCATTGCTTTAAAGAAGGTAGCTCAGAGTTTTGGTGAGTTGGTAGATATTTCGGCTTATGCTAATCGACATGCTTTCATTCATTTGCCTCAGTGGGTTGTTGAAGAACGCCGGGAAAGGCGTCATCTTGATTTTCTTGAGCGGAAAGGGCTTTCTGCTCCTGCTGAATCTTATGTTTGCTCTGTCTGTGGACGGAAATGCAAAACCCATATGGATTTGAAGAAGCATTTTGGGCAGTTACACGAGAGGGAAAGACAGAAGAAGCTGAACAGAATGCGGTCATTGAAAGGAAAGAAACGGCAGCGGTATAAGGAGCGGTTTATTGATAAGAATGAGAAGTATACAGAGGCTGCAAGGCGTTTGCTCACTCCGAAAGTGGGCTATGGATTGGCCTCAGAGCTGAGGCGAGCTGGGGTCTTTGTAAAGACAGTGGAAGATAAGCCTCAGGCTGCTGATTGGGCATTGAAAAGGCAAATGCAGCACTCTATGAGTAGAGGGATTGACTGGATGTTTTTGGTTTCTGATGATTCAGACTTTTCTGACATGTTGAGAAGAGCTAGAGAAGCCAATTTGGGGACAGTGGTGGTCGGGGATTGGCATAGGGCATTGGGGAGGCAAGCGGATTTGTGGGTTCCATGGAATGGTGTTGAGAATGGGGAGATTACAGGGGAAGATTTGATGAGAATGAAATTGAAGGGGGACATTAACAAGAGGAGTAGCAATTCATTCTCTGTTAGTGAGTTTCATGGGGGAATGAGTGGTGGGAGTATGGACAGTGTACTAAACGATCTTGTTGAGGAAATGCACTTTGATGGAGCCAGAATTTCTGTATTTTCTGAAGGAGATGAAGAGACTGAAGATGATTGGATAAGGTCAAGATTGGGTAAAAGAGGGAGTGTGTATACTGAATTTGGTAACTCTAGTAGGGATGATGAGGATGATGACGAGGGAGATTATTTCTTTGATGATGAGTTTGATGGAGAAGAAGAGGATGTATAATTATAGTAATTCTTTGTTTCTAATTGGCTGAAGGGTGCATTTGGGGCAACCTTCTCACCTGATCTGTTGGCGTTTCCTTCCCTTGTTCACAATAAAAGGTGTGGGGAAAATGGCCAAGGAGGGGTTTCAAATATTATGCAGAGTGGGCTGCTTTCACTTCTGATTCTCCATGCCAAACCTGCTTGTCCTGGCTAGCTTGGTTATCTTTGCTTCTTATCCTTCACTAACCTGAAACCAAGCCATTATTCTCTGGATACAGTTACCTTGAATCTCATGATCTTGGTAGTGTTCTTAGCCACTCTTGCAGTATATTTTCTCAACTTGTTAATACTTATGTAAATATCTGAATATTTGTAGTATTACTTTACTAGTTAGTTATGATTTTTAACTGTATCAATTGCTATTCATCAACTTGAGCTGTAATTGATAGCATAGCAAAATTTTCAACTAATATAGGAAATGATATGGATCTTATCTGATGACTCTAATTTTAATTGAAAGTTGAAACTGCTTTCAGCTTTGTTTGGAAATGAAGTTTCATCTGATGACTTTTGGCAGTCATAGCATTTGTAAAAATATGCATGCATATATATATATATATATATATATTATATATATATATATATTATAACACACACGCATACATATATACCAGTCCTCCTTTCTTAGGGAATTAACATCCCCTTCTGGTATAGTAACAACCACCGGGGAAAAAAAAAGAAAAAAAAAGGAAGGGTCTTGTTCAAATTTAGAAAGAAAGCCTATATCTATTTTTATGTGAAATTGAAGATGAAAGATTTTCAGAACTGTTCGGTGAGTTTTTCTTCTTTATGTTAGCGTTGGGGCATAATGTGTTTCTTTTGTTTAATTATATAAAACTTGTTATGGTGGTTATTTGGCACTATCAGGGTTTTTCCTGGTGCAGATTCTTTATTATGGTCCATTAGTCTAATCCAATGTTGGTTTCTGTCTGTGATCTGTTCAGGGACTTGTTTGGCAATGTCCAAGAGGACCGATGCTTAGTGGATATTGGTAAAATAAATAGCTTCACTCAAAAGTTCAACACTTAACATCATATTTAACTTTGAAACTTCAGTCCCAACAAATCTTTGATCGACACAGATAATGTTAACTTTGTTCTTTCTCCACTTCCATCTTTTCTTTCCTTTTCTTTTTAAACTATTATTGCACAAACTTTGCTCATTTTTACTATATAAAAATTTTGTCTTTGGTGCCGAATATGTTCTTGAAAAACATGCAGGGGAAAATAGATCATTTCTTTGTGTTTGAGTGGAAAGAAAGTTTAGTGGCTGGAGGAGGATGGATCATGAATTACATTTCAAACCAAAGTTTGGCCAAAATTTCAATTCTAATTCTCTCTAGTGATCCTGTCGGCAAAACCCTTTTTAGATATGGAGCACGGCCGCTCTCTCTTTTGTTTTTTCTTAGCTGCAACTTGACGTCTACCAAATCTGAGCATTTAAGCAAAGTGATAAAATCTTTCCTTGTTTAGTATTAGAAAAAAAGAAAACAGACTTGGCAACTTGTAAACCAAACCATTTCTTGATCCATTATTACATCAGTCAGTCAAGTCAGTCAGTCATCTTAACCGACAAGAGGTTAGTTATATTTAGTTTTTAGTTTCCCAACCATCTTCATTCATATTTATCAAATTTCGTACCATATAAGGTGATAATATTGTAGTAAAAAAGATAGTACAATTGTACTATGGAATGGGCGTATGGACTTTTTAATGGGAGAGGGAAAATTAAAATATGGATTTGGACCATACCCGAAATGACACGGATGGATGTATGTACACTAACCAATTAATATTTATATATATTTTAATTGAGTGGTTAAAAAAATTAAATATACCATAATTGCGACTTTTTAATGGAATAAGATACTGATTCTTCCTCTCTTCAAATTATTTTAAATTTAATGAGTGGACGGAAAAGTCGTCTGTATTCTCAAATCATTTTTCATTTAATCTTACTCCGCCACCACCACCACCACCGACCTCTTTTCACATTTAACTCTCTGTCTCTCTCAAATTATTAGTCTATATAACCTATATTCTCCGTTTTAATTTGAATCTCACAATATTAAAATATATTAAATTTTAATTAGTAAAGTTAAAATATAAAATCCACGTGTCAAAGGGGGGAAATTTGAAGGAATAAATGATGAAGTGTAGGACAAACTCCAACAAGTATTTAGACTGGATGTTTCTATCATAAAACTCAATTATATAAAAATAAAAAAATAAAGTTGGTCATTAGCAACCTAATTTTATCTTAATTTGTCAATTATTCTGAATAAAAAATATCAGCAATAGAAAAATGGCAGCTCCAAATTAAGTCCATGATTGGAGTTTGCGTATTAGATATGAAAACCATTTCTATTTCCACGTCCGCATAACATAAACTAACACAAGGGTGGACCAAATACATTAATAATCTAAAAATATTTAGTGCCTATAAAATATTATAAAAAATCGAATATATGATTTTACTTTTGAAATACAAAAGTAATTCAATTTTTCTCTCAATACTATTAACATTAATCTAACTAATTTTTTCTTCATTAGATCTGAAAATTTCTTATCAACTCACTCACCCACGCATTCAAATTAAAATTATTTATATAGAAAAAAAAAAAGGAAAAAAAGGAAAAAAGGTGGAGGGGAGTAGTAAGGAAGAAAAGAAAGGGAGGGAAGGAGGAGGAGTAATGTCGGCCAAAATTGTACTTATCTTTTAAGGTAGATCAATCAACGTGGCGGCCGTATCCAGACGACAGACTAGCAGCCAAGTAGGAAACCCGTAAATGCGTGCTGTCTATGCACTCCTCAATCATACATTACTACATTTTTAACCCCTTCCTTTTTCCCTACTCTCTCTCTCTCTCTCTCTCTCTCTCTCTCTATATATATATATATATATATATATATTATTATTATATACATTCCACCTCCATATAAATAAGACAGGTGCAGATCGGCCTAGGCTTTTCCTTGGACACTTCAGTGTAACATAGAATCTCCTCCTTCTCCAACTAGCTAATCTCCTCATCATTTCTTGTACTATTATTTATGTTTTTTTGGGTAGGAAAATTAATTCCCAGTTCTTGATTTAATTTGTTTAGGAAAAATCAAGAATCAAGAAATCTTTAATCTTACATATACATATTGTGTGATGATGGAAGGAGGAAGATGTTGTTCAACTACCACTACTACGGCAGAGAAAAGGAAGCAAAGGGGTAGTGAAAATAATAGTCAACAGAATCAACAGCAGGAGAAACCGTACAGAGGAATAAGGATGAGAAAGTGGGGTAAATGGGTGGCGGAGATACGAGAACCGAATAAACGGTCAAGAATATGGTTGGGTTCTTACTCATCTCCGGTGGCCGCCGCACGTGCCTACGACACCGCCGTCTTCTATCTAAGAGGTCCTTCCGCTAGGCTCAACTTTCCCGACTGTATAATTCAAGAAGAAGAATATAACAACAACAACAATAATAATAATAATAATAATAATAACGATTTGTCCGCCGCCGCCATACGGAAGAAAGCCACCGAAGTCGGTGCCAGAGTGGACGCCCTCCAGCAAACCGCCCTAATCCACGAAGAATCCAAATCTTCTTCTCGAATTCATGTGAAACCCGACTTGAATCAATACCCGAGTCCGGAAACTTCAGAAGAGGAAAACTCATGATCATCATCAGAATAAATTATATATAATATAGAGAAGAAATTAATATTCCCTAGTTGTATTAATTATCTATTAGCTTATTTGGTTATTGCTTGTCTTTTATTATATGTATACATACAATATATATAATCCGAAGGGATTATATATATATATATATATATATATATGAATGAATGATCATCATATATTCATATTATTAACAAATTACCAGGATTAATTATTATTATTATTATTATTGTATTTTTTTTTATGAGATATATAGTATTAGTACAGTAAGAGTACTGTTACATTGAGTGTGAAGAGAAACAGATATATGGATGTGGCCCAAAGGAAAAAAGACTTAGCGGGTAAGAAAGGAAGAGAAAAAGAAGACGAAGATAAGGAGAGAGATGGGACGGGAAATGCCATGGTTATTTTCGACGACGTGGTGTGTGCTGTGTCAGTGTGGTGACCACACACATAAAAATGGCTAAGGCTTATTATTATTATTATTATTATTATTATTCGTTCTGCTAAGGGTTTTTAGTGGTTTCTGCCGGTCGTAATCGCCAGTTCGGTGGTGGGTTCTGCTCATCTCTCTCTCTCTCTCTCTCTCTAAAGCTTGTTCTTTAGTGGATGGATTGGATATGGGGTAATGCTGCTGCTGCTGCTGCTGCTGGTGTTTCTTGATGGGAAGGTGGGCGGCGGCTATTTCTTCTTTCTTTTTTTTTAATATTATTTGTATTACGAATGATATTGCTCAAGAAGATTTTGATTTGATTTGACCATAAGACTCCTTATTTATATTTTTACTTATAAGTTATGAATGCGAAAAAATCATATGAATATTTTTTAAAAAATAATATTATTGGATTTAATTTATCTTATGAATTTAAATATATTATTAAATAAAAGATTTTAAATTTGTTTAATAATAATTAAAAAATCTAAGAACTTTAAAATTTAAAATATTTTATTTGCATCATGCATGGACCGACCATAGAGAGGATACATTAATTAATTAATTATTATAGAAGAATAAGCCAATTACAAAAGGCAAATTAGACTTTTGAGAATAAATCATTCATTTAGAAAAAGTCAAAATTAAATAGTAATTGAATGTTTAATTATAGTTTTTTTTCATATTGGAATTAATATTTAGAAATTTTTGGTTTATAAATTCATTACAATTAAGTTTTATGTGAATCTTTATATGGTCGGCGGATTTGGATTTTTTAAGATTTGTTGTCAAAGGAAAAATTAGCTATACAAGAAATAATTGCAGCCTTGCGTTTGAAGTTAACTACTTTCCATCACTTTGTATATTCTTTTTTATATATATTGAATCTTAAGAAATAAATATTTTAATTTAATCTTAGCAATGAATTATATTATTATTAAATAATCAAGGAGAGGCAAACTCGAATAAATCTTCAGCATACTTAAATATATATATATGGATGTAAGATAGATCCGAATTTGTTTATTGGGCAGGTAGCTGGATTTTATGTCCGCGCACTCCGATGATCTCAGTGGTTTACTTTATATTTGCCGGCCATTCAAACTGAATTCAGGTTTCAGGGAGAGCTGTGTTTCTATTGGTTGTTGGAGAAGATGAAAGAAAGGGGAAAGGGACCCTTGATGTCATCACATCTTCCCTGATTTCTTGTCTCCACTTAATCATACTTGTCTCTATCCTCCAAAATTTATCCCCTCTAACTCTTCTCAAGTAAAAAAATTTAAAACTGGACTAATATAAAAGACTGGAAAAGCCAAGAGAACGATGTCAGCAGTATATGCCACTTTCAGGACCCTCTAAAATAGTATATTACAACAATACAATAATAATGGAAAAGAACTCTTATGAACTCAATAATATTGTCAAAGAATTCAATCCCAGTTCCCACTGTCAAGAAAGATTGCAACTTTCCAGCAGTTTGGAAGACAGTAGAGATTTAAAGAAATCTTCTGCCAACTGAGGGGAACAGAGTGGGAAAAAAACTTAATATTCAACAGGTTGCCAATCACTTTAAACAGGTTGTAAGTAATCAATTTGAACTCTTTTAATTAGTTTACTTTGTATCTTATCTGAACGTACATACTTCTATGGGATATTTTCTTTTAACTAATAGTTTCTATATAACATTATAATATATAATGTGGTCCAAAGACAGTTTACACACTACAGCCTGAAAAAAATAAACAAAAATTGGCAAAGCCTGCTATACCATTACCTGGCCATTCTTGTCTGTGTATGTATGGGAGTTTTGAAGAATCCAAACTGGAAAAGAAGTCAAACCAGTCAACGGGAAAATTAAGATCAGAAACAAACTAACACATTGATTCCAGCTGAAAAAATCCCCAACATGATTTTCAAAAGAATTTATTATGAGAATTTATTGCAGTTTTGGTGCTGCAAATTGAATATTTAGCAAAAAACTCTTTGTTTTCCTCAGATGCAGTTTATTTAGCAGTGTTCTATAGAAAGTAGAGCTGTGCTTGGAAATTATGCACCATATAGAACCAATAAAATATGCCCCTGACAAAGGAATATAACATTAAAGAATGACTGATTAATTGAATCAAGGCAAGAACTTCAAAACCAAACAAATACTAAAATGTGGCAAGTGGGATCCATGGATGACTTTAACTGTGTGTAAACAAGTAAGATTAATAAAGAAAAGGAAAAAAAAAAGACTAATTTCGTCAGCAGCAACATTTCTTGTTGTTTCATTGGCTAAAATCTGCAATATTTACCTACTAAATAAGCAGTAAACATATTCAGTACTTCTTCAAAGGTCAAATTGACATGGCAAAGTGAGAAAAACTATTTTCAAGAAGGAAAACTAAAGAGGATTTTCACATTTTATAACTCTGCAGAAGAGTGGGAAAGGAAATGAAAACTTCTAAGAGCAGTTCAAATATATACAGTACTTATTCCTTGTTTTAGTACACTTCTAGCCATCAAGCCACAATTTTTGCATCTAGACAAAATCATTAGTGTTATTTTTATCTACTCTGATGTCTCAACTTTTTCCTAATTTTTAACTGGCTTTATATCCAAATACTCTCATATTTGGTAGGACTTCCACCTCAGTCATTCCCTTGGTGGTGAAATGTCCTTAAATAAGTCCAACTTGGATCTCGTATCCAATGAATATATACAGATTATAGCCACACCATAGTTTTCTCAAGTTACATAAGGATGGGAGTTTCCTATAATCCTGATCGAGAGTATGATCCCCTTAGTAGCTCATTGTTTACTGTTTTGAGGGAAAGCAGAGGACTTAAAATAATAATGATAATGAATAGTTCATAGATATCACAGCTTTAAAGCTTAATATCATTAAGAATGCAGGAAAATATAATAGTTATATTCTTAAAGATAAGAACAAATGAAATGTCAATCAGCTGGATATATGGTAAAAACATAAAGAATAGATTCCATGCTATATAGAAAACTCAAGGACAACATGAAAGCAGGCATCTTCATCTTGAATGAATGTCGACCATGAATCAGATCAGAATCAGACACTAATGAAACACAAAGAGCCACACTTACCAATGATGTTTTGTGTGCAGATCAAAAGGGTAATCTTTATAAGGTAATTCTACAGCTTAGTTCCATTCTTATCATCAAATCAACCAATAAGATTATGAATGAACTCCATGGCATAGTCAATATAGATAATTAAGAGGATTTGAGTCACATACCACAGAAAAAGATGGATATTCTTTCGTGAAACCAAGAATCAGATTGGATTTAATAACAGAAGGATGATAAAGGTTCTCAAACTTTAATTAGGACACAATTTGAAAGAAAAAATCAGGATACTCCAGATTTTTTTCCTTTTTTGTTAAAAGAGATATTTGTTCAACTAATTCAAATTCAATTCAAATGTCTACAAAATCTAACTCTTTAAGTTAAGAGACTTTCCATTGTTCAAAGACAAGGGATACTCAAGAATTTTTAGGCTCAAATAATATAAGTATCCAGTTAAATATACCTAAACCTAAAGCACTAGAGTGGATTATTCCAATTCTATTTTTAGTGTGAATAAGATTCTCCAAATATTCTACCTATACAAAATATTCTCCAAATAAGGGACCTTATAATATGCTAAACAAGAACCCAATTCAGCAGAAGCTCTTGTTCAAGCACAGATGCCAACAGATAATGGAGATTCTAATCTCACCAATTGTAGAAAAAAAAAAAAACATCGGAATCTAACAAATCATCCACACGAATACCGATGATCTAACCAGATTAGAATTTAAAAAATTTTATTATCAGATTGAGAGAGTCATAATAAACAATAACGATAAAGATTTAGAAAATTAAAATTCATATCCATGAAACTACAGCAATAAATTAAAAAAAATAATTACACCAGAAATATGTGGCATCATCAATCACCTGGTGATAACCATATGAAGAAGAATCAACGTGGCAGCTAGCCCGGGGGTTTCTTCTCCGAACCGTAGAACCAGAAACTTTCCCTGGCGATTAGACCGGAATCCAGACTAATTCTAACGACGTCGTCTCTCTCACTAGGAGGCCCAACTCCAAATCGGCCCAACATGGAAGTTTATAAAATACTTTCTAAAACTCTATTCTTAAATTTTAAAGAATTATGTACTAAATCTTTCTTAAATTTTTTTAAATATAATTTCCCATTTAAAAGGAAAAAATTTGATTGTCCTTAAACATTGCACTCGAATGATGAATAATTAAGTAATTAGTGGATTTTCTTTTTCTAATAAAGAGCAAACGTGGATACATTCATCTTCTTTCCTCTTTTTTATCATCATCATCATCATTAATTAATTAATATATATATATATTTGGTGCTTTTGAAGTGGAAGGTTGAGGAAGCAATATTATTTCTTGAACTTTAATTTGCATGTGATTATTAATAATTACTTTTTGTGTTGACTTCTAAGTAAAAATTTCCTTTTGATTTCACTATTTTTGGCGGGAATTTCCCCCCCTTGCTTTCTTTTCTATCATTTCATTTCATGCTCCCATCTTCTTCTTTTCTTTCTTTATTCTCTCTCATTTCACATTTTTGTTTTGTATTCTACTCATTTATTATATCATGTGTATATATTATATTATATATAGTGTATATGTATTTTGTACATATCAATAAGGTGGTATCATCTTGGCTTTCCTTTTGATGTTGTAATCTTGAAATTTTCGTATGATTTTTTTTTAAAGATATATATATATGTATGTATATGAGGCGACATGATAAATTGAGAGAGATTATATGGGGGGGGGGGGGGGGGCTGGGACTCCGGGAATAACATATCAGACATAGTGGGAAAGAAAAAGTTAACAGTGAATGAAGAGAGAAAAGGCAGTTGGACTTTGAGAAAGAGTCAAGATTTAACTCTTTTGAGTTTGTGCATAACAACAACAATAACAAGAACAAAGAAATTCAGCGGGGAGCAAAGAAAAGAATAAAATGAAAAGAAAGAAATAAAGAAAGGAAAAAAAGTGAGCATAGATGGGGAGGATCTTTCAGTGCCATCAATTCACCAATATTGTATCTCTGGACTGTCATCCATTTATAACAAAAACCTCTTTCCCCCCCACATTTTGTACCCACTTTTCCCTTACACCACTTCACATTTTTCTCTTAACAAAATCATTCTCCCTTTTTTCTTTTCCCTTTTCTTTTTTTACCAAATTAGTAAAATCTCCTATTTTATTTTTATTTGTGAGAACCCACACATATCAAATATTACATTCTAATGAAGATTACTTACATTACATTAAGAGAAGTAAAACAAAAAAAAAGAAATCACTTTTCTTTAACTTTCTCTCCAAAGATGTATATATATATATAAAGAATGAATTAATTAGAATGGGGAAGATGCTCTCTTGGACATAAAATCTAAGGGGGGGAATAAAATTTCAATCAAGGCAATGATGCCTACCCGCATTAACTTTTATCTCTCATGTTAATTATGATGAATGTATAGCAATAGCAATAACATCACTACCGATTCTCTTTTTCATCAATTCCCAAGCTAAAAAGGCTTCCTCTCCCCATCAAATATCATACAAATAGGGTTTTAGAATTTTAAAGTTACCCATAAAGGCAATGCATTTCACTTCCCCTCCCCTCCCCCACCATCAAATATCATACAAGATTTCAATGTTTTAGATAGAATATATTTTTAATCCAATCATATTTAGTTTAATTTTTTTTTTGAATTTAATTGATCTTAAATTGTAAAGAGATTTTTTGAATCAGATTAATCTTTTTTTTAACTGAAAAACTTTTTTATAAATTCATCATTTGTGACTTAGGATAGAATATGTATATTTACTATCACATTTAAGTGTTATCTTGAAGTTATTTGTTTAATTTTTCTTTTTAAGAATTATATTTTAAAAGAAGAAATTAAAAAGTAATATGATGGAGTAGCATTTATATTTTGGATATATTATAAAAAGATTTGAAATATATATATAATAATTGTTAATTAGAAGAAGAAAGGAAAAAGAATCAATCGTGGCAACAATATTAAAAAGATGAACACATTTTTGTTCCTTTTTGCTTCCCAAGAATTCAGCTGAATTATGAAAAATAGATACTTGCACGTATTACAAACCATAATAAGGTATAGATCAGGATATAATAATAATAATTATTATTATAGAAGATCAATTTTATTTTATTTTATTTTCTTTAATAAATAATATATATATATATATAAATAAATATAATTATAAGGTTAATTATAAATTGAGAAAAAGAGTTGAAGGGGTGGGGGGGATGGTCCATGGACACGTGCAAATGATGGCAATGTCGTCCGGTAATGATGGGTTTCCACCGTTTGTTCCACTGTGTGGGTTCCCACCATCCTATCATTGCCACCCAGGTTCCACACTTTTTCTTTGACCGACAAATAACCCCGTCTTATCACCCATTTTCCTTCTTTTTTTTTCAAAAAAAAAAAATATATGTTGAATTTTATTATTTTAAATATGAATTGTTAAAATGCAATTTAAAATTTAAAAATTTTAATTTTTTTTCCTCAATATATATATATATATATACGAAAAAATGTAGCTAAGTTAATAAGACTCTCAATTATAAATTTAGAAAAATCTTATATTTAAAAAAAAAAAAGTCTAAATTTTTGAATTTTAGATGTAAGATAGTTTGGGTCATATATGTAAAGAAAACTGCTTCTTTTAGGCTTTTCACCAAAAGAAAAAAAAAAAAAATTATTCTTAATTTACTTATATTAAAATTAATCTCAAATTACAATAGATTCTAATTTAATTATTTTTTTAAAAATAATTTATATTTCCATCGAGTATTCTGGCTTTTCTTTCTATCTATTGGAAGAGGAAGCAGAAAGAAAATGATTAACGATCTATTCATTAGGTTTTCTTTTGCACGTGTTCTTGCTCTAATTCATCAACCTAAACAAACACAATATATATATATATATATAAGTTCCTTCCTTTCATAATTGGAAATTTTCATTATTAGCTAATTTTAAGGAAAACGGAATAAAACAGCACATGCATGCATGCAGTTCGTGAGACTACTGAATAAATGATCATATTTTTCAACAAAACTATTATAAAAAAAAAACATTTAACTTTCCACTCTGATTTGTCTTCTTTTGTTCCATGCCTTGCAGAAAATCAGCAGTTCTTTTACTGTTTTTTTAAGGATATATATATAATAATTGTAAGTGTCACAAAAGAAAACTATAGATATATATAATTAGGTACAGAATAATGAAACCCTAGAAAAAGTAGACCAAAAACGAGTTTGTAAACGACGGTACAGTATATACTATATATATATATATATATATATATAAATATCTTTGTCGTGATTGATGGGGGGGCTGGCAGTGAGTTGCCATCAGCCAATCGGATTTGGTCTGACGGGAACAAGGGAGTCAGATTATCCAAATCTGGGATTGTCAATATTTGGTATCATAGCCCCAAGAAAACATATGTTCCAGTATTCAAATTATATATATATATACACACATGTATGTATGTGTGTATATGAGCACTTCCCAACTGTTAGGACCATATAATTGTTCTAGATAGAATCTACCCCCACTTATACTATAAATATATATATATCTGCAAGCATATATATATAGGCATATGATTGAAATTCATCATCGTTTACCGACAATATATATATATATATCTTTTCTTTTCTTTTCCTTTTTATTTTTCCTAAATTATCATCTACAAATAAATAAGATGATAATTAAAAAAAAAATTAGACAAAAGTGGACTTTAGAGACGTGTACAAAATACAAATACCAGTAGAGATAAAGTTTGAAACCTGGATAGTAATGGCCATATGTAAAGTACACAATCAAATGCAGTACATCTGGAATTCAAAAGGAATATTTGAGAACTTTGATAAGACGTGAGAGTTTAGTGTGTGTACGTATACAAATATTTCTTTTCTTTATATATATATATATATATAAATATATAAATATAAATATGTGGACAAAATTTAATGAATGGATCAATTTGTCAAGTTCGGTGGAGTCAAAATTTCCACCGTTATTATTACTATGCATCTGCTCATCAAATCCTCCGAAATCTAAACAGTGGTGAGATTATTTCATGGGAAATTTCTTTCTTTAGAATTTGGCATAATTTGACAATTTTAGAATTCTATCGTGCAATATATACATGTTTCTCTTCTTTCTACTTTTCGACAACAAATATAGACTTCTAAGTAAAGCATGTTCAGAAAAAATAATACACAATTTCAAATAAAGTTATCTATTTATTTTAGAATTTGTTATAGAAATATATATATTATATATATATAATTAATTAATTTCGAGTAGTATTTAGCAATAAAAAAGAATTTAAGGGATAATTTTTTTTAAGTTTATTTATTGAAGCAGCTGGCATGGAATTCAGCAGAGTATGAAACCGCTATTAATTTAATGGTTTGATTATTCTGCTGTGGTCGGATAAGTCTCAAATTAGAGACCAAAATATACGATGTCGACTTGGGCAGGAATCTGTCATACATAAATAATTTCGAATAATACCAAAATTACGTTGTTCCAGAGGAATTACAATAATCTCACTTGTCAAAATTTTCATTTCCTTTTTGACTTTGTGATTGTTAAATCCTCTAGGGAAAAAATAAATAAATAAACAAAAGATGCCAAATTTTATGGAAAAATATATTCATATTTGCATGAAGAGATTAAATTAATAAAAGTGGTAGCTGCTATTTTGGGGGAGAATTTGAATCAAATATACAAAAATAGAATGAAAAGTGAGTTGATGATTTTATACAATTTGGGAAATTGGAACAACAGTTTCCGAAGAAGAGGAGAGATCAATTAAGAGAGATTGGAAGTAGATATGGTATTTTTTTTTCTCCTTTTTTTTAGGGTTTTGTATTTGTAATATTTAATTTACTGATTTAGTGGTGGTGGTTTTTTATTTTATTTTTTTTCAACATAGATATGTTCTAATTCTACCACTAAAAGACGGCATTCACTTCTTTCTCACTATATCCGTATCTTAGAAAGTTGATTATAGTTCCCATTTTCAAGTTTTGGGATTGGAGGAATATTTTTTTCTTCCTTTCTTTTCTTTCCTAATTCCCTCTCTTTCTCTCTCTTAAACTTTATTTTGTGAAAAAAGTTTGGAAGAGAGGCCACCGAAAAGCATGGACAGCTTATCATGAAAGTGGGGGATAAAGAAAAACAAACCACTCCAAACTCCAACTCCTATTATTTGATTAGACTATCCAACTACAACCAACCAATTTCTTTCTTTCTTTATCTTTAGAATATATGTATAGATTGTGTAATTTAAAGAAAAATTAGGATGAGAAATTGAAAAGGCATATAACATGCTGTTCATCTGCTCCCGCACGCTCAAATAAAACACGTACACTTACAGATTTTTTCTTGCCTTTGTTTTTTTTTAAAATGGAAATCTTAAGTCAACCTCATCTCATCATTTGGTCTTGGTTCTTCTAGGCACCCACACCTCATTTCCCACTAATTTCTTTCCTTCTTTTATATCTTCCTCTCTCTATATAATTCTCACTTTCTATCGTCAAATTTCACCCATGGGAAGCATGAAGGTGCATCAATTCGCACGTGGATTCTGGGAGCACGAACCATCCCTCACCCTCGGTTGCAAACGTTTACGCCCTCTTGCTCCAAAACTCGACCACCACCACCACCAAAGCAGCACCGATACCGTTTCTGCACCCACCACCGTCACCCCTTTTGATCTCAAGAGCTTCATTAGACCCGAAAGTGGCCCTCGTAAACTCGGATCCCCAGATGACAAAATCAAAGAACCTAATCAAGTAAGTATATTTTGTTGCATATTACATGCATGCACAAAAAATAAAACTAAATATTAGAGTCATGTATTGAAATATTACACGTGGCATGCAGGTGGAAACACATCCTGGAGGAACAAGATGGAATCCAACGCAAGAACAGATAGGAATACTAGAAATGCTGTACAGAGGAGGCATGCGGACGCCGAACGCACAACAGATTGAGCAAATCACTGAACAGCTGGGAAAGTACGGGAAAATAGAAGGGAAGAACGTGTTTTATTGGTTCCAAAATCACAAAGCACGTGAGAGGCAGAAGCAGAAGCGTAATAACTCCCTAGCTCTTAATAACAACAACAACTATAGTCCAAGGGTGGCGGTCACCATTACCAATCCTTTAACACATGACTTAATTATGGTACGTCCTCGTTTATATAATGCACATACAGTTTTGTCAAGTGATATGAGTCTAAAACAAATATTTATTATTTGTAGGGATCGGATTTTGTAATAAGGAGGGAAGAAGATAGTCCGTACAAGAGAAAGTGTAGGTCTTGGACGTTCGAATGTCTGCAGGAAGAGGAAGAGGAAAAGAAATTATATTATAGATCGGAGGAGGAGGCGGCGGCGACCGCCGGGGATAGAACCCTAGAACTATTTCCTTTGCACCCGGAGAATAGATCATGAATCGAAACATTTCTTCGGGACATGAGAATTTTTTTCTCTTTCTCTTTCTCTCTCTATCTTTTGCAGTTTGCTTTCATGATCGATGTACCTTTTTTTTTTTTTTCTTCTTTCTTTCTTTTCTTTAGTTTCGGGAAAGAAAGAAGGAAAGAAAGAAAACAAGGTGATGTGTATCTTTGTACTCCCTGCTATATATTCCTAACAACCAAAGTGCATGTTTTTATGTTTCTTTTTTTTTTTTTTTTTGTCTCTCTTGGGAAATGATACTGATTTAATTAACCTACTACCTAGAGCTAGGCTCCTGCTATTTTTTTGACTATATTACACCATTGTCATGGAATGGAAGCTTTTTAGGTTAAAAGTGAGTGATTGATCAAATAAACAAATATATTAAAGACATACATATACATATATATGAACAGTATAATTAGGTTACTGAAGTTGACACAAGCTAGCGAGTTCTAGAGAGATCCTTCCCTTTGGTCATGCATTTATATTATGGTAGTATATGTGGGAAAGAAATCATTGTCTTCAATTTCCCTTTCATGCAGTGGTGAATAAAGTTAATTATTATATATCATTCTTGTATGACTTTGATAAAGGTACGTTAATCGTCGAGAGAGATGCAACATGCAAAATTTTTATATATGATTTAGTGGTTATTGGGGTCCAATATATTATATGATTCTATGCTATGATCATATATATATATATATATATATATATATAAAAGAAAAAAAAAGAAAGAAAAGATAGATATATCATTCATTTTTATTTATTTTATCTATTAAAAGAAAACTTTTTTTTCCTAAAGTGCACAAAACTGGGCCTGAACGACCCAATATATGTTAACAAAACTGATCCACTTATATATTGGGCCACTTTTTTAATCATGGGCTTATCCATTATCTAAACTCGGCCCAAATCATCTATGTGAAAATACTTGCCCACTTTATAATCACGGGTATTAGTTTATTCAGAGAGAATATATATTTTCCAAAAAAGAAATAAATCAAGATAAAATAGTTTTAAAATTTTATATATTCGTTATTAATTATTTTTCTTTTTTTAGATAGTAATTTAAATAAACGTGTTAGTTGAGAAAATCTGCCAAGATTTTAGAGAGAATTGTTTTGGGTATGAAATATTCAATCTGAATTTCACAATTAAATTTGGTCACGTTTCAGTAAAAGAGTAAAAAACGTGTACTAATAATAACTTTCCGAAACTAATTTATCGCTAAAATCCAGGTCAAAAAGTAACTTCCATTGAACAAGTCCAAAAATATCCATAGATTTATACTACGATTTATTTATTTATTTTACAATAAAACAAACCCCCGACTTTCCCCAATATTTATTGTTTTAGTTAAATATAATAGTAATAATTAAAAAAAAATAAAATGGAAAGGAAGGGGTACGGTCTATAATTAATGATTTGCTTATGAAAATATTGAGCAACCAGTAACATTAATCACAAGATTTTAAATGTTTATTAAATGAACCAATAGGAAAAAATCGCTTCTTTTGAAGAAATCCCTATATAAATTATTATTATATTAAAATAAATTAATTAAAAAAAAAAGGCTTGGTCAATTATTTCCTATACTTAAGGTTCCATCTTGGTCAAATTTAATTTTTCCACAGAATTTTAATAAATGAAATATAAATTGTTTTCAAAAAAATATGAATCCGGGCCCGCAATAGAAATATAGATTCTACCACGTCATCACTATTGTCCACCTGTGAGGATCATAGAGAGTCGCGAAACGCATGCAGAACTATAACCGCCAAGAGAGGGTAGTATCTTAATCCGACGGTGTAGATTTCATCATTTTTATCCTAATTAGGGTTTTCATCTTTCTTCCACCGTTTACTCTTCTATATTTAAACCCCACTGTTTTTTAATCGCCGGTCGCGGTGCAGTGCCCTCTGCCCTCCCATTCCAAAAAAAAAAAAAACCCAAAAATTTCTCCTTCAACTACTAAGTTCGGATCTCCGACTATTTTTTATACCCATTATACCTTTCCCTCTCCTCTATAGAATTTCTCTACTCCTCCGGAAAAAAGAAATTGTTACTTTAAAAACAATCTTCGTCTGTATTCCCCTATTATAATTTTTCATTTAATCAGAGGAGAGGGAAATTTAAGGAATCTCCAAAAAAACAAGTATTAATCAGTGTTTTTTTTGTGGGTTTTAAGGAAGGCTTAGGATATAATGGCACAGATACAGGTACAGAGCGCAGCAGTGACGGCAGGTCCCAATGGAGTGCCCGCAGCGACTGTGGCCGCAGCCGCAGCCGCCGCGCCGCCGCCGAGTGGTGCATCCAATCAGTTTGTGACCACCTCGCTATACGTTGGAGACCTGGACTTGAATGTTACTGACTCGCAGTTATATGAGATTTTCAGCCAGGCTGGCCCGGTTGTCTCCGTAAGGGTTTGTAGGGACACTAACACCCGTCGGTCCTTGGGCTATGCTTACGTCAACTACAGCAACCCCCAGGATGGTTAGTTTGTGGCTCTCTCGCTCTCATTATTGTTATTTTTTGTGTGTGGATTTTCTTAATTGGTGTTTTGTGGGAAGAGTTGGCTTGGAGATCCAAGTCTCTCGGTGTTTTGTTGTTGATAGACAATCTTTAGAGTTTTCTAATTTGATAGATATTGATCTTTTGAGCTTTAATTTTGATAGATTTTTACTTTTTTTTATTATTTATGTGCTATTACTTTCGGGAAGCGTTAATGTTGTGATATTTATCTATGCTGTTTAACATTCTGCATATATACAATGCTAACTGTGATCTTCCTGCATTTGCTTATACCGTATTTCTCGTTTGTGAATTTTAAGTATGTTGTTATTATTGGTTTACAGCGGCGTATGTTCTAAATTTGAAGTCTTTATATGTGTACCCTTTTGATAGTACGGTGCAACAGTGGTTGCTGTAATGATAGTGATCTCGCTCTTTGTTAACTCTCTTACTCAGAGGTAACATTTTTCTGTTCTTAATATTAGCTGCAAGGGCGTTGCAGAATTTGAACTTCACTCCTATTAATGGCAAATCTATAAGAATCATGTATTCTCATCGGGATCCCAGCATTCGAAAAAGTGGTACAGCAAATATTTTCATTAAGGTATTCTCTAACATGTAATGGTTTTATATATATATATATATATATATTTATGTAAGTTATTAACCTGAGATTACACATCTCTATATGAATTTTAATGAATTTTAGTGAATTCAGCATGTTTTGGGACCGTAAGAATGTGTCCTATTATGATTCCTACGGTCCAGTATTTTTAAATAATTTTTTAGGTTAGACACACTGTCCATTGATCTGTACTTATTCATATGTCTATGTACCTTCTCATTACAGAATTTGGACAAGTCTATTGACAACAAAAATTTGCATGAAACTTTCCAACTCTTTGGAAACATACTTTCATGCAAAGTAGCTATGGATGGTAATGGCCAAACGAAAGGATATGGTTTTGTACAATATGACAATGAAGATTCTGCTCAACTTGCAATTGACAAGTTGAATGGCATGCTGCTTAATGATAAGCAAGTCTATGTTGGGCATTTCCTTCGCAAACAGGAAAGAGACGTTGCAACTAGTAGGACCAAATTTAATAATGTTTATGTGAAAAATTTATCTGAGGGGACCACAGATGAGGATCTGAAAGTTACTTTTGGAGAGTATGGAGTTATTACAAGTGCAGCTGTGATGAAGGATGGAGATGGGAAATCAAAGTGTTTTGGATTCGTGAACTTTGAGAATGCAGATGATGCTGCAAAAGCTGTTGATGAACTGAATGGTAAAAAATTTGACGATAAGGAATGGTATGTTGGAAAAGCTCAAAAGAAGTTTGAAAGGGAGCAAGAGCTTAAAAATAAGTTTGAGCAGAGTGCAAGGGAAGCTGTTGACAAATATCAAGGAGTGAACTTGTATGTAAAGAATTTGGATGACAGCATTGATGATGAAAAGCTTAAGGAATTGTTTTCAGAATTTGGCACTATCACTTCTTGCAAGGTGATCAATTTTTTTTTTCCCTTCCCCTCTGGTTTATTCTCATCTTTTCATGTGCCTTCTAGACTATTTATTTGATATGATATATGCCCTTGGTGGTGTCAGGTGATGCGCGACCCTAGTGGGATCAGCAGAGGATCAGGATTTGTTGCTTTCTCAACTTCTGAAGAAGCCAGTATAGCAGTAAGTACTGAACTGGAGTCTATGATGATGCTATTATCTTTGTTTGTCGAGTGTGTTTGTGTAGGAGAGCTAATTCTATTATTTCACGTACTTTGTAGCTTAAAGAGATGAATGGGAAAATGGTGATTAGCAAGCCGCTTTATGTTGCATTAGCTCAACGAAAAGAGGAGAGAAGGGCCAGATTACAGGTTAAAAACAATTTCAGGAGAGCTTTTAGCTTATCTTGAAATGCTATAATTCTCTAGGCTGTTGTTACTTTTTGTAATTTTTCTGTTGTAATGTTACTGCAGGCTCAGTTTTCTCAGGTTAGGCCTGTTGCAATGTCATCTTCAATGGCTCCACGCATGCCAATGTACCCTCCTGGTGCCCCTGGAATTGGACAGCAGCTTTTCTATGGTCAAGCTCCCCCTACTATGATTCCCCCACAGGTAAAAGTTTCTTCCATTCTCTTTAAAGTTTGAGGAATATGCAATTTAAATCCCATGCTGTGGTGGTCTTTTTTGGATTTTATGTACCTTGGAAGTGATGGATTCATGAAATTCTATTGTTTTTAACTCAAAAACTATTTGTAGGCTGGATTTGGTTACCAGCAGCAGCTTGTACCAGGAATGCGGCCAGGAGGACCTATTCCAAACTTCTTTGTGCCATTAGTTCAGCAGGGCCAGCAAGGTCAGCGTCCAGGTGGTAGACGTGGAGCAGGGCCAGTGCAGCCTGCTCAGCAGCCAGTACCTATGTTACAGCAGCAGGTTGGTCATTCTTTCTATTGTTTTATCATGAATATTTATACTCTTTTATGTAAAGAACATAAGACTTACTACTGTTGAATATCAGATGATGCCAAGAGGGCGAATGTTTAGGATTCCACCTGGTCGCAATGTTCCAGATGTTCAAATGCCAGGTGTTGGAGGAGGCATGCTTTCTGTACCATATGACATGGGCAACATGCTTCAGCAAGAAGCCCCTATTGGACAGCCTGTCCCAGTGACAGCACTTGCTTCTGCACTTGCAAATGCATCTTCCGAGCAGCAGCGGACTGTAAGCACACACTTCACACTATTAATTGTTCTCTTATTCTTTTTCATGTGCAAGTGATTGATTTAAGGTTCTTGATAATTGAATGTAGATGTTGGGTGAAAATCTATACCCGCTCGTTGATCAGCTTGAGCATGAGCACGCTGCGAAAGTGACAGGCATGCTGTTGGAGATGGATCAGACAGAGGTTTTACATCTTCTCGAATCACCAGATGCTCTGAAAGCAAAGGTTGCTGAGGCTATGGATGTCCTCCGTAATGTTCAGCAGGGTAATATCCCAGCTGAGCAGCTTGCTAATCTATCCCTCAACGAAAACCTTGTTTCTTGAGCGCAGGAAGTGATCATGCCAATTGCTGCACGCCATTTTGATTTTGGAGGCACTAGAATTTTTTTAGAATTGAGTTTTCTCTTTTATTATTATTACCATCATAATATGTCGAGGTGGATTTTGAACATGATTTGAGTATTATTTTCCGTTTAAGTAGTAGTTTTGTGAATTCTCACATACCTTTTGGTTTTGATATTATATCAGACTTCTTTAAATATGGTTTTTGCGTTTATTTTCTAATGGTTTTTTAGCTCAAACCATGACTGAATATGGTCTGGTTTTGGTTTCTCTGAATAACTCAAAAGACGATGGAAAGATTCCTTAGAACTGATTCTTTACCTACTTTCTGCCACCTACCACAACCAGTTTCTTGGACAGTTTCTTGGATGTTTCATAAGACTTTCTTGTAAACTCTGTATCTATAAAATCACAAAAAGGAACAATAATCAACTCCAGTGTTGAGAGAAACAGAGGAGAGACAAGAAATGCATCCTTCAATGGTCAAATGTGTGTCCGAATGCTTCATCAAACCAAACTACACCCCAGAAGAATCAAAGCAACCAATATACTTGGCACCATGGGATCTTGCCATGGTCTGCGTTCACTACATCCAGAAGGGTCTTTTGTTCCGCAAGCCTCCAGCTTTTGGGATGAGCGACTATTTGCAGAAGCTCAAAGAATCCCTTTCTCTAACACTGATACATTTCTACCCATTATCAGGTCGTCTTGCAACACTTAGACAAGAGAACCCTCCAATCTATTCCATTTACATCGACTGCAACAATAGTCCAGGGGCTAGATTTATTCACGCATCCGTGGATTTAACCGTTGATGATATTCTCTCCCCAAATGATGTTCCCCAAATTGTTCAACAATTCTTTGACCATGACAGAGCAATCAACCATGATGCTCATACACTGTCTTTGTTAACCATTCAAGTAACTGAGTTAATCGATGGTATTTTCATTGGATGCTCCTTGAATCATATGGCCGTTGACGGCACGTCTTTCTGGCACTTCTTCAATTCATGGTGTGAAATATTCAATGCCAAAGAGGAGAAAGCCATTACAATTTCAAAACCCCCAATTCACAAGCACTGGTTTCCTGATGGACACGGTCCAATTTTGAGTCTCCCTTTCACTCATCATGACCAGTTAATTCAAAGACACGAAGCACCCAAATTGAGAGAGAGAATTTTCCATTTCTCATCAGCTTCATTGGCAAAATTGAAAGCAGAGGCCAATAATAATAATAAGAATTCTACCAATAATACTATTTCGACCCTGCAGGCACTATCTGCTCATATCTGGAGATGCATAACTAGGGCACGCAAATTCCCACCCGATCAAAAGACAAGTTGTAGAATGGCTATCAATAACAGAACAAGATTAAGCCCACCCGTACCTCAAGACTACTTCGGAAACTGTATTCAGACAGTGAAAGCAACCGCCACTTCCAATGTATTGCTCGGGCACAACTTAGGATGGGCAGCTTGGGAACTAAATCAGGCAGTTTTAAACCACCGGGACGAAGTGGTACGAGAATGGATTCAATCATGGTTGGAATCGCCCTTCATATACCAACTCGGTCAGTTCTTTGATCCTTGCAGCATCATGATGGGAAGTTCGCCACGGTTTAACATGTACGGCAATGAATTCGGATTGGGGAAAGCCGTTGCAATACGGAGTGGCTACGCTAACAAATTCGACGGCAAAGTTTCACTCTATCCAGGAATTGAGGGATGCGGAAGCATGGATTTAGAAATTTGCCTTCCGCCGGATTCAATGGAAGCTCTTGAATCTGATAAGGAGTTCATGGATAGTATCGCTCTGTAATGAATTTTTAGCTTTCATTAATTGTATGTTTCTTTCAAGTTTGGATGTTTGATTTGAGTTCTAATAAATTAAGGATGTTTGCACTTAGTATTTAATATATTAAGTTATTACATCCAAAATTTATTATTAAGATTTTTATTACCTAAATTACACTTTTTTTAAAAAATAAATCACTATTAAATTTATATAGTATGAATTTATAATTTAGTTTAATAATATTTAAAAGAATTAAAATAATTATAGTTTTAAATTTATGATAATTAATACAAAAATGATTTATTAAATTTCATTAAAATAAAATAATATTTATTTGGATTTAATATTGACCCTTACACTCCCACTAAAAATAATAATTAAATAAATAAAAAATTGATATAGATGATTCAACATCTCAGAGAATCAATGGTGATGGTACAATGAGGGAGCACGTACACCGGTTCTATTAAATCCAATCTTCCATCTAACTTGATCACCAAGCTTTTCTATTTACATTCCCTTTCAAAACCCTAAGCCCTCCGATTATTTCTGAACAATTTCTCTCTCCCACCGGCAAACGATCAAATAGTCGATGGGGGATCTGAAAAACCCTGTTATTCCGACGTGGATCTCGTTCCCGCCTGGTGCCAGTTTCTATCCTACTGAAGAACAGCTCGTCTTCTACTACCTCAATTCTAAAAATGATGGCAGTAATTATTATGGCATTGATGTGATTAGGGAGATTGATTTTTATAATTTTGAACCTTTTAATTTGCCGGAAACCACTTGCTTCCGGTTTGGTAGGGGAGGGAGGAGACGTCACTGGTACTGTTATGTGAGAAGAATTATGAAGGAAAGAGTGAAGAGAAGGGCTGGCGCTGGGTATTGGAAAAGGATACGGAAGGTTAGGGATGTCGTGGGTCGAGCTGCAGGAAAAGTTGCCGTGGGAACGCGCAGAAAGTTTGTATTTTATTTGGGTGATTCGCGAAAGAATGCTGTTAAGACTGATTGGGTCATGTATGAATACGCACTTGGTGATCAAAATACGGTATTCTTTTGTTTGTCCTTTTCTTTAAGGATTTCTAATAGTTTGAAGTTAATTGTGGGATATTGAGACGTGTTCCATGACTATTTGGAGCCTTGGAGTTGGGTAGTAGTAACGCTTCTTAATTATGGCTGTCTGGCTGTCTGGCTGTCTTATACGTTCCAAGTGTTCTGAGAATTATTATTTTTATCGGATGGGAATTACTTTTATACACCTGTAATTTAAATGTGATGTTAGATGGGTTTATGCTTTGTTCCCACGTTCAGGTATTTAGTCTTCAAGAGTATTAATTTCTTTATCAATTCTGTTTATACTGTGGTTTCTTAATTTTTCCTATAAATGTTTCCCTGATTTATGTCTCCCATTTGATATATGGTATACTAGTAATTGATAGAGTTATGATTTCATATGATTAGATATGAAAACAGAGCACTTAGAAGAAACATTAGTTAGTGAATGGAAGGTAAGTGTATGTTCCATCTTTTTTGATCCATTTATTTTGGTGTAAAAAGTATTCTTGATGAGCAGTGGGGTATGATTCTTTATTAAACGTGAAATTGTTCTAACTGAAGATTTCTGGCTAATGTATATGCAGGCTTCTTTTGTCCTTTGCCGAGTGCTTTTGAGATCTCACCTTGTCAATAACTTATCGGAGCACATGGTAGTAAGTTCCTGCGGTGATGATAGTATTGCAACAGTGCACCGTTCTGTAGGTGTGCAGTTTGATGGGACAGCTACATCTATGATTGCAAAATCTAAAATGCATGACAAAAATTCTCATGATAACAACGATGAGGATTTGAAATTTTTATCAGGACTGGATACAGATAATTTAGTTACTCGTGAACCACTGACTGAGAAGGTATTTATTTAAGTAATTGTCTTATTTAACTCCCTACATGAAAAAGAAAAAAGAAATAAACATCTAGTCATTTCCATATGTTTCATGGATTGTGGAAAGTGATTTTTCATGATTTGCCATCATCTTTTTGGCTGTGTGGTGTCTTAGGTTAGGTCTTTACTTGCAATGGTTTTCCTCTGGATACATTTTTATTTAGGTTATTGAAGCTTTCCAGCTTGACAAAGAATGATGATTGATTTATGTTTGATTTCCTTTTTTATCAGAAACTGAGGGAAAATTTTTATTATAGAGGGGGGAAAATGTCGGGGATGAGTTGGAGTTTTGGATGGGTTGTGCTGATGATTATTTGATTGTTGTAGATATATAGTTAAACAAGTTGTTGAGTGATTGCAATGACATCTATCCAATGTAAGGATAACTTGTGAGCAGCTAGAAATGCTACTACAAATTTTTGTAAGTTTTTCTTGATATTATTTTCTTATCCAATACTACATTAGATCAGATTGAAGGTGAGCAAGCATGATTGAGTTCTCCAGAAATGTGTGCTTTTATCTAAGAAAATGTTGTCTGTTTGTGGTATAAAGCTTTGTTGTATTATCTCCTTTTCCCATTGTTAAACTTTCAACTCTACAAGTAAAGAGGCCCGTTCCTCCTCTTAGCAAATGATAAATGTATAGTTATTATCCAGATGGTATTGTTTTGGCATGGTCAAACTTTTAGCACCTTGTTTAAGTTCAAAAGTTATGCCAAAAATACAATATTCTTTTCTCCTTGGACCATTACATGCTCAGCCTGTTGCTTATGTTTTAATTTTGTAGGAGCTGATAGCCATATTAGAGGAAGATTTCATAGAGTTGGATGACCTCCGTTGCCCACTTTCAGGCATTGACTAATTTAAACTGCAAATGTCCCTATTCAAAGAATGATTGAAGCAGAAATAATCCTGATCAACACTTGGATTATATCCTCAAATAGAAGCAGAAAAATTTGTTTCCCAAGAATCCCCCAAAATCGAGCAAAGAAATTGCTTTCCAGATAATGATCTCAAAGCAAGTGAAGACATTGTTTCCCCATATAATGTCGTCAGAAACAAGCAGAGACGTTGTGTTCAGGGAGTAAAAAAACACACACATTGTTTCCAAGAACATCCAGATTTGTGATCTTAATGCCAAGATCATTTATTACTCAAATCTTTACATAAAATTTTTTTCAAGAGGAGATTACACAAATTACAGGTATTCATGTATGAAGTTATCATGGAGTTGACAAGTTCTTTTGATTTGAGGATGAGTCAGAAATTCTGAGATACCAGGAAAAAGTCCTATTTATTTCCAAGTATGTGCCATGCCAATTACATATGTGATGATTGAATAATTACCTCTCTAAAGGTAGTTCCTGGTATATGTTAATATTTCTTCTGTTATTATTATTAGTATTATTATTTTCTTGAGGAAGTAATTTTCTTTCTTTCAATGTCGAGCAGAAAATTGCTGAAGGTCTGAAATGTTTGTTGGTGTACAAGGAAAAGAGATGTGGGAACAAGCCCCAACAGATTCACCTGGCCAAGTGGAGGCCAAGTGGAGGGTAGTTCTATCAAGATCTCTGCTAATTGATATGTACAGTATCTTTTTACAAGTTATATCTGAATATTACTGCTCATTGTTCCTAGTGTAATTTGCTAGACTTCCAATTTCGGAACTTCTTGTAGCTAGTAGTCTATTGAATTCCTGGATGTGTACTATGGGATGTAAACTTACCATATCCAATCTGCAAGTGTTTTTTCGGGGGAAAAAAAAGGGAAGGGGCTTTGGAGGAATCACCCATGCAGTGACTAAAAATGTAATAGAAATGATAACAATAAGATAAACCTGAAAATATATCATTTATACACAGAGCAAAGAGTATGGTAGACTTTAATTTTTTTTTTAAAAGTGTTTTTTAATTAAAATACAAAATATTTAATTGTGCGGTGGTGTATTTTAATATTTAAAAAGATTTGTAATTTATATTTATTATTTATGAATAAATTTAATTAATTATAGATAATATATGTATATTTTTTTATTAAAAAAATGCATTTTAATATATATATATATAGTATTTTAATATTTTGAAAGAAATATTATTATTTTGTCAAGTGAGTATGCCAATTAATGTCAAAATAATAAGATTATAGATTATAGATGTTTAATAGTATATGTTTTTTTTTTTTTTTGTTTATAGTATATGTTTAAAATATTAAAATTTAGATAAAATTTTAAAATAATTTTAAATTTTGTCAAAATGTGCTTAAGACGTTATTAAAAAAAATTTGAAATTTTTTAAAAAATTAAGCACTCAATAAGCATTTATAAAATTTTCTGGGGCTAATTTGCATTTATTTATTTATTTTCTTTCAGGGGAATTTCTTAAAGAGTTCCAGAAATAGAACGGCGAAGGGTTTATGAAAGGGTTCCGTCATCAGTGTCCTCACAGAACAGCAACATTTGGAAGTTCCAACCTCCATTCCCTCTATCATTTGCTGGTAAGTTCATTTAGGAATCCGTTTGCCCCCTAATTCACAAACCTACTTGGACAAGAAGATACAATTTCAGTTTTCACATAGGATATATGTGTAAATTGAGTAAATGAAGGAAATATTACTGCTCTGTAGCTGGTTTCTGAAGTACCGGAAAGAATGAAATTTGTGATTAGTTTTGGCTTGATTCGTTTCTGCTTGAACTGCAATATTATTTTATCATTATTTTGTGGTTTTTCTTGTTTGTGATTTGAAATGGTTGTATTTGTCTATGTGTTGCTCTTCTTATCTTGAGTTAAGAGTGCCTGTGATCCAGGCTGTTGTGTTGGCTTTACTATAATCTATGTTTCGGCTACTAGTTTTTTTTCCCCATATTCTGAAGCATCTTATTTGTTAGTCTCATATAGATGCTTATATGAGTGTTCATTTTCAGGAGAAATTATGAAGTGATTGCGTTTCAATATCTGCAAATAAAGAATATTAGTGGAGAATGGCGCTGGCAGTTACAAGAAGGGCTTTTCGTTCTCTGAATAATGCACTTGCTTCCACTTACAATGGCATGTGACCCGAATTGTATTCTTTTTATTTTTTATTTTGTTTGTTTTGAGTGAATTGTCTCGATTAAAAAAATTGTGAATTTTATTGCAAAATTATATCTTTTTAATTTCTGAATTATATTTTTCTGGAAAATTCTTTGGCAGAGTTAAATGGTAACTATGGTATTGGGCGGAGTTATTCTTCATTTGAATCTTCTATTTTCCAAAAGGTAAATACCAAATTAATTTTTAAGATTTCTGGGTGTAATATTTCTATATATTGAAGCTTTCATTTGTTTTATCTACTCTGAGTGCTGAAATTCAGTTGTGATGTCAATTCAGTTTTTTTCGTTGTACTTTTGGTTGATTGTTTCTGTTATCTAATGTTATGCTCAAGATATGGAAGCTAATGCAGGATGAAGTTCTGTCAATTTTGTTATTTATGGTTTTCTTGTGTCAATTGCTGAGTGCAGAACCAGTCACCTTTGCTTGCTTTCCGACGATTTTCAACTTCTATCTTAACTCCTGGATCAACAGATAGTGGATTTCCTTCAAATCTGTTATCTAGAAAGGCTGTAATAACTCCCGAACGTGATATTGGTATGTAGAAGTACTTTTTGTAGTCTTTTTCAAGGCATTAATGTTTCACTGGAAACCCTAGATTACAAGATTAGTTGGCATGCTTATTTATGGTGCTGTTTTTATATTGCTTAGTTATCATTAGATTTTAGAATGATAATGTTATAAGTAATATTTTTTAGAGGTGATGACTGGATGCTTATGGCAGTTTGTTTTTCTTATTATGACTTCTAAGATTTCACCATATATTTTAATAGGATAGGGTGGCTTGGTATGTCAAGAATTTGAACCTTCTATGAGCACTGTAAAATAATTCAGAACATCATTACATAAATTAAATTGGCAACAAGCCTGGTTTTTGCTGTTGGTTTCTCATCAGGATAATAAAAATGCTATATTTTCTGTCCTTTTACAAGGTTTGCAAGACAAGATGGGATAAGTGAAGAAATTATGGTGATAAACTTATGTGGGTGATGACTTGGCAACTAAAAGAGCTTATCCAAATGATTTTATTTTCAAAATTCAAATTAAAAGTTCCCTCATTTTTCCTTTACACACTATTACCAAAACCCTGGTGTGTAGGCTTTGCCCCAAGTGGAGTATCGCATTTTGGTCATTTTTTAGTTTTACCTGTTTATATGGTTTTTTACATTATAGAATTATATTGTCATATGATAATCTTTATTACTTATTGAGGTTAATGTATTTATAGTCCTGATTGTTTTGTTGATGTGGTAGGACTGTTGCAGGATTTGGTGATACCTGTAACTAATTTTCAGAATGACGACAAAGGCTTTATGGTTTTGGCTGGTGATGTGTTTGATGTGCCTATTAGGAAGGATATCATTCATCGAGTTGTGAGGTGGCAGCTAGCCAAAAGGCAGCAGGTCTTCCGAACTCTCTAGTTTTGATATTTTATGCTTGTAAAGTAATAGATTCCTGTGCATGAGTCTCATTGTCATACTGGATTAATTGTTTAACTTCATAATGTTCTATTTACTTGTTCTTTGGGTATAACAAACCAGAATCTAATAGTATTAGTGGAGAATGTGATTACTTCATCATTTTGTTTGTCAGTGTTTAGTTTCATAAATTTGGTGATATATTATAGGCTTAAATGGGCCTGTTTTTCTCAGGGAACCCATTCAACGAAAACTATAAGTGAGGTCAGTGGGACTGGACGAAAACCTTGGAACCAAAAAGGTACAGGTCGAGCAAGACATGGTACATTGCGTGGTCCTCAGGTGTGTATTGCACTTTTATAGTGCCTGAAGTAAATATTTTTTTGAATTTCAAATTGGCTTTGAAAGGAAACTCATGGGTTTGTATGAATTGGCAACAGTTTAGGGGAGGTGCAACTATGCATGGTCCAAAGCCACGAAGTCATGCCTTCAAACTAAATAAGAAGGTTCGGCGGTTGGGGTTGAAGATTGCACTGTCAGCTCGTGCTGCTGAAGGAAAGGCAAGTGTTACAAGTATATGTCAGCTCTTGTCCTTTATCATCTGTAATTTCTCTTTTGAGAGGATACATTTGGCATGCCATGCATGGGAGAGGTTGTATTACTACCCTTACAGAATCTATACAGATGGGAGTATAACATGCTTGGTTTGCCTGAAATACTTTGATTTCTTATGCTTGGCATTCTCTTCCATAATAAGAACTATGAAATTCACTTGGAAGTTTCCCTTTACTTTCTAGTCTTTTGTGGAACTGACACTACTAATAATTTAGTAATTCTTCATTCTTATCCTATAACATAATTCTTTTGATCAATGGTGATATGTGTCACAGGAGGTTTATTTATGAGTTATTTTCTTCTTGTAGCAGGATTTTTATAACATATTAAAATTGCAGTTTTTTGCATGACTTGGTGACAACATATTGGTCATGTAATATATTTGGTTATCCACTTCTTGGGTTCCTTCCATCTCAGATGAACTGGGTCCAACCATCTTTTATTAGCCTGATCTCCTAAATGAGACTTTTCTTTCTAGAGCTTCTCTTATTATGGATGGGAGTTGAAGTTTAGTCAATCCCTTCTTTAGACAGTGATGGTAACTGGGATTTTATTGTTGTCATTGTACAGCTTGTGGTATTTGAGGATTTAGAACTACCTACTCACAAGACTAAAAATATTGTGAACTATTTCAAGCAACTGGAGAATACCAAAAAGCTTCTAATGGTAGATGGTGGTCCAATTGATGAAAAGCTTATGCTGGCTACTCAGAATTTACATTATGTCAATGTCCTGCCTTCAATTGTAAGTTTGTGGTTTTTGTTCCATTCTATGTTGGTGTTTCTTCCATGAGTCTATACAAAATGCAACTTGTCAGGGATTTGTTTTTCAAATGACCACGTGTTTTCAAACCTTTGTGTTTGGGCACAACTTGTAAATTATCAATGATGTAAACTTTTGTTTCCAGTACTGTTGTTAGAGTATTTGAAGTTTGATACTTTCTCCCTTCTGTAGGGCTTAAATGTCTATAGCATTCTGCTGCATGACACATTGATGATGTCTCGTGATGCCGTTAACAAAATTGTTGAAAGGATGCACACACCAATTAATCGTTGAAGGCACCTTAGAGAATTTGGAGTCTCCTGAGGATGGTTTCTGTAGGTTTCTTCCTAACAGAGGGTTATAAAAGTACCAAAAATTAATTTGAGTTCTTACCATTTCCGAAAACATGCAAAATTTTCTGCTTATACTCCCATCTCTTTTGAAGCCGTGTTTACCCTTTATGCATGGATTTGTAGTCTATAATTATTGTTTGACATAGAATTTTGATGCTTTTTGAGCCTATTTATTTACTTGCAACTTTGTGCAGCATGGTTTGGTAACTGCCAGTCCTGTCTACATACACTCTCTACTTCCTAGCATATTTGATAGATTCATATGTAATTTTGAACAAATTCTTGTTTTGGTGGGGTTGCATCTACCAAACTAATAAAAGCATGGTTCAATTCTTAAGTTAGGCATTTGAAAAAAAAATAAAATTCTAGAATATTTATGCCCTTAAACTGAAAATAGGGAAGACTTAGAAGTAAAGTTGCAAGAGGTAAGTGTGGGAAAGGAAAAGTGCAGTAATGGAAAACGGATGGTCACAGCTGCCTGTTCCTTGACACAAACATTGAAGAGAGATAGAAAGTAACTGACTTTGGCAGCATTCTTCTTTTCCTACATCCCTTTCTTTAGAAAGCAGCAGTGAGGAGTGATCAAGTAAAGCATCAAAGTAGTGATTGGTTTTGTAAAATGGCTGTGTCTGACTGACATATACAACTTTAATCAAGGTGGTGGTGGTGGTGGTGATGGTGATGGTGATTGATGATCAAGCAACCATCCATCCATCCATCCATGAAAGTAAGTATTCTTCTCATTCCTGTTTCAACATCTGGATATATATATATTTATAATATATCTCTTTGTGTGTGTGAGCCTTATTCTGGAGCACGATAACATAAATTGGTTGGCACAATGTGAACCTGCTTTTAGGTTCTTTTCTTCTTCCCTAAAATTGGCCCCTTTCACATTAAACACCTAAAATTAAAAAAAAAAAAAAGGAAAAAGAAAAAGTGAAACCCCATCTGCAGAGGACAAAAAAAGAAAAAAAAAAAAGAAAGAAAAAATAAGGCATTGTAGCAAATGATCATTTATGAATGGTAGATGCAACAGATTCTATCATTCTTCATCTCTGGTCATTATTAATCTTGAGCCCCTCCTCCCCTGCCCCTGCCCCTTCCAGCCAGTGGGTTTTTACCTGTTG
Source organism: Asclepias syriaca (assembly GCA_027405835.1). Lineage (NCBI taxonomy): Eukaryota > Viridiplantae > Streptophyta > Magnoliopsida > Gentianales > Apocynaceae > Asclepias > Asclepias syriaca. The sequence goes on from CM049934.1 coordinate 21,365,812, forward strand.
CAGAAAAGAAAAGGAAGGGGGAAAAAGAACAGAAGGAATGACTCATTTTTCCTTGTGGAGTGGGTGTCATTTCAATCCCTTGAAGTCTTTGTAGACCCATTTAACACTTCTGAATTCTAATCAAAATTCAAATTTTTCTTTTCAAAAAAAAAAAAAATTGGTTTCACTATACCAGCACCTACCTTTCACAAATCAAAGAGAGAGAGAGGGAGGGTCCCAAAAACACAATGTATTAATTATATGATGCCACTGTTTTCCTTCACGGCCCTCCTCTCTGCCTATATACATAACATGATTAAAGGTGGTGGTAACATTATTTACTCTCTTTTTTTTTCTCCTTGAAATTTTCTTTGGACCTTTGAAAGAAAAAGACACAAACTTTTCTTATATATACTCTCCCTCACCACTTCATAGAAATTATCAAAAACACTTAATTCAATTACACATGAGTTTCTTGATGGGACTTGAGAAACAGTAATATATGAACCTGCATATATATATATATATGTTCAAATAAAAAGAAAGAAAGAAAAGGATTCAAATACCTAAACTTAGATCAACTTGGACACATGGGTGGAAAACAAATGAAAAATCCTCAACTTATTCAACACTTGGGTTTTTGTCTGACCTCACAAAGCATATGAAAGAAGAAGAAGAAAAAAAAGGCAAAAATTCAATTATTAAATATAAGCCCCTCCTATACTTAGTCTATAGACAAGGGGAGGGGAGGAAAGAATAATCATGAGTTGTTTATTTAATATTGTATATATATATATATATATATATATATATAGAGAGAGAGAGAGAGAGAGAGAGAGAGAGATTGGAAGTTTTCTTTGTTTTGTTTGCATGACTTCAACCAACATAGTACCAATATACATACACATACATACATATATTCATATATATATATATATATATATATATATAAATAAAAGGGAAGTAAACAAGGGCAAAGAAAACCCTAATTCCAAACCCATCTTGGAAAGTGGAAACATAGCATATTCATTAATGGGAACCAATGTGTTCAAAGAATATGAAGGCTTAAAAAAGACCCACCAAAGGTAATTGATTAGAATGAGATATGCTTTGGTGTGGTAGAAGGTTGCAATTAAATCAATGTTTGACCAAATGACAATATATATATATATATATATATATATACTATATAGTTTGCAAATGTCATTTATCATTTACACCAATTTTCTTCATTCAACTTTAGAAAAATCATGTTATTCTAACCCAACTCTTTCTTGTTTTTATTATTTATATTAATCTAGATTTTTTGTATAAGAAAAAAGAAGTAAAATTAATTAAATGAATTTTTATTGAAATTAAATAAATGGAAAAAAACAAAAAGTTATGTGTTAGATTAAAATGAAGTCAAAGTTTTGGCCATTCATTCAAGAAGATATAAATATCCGTAGCAATAAAATGGTACTGCCAGTGCCCACCTAGGCTTTATTAGGGTAAATTCTCCAACCTCACAACATCCATAAATAGATGGTCAAAAATGTACCAACAACTAAAATCAATTTCTTTTGTGTCCAAATAAATAAACAAAAAATCTACTACAAATTGGCCTTTGTATGATTTCATCTTTTATACTTCTATTGTCATGACCTCTTTTCCATAACGTCATTTTTTTTTCTATAAGGTTATTTCATAATAAGTGCAAACAAAGAATATATATATATTAGAAAGATAAAACATTCATCATGTTAATCGATATTCTTTTCTTTGTCTTATATACATATTCTTTCAAATATTCCTCTGATATTTTATTTGTTTTCTTATTAATAACCGTCTTTTAAGGTTTTATAATTAATAAAAACATCCATTTTACTTGGTTCAATAAACCACGCTGTGACAAATGCAAGAATGTGCCTTGGAATCTGCTATTTTCTTCTTCTTTTTTGACGATTCTCACTAAATATAATTTTTGGTGGCAACCTTTTACAGCAAAGATTGCATATATATATATATATATATATATATATATATAATTTTATATTCAGCATTGTAAATTTTTTGATCCATTATTAAATAAGGATCAGTTTGTTAACGACTTCATAGTAGAATGTGTAATCAATCAAACTATAAAAGTTTTTTGGTATAATTAATTCTTTGTATGTTTGATTAATTAAGACAGATTGAAAATATATTAATTAAATATAATATTATTGATTAAGAAAAAAGAAGGTAATAATGTTATATTTGTTGAACAAAAAAACAAAAATAAAAAATGCATTCAATAAATAGGTCCTCTTATAATGACACATTCGTTGAATGTGTGTGATAAATTCAAATTATTATTATTTTTTTCCATAAGAAATACTATTGAAGAGGTATTAATTTAATTAAATACAATAATGACATAATATAATTATAATAAAATAGTACCATATTCACTGAATCTATCTATATATATATATGAAAAAAATTCAAAAATATTACGTTGTAAATAAGACATTTGTTCAAATATATATATATATATGATGATAAAAAAAAAAAAAGATTTGTGTAATGAATGTAATATCTATGAACGAGAAAAGTATCATGATATATTGAGAAGGAAATGTAATAAAATTATGTTTTTGTTTTGTTGAGTTAATTTGGATATATTTAAAACAATTAAAGGTAGAAGAGAAGGAAAAAGACAGGGAAAGGAAAGGTATAAGAAGGGAGGAGAAGATAAGTACCCACCGGTTACCAAACATCCATTTAGAGAGAGAGAGAGAAAAGCAAAGCAAATCAGAAGAAAAAAAGAAAGAAAAGAAAAGAAAAGAGTGGGAAATTACCCAAAATCACACGTACAAATTATAAAGAAATGGTAGAAGATTAAAAAAGAAAAAAAAATGGTGGAAAGACAGGCATGTGATTACGATGCCAAAACAAAGGACAGCTGCTTGGCGTGAAGATGCACAGGAGAAGAAAGAGAGACCCATTAAAAACCCATTTTTCAAAAATCACCAATCTTTCTTTCTCTCTCTAAAAATGGGAGAGTAAATGTGCAATTGGATTCTCTCCCTCATATAAACTAATATATATATATATATATATATATATATATACACATATATAACTCTCTCTTCCCTTCGGCGCGCCTTGAAAGAAGAGCTTTGATTTTGAAGACAGGGTGTGTGAGAGAGAAAGAAAGAGGAGACAAGACTAGTAATAACGTTAACAGAGACAGAGAGAGGCATTTGGTAAGCGGCCCTCTAAGGGCAGAGAAAGAGAGAGAAGAGAAGGGCCTTTTTTCCTTTCTTTCTTTCTTTCTTCCAACCTCAAATCATGAACATGACAATTCCTCTTTGATTATTCATTTCTTTTTTCCCATTTCACTTTCTTGACAATTCAATTTGGTTTGCTTTTGTTGTTGTTGTTTGGCAACTTCTTCAATGCACCATCCATTTTTTTTTAAATATATATATATATATATATTTACTATTGTTTGTTTTTTGTAAATTTTCTCTCTCATTAAGTGATATACTATGTGTAAAATAAATTAAAGATTTAAAGATTACTGTCGGCTTTAATCAACCTCATTATCCCACCCTCTCCCTATTTGTGTTAATAGCATCCCCCTTTCTCTCTCTATTACCATTCTCTTTTTCACACCCACATCCCACCATTTCTTTCTCATCTTCTTTCAAACCCTTTCTCTCTTTTGTTTTCACCCTCTTCTTCCATATCTTTTTTGCCTTCTTCAATCCTTTTTGTGCTCCCTGAGGTTGGTTTTTCCATTTTTGTGGTTCATCTGCGTTTTCTTTTGATATACTGAGGATCTGCTTTTGAGGTGGGCAGAGAGGAGATGAATTTATTAGTTATTCTGCTCTGAAATCTTTGTTTCTTAACGCTTCTCTTGCATTTCAGGTCTTGGCTGTAGATCCATCCCTCAGTTTTGCTGCTCTTTAGCCGGTAAAAATTTGTTTTTTTCATTTTGTTTTGTTTTTTAAAATTTTGATCTTGGTTGCCACCATCATAAATCCTTCTTCTTTTGTGTGATGATGTATGTGAACCCTTTTAGTTCTATTTCTTTTTCATTTGGACTTTGGGCTTCATTTACCTCTCTTTTGTTTCCTTTATTGGCCCTTTGTTTACGGTTTAAGGGGGGGTTGACTCACTGGATGGATGATTCGTTCTGCTGCTGGTTGGTAGAGGTTGGATGGTTCTTAAGGGCCTCTACATTCTTATGAATGATTTTGGATTTAAACGCATTAAACTGTTTTTCATTATAATTTTTTTTTCAATGCTAAAAAGAAAGTCCTTTTCCCGAAGCCAGGTCATTTTCATGAGAGGTCATATTGATTTATGCTTGGGAAAATTTTTTCTTTTGTTTCTCCAAAATTTTCTTTTTAATGCAATGTTGTTGTCTAGTCGGTGATGCTTCATTGGGTCTTTGCTTCTGTGTAAAGATTGGGATGTCAGAAGAAAAGTTTGGTCCTTCAAGTGTTTGCTAGGTTTGATGCAGTTTATTGATTCCGTTGCTTTAAGTCGTGTATGATTAAAAAATATTTAAATGCTGCAACTGCATCTTTTGGTCATCTAAACCTTATGGTTAGTAGCCTTGTGGCCTATTTCAGTTGAGTTGGCATCCGCCTTGATTTCATATGAATATTTATATCATGCAAATTCAAAATTTTGATGGCCACGCATTGAATGTTTGGTCTCTTGTTTTCACTACCATTTTCCTGGGTTTAATGCTTCTGCTTTCTTTAAGGGGTAATCTGAGAGGCAGGCTGGTATAACACTAATCATTTTGCATTTTGAAGATGATAGTTGATGTCTTTTGATTATTCATTTTTCTATCAGTATTTGTATTATCATCCTGATACATGATAACTGCAAATTTATATTTTACTATGATAAATTAACGTGAATTGTTGTTTTTTCATTTCAGATCCATTGAAGGAAAGCTGTTTGACATTCTGTCTTTTGCTTGCGTTTCCATAGTTTTCCATCTTGAGTTGGTTCATTAAGCCCTAATGCAAGGGCGACGTGGTGCTGTTGGTTCATTGCCTGATGTTTTAGGCTTCGATCATGGGTCTACATCAGGTGATGCTGGTTTAGACCAGCAGGTGTGCTGGACTAGTACGAGAAATTCTGCACAAAATCGGCTACCTGATTATATGATGTCTACAAATAATACTAGTGTTGGCTATCTGAATGCTGCAAACCAACAGGGTCACGGTTTGGGGGGATGGGATTTCGGTGAAAGCAGCTCCAGACCTAGTGAAAGTACTCCAAATGATCAGAAAGCTGAACATGTCTGGTCATCACCAATTAATGTCCGCTCAGGAGCTATCCTTAGCTCAGAGAGGCAGCAACAACCTTCTCATATTCTTTCATTGAATAATGTCTCTATGAATCTGCATAACAATGTAGAAGGACATGGGACTTTGTTTACACAAAATTCTGATTCCAATATTGCACCTCGTGACTTAAACATGAATTCAGAATATGTTGCAGATGATGATGATGATTGCCAAGTCGTAGAATGCCCAAATGCATATAAATCTGGAGGATCAGTGAATGAGCGGATGCCGTCAGCCAGTAGCACTTCTCATCCTTTTGGGGTGTCTTCTGGAAATGGTGGTTTTTTGGTGGATGAAAGTGAGGGAAGACCAGGCTGTTCACTGGATGGTCGGCGTTTATCTTGTAAAAGAAAAGCACTTGAAGGAAATATTGGGCAATCTTCTGGGAGCGGAAGTACGAGTTATATTCAGCACCTTCAGCACCCTCAAGGTAGTAGTCTATGGCATGCTGCATCAATTAGGCATAATTCTTCTAGTAGCACAAGCATAACTACTCCGGCAGAACATAGCATTGGCATTAATATGCCAGAGCAGGTAAACCCAAGATTGGGATTAAGTGTTGGCCATGTAGCTTCCGAAAGTACTCCTGCATTAACTGTTCCAGGAACTACAGAGATTTCACGCAGAAATTTTCGGTTGAGAATAAATGCTTCACATCAACAGGATTCTGTTCCCAATGGTATGTTTTCTACTGAGACTAGCGTGGGAGGTGCAACTATTTCTTCTACACAGCAGCAGCAACCATTGAGGCTGCTGCCTCGTAATAGTTCTCTAGATTTGAGACCAACATCAGCAACAGAGAATACAATTCCGCAAGGTCACACTGCTGCACCGCAAGTGTCTTCTTTGCGGCGGAACCAAAGGTGGCATGGTGCATCTAGCTCAAGAGCTGGAAGTTCGTCAAGTTTTGCTAACTCTGGGAGCAGAGATGCTGCACCATATGAGGTCTCTACTCCAGTAGGTGGGCCACCCAGAAATATTTCAGAATATCCCATGTTTATACCACCATCTGATACTAGAAATTCCTTGCCAAACCCTCCTAATTGGAGTTTTGGTGGTGGCAATGTTAGTATTCCTGGAAATCTAGCATCCACTTCTCGGAGTGGATCTAGTGCAGGGGTGCATTCAGCAGGCCCTTCTTGGGTTTTCCATCGAAACCCTACACAATACTCCCGGAGGGTTTCAGAATATGTCCGAAGATCTTTATTATCTTCAACAGACCCTGATCCTAGTGGTCAGAATAGCAACTTTCCAACTTTGCATCCAGGACCTTCCTCTTCTCAAGAGATGCCACTTCCTTCTGGATCTAGTAGTCATGGGCGTCATGCAAATTCCAGAGCAATGTTGTTAGAGAGGCACCTTGATGGTGCTTTAGGAATTCCTTATTCCTTAAGGACTTTGGCAGCTGCTAGTGAAGGAAGAAGTAGGCTAGTGTCAGAGGTATGCACAACATTTTATAATTTGGTTACAATGATTTTTCCGGAAGTTATGGTATGCTATTAGTGAATATATTTCTGTTTATCCAGAGTTCTGTAAGATATATTTGGTTATATTGGAATGTGTTTGCCAAAATCATCACCACACTGATTTTATTGATCTCCCACAATATTACTTGAATAAATCTATTTTCTTCTTCTTTGCAGATTCGAAACGTTTTGGACCTAATGCGCAGGGGAGAAGGTCTACGATTTGAGGTTAGATTTCTATATGTTGTTCGGGTGTCAGTTTCTGTTGCCTGGTCTCAAAGGAATATAGTTGAAGAACTGGAAAGTTCTGTTACCCGAATGTTCTTATGTGACATCTATCTATATATTAGGACGAACATATTGTTGTTATTGAAAAATATCTTGATGAGTTAGGGATTTCTTTCTGTAAAGTAATTTGTTGTTCTATTTTGCCTTAGGATGTTATGATTCTTGACCAGTCGGTCTTTTTTGGAATGGCTGATATGCATGATCGCCATAGGGATATGCGGCTCGACGTTGACAACATGTCTTATGAGGTAAGTAGGCCTATACTTTACTGTGTACTGAGCTTTTGATCATGTTAAATCATGCTCTTGAGTCTTTCAGGAATTATTGGCACTGGAAGAACGCATTGGAAACGTGAGCACAGGGTTGAGCGAAGAAGCCATTTTGAAACAGCTGAAGCAACGGAAATATATGAGCAGTGAAATGCATGAGGCAGAAACAGAGCCTTGCTGTATTTGCCAGGTGAAGTATCTTAACTCTTGAGATGCAGGTTTTGAGGCAGCTCGTTACCATCAGTTCTCTAATTTTACTTGTGTGTCTCCGATGTATTGCAGGAAGAGTACAAGGAAGGTGAAGACCTTGGCGCGCTTGACTGTGGACATGATTTTCATGCAGAGTGTATAAAACAATGGCTCATTCACAAGAATATTTGTCCTATTTGTAAAACCACAGGACTGGCTAAATGACACAAGTCAATATAGCTTTTGGCAATAGGAAGGGTGGGGTGGGTGGTTCATTCCTTTTTCCCCTCCATTGTTGCTGCACACCCCTTGCAACAGGGGAAATTTTATGTAATTCTTCTCTTCATGTGTTATATTTTGGTCCAAAATACAATTGTTTCAACAGATAAGCAGATTTCATTTAGTCAGCTATTCAATTGATTATTGGAAAATTCACATTATTGTTTGAATTTTTGCTTTCTTTATTGCTTATTCTTCACCTTTTCTCCATACCTAGTTGTCCTTGGAGCCATTTCTGTGCCCTTGTACCACTGAAAGAAAAAAAGACATTTTTGCCTTCTGCTGCTGCTGCTGCTGCTCCAAATATAAGGCCATGTAGCTTAGTTTTCTTAATAGAAAAATGCTAAAGATCAAATCTTGAACAATGGGTTTTCCTTTTACATGGGTGGAAGGTCTAATTAGATGATGTTATTCCTTTCCCATTATGTTTTCTAGAGAGAGAGAGAGAGAGGGTAAGAAAAGGAATAAAGCCAGCCATCAAAGAAGAAGTCATATAATAGGTAAAGTGTTTGGTACCAACAGCTCTTATTTGTTTATTTTTGTTGTTAAATGCAGCTAGCTCTATTTGATTAATCTTCCTTACAATCCAATTGCACATGAAATATATCTTACCTGTTTGTTAATCTGTTGAAAAAGGAAAAAAGAAGAAAAGATTTGGCAGGTTTGAGCAGATTCAATCATAAATGGGCAAGAAAGAAAGACCAAGCATATGATGATTGTTTCTGTCTTCTTCCTTTCTTTTTTTCCATTTTTTTAAAATTAAGAATGAGATTGACTACTCACCAAATGCAAATCACACGCAACTTGGTATTATATACATACATATATATATATATATATATAGAGAGAGAGAGAGATGAACCTTGGGAACCGTGCAATGTTATTAAATGAATTCTGTTTTTGGCTAAGGTGGGAATTGGCATCCCTTTGGGTGGGGTGGTGATGGAATAGTGGGATTGTTGGATAAGGCAATCAACCAAAGCAAATATCTAACATAAAGAAAAGAACCTTAGAAATGTTCTCTCTCTCATCTCTATCACCCTCTTTCTTTCTTTTTTTTTTATTTTTTTAAATTATATAATATTCAAAATTATTATTTAAAAAATTTCTTACAAGTAATATTTATAATCCGTTTTTTTTTTTAGTATTATGCGAAACTAAGGTTGTCTATCTCAGTCTTTGCTTGCGCATTTGGCCGTTGGTGGTAAGAATACTACATTTTATTATATATTGTTTTACATTAGTCAGAAGTCCAACAAAAAAGTATATCAGTGGAAAATTTTAAAGGAACATTTTATAACAAACTTTTCTTTCTTTCTTTTTTTTAATTTTTAATATCAAATTCTGTTAAGAATTTGAATTTATCAATTGATGTAAATTTGTACACAAAAGCAAAACAATTATCTTTGTTTATAGTATTAAAGATGTTAGGTTGATTATTATTTGTTTTTTGTCATTTCAAGTTTTGTTTTTGGGGAAACAAAAGTTGGAGAAAAAAGAATGTTATTATAACATCCAAAAGTGTATTATATTGTTGTGTAATGTATATGCACACGATTTATTTTTTATTTTTATAATTTTATCAAGTATATATATATATATATTTATTTATTTATTACAAATATATAAAAGAATCAAGATGAATCCATTCTAGTTTTTCCCTTATTTTATATTTAAAATTTTTTTTCTAATAAAATCAAATCAGCCTTTTTTCCCCGTTAACTATATATATATATATATATATATATATATATATATATATATATATTGTTTAAATTTGCATGAGAAAAAATAATTAAATAAAAAATAAAATGGACTTATTTGATGAACATTTAAAATATGAGGGACCTTTTTTGGAAATTTATGATAAGAATAACGGAAAAGCTCGGGGACTATAGAAGAATAAATAAAACCAAATTACAATTAAGGCGGGAGAGGAAATGAAACCCGATTAACAAAAAATTAAACGCTCCCTAATCCCTCATTTATTTACACTTCAAATAAATCGGTTTTTGCCTCAGAGGCAACAAAGAGCGAGCACACTCCCGTCTACCCCTAACTCTGTCAGCTCAGCGTTTCAGCCAAGAAAATAAACACCAAATTTCGCAATTTTGAGTCGAAATTGGGATTCCCTGAAGAATTTTTTGTTTTAGTTTCAAGAAAATTCGCAATTCAATGTCGGATCTGTACGGAACTGATGATCGTTCTTCATTTGAACCTGAATCTGAACCGGGAGCTGAGCCCGAAGATATGAGTGTCTTTCTTCATAATCTTCTACAGAGTTCGCCCGCGACAGCTGCTGGTGTGGGCCCATCTTTGATGCTTGACTATCGAACCGGAGCTTCGTTGATTAATTCCTCTTCTGCTGCTAGTCTCAATTTCTCCGATCCTGGGTTTTTTTTAGGGAGGGAGGCCAAAGAAAGAGTTGAAAAGGCTTTTTCTTCGGCTGCGGGTGGAGACTGTGATGCGGTTACTTCTTCTATGAAGAGAGGAGAGAGTTCGAGTTTGAACAAGGTGATAGTTGAAACCCTTTGATTTTATTTGCTAGCTGAATTTTGAAGTGTGCTCATCTTGAACTCTTTGACTAAAAGTTGCCGTCTTTCTCGGTTATAATCGACGTTTTTGAACGTTTTCAGATGTTTGCATATATTATTTACTCATTTTTACTGAATTTTCACCTTGAAACTTGTGGCTTTTGTTGCTTAGTTCAACTTCCATGACCCAACACTAGATGTTGCGCTTGCAGTATTTTATGGTTGGTTGACACTTTGTAGTCCGATTCACTGGAATTTCTTGGTTCTTTTGGATACTTTTTGATTTATCATGTGAATTTTCTTATAGTTGTGGCTTTTTATGGCGCCTGGTATTAATTTATTTTTGAAGGGATCAGAGGCTTCTGACAGCATAATGAACCAGGTTCAACCTCGGTCTTCAAAGAGGAGTAGATCAGCGGAGGTCCATAATTTGTCTGAAAAGGTTTCCCTGTGAAATAAATTCTCTTATCTCTTGCAAAAAAATATTTTGTCCTTATTTCTGGAATGACTAAGTATCATCTTTTTGACAGAGGAGGAGAAGTAGAATCAATGAAAAATTGAAAGCTCTACAGAACCTAATACCGAACTCTAACAAGGTTAATTTATTGGTGATTATTTTTTTAATAAATGTTTGTACTCTATAATTCATGTCGCCTGATAAATTGTTTATTGTTTATTTGAATGGCAGACGGATAAGGCATCAATGCTGGATGAAGCCATTGAATACCTTAAGCAGCTACAACTACAAGTTCAGGTGTTCAGTTTCTTCCCAAATTGTTGTGTGTTTTCAAAATATTTCATATGTTGAAGAAATTTTCAAACTACTTACTCTTTTGAAATGACTGGATTATTTCCATATTCTTAAAAATAACTTTCAATGTTCTGATTTTCTTGACGAATGTATGTAAAATCCTTCTTTCCACTCTTGAAAGATAAAGGATGTGCATTATCTGCTCTTCTAACACTCTGAACAATATGCCTTGTCATCAAAAGGTTGCCAAGTTACATTTCATATTCATTCATCTAGTGTCTTTGCTCCTTTCATCAAGCTCAAGGAAAAGAGTATACAGGAATGTCCTCGTCCTATCTTATCAGATCAATTTTCTTTTAAGACAATCACCATTTTTGGCGTCCAATTATCCTCTACCTATAGGCTTCTAGGTAACGGGAAATTCATTGTCTGGAAAATTTTCAGATTACTTTATGTAAACTGATAAGTTTTCTTCTTACTAAATGCAATTGATTTTTTAAACCAATTGCCATGGTTTACCTGCAATTGGCCTCTACATGAAATTGTCTTCATGGAAAATTTTGAAGGAAACTCTTTAATGTCGACTTATTTTGAAAATAAATTGGATTACAATTTGAATGAATTCCTTTGATTTCTAGATTACAGTTTGAATGAACTCCTTTGATTTTAGAAACATATGAAGAATTCCATGAGTTAGATCAACCTGATATCTATCCTTCTTCTGGTTGCTACTAAACCACAAGGTATCTCTGCCAAAATATCTTTATCTCCTTCAAAACCCCCAATTATCTCAGAATTTTAGGAAGAAATAAATGAGGACAGTTTAAATAAGAGGGATTTAAGATTTTCCAGAATTTAATAGGATAAGACATGCATTACATGGCTATGCATTTGACTCCTTTACGTTCAAATATTTTAGATGTAAGAAATGCCAATATCTTCCTGCAGTACAGTAATATTTGTATGCAGTGGTTTCTCTTGAAAGGAAAAAAAAAAAAAAGAAAAATTAAGTAATTGGTGATTGTTAGGAAATCCAAATGTGTGAATCTTCCTCTCAAAGAATGAACACCCAATATCTTATCTAAAAATGAAATTTTTGTCACTGGGGTAAAGCTAGCTATCGTAATAAACCATTTTAATTTATTGAAATTTCTGACCTTTTTGTATTAATGCAATCTAAGGTTCTTTGTTTGGTAGAATATTATCTTGTATTTTACTTCATATAATTTGTGATATCTCTGATCCAAAAGTTGAATATTTCAAGGAATAGAACATAGTTTGTGGCAGAACATATGGAACCCTATCTTTGCAGGAATTTCACTGATGGAATTTCTTGATTAAAAGGAAAGAATCTCGATTGGTATCCTCTCATTTTAACTTCTAGGAACTGCTGCAATTAACTGAGCATGCTTTGATCGTTGGCTTGCTGAGTTGCAGTCTTTTGTGCTCTATATGAAGTTTCTAACCACCGCCTTTTTTTGGGTTCTCAGATGTTGACAATGAGAAATGGATTTAGTTTGCATCAAAATTATATACCAGGATGCCTACCACCAATACAGCTACCTGTGGAGTTTGATGAAGGAAATGTCTTACCTAACACAGGCAGAGGAGCAGATGTAATAGTTTCCGCTAACCAAGAAGTTGCCATGCATGTACCTTCAGTAACAAATAACAGCAGTTCGGGAACTTCCTTCAGATTGGAATCATCATTTCCAAGTCATTACGGACTTCTCAATCATTTGGCATCTGCAAAGGTACCTATCTATCTATACTTTGAATTATGATAGGCTTTTTTTGGTGCAAGATTGTGTTATAAAACTTAGGCTAAAAATTTCCTTTACTTGTTAAGGATATCTGCCGAGATGACACACTATCACACTTGCCATTAAATGTAAGTTGCTCGGGAAACAATTCATCTTCAGGTGTATCTTCATAACCACAAGACCAATATATAGGTGCAAGGCATATGGTGTACATCAATCAATCGGCTGTTGATTATATGAAATACAAATTGTTTGAACAACGCAAGGCATCGTCAAATTGACATAAAAAGTTGCTGGTAATTCTGACACCTTTCTTCCTAAGTCTAATTCTGGTGAAACAGAAATTAACAAATTCTCCTGTTATTTTCTTCTGTAAAATTATTGAACTACTACTCTTTTAACTTTTTAATAGAAACAAAAAGTTCTTCCACGTACTTGTTAGAGATACACACACACACACATATATATAGCTGTTTACTTCCAAGTTCTTATCTACTGATGGATGTTTGATCATGCATAAAATCTGGATTCATTGGACAAGAAAAAACCATTTCTTGATCCCCTGATTCAGATTTCACCAAGATTACAGTATCAATAAGAGCTGAAGTTTATGTAACATATTTTTCTTCTGTGGTTGACAATGTCTTTAAAATAGCTTTGTTTACTATTGTTGGAAATGGAGTTATAATGTACTATTAGTCAGGAATGTGAAAGTTTTGACAAATAATGGTACTTTTAACCCCAAAAAAAAAAAATAATCTGTAAATGTCCTATCATAACTTTTACTACTAAATTTAGATCGTGAATCTTTGGGTTTACATCTATATTAGGACTTATTTTGTTTTGTTAGTTTTATGAAGGACAAAGGTAGGTGGTCCTCAACTAAATCTCAATCACCATGGAAATTCAATAAGGTTATCATACAATTACAGAGGAAAAAGACAAAAATGTCCTCCATTATTTTCACTGTCTTCGTTGGTTCGACCGTATCGAAACACTTCTTTTTTCTCCTTTGGACTTTTGTCCCTTTGCCTTACTTGTTCTTTTGTTTACGTATCAGTTTTTCAGTTAAAAAGCAGAAACATAGAATATATATATATATATAAAGTGTAATTATAAATGAATTTAAAGAGCGTTCTAACCAATAAAATCATTACAAGATTCCTAACTCTTAAGACGTATTAGAAAAAGTATAAATCATTAGATTGAAAAGAAAGCACCACCAACCAAATAAGAAATTACAAAATTGACCCTGTATCCTGTGAACATTAATTTAGTCGCACTTTGGGCCAAGCCAAAAAACCAGGTTAGACAACGAGGAGTAATTTAATTATTTAAATATTTTTATATATAAAAAATATATATATATATATATATTAAAAAAAAAAACAGACGCCCACAACCTTTGACTATTAAAGAAGCATCTCCCACTATTAATTAGCCTTTTTATATAAAAAAAAAACTAAAAGGAGATAATAAAAAAAATGTCTCAAGAGCACTATTAGCATTAAAGGGGGGGAAAATATTGATTTTTATCATATAATTTAGTGGGAATAGAAAATGTGCACTTTCTTTTAAATTAATTTTAAAATATATTTGTAACTATATATATCGAACTCATAAATTATTAAAATTATAAGTAATTATGATTGATTCAACTGGTGATAAAATATGACATATTTAATAAAATTCACAAATATTTTTCTTTTAATTAACTAGACTTAAAAAGGTTAGAAGAGTTTAGAAAAGACTTGAGAGTGCTGCTCTTGTCGTGAGTTATCTTAACCTGAAATATGTTGCCCAAAAAGTTCTTTGACTTTTTTTTTCTCTCTTTATTATTATTTTTTAAAAATATTTTCCCTTTCTTTTTCGTAGTAACTTTTTTATACAGCACAGCTGGAGACTATAATTTAGTACGAAACTATGAATGACAGATTCTTCATATTTATGATCCACAACCAAATCTTTCGATGTAATTGAAATATATTTAACACTTCCAACAATATAATAATATTTATGAGATTGTAATAATCTAATTAATGTGATTGTACTCAAAATGTACTATTTAAGTATCTTCTTGCTGTATATTCTCTAATATGAACTAAGAATAATTTTGTGTCTGATTTTCGATCAAATACTATAATTTGAGAATTTGTTGTATAAATTTTTTACAAAATTACACAATAAAAATACAGAGTTACCAAAAAGGAAGAAAACAAAGTGGGGTTTATAGTTTCTACTCCATTTCTAAGAGGTCCCATCATTACAGTTGCTGCTGCTGCCCCAACTTTTCTCCTGTCTCTACTCTCAACTCTGCTCTCAACAAGTCCCCACTTCCATGATTCCCCTCCCAAGCATTTGCACTTCATATTCATAAGTAGGTTTTTTTTTTTTTTTTTTTTTTTTCTTTTCTTTTTCTCTGTATCTTTGGATGTTCTCTTCTTCAGCTGTACTTCGTGGTCTTTTTCTTTTTTTTTTTTGGGTTAACAGAGAGTAGTAGAATTTAGATATGGGTAATATGTCTGAGGGTAATAACAAGCCTGCATTTTTGAACGATGAACTCTCAAAGAGGACCTCAATTTTCGGTTTACGTTTGTGGGTTGTGGTTGGAATTTGTGTTGGAGCTGCAATTGTGCTTTTTCTTTTCATTATTTCTCTCTGGTTCACTTCCAGACGTCACAGTAGGAAGTCTTTAGTTGCCCAGAAAAATCCAACCATCCCTAATGTCTCCAAGGAAATTCAAGAAATTCGGGTTGATCCTTCTAGGACGGGGCCTGACCCTGCTGACACAAAGCTCCTCCTTCTCCCTGCTCCAGTTCCTGACCCCTTACCTGAACCCGATCATTTGGAGGAGGATAATTCTAGTGCTCGCCAGAGAATTCACATAGAGATGGGGAAGGGACACAGGATTGCGTATCCTGAGCGGGTTGTACCGGCTAATAACGGGTCGGGTCATGGCAGTGGGGAAGCTACCAAGTCTGGGGATCAAGGAGCCATGACTGGCCCTGAGGTCTCCCATTTGGGTTGGGGCCATTGGTACACTTTGAGAGAGCTTGAATTGTCTACTAATGCGTTTGCTGATGAAAATGTAATAGGTGAAGGTGGATATGGGATTGTCTACAGAGGTATTCTGGAGGACAATACTAGAGTTGCTGTCAAGAATTTGCTTAACAACAGGTATTTTAAACTATTAAAGTTCTTACCTTTTTCCCAAAATGCAGATTGTGCATGCCTTTTCTATCAATGCATGTGGACCATGCAGATGTAATATCTGCATGTCCTCATCATTTGAGTTTTTAGATTACCCGGAGTCTTGTTCTTGTTGTTTTGTGATTAAAAATTCTTTACTATGAATCTGACATTTTAAGAGGGTTTTAGCACAATGTTGCTGCTTGAATTGAGTTAATACAGGCAAATGAGACAAAATAATGGAGTCATTTGTTGTTGCTCTTTGTGCCTCTGTGAATTATGATTATGTGCCTTTGTATTTCCAGGGGACAAGCCGAGAGAGAATTTAAGGTTGAAGTTGAAGCAATTGGGCGTGTGCGTCACAAGAATTTGGTGAGGTTGCTTGGTTATTGTGCTGAAGGAGCTCATAGGTAATTTTTACCGAATGTTTTCATTCTAAACTACCCTGTTCTGGCTACAATTGTTGCATGCTATTCTCCCAATTTTGTCTAAAATTCTCATCTTGATTGGAGGAAAGATCATAACCTCAAAGATTTCGACACATGACCTGCATTTTCATAGCCTCCATGCCATATGTTTGTCGATCTATGTGGTTTTACCAGATCTGTGCGGTGCTGAACTTAGATTTGTTTTTTTCAGGATGCTTGTATACGAGTTTGTAGACAATGGGAACTTGGAACAGTGGCTTCATGGTGATGTTGGGCCTTGTAGTCCTCTTACCTGGGAAATTCGTATGAACATTGTACTTGGAACAGCAAAAGGGTACATATTTTAATTCTCTTCTCTATCAATTGGCACTTTGGACTTGGGGATTTGCTAACTAATCAAATGAAACTTGCAGGCTGACCTATCTGCACGAAGGACTTGAACCTAAAGTTGTTCATCGCGATATCAAATCGAGTAACATTCTTCTTGACAAGCAGTGGAATCCAAAAGTGTCAGATTTTGGCTTAGCAAAGCTTTTGGGCTCGGAAAGGAGTTACATAACAACGCGCGTTATGGGAACGTTTGGGTTCGTCATTTTTCTAATACTTGAGCTGCTTTTTATGAGTACGATGCATAGAAACTGAAAAGATCCTTGTATTTCCTTTGCAGCTATGTTGCTCCTGAGTATGCAAGTACCGGCATGTTGAATGAAAGAAGTGATGTTTACAGTTTTGGTATTCTTCTAATGGAGATCATTACTGGTAGAAACCCGGTGGACTATAGCCGTCCTACAGGGGAGGTAAATTTGATTATCAAGGTTAATTATAGTCAATGATTGTACTTTAGTGTACTTAATTCTGGGGAACAATTAACTTTCTCAGGTTAACTTGGTTGATTGGCTTAAAGCAATGGTCTCCAATCGTAATGCAGAGGGAGTGTTGGATCCTAAGTTGCCCGAGAAGCCTTCTTCAAGAGCACTGAAACGTGCTCTTTTAGTAGCTCTACGTTGTGTTGATCCAAATGCTCAGAAGAGGCCAAAAATGGGACATGTGATACATATGCTAGAGGCTGATGATTTCCCCTTTCGAGATGTAAGTAAACACTTTCTCCACTTGAAGCCACATAATATTCATAGATTGTGCGATACAAGGGAATTTTTTCTCTGTACTTAATTTGTTTATAATGTATATAGATTGTTATAAAGTCTTCTCCTTTTGCTTAGATAATATTTGACAGGAGTATGTATGTCCTTTTGAGTATATTTCAGGAGCGCAGGGCCGGTGCACGTTCGAATCGTGAAGGTCTGAAAGAGAGGATACTTGAGAGGCGTGTAACAGAATCAGGCGATAGCAGTGGATACGAGAGCAGTGTGCAGACCAATACATCTTTGTTAAGGAAACAAGAAACTGATGAAGAGCCATAATGTTTTAAAAGGCTGAATTAGGCTGGCCTTCCAACCCCATGTAAATTCTAATTCCTTTCAACATCTGCATTTCATTTCCTACATATCATTAGTTGTTTGTTGCTGCTTATGATTTAGTGGGGTGTTCAATTTTGTATCTTCCCTCGTGATTTAGATATATTTTCCTCTTTTCATCTGTAATTGTAATGTTTGTAGGTAGTGAGCATTTTTCCATTACTGTTAGTATCAGAAAATTGATGTCATATGTGTGTGTAAAATAGTTCAATGTTAAGCTTGACATTTCCTGTTCTTCTTGTCAATCCCCAGGGATTCTTGTGTAGAGATTATGTAAGCTACAAAAATATCCCTTTTGGCTTAAAGAATTCTTGTTTTAGCAAACATACTTTCTTTACTTGTGGCTCATTTTCTTTATGGGAGATAAGTTCTGGGGTCCAAAGTTTGATCTTGGAAGTGAACTTTGTTTTGGTCAAAAACCCATTTTTGTTGTGTTTTTCTTGAAGCAGCTAAATTGCACCGACAACAGATTTCCAAGAATGGTGAACCATGGTAAAATATGAATGGACATGCAAATTCATCATTGTACTTTGAACATGATTTCTAATTAGAATGCCTAATATATAATCTTCTTTTTGAGCGAAACGGGCCCTTGCATTACTAAATTCTGTCATCTTTGAAGAGTTTCCTAAAGTGAAAAAAAGAGAAAGAGAGTAGTACATAAGGTAGGTGTGTAAGGGGGCCACCGAGACCGATGTGAAGAAAGGAAAGTTTGAGAAAAGATGCACACCTGTGTCGACACTCGACAGGACCATCTTGAGCTGGGGCCATGGAAGAAGACATAACCATTACCTTGAGCTCGTGATTTCCTTGTTTCCTGGTTTTTGGTCTTTTACCGTACGTGGTTTTTGAATTGTTATTAAACCAACTGTTTAAGTAAAACTTGCTTGAGATTGTTTATGATTTTTGGTCAAATGATTGATAGATGGGCTTTCTCTTACCACATGGGATGGGTGGAGTGATCCCTGGTTTTTTTTTTAATGTTTCTTAGAATTTTTTTTTTAGTCCCACATAGGAAATTTAAATAATTTTTCTAGATAAGACAGCCTTATAAAAAGATTTACTTAGTCTTCAATCAAAACATTTTAACTATTTTTTAAAATTTTGAAATTTGAGCGCGATTATGTTTTACTTAATGTTGAGTTTGAGGATAGAAAAGGATTAGGTTAGGTGAGTCATTATCCTTTTTTATAAAAAAAATAAAATGGAAGGATTATTATTTTATATGTTGCTTTTATTTTTATTTATTTATTTTTTTACAATGAGTTCTGAGTTGGATTTAAAAATTAGGTCAGCAGGGTTCACAGATTAGAAATTAAATAAAAGTAAACAAATGAAAAAAATTACATCAAAAGTAGCAGCCAAAAAAGGCTGTATAGTTATTTATTTTATTAATATTTTTTTTCTGTTGTTGTTCCTCACTTACTTAGAGAAACGCTGCAGAACATTTTTTGAAAGATTAAATGAATAATCATTAGTTTTTTAAATTAATTAGACACATATATTTATTATTTTCTTTTTTCAACCAATCAAGAGCCACGTTCTTGATCTATACTTGGGAAGCGTGTAAAGTAAGGAAAAAGAAAAAACAATTTATTGCAGAAATAGAAAAACGTAACCTTTTCTTTTTTAAGAATAAAAAATTTCTGGAGGCCGCCAATATATACTTATTTAATTCATCCTCCTATTCCATTTGACGAATAATAATATCCCAAAAGGCAACTATCAATATATCTATTATCTATATATAATGAAATTTGATGAATCGTTTTCTCAAACAATCATGGGTTTTCTCTTGTTGCTAGCTTGTTTTCTCTCAGTTATTCATGGCGGTTTTTCTTTATCCGAAAGGAAGTCCACTTACATTGTTCACATGGACAGTTCTTTCATGCCTAAAGCATTTGCTAGCCACCACCACTGGTACTCTTCCATGATTACTGACTCCACAAAACTTGTCCACAGTTACAGCAATGCATTTCACGGTTTCAGTGCATTGTTGTCGGAACAAGAGCTCGAAGAAATTAAGAATTCTCCTGGTTTTGTTTCAGCTTATCCTGACCGGAAACTTATACAGCACACAACTCACAGTACTGATTTCCTCAAACTCAGCTCTGTTTCTGGTCTTTGGCCTGCTTCCAATTACGGCAAAGATGTGATTATCGGTATTATTGACGGCGGTATTTGGCCGGAAAGTCCTAGCTTTAAGGACGACGGAATGACTCGGCCGATTCCGTCGAAATGGAAAGGAACTTGTCAGGAAGGTGAGCAATTTAATTCTTCCTTGTGTAATTTGAAACTAATCGGAGCTAGATATTTTAATGCTGGTGTCCGAGCGGCGGATCCTACTCGAGAGATAACAATGAATTCGGCTAGAGATACGGGCGGTCACGGAACTCATGTTGCCGGCACTGCCGCCGGAAATTATGTCAAAGGCGTTTCATTCTTTGGGTATGCTCCAGGGACAGCCAGAGGAGCTGCTCCTCGTGCCAGATTAGCGGCTTACAAGGTTACCTGGGATGGCGGGAGCTATTCTTCCGATGCTCTCGCCGGAATCGATCAAGCCTTAGCTGACGGCGTTGATATAATCTCAATGTCTCTAGGTTTTGATGAGGAGCCTCTGTATGAAGACCCAATTTCAATTGCTTCCTTCGGAGCAATGGCGAAGGGTGTTTTAGTATCCTTTTCAGGCGGAAATCGCGGACCGAGATATGCGAGAGTCAATAATGCGTTCCCATGGTCGTTGACCGTCGCATCTGGGTTAATTGATCGATGGTTTGCCGGGACTCTGACGCTAGGAAATGGGGTAACCATAACAGGGTGGAGTATGTATCCAGCAAGAGCTTCAATTAGAAACTTGAATCTTGTTTACGATCAAAGTATTTCAGCTTGCAATTCAACCATGTCCATCCCTGATGAAAGATTAACAATAATCATTTGCGAACAAGATGTAGACGAGGTTTACACTTTCTCTGACCAAATTGGTTTTGTTGCTCAATCTTCACCGCCACCAAGAGCAGCAATCTTTATTTCTAATGAACCGAGGATATTTAGGTCCCACGATTTTCCACATCCCGGTGTAGTGATCAACCCAAAGGACGGTGCCAAAGTCATCAAATATGCATTAAATAACTCAAATCCTACTGCTTCCATGACATTTCTTCAGACATTCTTGGGTACAAAGCCTGCTCCCTCTGTTTCAGGTTCCTCTTCAAGAGGCCCTGCTCCAAGTTATCCAGGAATTATGGTGAAGCCGGATATTATGGCACCAGGAGTGCTGATTTTAGCACCCATGGTTCCTAATACTGAGGAAGTAACACTCGGTTCAAATGTATTTCTGTCAACGGATTATACTCTCATGTCGGGCACATCAATGGCTTGCCCACATGCTGCAGGAGTTGCTGCACTTTTAAAAGCGGCACATCCGGAGTGGAGTCCATCAGCAATCCGATCGGCGATGATGACCACGGCGAGCACAATTGACAACACGGGAAGTGAAATCAAAGACCAGGACGACTTCGTCAGTGTCGCTACGCCTCTGGGTATGGGAGCAGGATTCGTGGATCCGAACCGTGCACTTGATCCAGGCCTTATATATGATGCTACACCACAAGATTACGTGAATCTCGTGTGCGCAATGAATTTCACAAAGAAGCAAGTTGGAGCACTAACGAGAGTCGCCAAGTATAATTGCTCAAATCCATCCTCCGATATCAATCACCCCTCTTTTATTGCAATCTATGACTTAGAAACAAGTCGTAAATACGTGAAGAAATTTCAAAGGACGGTGACTAACGTTGGAGACGGTCCAACTACTTACAAAGCTAAGTTGTTGGCACCTGTAAATGCTACGCTCAACATTTCTCCTAAAACCTTAAAATTTAAACACAAGAACGAGAAACAAAGTTATACCTTAACACTTGGTTACAAAAGTGTTAGTGAGTTTAGTGTTACATATGGCTCCCTAACATGGGTAGAAGACAATGGTAAGCACAGTGTGAGGACTCCTATTGTTGTTGCCCCAAATCCTGATAATTTTGGATGAAAATTAACCATGTATTTTCTTCTCATCTCATTTCCATTTATGATTATGCAAGTTTTCCATCAAATTAATAAACACGATTCCTCTTTTTTACATTAAAATTGAGATATTTTGGTCCAATTATTTAGATAAACCTTTTACTTTTTGTGGATAAGGCAAGAAAGATATTTTGGTTAACATCCTTGTCCGAAAGGGGTGACAAGGAGACACAATAAATTAAAAGTTTGACAAAGGCATGAATGGTGGCAATTCAAAAGAAAAGGACATCAAGGCTAACTAAGGAAATACATGTATGGGTAAGGCTACTTTAGTCTTTACACAGTGAAGTTAGTTCAGAAACTAGTCTATTTAATATTTTAGGTTTTATACTTCAATTCACAACTTGCCGTCTAATTTAGAGTTGATTTCATGTTAATATATATATTAAAGGCATTAAAGAAAACAATAAATTAATATTGTCTTGGTTTTTTGAAGTATTGGTAAAATATGTAAAAGAAAAGAAAAGAAAAGAAAAGTGAAAAGCAGATTTCCTCCATTTTCTATAAGAAAGAGTCCAAATAAGACTGAAGTGAAAGAATCTCGCTTGATTTCCAACAATTATTGGCAGACGTGTAAAGTAAGAAGAAGAAAAAAATTTGTGCAGAAAAGTTACCTTTTGTTCAGGCCGCCAATATACACTAGATATCTGTCATCTCCTCCTCCATTCATTATCGGACACACATTTGAAAAGTCATGTTGTAAGAATCTATATATATATATATATATATATAATATATATTACAATATAATATAATATAATGTAATACAATCAACGGGTAGATACAATGGGAGGAACTAAAAGTATTTTCTTTCTAGCTTGTTTTCTTTCAGTCATTCATGGAGATTTTTCCCAGCAAACAGCTGGAAAGTCCATTTATATTCTTCACATGGACAAATCCTTCATGCCTAAGGCTTTCTCCAGCCACCACCACTGGTATAGTTCTATGGTTAATGATCCCACCAAGCTTATCCACAGTTACAACAATGCATTTCATGGTTTTAGTGCATTGTTGTCTGAACAAGAGCTTCAAGATATTATCAAGAAATCTCCTCCTGGTTTTGTTACTGCTTATCCGGACAAAAAAATCATCACACACACTACACACAGCACAGATTTCCTTAAACTCAATTCTGTATCCGGGCTCTGGCCTGCTGCTCAATATGGCAAAGATGTGATTATTGGTGTCATTGACTCTGGAATATGGCCGGAAAGTCCTAGTTTTAAAGATAATGGAATGACAAGGCCAATTCCATCAAAATGGAAAGGTATTTGCCAAGAAGGTGAACAATTTAATTCTTCCTTGTGTAATTTGAAGTTAATTGGAGCTAGATATTTTAATGCTGCTGTTCGAGCAGCAGAACCTACAGTAAACATAACAATGAATTCAGCAAGGGATACTGGCGGTCATGGAACCCATGTGGCTGGCACTGCAGCAGGCAATTATGTTGAAAATGTTTCTTTCTTTGGATATGCTCCGGGGACAGCCAGAGGTGCTGCTCCTCGGGCAAGATTAGCAGCTTACAAGGTTATCTGGAACGAAGGGTCTTTTGCTTCTGATGCTCTTGCAGCAATGGACCAAGCTGTTGCTGATGGTGTTGATATAATCTCAATGTCACTAGGTTTCGATGAGGAGCCTTTATACGAAGATCCCATTTCAATTGCATCTTTTGGTGCCATGGCTAAAGGAGTTTTAGTTTCTTTATCAGCTGGAAATCGGGGTCCAACTTATGCTAGGTTGGGAAATGCCTTTCCATGGGCACTCACAGTGGCATCTGGCTTGATTGATCGTTGGTTTGCAGGGACTCTGACTCTAGGAAATGGACTAACCATTATTGGGTGGAGTGTGTATCCTCAAAAAACCTCAATCAGGAATTTGAGTATTGTTTACAATAAAAATATTTCTTCTTGCAATTCAACCATTTCAGACCCTAATTTAGCACAAACTATAATCATCTGTGAACAAGATCCATTCGAGGTTTACGGTTTCTTTTCCCAAATTAGGAACGTGGGTGAATCTACACCTCCACCACTAGCAGCAATCTTTATTTCTGATGAATCATTGATATTCAGGTCTGAATCTTTCTCTCACCCTGGTGTAGTGATCAGCCCAGAAGATGGTGCCAAAATCATCAAATATGCTTTAAATGACCCAAATCCTACTGCCTCAATGACATTTCAACAGACATTCTTCGGTACAAAACCTGCCCCCTCTGTTTCAGGTTCTTCTTCTAGAGGTCCTGCTCGAAGTTATCCAGGGATTATTATGAAACCTGATATTATGGCACCAGGAGTGCTGATTTTAGCACCCATGGTTCCTACTAAACCCGAAGTTCAAATCAGTCCCGGTGTATTTGTCCCAACTGAATTTGATCTAAAAACAGGCACTTCCATGGCTTGTCCACACGCATCAGGAATTGCTGCACTTCTAAAAGCAGCACACCCGGAATGGAGCCCATCAGCCATCCGATCGGCAATGATGACCACAGCCAGCACAATCGACAGCACAGGAAGTCCAATCAAAGATCAGGACTTTTTAACCAATGTCGCTACGCCTCTGGATATGGGGGCAGGATTCGTGGATCCGAACTGTGCACTCGATCCAGGCCTAATATACGATGCCACACCACAAGATTACGTGAATCTCGTGTGTGCCATGAATTTCACTCAGAAGCAAATTCAGGCCATAACCCGAATCGGAAACTACAGTTGCTCAAATCCCTCCCTTGATTTTAATCAACCGTCTTTTATTGCAATCTATGATGACATCGAAAATAAAAATACGTTAGTGAAGAGATTCCGAAGGACGGTGACAAATGTTGGCGGGGATGGTGCCACTAGTTATAAAGCTGAGTTGTTTTCACCTACAACAGTCAGTTGAGCCGACACGATTTTCCCAGGCGAAGTAACCGACATAGAAGATCAAGAAAAACCTCCCAGACGACTTAAATACCTCTTTATGGACACCATAAATGGGGAACGTTACACAATCATTCCTCCATTTATGGCCCGTTACACCTAAACGGTTAAAACGGTAGAATTATTATTCATAAAAGGTCCATAACGGTCCAGTGCCATAATAGCCCAATCAATGATCAAGCCCATATAAAAGGGAGATCCAAACAGAAGGTAAGGACAATTCCAATTTTTCCAGATATCTATTATATACTCTACTGACTTAAGCATCAGAGAGTTCACGGGGTACAAATTCCCCACCGAACTTGTTTTGCAGGATTGATCCGAGACTGTACTATCCCGAAGTACCAAACAGGCTCAGCGAAGTATCGCATCCTGATACTCATACTTAGCCAACTCATTTACACAACTCTCCGAGTTTCCGGCACCCTTAAATTACTTTTTTACCCCTTGACAAAGTCGTGCAGAATCAGTTTGGTTCCGTTACCGGAAACGTTTTATCCACTCATAATATTCATCCCTTACTCTCTACTCATCATGTCTCGATCTGAAGGACAAACCGTCCGTCAATCTTCTCAACGACAAGAAAAGACGAGAATGACTGTCACTTCTGGTTCCAGCTCCGGTCGCTGTCCAGTATCGGAAAGGCTGGGACCACAGCCAGGAACTTCCAGACGTTCATCTGATTTGCGAGACCAACTCAATTCCAAACGAATTGAAGAAGCAGAGAAAGAATTGAGGAGACTGCGGCAACTCCAGCAAGATGAGGAAACCAAACGAGATCAAGAACTCTCTCAAAAATGGCTACAGTTGAGAGCGGAATTCCGACAGGCCGGGGTAGAGCTTCCCCCACCTAGAACTCCCACAGCGGACCCACACCGCGACTAAGAAGGACGATAGGCGTGGAGCACGTACGAGCAGAAAAACAACTACTAGCGAAGTAGGGGAAAGTCAACACTCCTATAAGCCAGTGCATAAAAAGACTGCTAAAAAACGATCTCCCGAAGGTAGCCCAAAAGTCCAAGTCAATTGAGCTGGGACCTTTTGTTAAGTGGATCCGAGACGTTGTTCCGGACCCTAATCTTATGCTTAAGCTTCCGCAATTTGTCCTATACACTGGCTCAGCTAAACCTATTGAACACATTTGTCGATACAAAGCAGCCATGGGATTAGTCTCCAGCGATGAAGCTATTCTATGCCGTGCCTTTCCCACTACCCTAGCGGATAAGGCAGTAACCTGGTTTACGTCCCTAAAAAAAGATTCCATCAATTCATGGGACACCTTGGAAAAAATGTTCCTAGATAAATTCAGCACTGCGGGAACGATTCCAAAAACCAGGGGAGACTTGGCTAATATTAAACAGCGAGAAGGTAAGTCGTTGCTTTCATTCGTGGATAGGTTTAAGAAAACCTATGAAGAGATCGAAGGTATCAGCCAAGACACAGTGATCACGTGTTTTGAAGGAGGGTTCAGGTCGCGAATGCTATACACCGAGCTCCAACTCCGCAGGCCGGAGACGATTGGAGAAATGTTCAATGTAGCCAGGAAAGTAGCCCTAGCTGAAGGCAGTGCGACTGAGCCGACTTGGCGAAGAAAAGATAAACAGCCTGAACCATCGAAACAGGCGACCTCAAATTTTCCACAGCGGAAGGACAATAATCGAGGTAAGAAACTTGAGACGTTTATGCCTTTAAATGTCTCAAAGGAAAGTTTAATTGCAGTCTTGAAGGAGAAACACGGAGTCCGAGACCCCGCGCCAATGAAAGCACAGACTTATGCCTCACGAGATAAGACCAAGTTCTGTGGATTCCACAGAGATTATGGTCACACAACGGAGGAATGTTTCCAACTGAAACGAGCCATCGAAAAGCTCATTCAGGAAGGATGTTTAAAGGAGTACATCGCAGGCATACAACAGCAGAAGGATAAGGGAGAACGGGTAATCAATATGATTAACCCAGAAATGGGCTCGGTGAGAAAAATAAAGAAAAGAATCTATAATCTCACTAAATCATACCTTGTCCCGATATGAATTCGAGCATCAAGAAGTCATTACTTTCACCAACGAGGAGCTAGCAAGTAATGAGGAGGCAAAAATCAGTCCCATAGTCATAGAACAGGGATGACCAGAAAGGGATTGACAAATGCACGGTAAAAAGTTTTAGTGGACACGGGAGCCACAAGAAACATCATGTACCAGAGATGCTTCGAAGAAATGGGTCTGAAAGATAAACATCTCAAGACAGTCGTATGGTGCTAGAAGGATTCACACCTCAAAAAGTACCGGTAAGGGGAACGGTAAGACTGCATGTCACCCTTGGCGAAGGCGATAAAGCCCGAACAGAGAGATTAAGTTTTACGTAGTGGACTTAGAATCTCCTTATAACGCCATAGTGGGAACACCTTTCCACGCAGCTTTTGATCTAGTTATCTCCCTTCGCACCAGCAAGTGAAGTTCCACACCTCACGAGGTGTCGGATTTGTAAGGAGCAGCCCTCGGAGTTTATTAGGGCAAATAATGAATAAAAAGAAAGAGGGACTCCCCCGAAAAGTCTGGAAAATCAACATGGTGACGGAGGAGCATTGCCACGAAATGATTATTGATCCTGAAAAGATTAAAGAGTCAATGTTCGACAGAAGGGCTCCACCATGAAGTTACCAACGATCATGAGGCAAGAAGAGGATGCCGAAAATCATAGCTCTGCCCCTAATCCCGAAGTATCAAAGGATAAAGAATATGATGAGGTAGAAATAAATCCCACTTATCCTGAACAACTCGTCAAGATCGGGAAAAATATGCCAGACAAACTCAGACAGGATCTCATTAAATTTCTCAAAGAGGATCAACAGAACTTCGCGTGGTGCACAGAGGATATGCCTGGAATCGATCCCTCTATCTCAGAACATGCCTTAAACATCGACCCGAAGTATCGCCCAATTAAACAAAAGTCAAGGAAATTCGGTGATGACAAAATACAAGGCATGAAGGAAGAAGTAAATAAACTTTTGCAAGCGAAGTTTATTCGTGAAGTCCAGTACCCCACCTGGCTGGCCAATGTAGTCATGGTGAAAAAGTCTACCGGAAAATGGAGAATGTGTGTAGACTACACCGACCTCAACAAAGCTTGCCCCAAGGATTGCTATCCCCTACCCCGGATCGATGCACTGGTGGACTCCACAGCAGGATACGAATACCTGAGCTTCATGGATGCGTTCTCGGGGTATCATCAAATTAAAATGAAGCCCAGCGACCGAATACATACTTCGTTCCGAGCAGCAGGGGCCGTTTACTGCTACAACGTCATGCCCTTTGGATTAAAAAACGCAGGGGCCACATATCAACGGATGATGAACTATATCTTCCAAAGTCAAATCGGAAGAAATATGGAAGTGTATGTGGATGACATGGTAGTAAAAACAAAGCACGGCACTTCGCACTTAGAAGATTTAGAGGAAACATTCTCTAATTTGGCAAAGCACAACCTCAAACTCAACCCCACGAAGTGCACCTTCGGAGTAAAATCTGGTAAGTTTTTGGGTTTTATGACATCAGAACGAGGGATTGAAGCAAACCCGGAGAAACTGGAGGCAATAGCTCGGCTCACTGAGCCCAAATGCGTGAAAGATATCCAAAGGTTGAATGGATGCATCGCGGCTTTGGGAAGATTTGTATCAAAGTCAGCAGAAAAATGTCTCCCACTTTTCAAAGCTTTGAAAAGTTCAAAGAATAGTTTCGTATGGACTCCGGAATGCAGCCAAGCATGGAAAGATTTAAAAAGTTACTTGACAAATCTTCCTCTATTGCGACCTCCGAATTACGGAGAAACACTCTTCTTGTATCTATCATTTTCAGATGTGATTATAGCATCGGTATTAATAAAAGAAGAAGGAACAACACAGTTTCCCGTGTACTTCGTTAGCAAAGTTTTGAATGAAGCAGAATCCAGATATTCTAACATTGAAAAGTTGGCATATGCCTTAGTCATTTCCGCACGGAAACTGAGGCCTTACTTTGAATCTCATCCCATTGTAGTCTACACTAATGCCCCGCTAAGACAAATTTTTCATAAGCTAGACCAATCTGGGAGGATGCTACGCTGGTCCATTGAACTGTGCGGTTAGGACATTACATTCAAACCCCGCACAACCATCAAAGCACAGGCTCTGGCAGATTTTCTCGCGGAAGGTTCATTCACTGAGGACAACTTGGAAAAAACTGAACCCGCCAAAGAGCCATGGGAATTGAAAGTTGATGGAGCAGTAAACTCCAGCGGGATCGGAGTTGGACTAGTGTTGACATCACCAAACAAAGAATACTCGGAAGTACGAGCTATCAAATTAAAGCCCGACATATCAAATAACCAAGCAGAATACGAAGCACTGCTAAAAGGATTGGAATGGGCATAGCGCAAACATCCGAGCCCTCAAAGTCTACAGTGATTCGCAGCTAGTGGTGAATCAAGTTCAGGGAACTTACACAGTACAATCGGAAGGACTACAGCCTTATGTAGACAAGGCTAGAAATTGGAAGGATAAGTTCTCTTTTTCTCACTGTCCCTAATCAGTAGGAAAGACAATCAACAAGCAGATAGGCTGGCAAAGATTGCTTCAGGGGAGACTCCCAATGAAGATGACATCCCTATCGAAGATGCATCTGGGGAACACGAAGTTATCCCGTGCATACACCCTACTTCGGCGAGTTGGGACGAAGAAATAAAAAACTTCATCCAACATGGAACTCTCCCAAACGACGCTACCCTGGCGCGGCAAATCAAAAGACAGTCTGCGATGTACACTATTCATGATAATATACTATACATACGGTCTTTCACTAGACCTCTACTTCGTTGTGTTCCACTATCTCAAGTAGAGGATTTATTAGCCGAAGTACATGAAGGAGTGTGTGGAGGTCATCCGGGGGCTCGAGCTCTAGCAGAACGGGTCATTAACCAAGGATATTATTGGCCCACACTTAGACAAGATGCCAAAAGGTATGTTAAAAAATGTGACACTTGTCAAATTTTTGGTACGGTTCCGCATCTGCCCTCAGTGGAGCAAACCCCGGTTGTGGCGGCTTGGCCTTTCGACATGTGGGGTATGGATTTAATGGGGAAGTTCCCAAAGACAAGGAACGACTGTGAATATTTGGTGGTAGCAGTGGACTATTTTTCAAAGTGGATCGAAGCAAGAGCACTCACAAGTCCCACAGAAGAAAATGTTTCCAAGTTCTTCCGCGAACAAGTGTTGTGTCGCTTCGGGATACCCCGCGCAGTAACCACGGACCACGGAGTACAATTCTCCACCAAGTTTACATCAGAATGCCAACGGTTGCACATCAAGCATTGGAAATCATCCGTGGCACACCCTTAGGGGAACGGACAAGCCAAAGCAGCCAATAAATTAGTATTAATAGCATTAAAGAAAAACTTGGAAGGAAAGTCTAACAAATGGGCTGATGAACTAAACTCTGCTCTATGGGCAGTACGCACTTCGACTAGGGGCCCCACTGGAGAAACAGCTTATTCTTTGGTGTACGGATCAGAAGCTGTAGCACCAACCGATATAGCACTGCCCACAGCAAGAGTAGCCATGTACAGTGTAGATGCTAATAAAGAAAGAAGAAGTCTAGAGCTAGACCTACTAGAGGAGAGAAGAATAGCAAGTCGCCTAAGGTCGCAAACATTCAAGGAAAAGACCAAGAAAATTCACGACAAAAGGCTGTTCAAACGACCCATAAAGGTTGGGGACTGGGTACTACGAAAAATTGAAGGCACAACACGACATATACAGGCAAACAAACTAACCCCAAATTGGGAAGGCCCGTATCTCGTAAAGCACGAAGTAAGACCCGACACCTACAAGCTCATGAACAAGGATGGCATTCTTCTTCCAAATCCATGGCATGTAAATCACCTAAAAAGGTATTTTGTATAAAAAAGGCTTAAAATTATCTTGAATATCAAATTATCTACTAAGGCAAGTCCTTAAAATTCTGAGCATGAGTCAGACTCGAGCACGACCTCGAGAAGACACCAAAAACCTGCGAGTAAGGTCGCAGTAAATCAGGCCAAGGCTTGATTGAAACCCACGTGAAATGTCCTGGTTACAAAGTGCCAAGACAGGACTTGGGATTCACTCCAATACCAAGTTAAGAGCATTGTCGAAGTACCGAAGTACGCGATCACTGAATCCCAGTAGGTACTTAAACTTACTATTACGAGGTATCGATTTTGAAATACTTGGTAAAATTTTACAACATAGTTCGAAGTATCGAGTTCAGACTTATTACTTGTAGATTTTACTATAAACTATCAAGATCAAAGGTCAAAATGAACGACACTTGGTAAAATCCATGATATTAGAATAAAAATCAGTATTGATTACAAAAGATATTTACAAGTTCAAGGGGCAGCAGAGCTGGAACCCGGAGTAACAAGACTAGGCCCTTCACCTAGCAAATCCCAGAAGGTAGGAGCAGAAGGCTGCGGTGGAGTCCAAGCAGGTCTGCCTCTTCTTGCATCTCTCTCCCGAAGAGCTTCCAATTCTTCAGAGGTAAAAGGAACGAAATCCGCTCCTTGGCGACAAAAGTTATTATCGAAGTTAGACTTGAAGGCTTGGAGAAGAACTGATTTATCCTCGAAGTACGGATGCAGCTGCCTAATAATATGAACACATCCCTTATCCAGGACAGAGCGGGCTTCTGCTTGATACTTAGATGAGTTGCGGAAGTCTTCAATAATCTTCTTCTTGAACTCCTCTGAGCGACAGTAATCTAGTTCTTCCTGCAGAGAAATACGACTCGCAACAGCCTCATCTCTGTCCAATTTCAGATTGTTTCCCTCCTCCTGCAAGGATTTATTCTCCACCTTCAACTCTGATACCTCCATCTTCAAGCCCGCCAGCAATCTTCTCACTTCCGCTACTTCGTTGGCATAATATTGTTTCTCAGCAGTCAACGATTCTACAAGTGCTGTTTGATTGTTGACTTCTTGTTCCAACGACAGCAGACGAGGCTCATTAACACTTCTCCACTCCGCATCCTCTGCTGCCTGCTTACTTTGTTCAGTTACTCGAGACCTAGATATATGAAGTGCTAGAGAAGAGGCCTACAAAAGGAAAAGTCAAAATCATTCCCAGGAAACCTTGAAGTAAAAAAAAAAAAAAAGAGCATACCCGAGAAAACAAAGCCCCAAGGTGGTTGGTAGCCTCTTCCACAGACATCTCGCTCATCCCAGCCAGACTGCTCGGGTCATGAGCGCATTCCAGAATAGCCTCACCAACCAAGGCTGCAACATAAGGATTGTTGAATCGAAGGTTGGTAAGCGGCGGAGTCCTCTCCACAATCTCCATGGCCAGAGACTTGAAATCCTCCGCCTCTGTAGGTAACTCAAACCCCGGCTGAAGCCAAGAAGGGCCAGGAGACTTGGAGTTTACCTCAGGTTCAGCTGCCGGATTATCCTTCCCGTCATCCACAGGAGAAGGCTCAACCGGAGTTGACACAGAAGCAGGTTGAGCTGCCAGCGGGACTGCCTCCAAAACCTCTTCCGAAGCTGGCAAGGTAGGTGACAAGGGAGAAGAGTCTTCAAGAAAGTCCCGAGGTAAGTCTTCTGCAGGACGTCTAGGCGAAGTCCTTCTCTTTTGGCGAGGACGAAGTCCCTCTTCCTCCTCCAAAGAAACTTCCTCACGAGACTCTGGAGCTGGACGCGGAGTTTCCTCCCGGGGCCTTCGAACTCCCCTGCTCTGTTTGGGAACCTCAGCAGATGAGGCGTACGTCAGCGGAGTGTCCCCAGAGGCACCCCGGTCTATGAGCCTAGGGGGAATCCGAGGAAGAGAGTTCAAGTGGGTTTGACGAACGTCTCTCTCCTCCTCACGCTCTCCCCATATGGTCTTAAACATGGTTGGACCTGCAAAAAGAACAAAAGATCAATACCGAAGTAAAACAAAAAGCAAGGAAAACAAGTATGTGAACTATACCCTTGCCCGTCCGACAACCCCAACCAAGAGAACACGCATCACACTGATATGAAAAAACACCCTCGGGGTGTATGGTCCAATCTTCATTTGGCTCCTCCTTCGCGAAGCCTAACTCCCTTTTTCTTTCAGACAATCCGGGCCTTATCCCACACCACCTAAGACTCGACTCACTAAGCAAATCAGCAGACGAATAAACCCGAGTTTATTTCTGTCTATCATCTCCTAAATCTCGGGTGATGATCTCTAAAAAAGATTTTTCGGAATGATTAAGTGTCGAGGGATACTGGATTTGGGGCCATTGAAAGTTCTCATTTACATGAGGGCGAAACGGAAAACCAATGCGGGATTCTATCATCATCCATCTTTCCTTAAACTCTACTTTGTTAGGAGGAGAATCAAAAAGTAAAACTCTATTCTTACAGGGACGAATAGAAAGGATATTATCTGCCATCCGGAGTGAAGAAAAGAACATGCTAAGAATATTGTCAGTTAGCTCGAAGCCTAATCGACGACAAAGGCAAATTAAACGAAACATTGTGCGGATAGTGTTCGGATGAACCTGACCGGGTTGAACTCGAGCAAAAATTAAAAAATCTGCAAAAGCGGGGTCTATAGGAAGATGGAAACCCAATTCAAAATGAGCTAAGGGGATATGAACGTGATGAAGGGACATTTTTCCGACTAAGGGCTGGACAAAGACTCTATAAATTCTAGGGTCAATACTGTATTTACGGGCGAAAGATTCGGATTGTTCCCTAGTTACCCTATTTCTACTTAAGGGAAAATCAGAAGGAGGAGGACCAGGCAAAGGCGGCTGAAAGGGAACTCCTTCTGGAACTTCACCCCGGGCAGCCCTCCTTGCCACTGTGACTTTTGGTCGAACAGGTTGAGGGCTCCCAAAACCTTCCTCCATCAAATCCTCAACTTCCCTATTACTTTTCTTTCGAGCAGCCATATTCTACCTGCGAATGGAAGCCCAATACTTAGAACTCCATGCAAGTACAGAGCTACCCGAAACTAGCAACCTAAAGCCCCTTCAGTCTCACAAAAATACAGAACCAATCCCAGAAAAACAGAAATAAACATTTCAAAACCATACAGTATTAAAACCCATCACCATAAGCAGACAGAACTTACCTTTTTAAGATGATTGAAGCCGAGAAGAAAAACTGAGGAAAGAGTTGAAAATGCTGAAAAAAACAGAGGAATCTTCAGAGCGTCAATGGCAGAAAGAGTTTGCAAGTAAGAGAAAATGAAAAATGTGAGAAAGAATGAGCCAAGACACTTTGAGAAAAATCCCTGTAATGATTACTCACCAGAATCAAGGCATTGGGAAGGTAAAAAGGTTTCTGCCGGCTGTCATTCTGACATTTATTGCTGGGTACAGACGAAAGAACTGCAAATCGAAACGACGGCTGATCCACGTCAGAAACCCTAAGCTTTCCCAACTTCCGAAAACTGCTAAGTGTCGACATTGCGCCGAAGCATCGTTCCTCAATACTTCGACGAGGGGCCACTGAGCCGACACGATTTTCCCAGGCGAAGTAACCGACTTAGAAGATCAAGAAAAACCTCCCAGACGACTTAAATACCTCTTTATGGACACCATAAATGGGGAACGTTACACAATCATTCCCCCATTTATGCCTCGTTACACCTAAATGGTTAAAACGGTAGAATTATTATTCATAAAAGGTCCATAACGGTCCAGTGCCATAATAGCCCAATCAATGATCAAGCCCATATAAAAGAGAGATCCAAACAGAAGGTAAGGACAATTCCAATTTTTCCAGATATCCATTATATACTCTACTGACTTAAGCATCGGAGAGTTCACGGGGTACAAACTCCCCACCGAACTTGTTTTGCAGGATTGATCCGAGACTGTACTATCCCGAAGTACCATACAGGCTCAGCGAAGTATCGCATCCTGATACTCATAATTAGCCAACTCATTTACACAACTCTCCGAGTTCCCGGCACCCTTAAATTACTTTTTTACCCCTTGACAAATTCGTGCAGAATCACAGTATTTCTCCGAACGTTCTAAGATTCGGACAGAGGAATGAGAAACAAAGTTACACATTGACACTTCGTTATAGAAACCTGGAAGATTACAATGTTACATATGGCTCGCTAACTTGGATTGAAGACAATGGAAAGCACAATGTGAGGAGTCCTATTGTGGTTGCTCCTTCTCCTGATTTTTTCTGATGAATTAAGATTGTGCGAATCCAGGGACTCAACAAATCTCATCATGTCGTTGATACAATAATGATAAATCTAATAAATCTGAAGCTTTTATAGCCTCGTTGAATATTATAAAAATATTATATATTTGAATCATAACAATAATAAATATATCGAAAATTAAAATTAAATTTTTTAATATATATAGAATAGATATTTTTGTCCATTTTAACAGATAGCCTAGAAATTATATATATATATATATATATTTTTTTTTTTTGAAAATTGAAAAAAAAAAAGATAAAAAAAAGAAAAGGTTGACGAAGACTACACTTATAAAAGTCTGGCTGTGGGTGGACAAAATTTTAGTTAAAAAATTATACATAATTTTTTAATCTATAATAAAAATGATTTAGGTCGTGACATTCTTTGATTATCTTGATTACAGGACAAAACTAGAAAGAATGAGTCAATAAATATATTATCTTTTAACAGTATAATAAAATGTTGATGTGATTCAAAGATTAAATAAAATATATTGTTTATAATTTTTTAATCTATAATAAAAATGATTTAGGTCGTGACATTCTTTGATTATCTTGATTACAGGACAAAACTAGAAAGAATGAGTCAATAAATATATTATCTTTTAACAGTATAATAAAATGTTGATGTGATTCAAAGATTAAATAAAATATATTGTTTATCATTTATTTTGCAGACCTGTAAAGAAAGGGAAATAAACGAATCTACACAACTTGACATTAATGAAATAATGAGTACAAGTAAAACACATGTTTTTCTAATAAAAAATTTAAGGAGCAAAGGCACTCCGTTCATCATTTCACATCCTCTGTTGGCCAGCACTTGCAGAAAAGAAAATTTAATTTTGGAAAGCTGGTATATATAATCAAAGACATACCATAAGAATTCTTTGCAACTTGTAAGTGAGAGAAACAATGGGGAGAATGAGTTTTCTCTTTCTAGCTTCTTTTCTCTTTGTCACTCATGGTGATTTTGCCAAGGTAGATAAGTCCATCTACATTATTCACATGGACATGTCCTTCATGCCTAAGGCTTTTGCTACTCACCACCACTGGTATACTTCTATGATAGATTCAATTTCCACCACAGGTGTTGGACTCCATTTTCCACCTAAACTTGTGCACAGTTACAATAATGCATTTCATGGTTTTAGTGCGTTGCTATCTATAGATGAACTGGAAGATATAAAGAAGTTACCTGGCTTTGTTTCAGCTTACAATGATAGAGAAGTTGTAATGCATACAACCCACAGTACTGATTTTCTCAAGCTTAATACCGTCTCAGGACTATGGCCAGCTTCTCAGTTTGGGAAAGATATGATTATAGGTGTCATTGACAGTGGTATATGGCCAGAAAGTCCAAGCTTTAAAGATAATGGAATGACTCCAATCCCTTCAAAGTGGAAAGGAATATGCCAGGAAGGCCAACAATTCAATTCTACCATGTGTAATTTGAAACTTATTGGAGCAAGATATTTTAATGCAGGGATTCGAGCAACGGATCCTGATCGTGGCATTTCCATGAATTCAGCAAGGGACACATACGGCCACGGAACACATGTTGCAGGTATTGCTGCTGGAAACTATGTTGAAGGGGTCTCATTCTTTGGCTATGCTCCAGGGACTGCAAGAGGTGCTGCTCCTCGAGCCAGGTTGGCTGCATATAAGGCCTTGTGGGATGAAGGAAGTGTTTCTTCTGATGTTCTTGCAGCTATAGATCAGGCTGTTGCTGATGGCGTTGACATAATCTCCATGTCCCTTGGTTATGACCGAATTCCTCTGTATGAAGATCCAATTGCAATTGCAACTTTTGGTGCCATGGCGAAGGGTGTTCTAGTTTCCTGCTCAGCAGGTAATCGAGGGCCATCTTTTTCCCGGGTGAACAATGACTTCCCATGGTCCTTGACAGTTGCATCAGGGTTGATAGATCGATGGTTTGCTGGGACTTTGACACTTGGAAATGGGTTAAGTATCATTGGCTGGAGCATGTTTCCTGCAAGAGCATCAGTGACAAACTTGAATCTCATCTATGACAAAAATATTTCAGCTTGCAATTCAACAATGACAATACCTGAGTCTTTCTCCGGTATTGTCATATGCGAACAAGATAAATATGAAGTATTCACATTCAGCGACCAAATCCGCTACGTTTCAGAGTCCCAACCGCGAGCAGCTATCTTTATTTCTGATGAACCACTTATATTTAGGTCCCATGAATTTCCACATCCTGGTGTGGTGATTAGCCCCAAGGATGGCGCCAAGGTGATCAAGTATGCATTGGAAGGAAAAAATCCCACTGCTACTATAACATTTCAGGAGACACTCTTAGGTACAAAGCCTGCTCCAACTGTTGCTGCTTCCTCTTCAAGAGGTCCCTCTCGAAGTTATCCAGGGATCATGAAGCCAGATATTATGGCACCAGGAGTGCTAATTTTAGCACCCATGGTTCCTAACACTGATGAAGTGCAACTAGGACCAAATGTGTACTTATCAACTGATTATACTCTAATGTCAGGCACATCAATGGCTTGCCCCCATGCTTCAGGAATAGCTGCACTTCTAAAAGCAGCACACCCTGACTGGAGTCCATCAGCAATCAGGTCAGCCATGATGACCTCAGCAAGCACGATTGATAACACTGGAAGTGAAATCAAAGATCAGAAAGATTTTAAAGTTGCTGGACCTCTAGATTTCGGAGCTGGATTCGTGGATCCAAATCGTGCACTTGATCCTGGACTCCTATATGATGCTACTCCACAAGACTATGTGAACCTGGTTTGTTCAATGAATTTCACCCAAAAGCAAACTCGAGCTATAACGCGATTAACAAAGTACAATTGCAAAAACCCTTCATCTGATCTCAACTACCCATCTTTTATTGCTTTGTATGAAGAAAAAGGTCATAAGTTGGTCAGGAATTTTACAAGGACAGTGACCAATGTCGGCAATGGCCCAACAACCTATAAAGCCAAGTTAGTAGCACCTAAGGGTTCCACCATTAGAATTTCCACAGAAACATTAAAATTTAGTAGGAAGAATGAGAAACAGAGCTACAGTCTGAGAATTCGTTACAGAAGCCCGGAAAGCTTCCGCATTACACATGGCTCCCTAACTTGGATCGAAGATAATGGTAAGCATAGCGTGAGAAGTGCTATAGTAATATCTCCTATGCCTGAACCTCTGTAGTGAAGATAATGCATTTTCAGTCCCTTTGTAATTTCAAAAACTCTCATTCTGATAAAAAAGTTTGCTACCACAAGATGAGTTTTTATTATTCTTTATGAAATATTCCCAGTCACTCAAGATTTACACTATATTTTGATGTAGCAGCAGTGAGTAACTATACTATAATACCATTTAGTACTTGGTTGCCAAAAATTAAATTATAGTTAGATCTAGATTAGTGGCTGTCATGTGCATTCCATCGGTTATAGTGATTTCTTAATCATATATCCAACAATTCTTTCTAAATATTGGTTATTGTTCCTCAGTTTCTTGAATTCTTAAATTTACTCTAAACATAATGTTAGTACTTATTGAATTTTCTGGTTCTGCATTTTACTTGATTTTTTAAGGGTCATCAATTCTCTAAAAGCCAATGCCCGTATGTGTATATTTTTTTCTTCCAACTGTACTAGGAAGGAAGTGGAGCAGGCTTAAAATTATCACCTGTTCTCCCAAATTTTCCAAAAAGAAGCAGTTTGAACTCATTTTCAATTACAAGACAAAACTGTATAATTTCACAATACAAGGAGAATATGATTCCATATGAGCAAGAAATGTTTTGTTATTTATATAGCAGGGAGAGGGAGAAAAAATGTAAAAGACCATGTACTAATGTTTATCACCTATCTGTAAGTTGCAATGCATACCTCGTATCTGATATATGCATCAAATATCTGCAATCATAAAAACACAGATCATGATCATTAACAAATGTCAAAGTGCAAGATCTTTATGCCAGGCTGATGGCGGAAATGGACCAGAGCTGTAGGATCGCGAGTCTAAGAAATAAAAACATTCAAGCAAAAATCAGCTGTTCAATTCTATTCCAGCGCAATAGAAGAAGTGCAATTTAATTGAAGAACCCACTGTGGCAAGGAGTTACTGAAGAAAAAGCAAGAACGAGGCCGAAGGGAAGTTTTATAGAGCGAGGTTCGGTAATTTGGCTTTAAAATCTTTTTCTAGGGCTTCCAGAGCCTTCGCTTTCCAAATTCCAAACCGTCGGTGGGCAGCGGCGAAGGGAGGAAGATGACCGTAAAATAAACCCGGTGAGAACTCATTCACCAGGATGGTTATATATAAGAATAGCCCCAACCCAAATAAAATTCCAAAATTATGCACTGTGTGATTGCTGGGGAATGGGGAATCATTCCAAATTGTAATTACATCCGAGAAAATTTGCAGAAATTAATTTCCCATGCATGCATGTATTCATCAAACAGTGTTAATTAAGGGGGAGATTACAATAGGGCTCCTCACTACATGTTTTCCATTATCCTGCGTCCATGTTAGCCAACCAAATCTGACCGTCTCATTTTTATCTCTCACATACCGCATGGTGAGAGAGAAACTCTGTTTCTCGTTCTTTTTGAATATTAGTGTATCAGGTGAGACTTTGATTACACTTCCTTTTGGTGCTGTGATCTTAGCTTTATAAGTAGCCGTTGCTTCATCTCCCACATTCGTGACTGTTCTCTTGAAATTTAAGGTTGTCTTGTTATTGTTGTAAACTCCGACAAGTGCAGGATAGTTCAAGTCAATAGACGGATTTGAGCAATTGTACCGTTTTGATCTTGTGATTGTAAGAATTTGTTTGCTAGTGTAGTTCATGGCACATAACAGATTGACGTAGTCTTGTGGGGTGGCATCATATATAAGTCCCGGATGAAGAGCTCGATTCGGGTCAATTTGGCCAGAACCCATGTCTAATGGGGAAGCAATTCTCAATTTGTTACCATTGTCTTTGATTGGTGAATGTGTGTTATCTAATGGATTAGCAGTTGTCATCATGGCAGATCGAATTGCTGTTGGACTCCAATCAGGGTGTGCACCTTTAAGCAGAGCAGCAACACCAGCAGCATGAGGACAAGCCATGGAAGTACCTGACATCATGTTATAATCACTTGACAATTGTATGCCTCCACCAATCATGGCTGCAGTTTGTGTAGGTATAAAAGCTGCCAAGACTAATGAACCCGGTGCCATTACATCAGGTTTCAAGATTCCAGTCGGGCAGTTTTTTGAAGGACCTCTTGAAGAATACAGAGCAACTGCTGGTGCAGGCTTTTTCCCAATTATTGTTTGCTGGAATTTCATGCTAGCCCATGGATTTTTACCTGTTTTTGCATATTTGATCACTGCAGGTGCTTCTTTTGGACTAATCACAACTCCAGGCCATGGAACACCGCCTTTTTCGAATATTACTGGATCATGTGATATGAAAATGGCACCAGCAGCATTCGACCTAGCCACATGCTCTAGCTGTTCAAGAATGTGCCCTGTGTCGTCACAGATGATGATGGAATAAGGTGATCTGGATAATAATTCAGGATCATCGCATAAAGCCAAAGTTTTGTCGTAGAATAAGGGGAATTCCTTCAATAATGCACTTGCTGGAAACATAGTCCATCCAATTATAGTTAGTCCATTTCCTAATGTCAAAGTTCCAGCAAAAGATCGGTCCACTGTGCTTGCTGCTACTGTCAATGCCCATGGAATATCATTATGCAGAGTCCCCTGCATTGGACCATCATTTCCAGCTGAAGCAGAAACAAGTATTCCTCTCTCCATAGCTGCAAAAGAAGCTATTGCAATTGGATTTTCATAAAACGGATCGACATCGTAGAAACCAAGAGATACTGATATTACATCAACACCATCAGCAATAGCTTGATCCATTCCTGCAATAACATCAGAAAGATAGCCTCCTTCTTGCCATGTAACCTTATAGATTGCCACCCTCGCTTGTGGTGCCACACCTTTAGCCCTGCCCTTAGCATACCCGAAAAACGACACGTTGTCTACATAATTTCCTGCAGCTGTGGATGCAGTGTGAGTACCGTGCCCATCAATATCCCTTGGTGAGTTCATTGTTATATTAACACCAGGGTTATGAGCAATAATGGCCTTATTGAAGATTCTTGCACCAATAAGTTTCTGGTTACACATTGATGAATTGAATTGCTCACCTTCCTCACACATTCCTTTCCATTTTACAGGAACAGGAGTTAAACCATTGTCACTGAAGCTTTGGCTCTCCGGCCAGACACCAGAATCAATCACCCCAATAATCATGTCTTTTCCGAAATCTGAAGCTGGCCATAAACCTGTTGAAGGATTCAAAGACAATGATGATTCAACTGTATGAGTAGTGTCCATCACAACAAGTTTGTCTTTATAAGCTGAAACAAAACCCGGGGTGGAATTCTTGATATAATCCAATTCATCTTCAGACAAAAAAGCACTAAAACCATGAATAACGTGGTTGTAAGTGTAAAGAAGATTGGAAACAGCAGAGGATCCTGCAGAACTGCTGCCTGAACTTGAAGAATCAACCATGGAAGTGTACCAATGGTGGTGACTAGTGAAAGCCATGGGCATTGCAGACTTATCCATGTGGACGATATAAGTTGATCTTTCCAGTCCCACTGGAGTTGATGTAACAGCATGGCTAGAATTATTCAGCATTGACCAAACTGATGGGAAGATCAAGAAACATTGAACCCAAAATGTAATAATGAAACTCATTTTTCTGTCAAATGATCAAAATCTGTGTAAGAACATGGAATGTGTATTGGACTCCTCTGATCTGTTCCATAATCCTAGACTTATATAGAGTGACTTGAGATCATAAACACGTGAATATAAACACACATATGTATATATATATATATATATATAAACAAAAGAAAGGTTATTCTTTTCAGACGTGGAGTAATATTATATATGATAATAATGTATGGAAGATTCATAGTAGGCTGGCTTTTCCCTCCATGTACAATTAGGAAGCTTCGTAAAGACAAAGTGGATTATGCATTATTCATATATATATATATATATTATAAATATTATCAAACTAAAATGGATTAAGCACTATTTTATTTTATTCAATTGTTCTCTCACGTTTCTGGCTTGCATATTATAATAGTTTTGGTTTGTATAGATGGAGTTCATATAATGTGTGGATAAGCATAATAGAGCATTTTTCTTTTTCTTTTTAATTTTCGCTAATAATTTAGACAGATAATCCAATATTATATACTTGATTTATTTAAGCCCAATAAACGGCCTAAAGAAAAAGGCCCATATCATTGAGCCTTTTTAATTGCAGGCCATTATTTTAGCCCATGGTCTGTTGATAATATCATCCAGATTAAGATATATATATATATATATATATACAATATTTATATTTTTGAAAGTATTTTTTATATCTTTTTTTTTCATTTTTTGTATACCTTAACTTTAACTCAATATATATATATATATGGATTAATTCAATGAATATGGTACTGGTACGAAATCATTCATTGTTAATGACTTAGAAATCACTAATTGATTTTTATGTTGGTGTTTAACTTTACTGTCAAAAGTAGAAAGTTACAGAGAGAATGTTTTTGTTCATGCACCGCCATCTCCTCTCCAGTTAAGATTTCTCCTTTTCGACTTACAAATCATATCATCAAAAAACAACAACCAAACTAATTACATACATAAATAACAATATTTATAAATCTTATAGTAATATATATATATATATATAATCAGAAACAAACTTGCAATCATTAAATAACATGATTTTGTAAGGGAGAAAATTGAAAGATGATGATATTGGAAATGGACAAAGAGTAGCACGAATTCTTGAAAATCTATGGTGTATGGAAATCTATGATCTCTTTCCTTTTCTCAACCCTGACATTTCTTCTGCCTACTTTAATGGCATTTGTATGTCTAGGAAATTAGCACATGGTCCTTTGCTATCTGCATCGCTGGGTTTTCTTGTCTTCATCATCCTCCACTGTTTCTTAATTTGTAGCCATCAAAATCCAATCTCTTTATTATTTACTCTCGATCAAATTAAAATTAATTAAAATCATAATAACTTTAAAAATTCAATTCAAATCAAGACGTAAAAGAAAATAGTAACGTGGGAGAGTTACATCACACGTCATATATTGCATTCTTTGCATAATGGAGGGTCCTGTGTATATATATATATATAATCAAAAATATATTTAGAGGAGGACCATTTTGATAAACTTGCGTGACTTCTTTACAATAATTTTTTGACGTTTCTTTTGGCGTCTAGTTTATGAACTCTGGACAACAATTCATATTATTAATATTATGAGCTATCAAAATTCATTTTACATCATCCAAAGATTCATTCCCACGTCTATGAAAAAGGTTTTTCTTTAACTAATTTTCTTACATAGAAGTGGAGGTATTTTTTTTTTTTTTTGTCGGTAACAATTATTATATATATATATATATATTATATATATATATATATATATATAGAGAGAGAGAGAGAGAGAGAGAGAGAGAGAGAGAGAGGATAAACAATTTTCTTTTTGCTTTTGCACCTCTATTTATTTTTGTTTTGAATTGACACTCGAATTACCAAATATCACCTGTTTTGCACTTTCGTTCAAAATTTTCGTCAACCTTTATTTTCTGTCTATTTATCAAAGGTATTTTCGTCTTTTTAATTTAAAAATAAATTATAAATTTTTTTTTTCCACCCATCACTCACTTTCCCTAAATAAACGCAATATATCTCTCCATTCTTCTAAATCTCTCCCCCTTTCCCTATCTATTTTTCAACTCTTTTTTTCAAATTACTTCGATTTAATCTCAGATTGTTCGTTTCTTTCAAATTAAATTACTTATTTTTGCAGAATATCCAATACCCAGTAGGCAAGAGTTATTGTTACGCTTTGTTTTATCCCGAAATTGTAGTCGATTAGTTTGAAAATTTTTCATACTTTTTCCCCAAAATTCCTAGTGAGCAAGATTTGTCATTACCATTTTGTTATTGAGGTCGAATTTGTCAAGTAAGAACATCATGGACGGATCGAAATCTCTCGAGAAAATATCAAGTAAAATGACCTAATAAAGAACA
This sequence comes from Asclepias syriaca, assembly GCA_027405835.1. Lineage (NCBI taxonomy): Eukaryota > Viridiplantae > Streptophyta > Magnoliopsida > Gentianales > Apocynaceae > Asclepias > Asclepias syriaca. The sequence continues at coordinate 21,410,089 of CM049934.1, forward strand.
ATTTATTGTTGATTTGAAGAAGAATACCTCTAGTTGTGAGTTGTGGACCTTGACTGGTATCCCATGTGTCCACGACATAGTAGCACTACACAAGAAAAATATAAATCCTCATGATTTAGTTGATGAATACTACTCCACTGACACATTTTGCAAATTGTACAACAATTTTTTGTTTCCAATTAATGGAAATTCTTTGTGGCCAAGAGGCGAATGTGTGATTTTAGATCCACCTAGGGCTTACAAGCAGACAGGGAGGCCAAAAAAACAGAGAAAAAGGCAGATTGCAGATTTACGAGACAGAAGATGGAAGGAAGAGGATAAGAAGAAGAGTTGTTATTCATTGCACCAAATGCAAGGCTGTTGGACATAACATAAAACAGTGTCCACATAAACAAAGTGAAGAAAATGCCCAAAATTCTGATCAAATACCACCCGAAGCTCCAACTCAAAAGAGAAAATTGAATCAAGAAGCTAGACATCGAAAGAAGGTATTTTGTAATTGCAATTTTTTATAGCAGTATCTTGTATCTATATCTAGTCATTTAACTCTAACTAATTTCTTGTAGCAAAGGACAAGATCTACTGTTAGAGGTGCACAAGAAACAAATCAAGCAGATGCAGTTGAACACATAAATGAATCTGTTGCAGCGCATGTCATTGAATCTGATGCAGCAGGTGGCACTGAAGCTGAAGCTAATGAGATTGGAACTGAAGATTTGATACAAAGTGTTGATGATTTGTTAAATGAGATCCGAAGAAGTAAAGCCACAACCATTCCCAATGATGAACAAGCACACCCAGATCTTCCAGAGGAATGTAGATCTAGAAGAATCTAGAAGAAATCCAACTACTTTGGAGGGGCAAGGAAAAAAAAGAGTGACAAGACAAAGCAAAACAACAACATCATATGATGAATTTGGTGAGGCCTGGTTAGGTGGTGGTGGACAAAGAAATAGGTATTCTTGGAGAAGGGGAAAGGGACAAGGAAAAGGAAGGGGAAAGTAAATATATATTGAATCTATGCAGGGGGCTGATTTATGGGGTTTGATATGTGTATGGGGTTTGATATGTGTATGAGGTCTAGCAGACAATATTTGTCACTTTTTGACGGCACATGTGAAGAATCTTTTTTAACTGCACAATTGAATGGTTGCTTTGAATGATTGCTTTGAATTATTTTATGGTCAATTGTGGTATTAAAAAAAAAGAAGGCATTTGTTTTTATTAATAATGCAAATGCAATTTTGGTACATTCATTCTTCTTTTACAAAAAAAAAAAAAAAAAAAATCTAGTACAAATTTTGCACACTCACTTTTAGTATTCCGTATCCAAACTACAAATCATGCCACTCAATTGAAGGATTTCTTTGCCCCATTTTTCTGGCAATAATCAAAATTGCAATTGCCCAATTTTTCTGGTAGTAGTTTGTCTCTAGTTTCAGAAATTTTTTTGTAACTTCACTGTTATCCTCCAAAGTACGAATTTTTTGAAGCAACTTAGATATGACTTCAGAGGATCTCTTGCACATAATTGGATCTTGTCTCTAGTTTCAGAAAAATTTTTGTAACTTCACTGTTATCCTCCAAAGTACGAATTTTTTGAAGCAACTCAGGTATGACTTCAGAGGATCTCTTGCACATAATTGGATCGAACCACTGAAAAAATTGCATCTTTTGCTTCCTACCTTAATGAACTGAACAAAACATAATTTTAATAAATAAAAATTAAAAAATTAGAGTTTTATAAAGTTTTCATTGATTCAGAAAAAAATAGGGTCACATGTTCATTATAGCAAATAAAATATCTTCTCGAGCGATTTCGATTCGTCCATGATGTTCTTACCCGACAAATTCGACCTCAATAACAATATGATAATGACAAATCTTGCTCACTAGGAATTTTAGAGAAAAAGTATGAAAAAATTTCAAACCAATCGACTACAATTTCGGGATAAAACAAAGCGTAACAACAACTCTTGCCTACTGAGTATTAGATATTGCGCAAAAATAAGTAATTTAATTTGAAAGAAACGAACAATCTGAGATTAAATCGAAATAATTTGAAAAAAAAGAGTTGAATAATAGATAGGGAAAGGGGGAGAGATTTAGAAGAACGGACAGATATATTGTGTTTATTTAGGGAAGGTGAGTGATGGGTAGAAAAAAAAATTTATAATTTATTTTTAAATTAAAAAGACGAAAATGCCCTTAATAAATAGACAGAAAATAAAGGTTAACGGAAATTTTGAACGGAAGTGCAAAACATATAATATTTGGTAATTCAAGTGTCAATTCAAAATAAAAATAAATAAAAGTGCAAAAGCTAAGCGCCTGACATAATTTATCATAAAAAAAACTAACCTTTTTTTTAGAATAAAGAATTTCTGGAGGCCGCCAATATATACTTATTTAATTCATCCTCCTATTCCATTTGACGAATAATAATATCCCAAAAGGCTACTATCAATATATCTATTATCTATATATAATGAAATTTGATGAATCGTTTTCTCAAACAATCATGGGTTTTCTCTTGTTGCTAGCTTGTTTTCTCTCAGTTATTCATGGCGGTTTTTCTTTATCCGAAAGGAAGTCCACTTACATTGTTCACATGGACAGTTCTTTCATGCCTAAAGCATTTGCTAGCCACCACCACTGGTACTCTTCCATGATTACTGACTCCACAAAACTTGTCCACAGTTACAGCAATGCATTTCACGGTTTCAGTGCATTGTTGTCGGAACAATAGCTCGAAGAAATTAAGAATTCTCCTGGTTTTGTTTCAGCTTATCCTGACCGGAAACTTATACAGCACACAACTCACAGTACTGATTTCCTCAAACTCAGCTCTGTTTCTGGTCTTTGGCCTGCTTCCAATTACGGCAAAGATGTGATTATCGGTATTATTGACGGCGGTATTTGGCCGGAAAGTCCTAGCTTTAAGGACGACGGAATGACTCGGCCGATTCCGTCGAAATGGAAAGGAACTTGTCAGGAAGGTGAGCAATTTAATTCTTCCTTGTGTAATTTGAAGCTAATCGGAGCTAGATATTTTAATGCTGGTGTCCGAGCGGCGGATCCTACTCGAGAGATAACAATGAATTCGGCTAGAGATACTGACGGTCACGGAACTCATGTTGCCGGCACTGCCGCCGGAAATTATGTCGAAGGCGTTTCATTCTTTGGGTATGCTCCAGGGACAGCCAGAGGAGCTGCTCCTCGTGCCAGATTAGCGGCTTACAAGGTTACCTGGGATGGCGGGAGCTATTCTTCCGATGCTCTCGCCGGAATCGATCAAGCCGTAGCTGACGGCGTTGATATAATCTCAATGTCTCTAGGTTTTGATGAGGAGCCTCTGTATGAAGACCCAATTTCAATTGCTTCCTTCGGAGCAATGGCGAAGGGTGTTTTAGTATCCTTTTCAGGCGGAAATCGCGGACCGAGATATGCGAGAGTCAATAATGCGTTCCCATGGTCGTTAACCGTCGCATCTGGGTTAATTGATCGATGGTTTGCCGGGACTCTGACTCTAGGAAATGGGGTAACCATAACAGGGTGGTGTATGTATCCAGCAAGAGCTTCAATTAGAAACTTGAATCTTGTTTACAATCAAAGTATTTCACCTTGCAATTCAACCATGTCCATCCCTGATGCAATACAAACAATAATCATTTGCGAACAAGATGTAGACGAGGTTTACACTTTCTCTGACCAAATTGGTTATGTTGCTGCATCTTCACCGCCACCAAGAGCAGCAATCTTTATTTCTAATGAACCGAGGATATTTAGGTCCCACGATTTTCCACATCCCGGTGTAGTGATCAACCCAAAGGACGGTGCCAAAGTCATCAAATATGCATTAAATAACACAAATCCTACTGCTTCCATGACATTTCTTCAGACATTCTTGGGTACAAAGCCTGCTCCCTCTGTTTCAGGTTCCTCTTCAAGAGGCCCTGCTCCAAGTTATCCAGGAATTATGGTGAAGCCGGATATTATGGCACCAGGAGTGCTGATTTTAGCACCCATGGTTCCTAATACTGAGGAAGTAACACTCGGTTCAAATGTATTTCTGTCAACTGATTATACTCTCATGTCGGGCACATCAATGGCTTGCCCACATGCTGCAGGAATTGCTGCACTTTTAAAAGCGGCACATCCGGAGTGGAGTCCATCAGCAATCCGATCGGCGATGATGACCACGGCGAGCACAATTGACAACACGGGAAGTGAAATCAAAGACCAGGACGACTTCGTCAGTGTCGCTACGCCTCTGGATATGGGAGCAGGATTCGTGGATCCGAACCGTGCACTTGATCCAGGCCTTATATATGATGCTACACCACAAGATTACGTGAATCTCGTGTGCGCAATGAATTTCACAAAGAAGCAAGTTGGAGCACTAACGAGACTCGCCAAGTATAATTGCTCAAATCCATCCTCCGATATCAATCACCCCTCTTTTATTGCAATCTATGACTTAGAAAAAAGTCGTAAATGTTAGGAACGAAATCGGGACACAATCGATTGATTACGGAGTTCGGCTAATCTTGCTTACGTCTCCAGACCTGCTGCAGGTCAAATTTTATAGAATGAGAAGAATTACAATTTGTAGAGAGAAATTTTTTTCTCTCTTTTCTCTTTTGTTTTTCACTCTCTGCTTTTCCTCTCCCTCTTTTCTTTTTGCTCTCTCTTTCTTTTGCTCTCTGCACTTCTATATACTCAACTACGTCCTTACATATATATATAGGAAGGAAAGAGGTAAAAAAAGGTGGCTAACTATCCTTATATATATATATATATATATATATCAAAGAAGTGGGTTTGTTCAAAGAAAGCTGTCTTCAACAAATTCTTCCTTCAACGAATGCTGCCTTCAACAAATGCTGGCTGTTCAACAAATGCTGTTCAAGGAAGTCTGCTGTCGGCTGTTCAACGAATCCGGCTGTTCTTCCTTTACAATCTCCCACTTGAAGTCTGATTTCAATTAGTCTTCACACCTTCACACCTTCGCAGCAGGTCTCTCGGATCTCGCTACTCTTGCAGACCAACTGAAGTTGAACACAACTTCAGTTTGTCGATCGTCACCGTCTTTGTCAACATGTCCGCCGGGTTCTTGCTTCCTTGAATTTTCTCAAGTGTCAACACTTCATCCTCCAACAAAGATCTGATGAAGTGGTAGCGTAGTCCAATGTGCTTGGTTCTGGAATGGAACGCTGAATTTTTTGCCAAATGTATTGCACTTTGACTGTCACTATGCAAGACATTTTTCACTTGATTGAATCTCAGCTCAGTTAACAGACCTTGAAGCCACACCAACTCTTTGCTAGCTTCAGTTACAGCTACATATTCAGCTTCTGTTGTAGATAGCGTGACGATTTTCTGCAGCTGTGATATCCAACTAACAGCTGCACTTCCTACGGTGAACACATAGCCAGTGGTGCTCCTCCCGTGATCAACATCTCCTCCAAAGTCGGCATCTACATAACCTTGCACCTGCAACTCACCCTTGCCAAAATGTAGGCATTTTTCTGTGGAGCCTTTGAGATACCTCAAAATCCATTTCACAGCTTCCCAATGAGCTTTTCCCGGATTTGACATGAATCTACTAACGACTCCCACTGCATGGCCAATGTCTGGTCTCGTACAGACCATTGCGTACATCAAACTTCCAACGGCTGAGGCGTAGGGAACCTTAGCCATATGCTCTTTCTCCTTCTCTGTTTGAGGAGACTGATCTTTAGATAATCGAAAGTGACTTGCCAAAGGTGTACTTACTGGTTTGGCATCACTCATGTTGAAACGTTGCAAAACACGGTTGATGTACTCCGATTGAGATAGCTGCAGAACTCCTCTATGTCTATCTCTCGTGATTTGCATTCCAAGGATCTTCTTTGCTGGGCCTAGATCCTTCATGTCAAACTCCTTTGACAATTTCTGCTTCAAGCTTCTAATCATTCATGTCTGAACCGGCTACTAGTATGTCATCCACATATAGTAGCAAAATGATATAGCTGGACTCGTACCTCTTGAAGTAGCAGCAGTAATCAGCATAGCACTTCTTAAACTCTTCCTTGTGCATGAAGCTGTCGAACTTCTTGTACCATTGTCTAGGAGCTTGCTTCAAGCCATACAAGCTCTTCCTTAACCGGCACACCATGTTTTCCTTCCCTTTTTCTAGGAAACCCTCCGGTTGGTACATATAGATTTCTTCATCCAAATCTCCATGAAGAAATGCTGTCTTCACATCTAGCTGCTCAAGATGAAGATTTTCAGCAGCAACAATACTCAACACGGTTCTGATGGTGTTGAGTTTCACAACAGGGGCAAAGATTTCAGTGTAGTCGACTCCTTCCTTTTGCTGAAATCCTTTGACAACAAGTCGGGCTTTGTATCTCTTAGAGCCATCATGCTCATCTTTCAAACGATACACCCATTTGTTTTGAAGTGCCTTCTTGCCCATGGGTAATTTTGCCAACTCCCACGTATGATTGACCATTTGAGACTCCATCTCATCTTTCATGGCTTTCTCCCACTTGCTCGAATCATGGATTTGACAAGCTTCGTCATAGCTTTCAGGTTCTCCTCCATCTGTTAGCAATAAGTAATTCATGTATTTTCGGTTTGGCACAGGAATCCTTGAAAACCTTCTTAATTCAGGTTCTGCCCCAGGTAGTCGACTGCCTTGTATGCCAAGTTGACTAGATTCTCCAGAATCCTGTTGTCCACTGCTCTGTCCAGCATGCTCCTTTCCCGACACCTTCGTCTCATCAAGAGCATCATCCACTTCAACGAACACAGGCTCGCCTTGCTCTGTGTTTTGGGCATCAATACTATGCCTCTCATTGTGCATTACTCTCTCATTAAAGATCACATCTCTGCTGCGAATAATCTTCTTGTTTTGGTCATCCCATAAGCGGTAGCCGAATTCATCCTCACCATAGCCAAGGAATGTGCACTTCTTTGACTTGGGGTCAAGCTTATTCCTCCCTTGATCACTGATATGAACATATGCTAAACAACCAAAAACTTTAAGATGTGATAGCGTTACCTCTTTTTCAGTCCAAACCTCCTCGGGAAGTTTGTGCTCTAATAGAACCGATGGAGCTCGATTGATGAGGTAAGCTGCTGTGTTGACCGCTTCAGCCCAGAATTGCTTCGGTAGTCCAGATTGTACACGAATGCTTCTGGCTCTTTCGGTCAATGTTCGATTCATTCGCTCAGCTACGCCGTTGTGTTGAGGCGTTCCCGGCACGGTTCTCTCCATCTTGATTTCGTGCTCATAGCAGAACTTCTTGAACATGGTGTCCACATATTCACCACCATTGTCCGTTCTCAACCTTTTGATCTTCAAGTTTGTTTCATTTTCCACCATGGCTTTCCATTTTTTGAAAACTTCAAACACTTCTGACTTTTGCCTTAGGAAGTAAACCCATACCTTCCGAGAGTGATCATCTATGAAAGTCACGAAGTAGTGTTTTCCACTCATTGATGGAATGGTTGTCGGTCCCCAAACGTCTGAATGAACAAGCTCCAGCTTTGTTCCTTTTGGGGTTCTACCACTTGTTTGAAAGCTAACTCTCTTTTGCTTTCCAAGAATGCAAGCTTCACACATGCCTATTTCAGCTGATTTTAGGCCTGGAAGTTTACCCTTTGAGTGCATTACTTTCAACCCCTTTTCACTCATGTGGCCGAGCCTTTGATGCCACAGGTTGGAGTCCTCATTTGCAGCTGCCACAGCGACCGAATAGCAATGCGCATTTGCTGTTATGTAGAGTGAACCACTCTTCTTCCCGTGAGCAACCACCAATACACCCTTTGTAATCTTCCAATTTTCACCATTGAAAGTTGTGGTGTAGCCTTCACTTGCAAGCTGCCCAACTGAGATTAAATTCTTTCTCAAGTCAGGAATATGTCTCACATCATTGAGCTTCCAAGTTGATCCATTTAGATGAATCTTCACAGCACCTTTGCCATCTATGTTACAAGGTTGGTCATCACCAAGATATACTTTTCCAAGGTTTCCCGGGACATAACTCTCAAAGAGTTCCTTCTTTGAAGTTGCATGAAATGATGCTCCGGAGTCTAACACCCAAGACTCTTCCTTGCTCTCCAAAGAGCATATCAACGCATCATCTCTATCTGAGGTAGAAGCCATATTTGCCTCAGATTTTCCCTCTTGGTCCTTCACCAAATTTTGGCACTGCCGCCTATATGCCCGGTTTTTTTACATCCCCAACACTCAATTTTTGAGTTTGGATTTCTGGATTTGGACCTCCCATTTCTCGATCTTCCTCGGTAGGTTGATTTGCTGCGTCCTCCATTTCCTCTTGTTGAATTTCTTCCTCTTGCCTCCGTATGCAACATTGAGGAAGTTGATGATTCACCAGTTTCTTTCCTTCGGATCTCTTCACTGAGAACCAAGTCACGGACATCATCGAATTTCAATTTAGTACTCCCGGACGAGCTACTCACAGTTGTGACAGTAGCATTCCAGCTTTCCGGTAGAGATGAAAGAAGTATCAACGCTTGAACTTCATCATCAAAATCAATCTCAACCGAATTCAATTGAGTTGTGACTGTATTGAGTTCATTTATGTGTTGAGCTACCGACGTGCCTTCCTTCATCCGCAAATTGAATAGCCGCCTCATCAAATGGACTTTGTTGGCAGCGGACGGCTTCTCATACATATTTGAGAGAGCCGCCATAAGACTCGCTGTAGTCTTTTCTTTCGCGATGTTGAAAGCGACATTTCGATATAGGGATAATCGAATTACTCCAAGAGCTTGCCTATCAAGGAGCTTCCACTCATTCTCCTTCATTTCTTCGGGCTTTTCATCTGAGAGAGGTAGGTAGAGATTTTTCTGGTACAAATAATCTTCCATTTGCATTTTCCAGAACCCAAAATCAGTACCATTGAATTTTTCAATTTTCATCTTTCCATCGTCTGCAGCCATTGCTCCCACTTGAATCGGACCTCCTCGTCTGATTCGTCTGATTTTGAGAAATTTCGACCTCGCCGGAATTTGGAAATTTCAGAAGAAAAAAAAATCAGAACAATCGCCTCACCTAGGCTCTGATACCAGTTGTTAGGAACGAAATCGGGACACAATCGATTGATTACGGAGTTCGGCTAATCTTGCCTACGTCTCCGGACCTGCTGTAGGTCAAATTTTATAGAATGAGAAGAATTACAATTTGTAGAGAGAAATTTCTTTTCTCTCTTTTCTCTTTTGTTTTTCACTCTCTGCTTTTCCTCTCCCTCTTTTCTTTTTGCTCTCTCTTTCTTTTGCTCTCTGCACTTCTATATACTCAACTACGTCCTTACATATATATATAGGAAGGAAAGAGGTAAAAAAAGGTGGCTAACTATCCTTATATATATATATATATATATATATATATATATATATTTCAAAGAAGTGGGTTTGTTCAAAGAAAGCTGCCTTCAACGAATGCTGCCTTCAACAAATGCTGGTTGTTCAACAAATGCTGTTCAAGGAAGTCTGTTGTCGGTTGTTCAACGAATCCGGCTGTTCTTCCGTTACAGTAAATACGTGAAGAAATTTCAAAGGACGGTGACTAACGTTGGAGACGGTCCAACTACTTACAAAGCTAAGTTGTTGGCACCTGTAAATGCTACGCTCAACATTTATCCTAAAACGTTAAAATTTAAACACAAGAACGAGAAACAAAGTTATACCTTAACACTTGGTTACAAAAGTGTTAGTGAGTATAGTGTTACATATGGCTCCCTAACATGGCTGGAAGACAATGGTAAGCACAGTGTGAGGACTCCTATTGTTGTTGCCCCAAATCCTGATAATTTTGGATGAAAATTAACCATGTATTTTCTTCTCATCTCATTTCCATTTATGATTATGCAAGTTTTCCATCAAATTAATAAACACGATTCCTCTTTTTTACATTAAAATTGAGATATGTTGGTCCAATTATTTAGATAAACCTTTTACTTTTGTGGATAAGGCAAGAAAGATATTTCGGTTAACATCCTTGTCCGAAAGGGGTGACAAGGAGACACAATAAATTAAAAGTTTGACAAAGGCATGAATGGTGGCAATTCAAAAGAAAAGGACATCAAGGCTAACTAAGGAAATACATATATGGGTAAGGGCTACTTTAGTCTTTACACAGTGACGTTAGTTCAGAAACTAGTCTATTTAATATTTTAGGTTTTATACTTCAATTCACAACTTGCCGTCTAATTTAGAGTTGATTTCATGTTAATATATGTATTAAAGGCATTAAAGAAAACAATAAATTAATATTGTCTTAGTTTTTTGAAGTATTGGTAAAATATGTAAAAGAAAAGAAAAGAAAAGTGAAAAGTGTTATAAAATTGTATATATATAATATAATATATGTATGTATGTATTAAATATATGTATTGAAGGGAGAAGGGAAGAGAAGAAGAGAGGAAGAGACGAGGGGAAGAGGTCTCGGGAGTAAATGTAAAAGATGGAAATTTTCCTTTGTTTCAATTGAATTGTTGTATCTAAAACAAGGGGGTATTTATTACAAATTTTTACACTAGCTTAGCTAGTGTAAACTCCACTAAAGTATTAGTGGATTAAACACTAACTTTTATTTTCCCACTTAATCATATATATATATATATATAAATATATATATATCTACTATTACAAAAATATTAGGTGATATTTATCACCTTTCGTAATTTTCTGGGATGATGGACATCCATTAATGTAATGAATCTTCGGGATTCATAACACTCCCCTTTGGATGTCCATTACATAAAGAATAGGCCTCGTTAAAACCTTACTAGATAAAAACCCAGTGGGAAAAAAATCTAGTGAAGGAAAAAGAGTACACTATTCTTCATGTGTAGATTTCTCCCCCCCTGATGAGATGATTTCTTGAAATCTTTAAATCGACGCAAACCAATTTTATATCTCAATTTTTCAAAGATTGTTGTCGGAAGAGATTTAGTGAATATATCTGCAAGATTATCACTTGATCGAATTTGAAGCACATCAATTTCACCGTTCTTTTGAAGTTCATGAGTAAAGAAGAATTTAGTTGAAATGTGTTTCGTCCTATCTCCCTTAATATATCCTCCTTTTAATTGAGCTATACAAGCTGCATTATCTTCATATAGAGGAGTTAGAATCTCTCTTCTGGAGGATAAACCACAACTCTCTCTAATATAATGTATCATTGACCTCAACCATACACATTCTCGACTTGCTTCATGAATGACTATTATTTCAGCATGATTAGAAGAAGTTGCTGCTATTGTTTGCTTCGTAGAGCGCCATGATATAGCAGTATTACCATATGTAAATAAATAGCCATTTTGAGAACGTGCTTATGCGGATCCGAAAGATAACCCGCATCTGCATATCCAATCAGTTCTGGATCTTACATTTGAATAAAATAATCCGAGGTCAATTGTCCCTTGGAGGTATCTAAGGACGTGTTTAATACCATTCCAATGTCGTCGTGTTGGTGAAGAACTAAATCTTGCTAATAGATTTATAGCAAATGCTATATCCGGTCTAGTATTATTTGCAAGATACATCAGTGCACCAATAGCACTCAAATATGGTACTTCAGGACCAAGTAGTTTTTCACCATTTTCTCGAGGTCTAAATATGTCTTTATTTATATCTAGCGACCTCACGACCATTGGAATACTCAATGGATATGCTTTATCCATGAAAAATCTTTTTAATACTTTAGCTGTATATGTTGACTGATGAACAAAAATTCCATCATTCATATGTTCAATTTGAAGTCCGAGACAAAACTTAGTTTTTCCAAAGTCTTTGACTTCAAATTCTCGTTTCAAACAATCTATAGCTTCTCGAAGCTCTTCTGGAGTTCCTATTAGATTGATATCGTCAACATATATAGCAAGAATCACAAAACCAAAATCTGTCTTCTTAATAAAAACACATGGACAGATTTGGTCATTTTTATATCCTGAATTCAACAAGAATTCACTAAGGCGGTTGTACCACATGCGTCCAGATTGTTTAAGCCCATATAATGATTTCTGTAATTTGATAGAATAATTTTCATGAGGGCCTTTAGAAGCCTTTGGTAATTTGAATCCTTCAGGGATTTTCATATAAATTTCATTTTCAAGGCTTCCATAAAGATAAGCTGTAATAACATCCATTAGACGCATGTCCACCTTTTCATGAACTGCCATACTTATTAGATATCGGAGTGTGATAGCATCAATAACGGGTGAATAAGTTTGATCATAATCAATTCCTGGCTTTTGCGAAAAGCCTTGTGCGACGAGTCGTGCTTTATATTTTACGACTTCATTATTCTCATTTCGTTTTCGCACAAACACCCATTTATAGCCAACAGGTTTTACATCCTTTGGCGTTTGGACTACAGGTCCAAAAACTTCTCGCTTCGCAAGCGAATTTAACTCCGATTGAATTGCATCTTTCCATTGAGGCCAATCAATTCTATGCCGACATTCTTCAACTGATAAAGGATCTAAATCCTCATTATCCTTGAAAATATCAAGGGCTACGTTGTATGCAAAAGCATTATCAATAACAACGTTTTTTCGATCCCAACTTTGATTTGAACTGTGTAATTAATGAGATTTCAGAATTCTCTTCATTATTTGTAGTTGGAATTTTCATCAGTTGTCCCTTGGTTTTCCTTTTCTATTTCATCAATATGATCTTCTAGATCATTTGTTCCTCTTTTCTTTCGAGGATTTTTATTTTTGGAACCAAGGGGTCGGCCACGCTTCTGACGTGTTTTTGATTCGATAGCTATAGGATTAATTTTCTGTCCTTCAGGAACTTCTATCCGTATAGGAGCATCTATAGCTGGAAGATGCGATTTAGTGACTCTGCTAGAGTCAGCAAAAGAATCTGGCAGTTGATTTGCAATTTGTTGCAAATGTATAATCTTTTGAACTTCAAGTTCACTTATATTTGTGCGTGGATCTAAATGATTCAAAGATGTTTTCCACGCAAGTTCAATTTTATGCCATTTATTCTCTCCCCCTAATTTGGGAAACAAATTTTCATCAAAATGGCAATCAGCAAATCTTGCTGTAAATACATCACCCGTCAAAGGTTCAAGATACCTTATAATGGACGGGGAGTCAAACCCAACATATATCCCCAATCTTCTTTGCGGACCCATTTTTGTCCGTTGGGGTGGTTCAATTGGAACATATACAGCACACCCAAAAATTCTCAAATAAGAAATATTTGGCTCTGAACCAAAAGCCAATTGTATGGGAGAAAATTTATGATAATTCGATGGCCTTAAACGCACAAGTGCTGCAGCATGCAAAATTGCATGTCCCCAGGCTGCTGTAGGGAGATTTGTTTTCATCAATAATGGTCTAGCAATTAATTGCAGCCTTTTAATAAATGATTCAGCTAGACCATTCTGTGTGTGAACATGAGCTACAGGATGTTCAACAATTATTCCTATCGACATGCAATAAGAATTAAATGCATGCGAAGTAAATTCACCAGCATTGTCTAAACGGATTCGTTTAATAGGATAATCAGGAAATTGCGCTCTTAAGCGAATTATTTGGGCAAGTAATCTCGCAAATGCCAGGTTGCGAGTCGATATTAAACAAACATGCGACCATCGGGTCGATGCATCAATTAAAACCATGAAATATCGAAATTGCCCACACGGTGGACTAATCGGTCCACATATATCTCCATGAATCCGTTCTAGAAATGTAGGACTTTCAGCTCCTACTTTCAATGGTGCTGGTCTTATAATTAATTTCTATTTGGAACATGCAGCACATGAAAGTTTATCAGAAGTCAAAATCCTTTGATTTTTTAAAGGATGATCGTGCGTTGTTTCGATAATTTTTCGCATCATAATTGATCCCAGATGACCCAAACGGTCATGCCAAACTTTAAAAGTAGCGGGATTAGTAAACTTCTGGTTTACTAAATGATACGCCTCAATAGCAATTATTTTTGCATAATATAGGCCAGAGGATAGAGATGGTAGTTTTTCCAACAAAACTTTATTACCGGAGGTCATTTTTGTGATTCCCAAATATTCATGACCATTTTCTTCTATAGTCTCAACATGATATCCATTCCGTCGGATATCTTTAAAACTCAATAAATTTCTTTGAGATTTTGAGGAATATAATGCTTTTTCAATAGCAATCATAGTTCCTCCCGGTAATATTATATTAGCTCTTCCGGAGCCTTCAATAAGTTTTGCACTACCATTTATTGTGGTAACACTTGTTTCTCCCACATTCAGGTGAGAAAAATACTTCTGGTATTTCAATATGGTGTGCGTAGTTCCACTGTCAATAAGACAGACACTTTCAATATCGTTGTTCACAGAAATTTGAATAACAGCCATCTATCTGATAACAAAATTTTACATAAAAAATAATTAAGCATATAATATTACAATAAAAGTAATACTAACAATAAAAGTAATACTAAAATATTACAAAATTAGATAATAATATTCTATTTATTTTTGGACACTTCCATCTCCAATTAAATGATCAATTCTTCCTTCTGGATGCTCGAAAAAATCAGCAACATCCAAGTGAGTTATACCAACATTATTATCTTCAAGATCTTCATCATTTCTTTCATGAGGTAAATTTTGAGAAGTAAAATTTGCCTCAACATTTTTACCTTTCCCTTCAATAGATGCTTGATATAAATCAACAAGATGTTTTGCAGTGCGACAAATACGAGACCAGTGACCTTTCATGCCACAACGATAACATATGTCCTTATAATTTTTCGGAACAGTATTTCTTTTCCCATTATGTTTTATCCACTTCGGGTGGTTATTAACATTTTTGGCACCTGAAGTATTATTACGATTGTAAGGGCCAAATTGATCACGACGTCCATGATCATATTTTCGGCTATGACCACGGTAATGACCACGACCACGACCACGACCACGATCTCTTCTGGGATCATGATTTCTAACAGCATTCACTTCAGGGAATGGAGTAGAACCAGTAGGTCGAGTCTCGTGATTTTTCATTAATAATTCATTGTTTTGTTCCGCAACAAGAAGACAAGAAATTAATTCATAATATTTCTTAAAATCTTTTTCACGATATTGTTGCTGCAGGACAATATTCGTGGCATGAAAAGTGGAGTATGTTTTCTCCAGCATATCATTATCTGTTATATCATCTCCGCATAGTTTCAATTGTGAAACTATTTTAAACATTGCGGAGTTATATTCACTTATAGATTTAAAATCTTGCAACCTCAGGTGCAACCAATCATATCGTGCTTTTGGGAGAACGACCATCTTCTGGTGGTCGAATCTTTCTTTCAAATTTCCCCACAAAATAAGGGGATTTTTCACAGTAAGATATTCGTTTTTTAGATCTTCGTGAAGATGATGACGGATAAATATAATAGATTTGGCACGATCTTGTATTGATGATATATTATTTTGTACGATGGTGTCTGCCAGACCCATCGCAGCAAGATGCATCTCGGCATCTAGTGTCCATGATAAATAATTTTTTCCGGTGACATCAAGTGCCACAAATTCCAGTTTAGTTAGGTTTGCCATAATAATAATAATAAACGTACCTTAATGTACCGGTGGTAAATATTCGTGTTGTTGGTAGAGCCTTGTGCTGATAACGTGTTATAAAATTGTATATATATAATATAATATATGTATGTATGTATTAAATATATGTATTGAAGGGAGAAGGGAAGAGAAGAAGAGAGGAAGAGACGAGGGGAGAGGTCTCGGGAGTAAATGTAAAAGATGGAAATTTTCCTTTGTTTCAATTGAATTGTTGTATCTAAAACAAGGGGGTATTTATTACAAATTTTTACACTAGCTTAGCTAGTGTAAACTCCACTAAAGTATTAGTGGATTAAACACTAACTTTTATTTTCCCACTTAATCATATATATATATATATAAATATATATATATCTACTATTACAAAAATATTATGTGATATTTATCACCTTTCGTAATTTTCTGGGATGATGAACATCCATTAATGTAATGAATCTTCGGGATTCATAACAAAAAGCAGATTTCCTCCATTTTCTTTAAGAAAGAGTCCAAATAAGACTGAAGTGAAAGAATATCAGTTATCTTGATTTCCGACAATTATTGGCAGACGTGTAAAGTAAGAAGAAGAAAAAAAATTGTGCAGAAAAGTTACATTTTGTTCAGAAATAGGAAACTTCTCAAGGCCGCCAATATACACTAGATATCTATCATCTCCTCCTCCATTCATTATCGGACACACATTTGAAAAGTCATATTGTAAGAATCTATATATTATAATATAATGTAATACAATCAACCGGTAGATACAATGGGAGGAACTAAAAGTATTTTCTTTCTAGCTTGTCTTCTTTCAGTCATTCATGGAGGTTTTTCCCAGCAAACAGCTGGGAAGTCCATTTATATTCTTCACATGGACAAATCCTTCATGCCTAAGGCTTTCTCCAGCCACCACCACTGGTATAGTTCTATGGTTAATGATCCCACCAAGCTTATCCACAGTTACAACAATGCATTTCATGGTTTTAGTGCATTGTTGTCTGAACAAGAGCTTCAAGATATTATCAAGAAATCTCCTCCTGGTTTTGTTTCTGCTTATCCGGACAAAAAAATCATCACACACACTACACACAGCACAGATTTCCTTAAACTTAATTCTGTATCCGGGCTCTGGCCTGCTGCTCAATATGGCAAAGATGTGATTATTGGTGTCATTGACTCTGGAATATGGCCGGAAAGTCCTAGTTTTAAAGATGATGGAATGACAAGGCCAATTCCATCAAAATGGAAAGGTATTTGCCAAGAAGGTGAACAATTTAATTCTTCCTTGTGTAATTTGAAGTTAATTGGAGCTAGATATTTTAATGCTGCTGTTCGAGCAGCAGAACCTACAGTAAACATAACAATGAATTCAGCAAGGGATACTGGCGGTCATGGCACCCATGTGGCTGGCACTGCAGCAGGCAATTATGTTGAAAATGTTTCTTTCTTTGGATATGCTCCGGGGACAGCCAGAGGTGCTGCTCCTCGGGCAAGATTAGCAGCTTACAAGGTTATCTGGAACGAAGGGTCTTTTGCTTCTGATGTTCTTGCAGCAATGGACCAAGCTGTTGCTGATGGTGTTGATATAATCTCAATGTCACTAGGTTTCGATGAGGAGCCTTTATACGAAGATCCCATTTCAATTGCATCTTTTGGTGCCATGGCTAAAGGAGTTTTAGTTTCTTTATCAGCTGGAAATCGGGGTCCAACTTATGCTAGGTTGGGAAATGCCTTTCCATGGGCACTCACAGTGGCATCTGGCTTGATTGATCGTTGGTTTGCAGGGACTGACTCTAGGAAATGGACTAACCATTATTGGGTGGAGTGTGTATCCTCAAAAAACCTCAATCAGGAATTTGAGTATTGTTTACAATAAAAATATTTCTTCTTGCAATTCAACCATTTCAGACCCTAATTTAGCACAAACTATAATCATCTGTGAACAAGATCCATTTGAGGTTTACGATTTCTTTTCCCAAATTAGGATCGTGGGTGAATCTACACCTCCACCACTAGCAGCAATCTTTATTGCTGATGAATCATTGATATTCAGGTCTGAATCTTTCTCTCACCCTGGTGTAGTGATCAGCCCAGAAGATGGTGCCAAAATCATCAAATATGCTTTAAATGACCCAAATCCTACTGCCTCAATGACATTTCAACAGACATTCTTCGGTACAAAACCTGCCCCCTCTGTTTCAGGTTCTTCTTCTAGAGGTCCTGCTCGAAGTTATCCAGGGATTATTATGAAACCTGATATTATGGCACCAGGAGTGCTGATTTTAGCACCCATGGTTCCTACTAAACCCGAAGTTCAAATCAGTCCCGGTGTATTTGTCCCAACTGAATTTGATCTAAAAACAGGCACTTCCATGGCTTGCCCACACGCATCAGGAATTGCTGCACTTCTAAAAGCAGCACACCCGGAATGGAGCCCATCAGCCATCCGATCGGCAATGATGACCACAGCCAGCACAATCGACAGCACGGGAAGTCCAATCAAAGATCAGGACTTTTTAACCAATGTCGCTACGCCTCTGGATATGGGGGCAGGATTCGTGGATCCGAACCGTGCACTCGATCCAGGCCTAATATACGATGCCACACCACAAGATGACGTGAATCTCGTCTGTGCCATGAATTTCACTCAGAAGCAAATTCAGGCCATAACCCGAATCGGAAACTACAGTTGCTCAAATCCCTCCCTTGATTTTAATCAACCGTCTTTTATTGCAATCTATGATGACATCGAAAATAAAAATACTTTAGTGAAGAGATTCCGAAGGACGGTGACAAATGTTGGCGGGGATGGTGCCACTAGTTATAAAGCTGAGTTGTTTTCACCTGCAAATACAACAGTCAGTATTTCTCCGAACGTTCTAAGATTCAGACAGAGGAATGAGAAACAAAGTTACACATTGACACTTCGTTATAGAAACCTGGAAGATTACAATGTTACATATGGCTCGCTAACTTGGATTGAAGACAATGGAAAGCACAGTGTGAGGAGTCCTATTGTGGTTGCTCCTTCTCCTGATTTTTTCGGATGAATTAAGATTGTGCGAATCCAGGGACTCAACAAATCTCATCATGTCGTGTTTTAATATGATACAATAATGTTAAATCTAATAAATCTGAAGCTTTTATAGCCTCGTTGAAATTAAATTTTTTAATATATATAGAATAGATATTTTTGTCCATTTTAACAAGAGGCTATCTGTGTCCACATTAGAAATTATATATATAATTTTTTTTTTTGAAAATTGAAAAACAAAAAGATAAAAAAAAAGAAAAGGTTGACGAAGACTACACTTATAAAAGTCTGGCTGTGGGTGGACAAAACTTTAGTTAAAAAATTATACAGAATTTTTTAATCTATAATAAAAATGATTTAGCTCGTGACATTCTTTGATTATCTTGATTACAGGACAAAACTAGAAAGAATGAGTCAATAAATATATTATCTTTTAACAGTATAATAAAATGTTGATGTGATTCAAAGATTAAATAAAATATATTGTTTATCATTTATTTTGCAGACCTGTAAAGAAAGGGAAATAAACGAATCTACACAACTTGACATTAATGAAATAATGAGTACAAGTAAAACACACATGTTTTTCTAATAAAAAATTTAAGGAGCAAAGGCACTCCGTTCATCATTTCACATCCTCTGTTGGCCAGCACTTGCAGAAAAGAAAATTTAATTTTGGAAAGCTGGTATATATAATCAAAGACATACCATAAGAATTCTTTGCAACTTGTAAGTGAGAGAAACAATGGGGAGAATGAGTTTTCTCTTTCTAGCTTCTTTTCTCTTTGTCACTCATGGTGATTTTGCCAAGGTAGATAAGTCCATCTACATTATTCACATGGACATGTCCTTCATGCCTAAGGCTTTTGCTACTCACCACCACTGGTATACTTCTATGATAGATTCAATTTCCACCACAGGTGTTGGACTCCATTTTCCACCTAAACTTGTGCACAGTTACAATAATGCATTTCATGGTTTTAGTGCGTTGCTATCTAAAGATGAACTGGAAGATATAAAGAAGTTACCTGGCTTTGTTTCAGCTTACAATGATAGAGAAGTTGTAATGCATACAACCCACAGTACTGATTTTCTCAAGCTTAATACTGTCTCAGGGCTATGGCCAGCTTCTCAGTTTGGGAAAGATGTGATTATAGGTGTCATTGACAGTGGTATATGGCCAGAAAGTCCAAGCTTTAAAGATAATGGAATGACTCCAATCCCTTCAAAGTGGAAAGGAATATGCCAGGAAGGCCAACAATTCAATTCTTCCATGTGTAATTTGAAACTTATTGGAGCAAGATATTTTAATGCAGGGATTCGAGCAACGGATCCTGATCGTGGCATTTCCATGAATTCAGCAAGGGACACATACGGCCACGGAACACATGTTGCAGGTATTGCTGCTGGAAACTATGTTGAAGGGGTCTCATTCTTTGGCTATGCTCCAGGGACTGCAAGAGGTGCTGCTCCTCGAGCCAGGTTGGCAGCATATAAGGCCTTGTGGGATGAAGGAAGTGTTTCTTCTGATGTTCTTGCAGCTATAGATCAGGCTGTTGCTGATGGCGTTGACATAATCTCCATGTCCCTTGGTTATGACCGAATTCCTCTGTATGAAGATCCAATTGCAATTGCAACTTTTGGTGCCATGGCGAAGGGTGTTCTGGTTTCCTGCTCAGCAGGTAATCGAGGGCCATCTTTTTCCCGGGTGAACAATGACTTCCCATGGTCCTTGACAGTTGCATCAGGGTTGATAGATCGATGGTTTGCTGGGACTTTGACACTTGGAAATGGGTTAAGTATCATTGGCTGGAGCATGTTTCCTGCAAGAGCATCAGTGACAAACTTGAATCTCATCTATGACAAAAATATTTCAGCTTGCAATTCAACAATGACAATACCTGAGTCTTTCTCCGGTATTGTCATATGCGAACAAGATAAATATGAAGTATTCACATTCAGCGACCAAATCCGCTACGTTTCAGAGTCCCAACCGCGAGCAGCTATCTTTATTTCTGATGAACCACTTATATTTAGGTCCCATGAATTTCCACATCCTGGTGTGGTGATTAGCCCCAAGGATGGCGCCAAGGTGATCAAGTATGCATTGGAAGGAAAAAATCCCACTGCTACTATAACATTTCAGGAGACACTTAGGTACAAAGCCTGCTCCAACTGTTGCTGCTTCCTCTTCAAGAGGTCCCTCTCGAAGTTATCCAGGGATCATGAAGCCAGATATTATGGCACCAGGAGTGCTAATTTTAGCACCCATGGTTCCTAACACTGATGAAGTGCAACTAGGACCAAATGTGTACTTATCAACTGATTATACTCTAATGTCAGGCACATCAATGGCTTGCCCCCATGCTTCAGGAATAGCTGCACTTCTAAAAGCAGCACACCCTGACTGGAGTCCATCAGCAATCAGGTCAGCCATGATGACCTCAGCAAGCACGATTGATAACACTGGAAGTGAAATCAAAGATCAGAAAGATTTTAAAGTTGCTGGACCTCTAGATTTCGGAGCTGGATTCGTGGATCCAAATCGTGCACTTGATCCTGGACTCCTATATGATGCTACTCCACAAGACTATGTGAACCTGGTTTGTTCAATGAATTTCACCCAAAAGCAAACTCGAGCTATAACGCGATTAACAAAGTACAATTGCAAAAACCCTTCATCTGATCTCAACTACCCATTTTATTGCTTTGTATGAAGAAAAAGGTCATAAGTTGGTCAGGAATTTTACAAGGACAGTGACCAATGTCGGCAATGGCCCAACAACCTATAAAGCCAAGTTAGTAGCACCTAAGGGTTCCACCATTAGAATTTCCACAGAAACATTAAAATTTAGTAGGAAGAATGAGAAACAGAGCTACAGTCTGAGAATTCGTTACAGAAGCCCGGAAAGCTTCCGCATTACACATGGCTCCCTAACTTGGATCGAAGATAATGGTAAGCATAGCGTGAGAAGTGCTATAGTAATATCTCCTATGCCTGAACCTCTGTAGTGAAGATAATGCATTTTCAGTCCCTTTGTAATTTCAAAAACTCTCATTCTGATAAAAAAGTTTGCTACCACAAGATGAGTTTTATTATTCTTTATGAAATATTCCCAGTCACTCAAGATTTACACTATATTTTGATGTAGCAGCAGTGAGTAACTATACTATAATACCATTTAGTACTTGGTTGCCAAAAATTAAATTATAGTTAGATCTAGATTAGTGGCTGTCATGTGCATTCCATCGGTTATAGTGATTTCTTAATCATATATCCAACAATTCTTTCTAAATATTGGTTATTGTTCCTCAGTTTCTTGAATTCTTAAATTTACTCTAAACATAATGTTAGTACTTATTGAATTTTCTGGTTCTGCATTTTACTTGATTTTTTAAGGGTCATCAATTCTCTAAAAGCCAATGCCCGTATGTGTATATTTTTTTCTTCCAACTGTACTAGGAAGGAAGTGGAGCAGGCTTAAAATTATCACCTGTTCTCCCAAATTTTCCAAAAAGAAGCAGTTTGAACTCATTTTCAATTACAAGACAAAACTGTATAATTTCACAATACAAGGAGAATATGATTCCATATGAGCAAGAAATGTTTTGTTATTTATATAGCAGGGAGAGGGAGAAAAAATGTAAAAGACCATGTACTAATGTTTATCACCTATCTGTAAGTTGCAATGCATACCTCGTATCTGATATATGCATCAAATATCTGCAATCATAAAAACACAGATCATGATCATTAACAAATGTCAAAGTGCAAGATCTTTATGCCAGGCTGATGGCGGAAATGGACCAGAGCTGTAGGATCGCGAGTCTAAGAAATAAAAACATTCAAGCAAAAATCAGCTGTTCAATTCTATTCCAGTGCAATAGAAGAAGTGCAATTTAATTGAAGAACCCACTGTGGCAAGGAGTTACTGAAGAAAAAGCAAGAACGAGGCCGAAGGGAAGTTTTATAGAGCGAGGTTCGGTAATTTGGCTTTAAAATCTTTTTCTAGGGCTTCCAGAGCCTTCGCTTTCCAAATTCCAAACCGTCGGTGGGAAGCGGCGAAGGGAGGAAGATGACCGTAAAATAAACCCGGTGAGAACTCATTCACCAGGATGGTTATATATAAGAATAGCCCCAACCCAAACAAAATTCCAAAATTATGCACTGTGTGATTGCTGGGGAATGGGGAATCATTCCAAATTGTAATTACATCCGAGAAAATTTGCAGAAATTAATTTCCCATGCATGCATGTATTCATCAAACAGTGTTAATTAAGGGGGAGATTACAATAGGGCTCCTCACTACATGTTTTCCATTATCCTGCATCCATGTTAACCAACCAAATCTGACCGTCTCATTTTTATCTCTCACATACCGCATGGTGAGAGAGAAACTCTGTTTCTCGTTCTTCTTTTTGAATATTAGTGTATCAGGTGAGACTTTGATTACACTTCCTTTTGGTGCTGTGATCTTAGCTTTATAAGTAGCCGTTGCTTCATCTCCCACATTCGTGACTGTTCTCTTGAAATTTAAGGTTGTCTTGTTATTATTGTATACTCCGACAAATGCAGGATAGTTCAAGTCAATAGACGGATTTGAGCAATTGTACCGTTTTGATCTTGTGATTGTAAGAATTTGTTTGCTAGTGTAGTTCATGGCACATAACAGATTGACGTAGTCTTGTGGGGTGGCATCATATATAAGTCCCGGATCAAGAGCTCGATTCGGGTCAATTTGCCCAGAACCCATGTCTAATGGGGAAGCAATTCTCAATTTGTTACCATTGTCTTTGATTGGTGAATGTGTGTTATCTAATGGATTAGCAGTTGTCATCATGGCAGATCGAATTGCTGTTGGACTCCAATCAGGGTGTGCACCTTTGAGCAGAGCAGCAACACCAGCAGCATGAGGACAAGCCATGGAAGTACCTGACATCATGTTATAATCACTTGACAACTGTATGCCTCCACCAATCATGGCTGCAGTTTGTGTAGGTATAAAAGCTGCCAAGACTAATGAACCCGGTGCCATTACATCAGGTTTCAAGATTCCAGTCGGGCAGTTTTTTGAAGGACCTCTTGAAGTGTTGGGAAAATCACCTCAATTTTCTAGCGGAAGCAATTAATAATTTTCCCGTCTTTGTTTTGTTAAAATGGGCAAAATCATATGACCGATCAAAAATAGCAAATACAACCACAAACAATTAATCAAACGATAAACGAACACCAAGATTTAACGTGGAAAACCCCAAAACGGGTAAAAACCACGGGACCGTATAACGGTACCAAAACTTCCACTAATCACCAAGAAAAACAGTGGGTACAATCAATAATCCTCTCTAAATCAATTAGAGGCATACACAATCATCAAGCAACAACTTGGAACACCAAAACACAATAATCTTCACTCAAAAGTGAGAAATCCGCACAAAAGAAAAACAGTATAGAACAGAGGCATTTTTACCGACATCGAGAGGTCAAAACAACAATTCAACCGTTGGATATGAAGAAGAGAGTGTTAGGAAAAACATACTAAATTTTCATCCCGATCAGAGTTCGTTTGGTCGTCGATCGGAGCAAAACAAAAAAAAACCCCGGCACTGCCTCCTCTTTTCCCCCTTCTGCTCTCGGCTTCTCTCTCTCTCTCTCTTCTGTTTTTCTCTCTCTCTCGTTCTGTTTTTGTTTTTCTTTTCTTTATAATAATAATAATAATAATAATAATAATAATAAATATTATTATTATTATTATAGTAACCCTTTTTCCATGTTGGAGGGATACCCCAACAAATCTCCCCCTCACTCCTACATGGGAGGTAAAACTCAATGATGAAATATATCAAACAAACCTTTCACAACCAACTGCGCCAAGTCCGTGGATTGTGAGCAATGCTCTCTTCTTTTCAACTTGAACACCCGATTGCTCTTGGGTGCTCGCTTGCTTCCATGTAACTTTACCAGGGAATGACCACGTCCATCAAGCAAGGATATAACTCCATCTCGCTTGGCTTGAATCCTCTCTCGTCGGTGCACCTTCTTCACTTCTTCCCGATAGCAAACTCTCTCAAATTTACCCATTTGAGGATCCCTCTGTGGCGGAACTCCATGCTCAATACGAGGTGGCTCAAGTACATCACCATCACGAGCAACATCATCACCACAACATTGTTCTCCATCTTCTCCTCCATGATCTGAATGTATTGTAGGAAAAGGAATATTACCTTCAAGGAGGATACCCTTGCAACTCTCAATCATGTGATCAAGCCTCTCGTGCGATGAATCCGTAGAGGGCGCAGTGTTCTGATCTCTTCTGCACATCTTTGCTTGCATCACGTAAAGTCTGTTCTCCTTCTTACCTCGGGCCACGATCAAAGAACCTTTGGTGAGCTTCCACTTTCCTTCACCAAGGCGGCTAACATAACCCTCTCCATCAAGTCCTCCAGCTGAAATGAGGTTGAACTGAAACTCTGGAACATGTCTGACATCTCTGAGGATCAACCTGCAACCAGTATTAGTCTTTAAACAAACAGTGCCCATCCCAATAATCTTAGATGATTCGTCACCCTTTCCCATCTTTACATAGCCAAAGTCACCGCTAGTGTAAGATGAGAAGAACTCCCTGTGAGGTGTGAGATGACATGAGGCACCCGAATCAACAATCCAAGTGCAATCCTGAAAAGAAACATCAACGGTAGTGTCATCACACACAAAGAATAAATCATCTGCATCTACAAGGGCTGCTGTGTACTTCTCCTCTTTCTTCTCAGAAGTTTGACCATTTTCCTCTTTCTGTTGGGCTTTATCTCGCTTCATTTTCCTGCACTGAGCTATCTTATGACCCGGTTTGTCACAATAGAAGCATTTCATTTCGCTTCTTGATTTAGATCTCCCCCTGGATTCAAAGTCTCTATGTTTGTGTCTTCCACGACCCTCTACCTCAGCCACATGAGCCTGATCTGAATAGCTGGAGGAACTCAGATCTCTTCTCCTAGCTTCTTCGTTCAGCAGACTCGACTTCACAACATCTATTGTGAGCTTACCCTCTGGAGCAGAATTGCTAAGTGACACCACCAAAGTCTCCCAACTTTCTGGCAATGAGCTGAGGAGCAACAACGCCTGCAGTTCATCATCTAAAACCAATTTCATAGAAGACAATTGGTTAATCAAACCCTGAAAATCATTCAAATGCTCAACCACACTATGTCCATCCCGATACTCAAGTCTCACAAGTCTTCTCATAAAAGAGGCTTTATTCAAGGCATTTTTTCTCTCATACATGCATTTGAGTTTCTCCCACAATTCATAAGCGTTGGTATCATTAGCAACATGCTGAAACACACTATCATCAATGAATTGCCTAATCATTCCCACAGTTTTTCGATTAAGCAATTTCCAAGTACTTTCTTGTTTACCGCCTGACATCTCCTTATTCAAGATCGGTTCATGCAAATCCTTAATATATAAAATATCCTCCATCCTGGGTTTCCAACTTTGATAATTGGAGGAGTTCAATTTAATCATTCCCCCAAAAATAGTTTTATCCTCCATTTTAACAACACAAGAAAATCAACCAAAAATATCAACTCAAGCTCTGATACCAATTGTTGGGAAAATCACCTCAATTTTCTAGCGGAAGCAATTAATAATTTTCCCGTCTTTGTTTTGTTAAAATGGGCAAAATCATATGACCGATCAAAAATAGCAAATACAACCACAAACAATTAATCAAACGATAAACGAACACCAAGATTTAACGTGGAAAACCCCAAAACGGGTAAAAACCACGGGACCGTACAACGGTACCAAAACTTCCACTAATCACCAAGAAAAACAGTGGGTACAATCAATAATCCTCTCTAAATCAATTAGAGGCATACACAATCATCAAGCAACAACTTGGAACACCAAAACACAATAATCTTCACTCAAAAGTGAGAAATCCGCACAAAAGAAAAATAGCTTTGACTTGATAAACGTGATTCATTGGAGACTGCACAGCTTGGATATATGGTCCTAACAGTGGCTGATAGTGCTTATCTTGACTGCCTCCAGCACTGCAACTTGCTTCAAATGCAAATATGCAGTATGTATGGCCCTGCATCTACTGGTCCATCGAGGGGAAAAGTGGAAAATATCTCATCGAGCATTGACTGTGTCTTCTGCAATACTTCAGATACCTTGTCCAATTTCCCCTTACTACGGAAAAGCATTGCATGTAAAAGCATTTGTTCACTCCTTTGCAGTACTAGAAGCCACAGCCTGACCAATCCTTAATGAGGCTAGCAGTCGTTCCTTTAAACACTTATACAAGTTACAACACGGGATTGGCAAAAGTTAAGATCAAGAAGCAACATCATTGGTCTCGAACTAATACATAAAAATTTCTTGACCAAAGAACCACATTATCCATAAAGTAGGCTCGTTGATGGAAATCACGATTACCAGTAACAACAAGGGCTTCATTGACCTGGCTCAGATTGTAGACTTAATAAATCATCAGTCACAATAAGAGATTTGATTTGCTTCTAGGTCTCTCTTTTTAAGTCTTGCATTCTTTCCCATACTTGGATGACGCAATCTATGTAGTAGTAAATAATCCTTCAAGAACTGTTTCTCGCTTTACCATTTTCGATCGGTTTCTAAATACGGGCATACATTTTGAATCAGTGCTGCAGTCAGGTTACTGGGGAAGAGGTGCGATGGATCCAGAACCTGGGAGGTGCCGGAGGACAGATGGCAAGAAATGGGGGTGCTCAAGAGATGTGGTTGCTCGGTAGAAGTATTGCGAGCGCCACATGCACAGCGGCCGTAACCGTTCAAGAAAGCCTGTGGAAATACCCACAACTGCCATCGTCAGTGGTAGTAATGCTGGTGCTGGAATGCTGAAAGTTAGCAACTCCATCTCAACTCAACCTTTAACAGCAACAGCAGGAGGTGCTACTAGCGAAAATCATTTTGCATATTCTAGGCCTTCACCATCCATTGATCTTCTTCACCTCAGTCAGAGATTGTACAACACTTGAACCGCCGCATCATTTGCCTGATTGGCTGATTTAAATGGAGAAGCGTCATCCACGACTTCGGTATATATGATCTCCGTTCAAACTTAACGGCATAGGTGGGAGAAGGCCAGCATCTCCGTTACCTGCGGCATGAGCAGTAAGAGACCGGAGTCCATTTCTGCCGCCTGCGGCGGCGACAGCCAGTCCTCTGGAGAGCATGGGTTGTTGTTGTTGGAGCATCAAAGCCTTAGCGGCTCCGCCGATCTGATGCTGTCGATGAATCCACGATCTCTGCTGCCGATCCACCGTGTGAGTACCGTGCCCATCAATATCCCTTGGTGAGTTCATTGTTATATTAACACCAGGGTTATGAGCAATAATGGCCTTATTGAAGATTCTTGCACCAATAAGTTTCTTGTTACACATTGATGAATTGAATTGCTCACCTTCCTCACACATTCCTTTCCATTTTACAGGAACAAGAGGTAAACCATTGTCACTGAAGCTTTGGCTCTCCGGCCAGACACCAGAATCAATCACCCCAATAATCATGTCTTTTCCGAAATCTGAAGCTGGCCATAAACCTGTTGAAGGATTCAAAGATAATGATGATTCAACTGTATGAGTAGTGTCCATCACAACAAGTTTGTCTTTATAAGCTGAAACAAAACCCGGGGTGGAATTCTTGATATAATCCAATTCATCTTCAGACAAAAAAGCACTAAAACCATGAATAACATGGTTGTAAGTGTAAAGAAGATTGGAAACAGCTGAGGATCCTGCAGAACTGCTGCCTGAACTTGAAGAATCAACCATGGAAGTGTACCAATGGTGGTGACTAGTGAAAGCCATGGGCATTGCAGACTTATCCATGTGGACGATATAAGTTGATCTTTCCAGTCCCACTGGAGTTGATATAACAGCATGGCTAGAATTATTCAGCATTGACCAAACTGATGGGAAGAACAAGAAACATTGAACCCAAAATGTAATAATGAAACTCATTTTTCTGCCAAATGATCAAAATATGTGTAAGAACATGGAATGTGTATTGGACTCCTCTGATCTGTTCCATAATCCTAGACTTATATAGAGTGACTTGAGATCATAAACACGTGAATATATACACACGGGCTTTCCCTAAAATGACCCAACTTTTTAAAATTTGTCCCGGTTTAACCTAGTTTATAAAACTATTTTCCAAACTAACTTGAACTCATTCACAAAATGAGTTCTAATGGGACCTACTAAATTTTTTTAAAAATTTTCTCTTTTTTCTTTTTCTCTTTTTCTATTTTTATCTCTCATTTTTTTTAATTTTTAAAACCTCTTCGTTTCCTCCCTCGGTTTCCTCTCTCCGTTTCCCCTCTTTTCATTTTTTTTATTTCCTTTCCCTTCCAAACCCATCTTCCCCTCCACTTTTCCTTTTCTTTTCATTTTTGTCTGTTCTCCACATAAACCCTAGCTCACAACAAAACACTCCCCTATCAGAACCCCTTAAAAAACAAAAGGGTAAAAATTCAAATAATTTGATGTTGTTCCCGACCCAGCGTTGATTAGCTTTAAACCCCGGAGTAACAGAAGAACAATTGAAGGAAGGAAGACGAAGAAGATGGCAGAATTTCCATCCGGAAACCATACGAATCTCAATCAAGAAAACGAACCCAAAAGAGTGAAGAAAACTAAACCCCAATTCAGACCTGCTGCAGATGATACCAAGCCTATTCTACAAGACCCTGTAAGTTAAAACTCTCTTCTCTATTTATTTTTCATTTTACATTTTTAGCAATTCATAAGATCCTGTGGAGTAATGGGTTCTTGTTAATTTCAACCCTAATGAGTTTTTTTTTTTTTTTTTTTTTGCCTTTCTTCGGGGTGGTTATGGTTAGATTCTCATAGCAGACCCCATTGAGAAGATGAGTCCTAATGTTTCACATAATTTTCAAACGTGATAAATTCCAGTACTGAATTATAGCACTCATTGAGAAGATGAGTCCTAATGTTTCACATAATTTTCAAACGTGATAAATTCCAGTACTGAATTATAGGACTCATTGAGAAGATGAGTCCTAATGTTTCACATAATTTTCAAACGTGAATAAATTCCAGTACTGAATTATAGGACTCATTGAGAAGATGAGTCCTAATGTTTCACATAATTTTCAAACGTGATAAATTACAGTACTGAATTATAGGACTCATTGAGAAGATGAGTCCTAATGTTTCACATAATTTTCATACATGCTAAATTTCAGTACTGAATTATAGGACTCATTGAGAAGATGAGTCCTAATGTTTCACATAATTTTCAAACGTGATAAATTCCAATACTGAATTATAGGACTCATTGAGATGATGAGTCCTAATGTTTCACATAATTTTCAAACGTGATAAATTCCAGTACTGAATTATAGGACTCATTGAGAAGATGAGTCCTAATGTTTCACATATAATTATTCATTACTTTTCTGTTCCATAGCCATCCATTGTCTTCTCCTCAGGATATGTTATGAACAATTTTCTTTATTTTTTTTTAAATCTGATAAATATAGGTAAGGGGTTCTGATAGGGGAGTGTTTTGTTGTGAGCTAGGGTTTATGTGGAGAACAGACAAAAATGAAAAGAAAAGGGAAAGTGGGGGGGAAGATGGGTTTGGAAGGGAAAGGAAATAAAAAAAATGAAAAGAGGGGAAACGGAGAGAGGAAACCGATGGAGGAAACGGAGAGGTTTTAAAAAAGAGAGAGAGATAAAAATAGAAAAAGAGAAAAAATTTTAAAAAAATTTAGTAAGTCCCATTAGAACTCATTTTGTGAATGAATTCAAGTTAGTTTGGGAAATAGTTTTATAAACTATGTTAAACCGGAACAAATTTTAAAAAGTTGGATCATTTTAGGGAAAGCCCGTATACACACACGCATGCACACACACACACATATATATATATATATATATATATATATATATATATATATATAACAAAAGAAAGGTTATTCTTTGCAGACGTGGAGTAATATTATATATGATAATAATGTATGGAAGATTCATAGTAGGCTGGCTTTTCCCTCCATGTACAATTTGGAAGCTTCGTAAAGACAAAGTGGATTATGCATTATTCATATATATATATATATTATAAATATTATCAAACTAAAATGGATTAAGCACTATTTTATTTTATTCAATTGTTCTCTCACGTTTCTGGCTTGCATATTATAATAGTTTTGGTTTGTATAGATGGAGTTTATATAATGTGTGGATAAGCATTATAGAGCCTTTTTCTTTTTCTTTTTAATTTTCGCTAATAATTTAGACAGATAATCCAATATTATATACTTGATTTATTTAAGCCCAATAAACGGCCTAAAGAAAAAGGCCCATGTCATTGAGCCTTTTTAATTGCAGGCCATTATTTTAGCCCATGGGCTGTTGATAATATCATCCAGATGAAGATATATATATATATATATATATACAATATTTATATTTTTGAAAGTATTTTTTATATCTTTTTTTTTTCATTTTTTGTATACCTTAACTTTAACTCAATATATATATATATATATATATATGGATTAATTCAATGAATATGGTACTGGTACGAAATCATTCATTGTTAATGACTTAGCAATCACTAATTCATTTTTAAGTTGGTGTTTAACTTTACTGTCAAAAGTAGAAATTTACAGAAAGAATGTTTTTGTTCATGCACCGCCATCTCCTCTCCAGTTAAGATGTCTCCTTTTCGACTTACAAATCATACCATCAAAAAACAACAACCAAACTAATTACATACATAAATAACAATATTTATAAATCTTATAGTAATATATATATATATATAATCACAAACAAACTTGCAATCATTAAATAACATGATTTTGTAAGGGAGAAAATTGAAAGATGATGATATTGGAAATGGACAAAGAGTAGCACGAATTCTTGAAAATCTATGGTGTATGGAAATCTATGATCTCTTTCCTTTTCTCAACCCTGACATTTCTTCTGCCTACTTTAATGGCATTTGTATGTCTAGGAAATTAGCACATGGTCCTTTGCTATCTGCATCGCTGGGTTTTCTTGTCTTCATCATCCTCCACTGTTTCTTAATTTGTGGCCATCAAAATCCAATCCCTTTATTTTTTACTTTCCATCAAATTAAAATTAAAATTAGTTAAAATTGTAATAACTTTAAAAATTCAATTCAAATGTGTAAAAGAAAATAATAACGTGGGAGAGTTACATCACACGTCATATATTGCATTCTTTGCATAATGGAGGGTCCTGTGTGTATATATATATATACATGCAATAATTTAGAGGAGGACCATTTTGATAAACTTGCGTGACTTCTTTACAATAATTTTTTGACGTTTCTTTGGCGTCTAGTTTATGAACTCTGGACAACAATTCATATTATTAATATTATGAGCTATCAAAATTCATTTTACATCATCCGAAGATTCATTCCCACGTTTATGAAAAGGTTTTTCTTTAACTAATTTTCTTACATAGAAGTGGAGGTTTTTTTTTTTTTTTGTCGGTAACAATTATATATATATATACAATAATTTAGAGGAGGACCATTTTGATAAACTTGCGTGACTTCTTTACAATAATTTTTTGACGTTTCTTTGGCGTCTAGTTTATGAACTCTGGACAACAATTCATATTATTAATATTATGAGCTATCAAAATTCATTTTACATCATCCAAAGATTCATTCCCACGTTTATGAAAAGGTTTTTCTTTAACTAATTTTCTTACATAGAAGTGGAGGTTTTTTTTTTTTTTTTGTCGGTAACAATTATATATATATATGTGTGTTAACAATGGATATTCCCTATATAAAAAAGCAGCTCCCTATTGTTATGATCAATTTATTAACAATGGATATTCATACGATCCCTTTATGCTTATGGTTTTTTTCTCAGTTCATATCTATTTTAGCTCAATCCGACACCACTTATATTATTCACATGGATTTATCATCAATGCCTAAAGCTTTTTGTACCCATCAAGATTGGTATTTGAACACCCTTACATCAATAGCAACAGAAAACTACCGCCCTTATTTTCTTGCATCATCCAAGCTAGTTTACACTTACACAACAGCCATCCATGGTTTTAGTGCAATCCTTTCACCTTCTGAACTCAAAGCAATCCAAAATCTCCCTGGTTTTGTTTCATCAATCGAAGACAAACAAGTAAAAGTTGACACAACACACACCTCTAAGTTTCTTGGCCTCAACACAAACTCGGGCATATGGCCAAAATCCAACTTTGGTAAAGATGTCATAATTGGATTGGTTGACACCGGAATATGGCCGGAGAGCATGAGTTTCAACGACGACGGGATGACGTTAGTTCCGTCACTGTGGAAAGGAGAATGCGAAAGTGGGACGCAATTTAATTCATCCATGTGTAACAAAAAACTCATCGGAGCAAGATATTTCAACAAAGGGTTACTTGCTAAATATCCAAATTTGACCATTTCCATGAATTCAGCACGGGACACGGACGGACATGGAACGCACACTTCCTCCACCGCTGCAGGTAATTACGTGGAGGGTGCATCATATTTCGGGTACGCCACCGGGACTTCTTCAGGAATGGCACCACGGGCTAGAGTTGCAATGTACAAAGCACTTTGGGATGAAGGGGTGTACTTATCGGACATAATAGCCGCAATTGATCAAGCAATAATTGACGGTGTGGATGTAATTTCATTATCACTAGGTGTTGACTTCACTGCTTTGTACGAAGATCCTGTTGCTATAGCCACGTATGCAGCTATGGAAAAAGGTATATTCGTTTCCACGTCAGCAGGTAACGAAGGTCCATTTTGGGGGACGTTACATAACGGGACGCCTTGGGTTCTCACCGTCGCCGCCGGTACCGTTGATCGTGAATTCATTGGTAAAATTACTCTCGGAAATGGAATTTCCGTCTCCGGAA
This sequence comes from Asclepias syriaca, assembly GCA_027405835.1. Taxonomy (NCBI): domain Eukaryota; kingdom Viridiplantae; phylum Streptophyta; class Magnoliopsida; order Gentianales; family Apocynaceae; genus Asclepias; species Asclepias syriaca. Next base: position 21,443,661 of record CM049934.1, read on the forward strand.
TGTCACTCTACCCCGGAAATTATTCTTCCGCTAATAAATATTCACTAGCGGTTATTTCGTGCGACGATGAGAAAGAAGTCAAGAAAGTCGTTGACAACAGGATTATCGTTTGTCAAGACAAGAATCAAACGTTGTCTGAACAAGTTTGCAATATCCAAAATTCAAAAGCCACGGGGGGTTTGTTCATAACAAATAACAACGACATAGAATTTTTCCTTCAATCAAGTTTCCCAGCCATTTTCTTTAATCCTCAAGACGGTCAAAAAATTCTAGACTACGTTAAAACTACGGATAATCCAAAAGCAAGCTTTGAATTTCAAGAAACCCGGTTTGGACTAAAACCGGCACCAAGAGTTGCTAGTTATAGTTCGAGAGGACCATCTCATAGCTGCAAATTTGTATTGAAACCCGATATTATGGCTCCCGGTGCTCTAATCTTGGCTTCGTGGGCACAAAAATCTCCCGTGGCTGACGTAAATTCGGGACCACTTTTTAGTAACTTCAATATCATTTCGGGCACGTCAATGTCTTGTCCACATGCTACCGGAGTAGCAGCACTTTTAAAAAGTGTACATCCGGAATGGAGTCCGGCAGCAATCCGATCAGCGATGATGACAACTAGTGATATATTGGACAACAGTTTGAACCCAATTGGAGAAATTGGACAAAGTGGTAACATTATTGCTAGTCCTTTATCCATGGGAGCTGGTCATATTAATCCAAATAAAGCATTGGATCCTGGATTAGTGTACGATATGGAATTACAAGATTACACAAATCTTCTTTGTGCTATGAATTTCACGTCCAAACAAATTCAGACCATCACCAGATCATCTACTTACGACAATTGTACAAAACCATCGCTGGACATTAATTACCCATCTTTTATTATCTTTTTCGATTCGACTAGTAATAATAATGCATCAACAACAACAACATTCTACAGAACGTTAACTAACGTTGAGACGACGTCGTCGACTTATGTTGCAAAAATTACGCCAATGGATGGATTCAAAATCAGCGTAACGCCGGATACGTTAACTTTCCGACAAAAGTACGAACGGCAAAGTTACAAGCTGACTATTGAAAAAGATGCGGTAAAAGATGCGGTAAAAGATGCGGTGGTTTTCGGTTATCTCAGTTGGGTTGAGAATGGAGGTAAACATGTTGTCAGAAGCCCCATTGTCGCCACAAGTATAAGAATGGATTAATTAATTAACATGCATGTATTTATGTAAAAAAAAGTGATCTTTTTATCTTCGTAGACATGCATGAATATTTATAATAATTGGTGAGTTTGATCCCAAACAAATTTAGCTTTGGCAAGTTGAGTCCTAAAATATTTTTTTTAACTTTTAAGGTCCCAAACATTTTTTGTAGAGAATAATAAGGTCATTCTTGACGGATTCTGTCAAAATTTCTAAAATTTTAACGGTTGTTTGTCTTTAGTTAATTAAAAACAAGGATAAAAAAGTCATTACATGTGAAAATAAATAAAGAAATATTTAAACAAGGAATAAAAATGTCCTCACATTTAAAATTTAAAAAATAAAAAATCTATCGGATATCAAAATCTTTCTACCTGCATGCCATCTTCCATTGCCCCTTTCTCTGCTACAACATGGCGTCCTTCTCCCTCATCCGTCTCCGGCATGTCCCCAACAACTCTCCTCCAAATTCTGGCAGCGTCTCCCTCCATTTCTTTGCAATCCTCCCTCAGTGAGATTAATCCATGTTCCGAATACAAAAATCTCTGCCTCCTCCACTCCAATTTCAATCGGTGATCGCGTAATCTCCGCCGCATCATACTTCTTTCCACTCATCAACAGCTTCCAATACCCTATTTTGGTCGTGCTGCTGAAACCACTATCTCCAATCTTTTATCTCCACTACAAATTCCCTAATTTCTTTGGCATGTCCTTCCTGACACTGTACGTCGGCATCGCCCTAAATCCTATCTTCAGCCGCTACGTTCGGTTCAATGCTCTTCATGCCCTTGCTCTCGATTTACTTATATATCTGCCGTTTACTATGGAGGAGATTCTGTTTGGGTCATCCCCAGACCGATCTGTATTCTGGCGGTTGAAACTCACAGTTTGGGGATATAATGCTTTGTTTCTGTTTTTTGTGGTTGCCCTTCTTCATGGACTGATTTGTTCTGTCCTTGGTAAAACCCCATACTGGCCTTTCATTTCTTAAGCTGCCGAAAAGCAATTGAAATAATTTGTAAAGACAATTCTTCGCTACCTTGTTCTTCTACCTGGATAAGATTCTGATTGTTTGTCGATAATGCTAAGTAATTTTTGATATTCGATCGATTTTTTATTTTATAAATTTTAAATGTGAGGACATTTTTATTCCTTGTTTAAATATTTATTTATTTATTTTCACATGTTATGACTTTTTTATCATTGTCTTTAATTAACTAAAAACAAACAACCATTAAAATTTTAGAAATTTTGACAGAATCTATTAAGAAGGACCTTATTATTCTCTAAAAAAAATGTTTGGGACCTTAAAAGTTAAAAAAAATATTTTGAGACTTAACTTGCCAAAACTAAATTTGTTTCGGATCAAACTCACCGATTATTATATTGTAAAAATGTAGACATTCAAACTTTTTTTCATATTCCTCTTTTTATTTGTTTGGGCTCCCGGTGCTCTAATCTTGGCTTCGTGGGCACAAAAATCTCCCGTGGCTGACGTAAATTCGGGACCACTTTTTAGTAACTTCAATATCATTTCGGGCACGTCAATGTCTTGTCCACATGCTACCGGAGTAGCAGCACTTTTAAAAAGTGTACATCCGGAATGGAGTCCGGCAGCAATCCGATCAGCGATGATGACAACTAGTGATATATTGGACAACAGTTTGAACCCAATTGGAGAAATTGGACAAAGTGGTAACATTATTGCTAGTCCTTTATCCATGGGAGCTGGTCATATTAATCCAAATAAAGCATTGGATCCTGGATTAGTGTACGATGTGGAATTACAAGATTACACAAATCTTCTTTGTGCTATGAATTTCACGTCCAAACAAATTCAGACCATCACCAGATCATCTACTTACGACAATTGTACAAAACCATCGCTGGACATTAATTACCCATCTTTTATTATCTTTTTCGATTCGACTAGTAATAATAATGCATCAACAACAACAACATTCTACAGAACGTTAACTAACGTTGAGACGACGTCGTCGACTTATGTTGCAAAAATTACGCCAATGGATGGATTCAAAATCAGCGTAACGCCGGATACGTTAACTTTCCGACAAAAGTACGAACGGCAAAGTTACAAGCTGACTATTGAAAAAGATGCGGTGGTTTTCGGTTATCTCAGTTGGGTTGAGAATGGAGGTAAACATGTTGTCAGAAGCCCCATTGTCGCCACAAGTATAAGAATGGATTAATTAATTAACATGCATGTATTTATGTAAAAAAAAAGTGATCTTTTTATCTTCGTAGACATGCATGAATATTTATAATATTGTAAAAATGTACACATTCAAACTTTTTTTCATATTCCTCTTTTTATATGTTACATATATATATATATATATATATTACGAAAATAAAACGAAACAACTAATATATTTAAGTTAGAAAAAGCAAATATATGGTATACCAATTATTACTAATACAAACAAACAAGAAAAGTACTATAATTAATATAGGGTGGGGTGGCATTGATTTTTGGAGTATTGTCTTGGAATCAATAATTATTGACTGATATTTAGAACAATAATAGAAGGAAAAGGAAGGGTGGGGGTGGAACTATATATATTTTGAATGATAACTTGATGATAATCATGTTAGATAAATAACAAATCTTATCATATTAGATCAGCAAAAATAGTTTTTCTTGCCTTTTTTTTAGAAAGACATATATATATATATATATATATATATATATATATATACACACACAGCAACCATACACGTTTTCTGCAAACTGAAATTGCACAGAAAATTTACAAGATTCTTTAATGATGAAGTAGTCTTGAATTGAATCCAAAGGTTTCTTTGAACCATGGGTAAGAAACTTAGAATTTCGGAAACTCTTTTACGTGTACTTTATTTTTTCTTTTTTCCCCTTTTTATTCTATGGTCTATGGAAGTTGTAACTACCCTAAAGTTTGAACGTCACTTACCATTGAAGCTATTCCGGTTCTGCTGGAATTAGAATCTCTATATTAAATGCTCCTTTCCGAGAATGTCTTTTTGTTCCATGAAGAGCTCTTTGATGAAGGATTTTGGATTCTAGCTTCCTCAGAATCTTCATAAATCAACAAAAAAATAAATATAAAACGAATCTTTTGTTGCCCTATTTTTATTGCAACCGTTGTCGGGAAAAGAAATTCTTAATCATAATAATAATAATAATCATGGACGAATATATATATATGTATATTTCAAGGATTATCCTAACAAAAATGGTGGCGGACACAAAATTTCATTATCTATCATTTCCAAGTAACGCTTTTGCAAACATTATAATATTTTCTAAAATTTGTGGTAAAAGATAGTAAAACAAAAAAAAAAGAAAAGAAAAAGATATTCAAACATATGCAGCTGCTATATACCAGAATCAGATAATTTGGATAATGTATAAAAGGTGGACGGTTTCTCAGTAGTCAATAGCCATATAATATAATATGATCCAACAATAAAATATACTAACAAATAAATCCCATCAAGAAAACTATTATGTGATGAGAAAAAAAAAAAAAAAAAAAACTTGAAGAAGTTTTCACTCTTGTTTTTGGAGAGTTAGCAAACTACTTAGGACTAAGTAAGAAAGGAAGGCGAGATTGTCTGCACGTTTTGGAGTGGTATCAGTTACAGAAAAATGGATCAAAATCTGACTTTTTTTGGGGTATATAATTGAAACCCATACCCTTTCTTTGTGCACCATATAATATATATATATATATATATGGTAGTAGATACTTTCAAAGAAGAAACTCCATTCTCTATTTTGTCACTTGCCCAGAAGATATCATCTTTTTTTTATTATTATTATCTTCAAATTTCTACGTACTTTCCTTTTCTTTTTTCTTTCTTTCCTTTTGGGGGGTGTCTTTTGATTAATTCTGACCATAAGTTTATATCAATGAATGAATGTGGTGATGCATGTAACGACGCATTTTCTTCAATAATATATATATATATATATATATGGAAAATGAAGTGGCAGTCACTTCCATCTTATCCTATCTACTCTCCATTTTCTACCCTGCATTCGCATTGATTAGAATTTAATCGGCCCTAAATTAATAATACAATATTATTATATAATATAATTTTTTAAATTATAAGTGAAATGGTTACTAATTAAATTATATATTTTTTTTATGCTTAATTTGTATATGTTAGTTTATCAAATAATTGTTTGAAAGATATTGTTACCTAAAATTAAAAATAAATGTGAAGAAATACTTAGTATAAATTTACTTCAAACATATTTACTAGATATTTTGTTATCTCTTTTCCTAATATATATATATATGTTTGTCTTTATTTTTTTTTTAAAAAAACTCCATTAAAGTATTTTACAATAAGGAAGTATATGCGGCTATCAACTCTAGCATTGTTTCTTTTACTCGGTTTCTCTTAGAGGTTTACTAGTCATATTGTTAGATTTTATATTATTATTATTAATTCAAAATTAATTGTAGCTTATAAAAAAAATCAAAATAATTATATTTGGGTCGTGTGAATAAATTTTGAGCCCAAAAACTAAAATACTAAACATACCAAAGTGTAGTTCAGATGAACAATCCATTAAACTTAATTTTATTTTATTTTTTATTTATTTTTTACGAATAGAGGTTTTCTTTTATAATTCTTTCACTATTTTTAAGGCCCAAAATTCCGTTTCAAGTAATTCCAATCATTTTCTCTCAATAAGGCCCAGTAAGACATTTTCTATGGGCTCAACAAATAAAGGTCTGATTCTTATTTTTGTCAGCCCAACAATTTTATTAAAAATATTACTATTATTATTATTTTAAAAAAAAATTAAATACTTTTATCTTCACTTATCAAAGTTACCATTGAAACTTTATCATCTAAAACTGATTATATAAAAACCAGAATGAGGTTTTACTTTTATTAAAAGTTTGATACGTCATAGTTAGAATGTCTTGAATTAGTCAAACATTCTGTTACTTCTTCCTGAGTTTAGGAAGTCAGTCAAATATTCTGTTACTTCTTCTTGAGTTTAGGAAGTCAGTCAAATATTCTGTTACTTCTTCTTAAGTTTAGGAAATCAGTCAAATATCATGTTACTTCTCCTTAAGTTTAGGAAGTTTGACTAACGAATGCCTTGAATTAGTCAAACATTATGTTACTTCTCCTTAAGTTTAGGAAGTTAGTCAAATTTGCTAGAATACCTTGAATTAGTCAAATATTCTGTTTTTACATTGAGAATATGGCCGAGGTGACTGTCATCTTTCCTATAAATAGGTTCATTTGTAAAGCATTCATTATATTGTAGTCATCTAAAATACCTCTATAATCTCTCTCCTAAATCAGTAAAAAAATTTCCCTCTTCTGTTAGGTGGACGTAATCAACACATTGTTGATGAACCACGTTAAATCTGTGTGTGAGTATAAATTTCCCCCAAATTTGTCCAAAAATTAATTGATAAAGCTAGCTGCTAAAAGAAAAAGTAATTTTTATTTTTATTTTTATTTTTTTGTAAGAGAGAAAAAGAGGTTGAAAGCATATTTGTTGTCTTTGGACAAAAGCAATGAATAAGTAAGTATTCGGCGGCGTTCCACGTGGTTTCACATGTTTTTGTGGATCCCACCACCTTTATTTATACCCATCCCCTCCTCATTCATTCACTTCACGTAAATGAGGACTTCTATTCTTACTAAAAAAAATAATAATAATAATAATTTAATTTTTATATATTTTTTAATAGTATTTTTTTTCAGATTTTATAGTAATATTAATTTTAAAAAGTGTCCTAAACATTTTTAAGAAAATAAGGAATCCATATTTTCCATAGGTTTACTATTTAATTCTTTACGTTTATTCATAATTAGTGTATAAAGTCTACTCCTTTAATTACTTAGGAGACTTTCAAGTTTGAATAACCACCGCCACACCCTATCATTATCTCCTAAAAATATAAATTTAAATATTAAAATTCATTCGAAATACAATGTTTGGTAAAAAAATAATAATAATATAATAATATTAAAGTCATACGGACGCGGTAATGAAACAATTTTTTTTAAGGAGTTTGAGTGTTTGCCAACTTATTAGCAGCTGTATCAGTCCCTCTCCGAAGCTTCTTTTCTCCAAATTTTTTTTATAAAAAAAAGTAAAAGTCCAAACAGCCCATCACACATTCACTAGTAAAGTATAACTGTTCTTATTACTTTCTTATTAATAAAAAAAAAAAAAAAAAAAAAAAAGGAAGAACCCAATTAATTCCCATTCCCACTGACACTTTCTTGAGACAATTTTTTTTTTTTTGTTGTTGTATTCGTCAAGAATTCTTCTACTGATTTTTTGTTAGGGTTTCTTTGATTGAATTGCGCGACTGTACTTTTGGATTGTTCAATTTTGATATTAAGAAGAAAAAATGCACGCGAAAACTGACTCAGAGGTGACAAGTTTAGCACCATCTTCGCCGGACCATAACAGGAGACCGGTATACTACGTACAGAGTCCTTCTCGTGATTCTCACGATGGGGAGAAAACCACTACGTCTTTTCACTCCACTCCGGTGCTCAGTCCGATGGGTTCTCCGCCTCACTCTCATTCTTCCGTGGGTCGTCATTCTAGGGAGTCATCTTCCAGTAGGTTTTCCGGTTCGTTGAAGCCCGGATCGAGGAAGATCAATCCTAATGATAATGGATCCGGTGGGAACGGGCATCCTGGTGGGCGTAATAAAGGGCAGAAGCCTTGGAAAGAATGTGATGTAATTGAGGAAGAAGGACTTCTCGAAGGTGCTGAGTCGCGGAAATCTCTTCCCAGACGGTGCTATTTTCTTGCCTTTGTTCTTGGTTTCTTCGTGCTTTTTTCCCTCTTTTCTCTCATCTTGTGGGGCGCTAGTAGACCACAGAAGCCTAAGATCACTATGAAGGTTAGTTCAATTTCGTTCATAATTTTGTTTCATGCCATATGATCTTAGCCCCTGTTTTTGAAACTTCAATTCAGCATAATTTTGATTATCTAACAGTGAATTCTTGTACATTTTGCATATGATTTTAGATATACATTTGTGTTGAATGGGGTTTTTAACTTGAAACAGAGTATTAAATTTGAGAGACTTGTGATTCAAGCTGGTTCAGATAGTACTGGGGTGGCCACTGATATGATCTCTTTGAATTCTACACTTAAATTCAATTTCCGCAACACAGCTACATTCTTTGGTGTTCATGTCGCCTCAACACCTATTGATCTTTCATACTCAGAGATTGTCATTGGCACTGGAAATGTAAGTCCACTCTCCATTAGTGCAATTCTTCACTTATGCTTCCAAATTATGAGAAACATCTAATATTTAGATTTGTTTAAAAAAAATATTGGATCTTTGCAGATGCATAAATTCTATCAATCAAGAAAAAGTCAGAAGACTGTGACAGTATCAGTGATAGGAAACAAGATTCCACTCTATGGAAGTGGTGCTAGTTTGAGCACACCAAAAGGAACAACAGCGATGCCCGTTCCTTTGCATTTAAACTTCAAGATTCGATCAAGGGCATATGTTTTGGGTAAATTGGTAAAGCCAAGGTTCTATAAAGAAATTCATTGTGCCATTGTCTTTGATCCTAAAAAACTCAATGTTCCAATCTCCTTGAAGAATTCTTGTACATACAATTAGGTGGCCAATGGTTTGTCTTTTTTGCCTTCTCTTGCTTTCTTTATCATTCAGGAATGAAGAAATGTAGGTACCTTTTAACATTTGCTGGCACCATTGTTTGGTTGCCTTCATTGTCTCTGGAACGTGAAATACATGTATGTTTATATAGTCTGGATTCGGTGGGCTGTGGGGAAGTAATTGATACATTTTCTTGAAACCCCTTCCTGAAAAATGGAGCAAGAAAATTATACACTATTTTGTATGACATTGTATTTGTTTGTTCTTTGGAGGGAAAAAAAAAGCAAACTAATACACACACTGGTAATATGATTTGTATAATCTGATGATGTACTACTGTTATGATTTATTTCCCTTGGATTCTTTGTAATATTTGAATAAGAAGTGTTGCAAACTCATTGTGTTCATATATTAGGATGTCATATTTGTTGTTTGTCTGATTTTGCTGTTGTTGAACTGGATTGGGGTGGTATTTGGATTGTCTTGTATTTCAAAGCTGTCTTTTATTCATTGACTTTCTATCTATCATATTCATTTTTGATCTGGCATCAACTCAAGTTATATATATTTGAGGAATGTGAATATATCTATATATAAAAGACTATTCTTTACCTCTTATGATAGTGTGACATTGGGTTTTGATTGTCAAACATTGTACATGATACTTCTTGTGGTTTGCCATGAGAGAATTATAGGTGGTTACTGGTTACTGTATATCCATTTATTACAGTACTTATGAATACGAACTTTCCATAATGAGATGATGATCCATGCTTGAACTAAAGGTACAATGGCCAAAAGAATGGATCATTGGACTGAATTTCTGTGTTTATTTTTTATTTTGAAGATAGTGGAGAAATCAGTATTTGAGTGACGGGTAACTGAGAAAAGGCATATATCTCTATTAGTCTTAAAACACAAGAAAAAATGCCTTTCTTTGGCTTAAAATGGGTAAAATCTATTTTAACTATTATTCTAACATATCTATTTGGATGTTTTTTATCAAGATCAAGCAAGTAACAGATACGTTGCAAAATTATAATTTTTTTTTGTCAACTAAGATATATTTAAACTATTATAATTAAAATTACAAAGCTAAAAATTATCATTTTTATAAATTGTAAATAAAATTATTATTAATTAATATCTTTTTTAAAGGTAATGTTTGCCATTATATTTTATTTTATTTTTCAAAAAGGATTCTTGCCATTTTTGACAAAATTTAGTAAATGTTTTTATGAGGATATTTTGTTTATTTGGGTTACAATTCTTAGAGGAATCTCAGAGTCAACAAGAAAAATCGTTTGATATTTTTTTAAAAAAAATTATTTTCAAAAATTGATTGGTAGACTAATTAAATTTTCTCTAATTTGGTAAGAAAATAAGGTTGCTATATATATAATTAATGTAAATATTATATATTAATTGAATAGTTAATGCATTTATTGAAATTTCCATGCCCAATCCAATAAATGGAAAAGCCCATAATCCGATTCCTATAGCAACAATCTAGAATTCTCTAATACTACAAGGACCAAATAGAAAATTAAGTGAGAATATTCCTTCGCCGAACGACTTCTTCTGAATTACAAAGACTCAGAAACCTTCCTCTTTCTCTTCTCAGGTCAGCTATGGCATTTTCCCACCCCCATCTTCAACAGCCACAGCAACGCAGTCTTCAACAGTCAACTCCAAAACCCTTCAGGTAATTTCAATTCTCTTTCACGAATTTCACTTTTTCTTCGTTAATTTTGCTAATTTCTTGATTTTTCCGTCTAAAGAAACCCCAATTTTTCCCCTTTTAATTTTTGGGATTCTCAGAGACAACTACGACAACATGGAAGGTCAGGTTCCGAGGCCGACTACCTTCTTTGCGGGAAGCAATCTTCCTGATCAAGCCTATCACCCTCCTTATGTTCCTCCTTGTAATTTTTTTTCTCTCTCTGAATACTCTTTGTGTTTCATTGATCAAGTTTTATGAGTTGTACAAGGTTTTTAACAAGTTTTAATTTTTCTTTTTTTATTATTATTTTTTTTCTGGGTCAGTTCATGTGGAAGGTTTGGCGCCATCCACGGTGGAGGAGAGAGTAGGGAGTTTGGAATTGCAGTGGAATTATTCCCTGGAGCCCAAGAAGAAAAGGCTCAAAGAGCAAGACTTTATGGAAAACAATAACAACAATGCTAATAACAATTCACAAATGTCTTCTGTAGATTTCTTTCAGGCCCGATCGGTGTCTACTGGACTAGGCTTGTCTTTAGATAACAACAACAGTAATGCTCGTTTGGCTTCTTCTGGTGACTCGGCTTTTCTTGGGTATGTCAGTGATGACATTGATCGCGAGATGCAGAGACAAGATGCTGAAGTAGATAGATTCGTTAAAATTCAGGTACCCACTTTTGTTTAATTTTTCCCAATTCATTCTTATATCTTCTAGTTTTCCTTTACTCTCTCTCTTATGATATTTACTTGTTAGCGTCTTCTTTCTGCTAAATTGAGTATCCTTATCTGCCTGTGACCACAGACGGTGTAGCGAAGCAATAAAATATTTTTAAATCTTTGTATTACTTCTTGAGGACTGAGATTAGAGAACTTGGATGTGCTTGCGCTAGTTTTGGACAGCTGAACACAGTTTTTGGAAATTCCTTCTCTTTAGATTGCAATTATATTTTGTTTCTATTTTTTTTTTCAACTGCCATCACTATTTGATGGGGTAGTTACATCAGATAAGAATGTGAATTTTATGAATTCTGTGAACTAGATCAATTAGGAAAGAACTGAATGCATAGAGGAAAGCAGAAGAAAACTTTCAGATATGCAAAAGGGCAATTCATTCTCTGTGTACTAGTTCCAGGTTTCTTGTCCTTTTATACATAACCTGTGTTTGCACAGCTATGCCACAAAAATGTTGTAGAATCTACTGTTTACTTCTTGAAACAATTAAATTACAGATATGTGAAAAGCAGTAGACAACTTGACTAAGGCAGTTTTAACTATTGTCAACCCTGGTCAAATTGGACTTCCAGTTTTAACTATTTGCAGTCTATAGAAGTATGCATGAGAACAGTCAAATGTTCAAATGCCATAATAACAATTTAACCACATCGGGATTAACATGCATGTGATCTTAGGCATTCTTTACTCTTATCTTAGACAATTTTTAAAAGCACTATTTGACTGACATACTAATCTGATTTGGGGACCTTCTTTGGCAGAATTATCATTTAAGTATCAAAGTACTTTAGTCATCTGAAGATTTTTGCTAAAGTATATTCAATACTAAGATACTCAGAGCATGCATGATTTTAGGTGATGTTAAACCTTCCTGAATTAAGAAACCAATTGTGTGTTTTTACTCTTTGTAGTTCTCAAATCTTGAACCTGCAATTTTATATGCTATACATGGTAATATAGAAGTCCACTTACTTTTTCTCATATGTTTGTATTAATTACCTTCCGATTCTTTTTCCTCATGCTTGAATAGGGTGACCGACTAAGGCAAGCTGTACTAGAAAAGATTCAGGCAAATCAACTTCAAACGCTTTCTTATGTTGAAGAAAAAGTCCTGCAAAAACTTCGTGAAAAAGAGGCAGAAGTTGAGGAAATCAACAAGAAGAATATGGAGCTTGAGTTGCAAATGGAACAACTGGCTGTAGAGGCAAATACATGGCAACAGAGAGCACAGTACAATGATAACATGATCAACAGCCTAAGGTTCAACCTTCAACAGGTGGCACAAAGTAGAGATAGTAAAGAAGGTTGCGGTGACAGTGAGGTAGATGACACAGCCTCTTGCTGCAATGGTCGGGCAATTGATTTTCACGTGCTGAGAAAAGATCGCAATGAAATGAAGGAGTTGATAACCTGTAAGGTTTGTAGAATTAATGGAGCTTGCATGCTGTTGTTACCTTGTAAGCATCTCTGCCTGTGTAAAGAATGTGAAATTAAGCTTACTCATTGTCCCTTGTGTCATGGCTTTAAGAATACCGGAATGGAGGTTTATATGTAGTGAGATTATGTTAAGCTAATGGAATAGCCATTTGCAAACATCTTCTGATTGGTTTATCTAGGATGCTTGTGCTGGGTACATTGTTGCACATTAAACTTGTGTATTTTTTGGGACTGTATTCTCAACATGTATAGTGTTATGAGCAGTAAGTTCAACAATTTTTGCTCTCTTTATTTCAAAATTGCTTTCTTTGTGTCAAATACAAAATATAATCTACTCCTGCTTCGATGCTTCATAAAGTATATTTCTCCTCATTATTGGGCCTTTCTTTGCTGTTGCTAAAGTGCTACTCTAGTGTTTTAGAGGTTTGTCTACTTATTTTTCTTTGAGCAGATATGAGTAGCATGCTGGATTTTGCTTAGATTCTGAATGATTGATCATGAATAGTGGAGATTTGATGATGCAAATTTACTTTAAATGCTTCTTCTCTATAGAAGATTTCTTTCCCTTTTTGGTCATTATGATCAAAATTTATTTCTCAAGCAAGAATGTTTCTTCCTTTCACCACCTATTGATGGGGGGGTATTCATGAACTTGTTTGAGTCCACCTTTTGCCAAATATTGAATTATGCAGTTTTTGTGATACGTGGTTATTCTTGTTTAGAGTTCATCGTTGTTTTTTCTACTCTAGCGTTGTTTCATATTATTTAAGGACAAGAGTATAGCATTGCACTGCATTTAATTATAATAGGATTTTGGAGGGATCTTTCTCTGGAAAGGGAACTTCCCGAACTGACCCAGTTTTGTTTGGAAAAGGGATCCTGTGGGCATGCTCTTCACTGTTCCAAATGTGGGATTGGTTTTGAAATGTTTCTTCTTCTTCCAAGAAAAATAGATGCAGTATTGCATCAATGTTTTCTCATGGTAAAGATTTCTGATTCTAGAGTTTCTGCTAGCTTTTATGTGTGTGCTTGCTTGATATACATCAGCTTTTAGATCTTTATATATATATATAGTTATTAATTAATATTTTACATTATTACATAGGATGTCACTGTAATAAAAAGTAATTTATTACTATAATAACATTGATTTGATTTAAAACCATAAAAAGTCAAAAAAGAAAACGTTTATAAGTTGAAATTTCAAGAGTACATTTTGTACAAAGGTACCTATATTCCTGCAGAAAAGAAAAAGTAGAACTACAACAAAAGGGAGGGATTTGCTCTCACCCACTTTCTTTTGGGCCTCAAATCTTTTAGCTGACTCCACTTTACTGACTTTCCGAAATGTCCCTTCTCAATATGGTCCAATAAAAACCCTCAATTATGGCCCATGAAAACTGTTTTCTCATTTTTATGTCTTTACATTTAATCATATTTAATTAAATATATATATATATTTAATCATATTTAGATTTTACAAATCTTGTTGAAGTTTTACCTTTTCCTTTTGAAGTTCTAAAATGGGGAATCTATATATATATATATATATATATATATATATATATATATATACATGTATCGTTGCAACTCATTCTCTAATATTCCACTTCAACATTTTACCAAACTTTATTTTTTTCTATTTCGGGTGACTTGTACAAATTATAAATTACACTTTACAGGTTAAATCCGTATTACAATAAGTTACTTTTATATTTGTCATTTATAGCCTGCAATTTTTATTATTTATTTTTTTTTTGTCTAATTCCGTAAAAACAATATGTACGTAGTTGCGCAGTGGTCCAGTTTTTCAACATCCGAAAGTAAGTAAAGACATAGAAGAAAAAACAAAATGGCTTAGTTCCAATACAGCTTCTTATTTTTATACCATATAGGAAATAGATATAGATAATATAAAATAAACGTCACAGGCCTTGTTTTGTTTGGACAGAGACATCAAATAAAACTTATAAAACTCAGTTTCTAGAACTGCTGCTGTTAAAAGTGAAACCAAACACTTCACGTGCTCACTATTTGTAGCAACTCTTTCTTTCCCTATATATCTTCCATAATTTTAACCAGAATATAAATAAAAATTCATCCAAAAACATCAGGTATTATATTTTACTAGAGTGAATTTTTTTTTTCTATAACCTAATGTCCGTAATTTCCTACGTGCACGTATGGCAAAAAGAACAACCAGATATATATAGAATCAGTTACGTGAGGTTTAAAAATGGAAAGGAATAATAATAATTAGATCATGCTGTCGTCACTCAGAAACCCTTCATTATATATTTGGTATACATGCAGAAAATAGATTTGGTATTATTATTATATATATATATATGTGTGTGTGTGGGGGGGGGGGGGGGGGGGGGGGGCAGGTGCAGTTGCATGGTGAGGGCGGGGTAGAGCAGAAGCGAAAGACACTGCGAGCGGGCACACATCTAATATCTTTTTCTTTATCTTTTCCCATAACATATATTCTTTTGGGCACGTATATTCTACGGCCAATATGGTGTAAATTGGAATACTTTGATTACGATTCAGCCTTTTGGGATGGGTTAAAAAAGGAGAAGAATGTACAAAAACTTTGGACCTACGCACACACACACACACACTCGGGTAAGTATAATATATATATATATATATATATATATAAAACTTTGGCAGAGAGTATAAAGGAAAGAAAGAAACAAAGGGGAAAAAAAAAAATATATATATATATATATATATATACACACATATATATTTGGGTTCCAGAACTAAAATCCACATTTGTCCAACACTTGTTCAGTATTCCAAGGTGAAAAGACATGCAAAGTGGAAGTTTAGAAGGGCAGAGACCCCACGGAAAAGAAAAGGAAAGAAAAGAAAAGATAAAGAAAAAGAAAGAAACAAAAGGAAAGCCAGCTTTATAGGGAATAAGCCTCCTCAATCTTTCCATCTCTTCTACTCTCCTCCATTTTTAATCAAAAACAAAAAAACCCTTCATTTTTTTGACTTAAATATCGTCTATTTTCTTCTAGTAATTAATAATCACACTACTCTCTCTGTACCTTAGTCACAATCTATCAACAACACTAATACTACAAAATTAAAAAAATCAAAACCCTAATCAAATTTTCTTTCAAAATAAATTTTCACTAAGTGTAAATTTTTAACACAAACTTTTTGGTTATAGTGTAAGTGTATAGTGTGATATGGTCAAATTTGAACAGTGAGTATTTGAAGTTTAGTTGAGTGATATAGAGGTAGCAAGAAAAGAAAAGGGATTGGAAAAGGAAAGAAATATAATAAAGCAAATTGAGAGATGGGGTGGGTGGGTAAGTGGAAGAGGAATAATAATGATAATAATTTGAAGCTAGATTGCAGTTGCAGGAAGGCTACTAGTTAGTGATAAAATAATCATGCGAGAAGCATATTCACTTTCCTCTTTGTCATCACTTTCTAAGGCATGATTAGAATAAAAGGTTCCTCCCCCTATCCACGATCTTCCATTACTGCTTTTAGTTTTTTCTTTTTCTTTTTCCTTTCCTTTCTTCTTCTTTAATTTAAATTTACATTAATTAATCCAATTTACATTAATTAATCCTTGCTTCCCAAGTCTCTTCTTCTCAATTGGAAAAAAAAAAAAATTAAAGTAAGGTGGGATGATTCAAGAAATTCAATTGAAATGCATGGTATATAATGGAGAAAGTGATTTGATGGGTTAATTTTTTGACGAACGTTAATATAAGCCCCCTTGATTAATGCAGAAATTTAATATAAAGCCTTGATTTTTGCCTTTTATTACCTATATTCTTCACGCTTACTAGCTACCTACCTATCTATCTATCTATCTATCTATATAATATATATATATATATATATATATATATATATATATATATAGTATATTATTTGCATGCCTAAGAAACAAAAAGAAATTGACAAGGGTTGAACTAATTTTAAATTCTCTCTCTATGTGTGCAGGTTAAAGACTATATAAGGTGGTGCAATGATAAGGTCATCTTATTACAGTTATGAGCTAAAAAACATAATCATTTCTTACATATGGCCTCCGATTATTGTGTCCTAAGAAGATTCCAAATATTCATTAATACAATATATATATATATATAATTAATTAATTCACAAAAACTCTCTCTTTTTTATTATTTTTTTAGAAGAGAAATTTCAAAATTCCATTTTAATTTTGTCTTTTGTTTTCCCTCGAATCTATATATAATTATAAGTTTAATCTAAAATGCAACGGGCATTTTTTATGCTACCGAAAGTTTTCTCATGAATCGATCTGACAACATTAGCCACATGAATACTACTTTGATTCATTTGTCCCACTATAATTATTTACCAACATTCTATCCACCGACCAATATATATACAAAATATATTTTTTTGTTCTTCTCTTGTAGCAGAATAACATAGGACAGGCAATTTCTTTTTCTTCTCTTTAACGTTATTTATGTACAGAGAGAGAGAGAGAGAGAGAGAGAGGTGGTGGAATAAGGTGAACGGTACAGTGGTAATTAATTTACCCCAGCCCGCTCCAAGTGAGAGAGAACGGGGAAATTGGGAAAGCTTATACATACATATGTGTGTATATATATATAAAATTTCACAAATGATTCAGTGAGAATCAACTTTCTCCAAGACCGATAAATAGCGAAGAAAGAAAGTAATTATGAAATCGGTGGATTTATTTTTTTAAAAAATAAAATAAAAAGGAACAAATTATTTTTGGCTATGATGAGATATTCATTACACCAATCAAATATTTGTAGTAATTTGAAGAATGAGAATTATTGGTGTGATGATCCAAAATTAATTATTAACATATGGTTTTAATTAAAATTTCTTTTGGACGTAAGATGAGGTTGGTGGGTCTATGATATGCATGAAATGATGGTGAAGATGATAATGATGATGGTTGGAGGGACCCAAAATCCCAAATGGGATTTTTCTTTTCTTTTTTTCTAAATTAAAGAAAAAAAAAATAATAATGGGATTTTCTGGATTCCTTGGATCAAGGAGGATAGCTATGGAGTTAATTTTAATGGTGGAATTGAGGAAGCAGAATAAGGAAGAGCAGAAGCAGCCTTAATTACTTGCTCTTTCTCTCTCAAATGGGACCTTCTCCTTTTAAATTACTCTACTTTTTTTTTTCCTTTGTTTCTTTAACGTTTAAATCAGGCACAGTATAAAAAGAAGAGAACAGAAGAGAAGAAAAAGATGGTGGGTGATATGCATGTGATCCAACAGCCTTTATGTTCCCCTCTGATAACCAAAATCTTACTAAAACCAAACCCACTATTTTCTCTCTCTCTCTCTCCATATGTCTTTTTTGACATTCGGTGGTTTTCTTTTTTGACATGGTCTTATGTATGTACGTTGTACGTATTTTACTTCTTAAATTTCAAGTTTCATACCATCACATCATAGTATATATATATATATATATATATATATATATATATATAATGAATCATTTGACAAAATTGTATTATAAATATTATAATAGTTTTACTGATCCAAAAAATTAAGATAATGATGATATAAAAAACTTGCCTTTTTACTTGGTTGGTTTGAAATCACAAATGGTTTCCTTTCAGGAAGATGGGGTTCCATTTTTCAACAAAGGAAAAAAAGATGGATTTTTTAAGGGAAGAAAGGAAGGGGAAGACAATGGAAGAAAGAAATAGTCTTGTTTGTTCTCTACTTTTAATGTATCTCTTTATATATATAAATGTGGGCTTTTCTTTAGTTTTACAAAATATAATAAGATAAGCAAAAACCAGCCATGCAAGTCTACATAGCTTTTGTTTAGAAAAAAAAATAAAAAAATAAAATCCCTTTTAGACCTAAAATATACATACATGCATGCTCGAGAAATTTCTTGGAGGAAACTGCTTTTTTGATATGTTTCTTAAAGGAACTTTTGCATGGAGATGACCAACCATTATGTTTTAATATATATATATATTTCTTTAATCTTATATTTTTAGATGCTTCCGGCCCCCATAAATCTAATCTTCTAATTATTATTATTATTTTTTTAAAATTCTTCTTTTTCTTAGTTAATTTCCATTTATGTTCCTTTACTATTACATCTGAATCATGCCCCTCATCTTTTGTTTAATCTAAAGGTCCACGCGGTGAGGATTGACAAAGACATAATATATAAATTTAAAAATTATATATTGAACAAGCTCAAATTACTAAGAAATGATCTTTTGATTATGTTTTATTAAGGAGTTATTATTATTACAATGGATAAGGATTACAACAATTCACAAAAATTATTACTGAGTAAATTAAAGGAGTCAAGAAATTAAAACCTAGTACATTATGGAAAGATGCGACAGTATGATTACAAAGAGATTAGATTCTACAAGTTCACTCATTAATTTCTGGATAAAGACCCAATCAGGGTATAAATGTCATATCATACTAATACATGGTCAGAAACGTGGAATAAACACAACAATTATCAAAGGTTTCAATGTGACTAAGGACATAATTGTCTTTTCACAGATTTTTTTCTTATTCCAAATATAGAAATACACCGTGTGTATATATATATACAGGCGCCACAACCAACTCATTTATATATGTGCCCCCGAAGTCACAAGGAATTTCATTACAAATTTATGAAATGACAAAGGAATAAATGAGCACTAAACGCGCACACACAGAGTCGACACGTTTATTTAAGATAAACGATTTTTTTTTTCCAAAAAAAAAATAAAAAAGAAAGAAAAAATTGATAAAAAATATATGTATATATAATGATGGTAACATATTGTAGAAACAAAAGAAGAAAAAATTTCCAAAATGAAGTAATGTAAGGGAAAGGTTGGTATTGTACATGCATGCATTCATTAATTAAACAGACTTTGTATGCAGAAATAGAACAGTCCAAAGTGCAGAGAGAGGTCGCCATATATATTACTCATCAGTGCAAAACAAAGAAATAAGAAGCAGTCGTGGCTCTCTCTAGAAAGACAAATGGGTACCTTGTCCTTTCCATTAATATCAGATCGCCAGTTCCTCGTGGGATCCATATATATATATATATGATCTCTATCACTCACACCCCCTCGTGACCCCATAATATTTCTTCTTCAATTAATACTTTTGTGTGTATCTATATATATATATATATATATATTATTCATTCAAATTGAAATGGATGAACCATCTTTCTTCCACCATTCATATTTTTTTTAAAGAAATATATATAATGTGTGACCGTGCCATGCAGGTTGCAGAGCTCAAAATCAATCTTTGACCATCCCAGCTTCTACATCATCCATCATACATCATTTCATTGCATTGATTAATTAAATGTTGTGTTCGAATATTGTGAATCCAAACTCACTTTTTTTTTTTTTTTTTTATACGTTACATGGATTGGATTATAATATGAACAAGGGTTTGAGTTTGAACAAATGTTATAAAATAGGAGTATAAAAGCGTTGTGTTTCTCGCCCCTGCCAAAAAGGTCCAGTGAAACGGACAAAAGAGAGTGTGAGAAGAGACAGACCAAAGAACCTTGTAGCTTGTCGTATAGAATACTGATTTTGATTCTTCTTCCTTTTTTTGTTTCTTTTAGGAAATAATAATTTAATCTATTTGGTCCTTTCACCTCTTAACTAATATATAAGGTTCATTTTTTGTCACTTTTTTAATATAAAAACAAATTAAAACGTTGTTGGAGAGAGAGAGAGAGAGAGAGAGAGAGAGAAAATGCATCAGCATATGAGATGAGATCGTGTGTGTGGTTTAATTTGTAAATAATAATATGATTTGAATCTAGGTTTAAGAGAGGGTTTTTATCCTTATTCGGTCTGTTCTTGAAATTCTCAGTTTTAACATTAGGGACTGATAATCATATTTTATTTTTATATGGAGATGGTATCGGCGGTGGTCATGTGAGAGGAGCTAACCTTACCAAGCTAACTAGCTAGGTGGGGTTCACTTCCACTGCGGGTTTTTTTTTATAGATATTATTAGAATAGAATCTTCTTGGACTCTCTCTCTCTAGTCTTCACCAACATCAACAACATGTATGCAATATGTATACATACATATATATATATATATATATATGTGTGTTTATTAATGTATGTATATATATATATATATAGTAGAAGATGATGGTGGGCTCAGTCGTATCTGTGTGTGACTTCTATCATAGCATGTTACAGACCTCAGCTTTGTCTTCTTTATGTAGTTATGGGGTCCCCTCTCTCTGTTATTTCCCCACCATATACTCTCAAACAAAATGAAACTATCACAAGAAAAGTTTTAACAGTAACAATCATGGCAATCAGGAAAAAAAAAAAAAAAAAGAAGTTACTGATACCACACTAGGATTATGTCTTTGAACCCAGAAAATCTTGATCATCAAATAGAAAGTAAAAAAGAAAAAAAAAAAAGGTATCTTGCTAATTTCTTGATGGGCAAAAGTTGGTTTCTTGAGATGTATGCTTGGTTGGTGGTCCTATAATATAATGTACTGATTTCTTGCAGAGTAAAAAATATAAGTTTTAACAGTTCACACACACATACATGTATGTATGTATGTATTTTAGTTTAGAAGAAAAAAAAAAGAAAGGAACATGTGAAGTAATATTCCCTCAAATGTGTAGGTAACATGAATAAGGGAATAGAGAGAGTAGGAATATGTATACATTGTTTTAGAAAGCTCCAAAGGAAGAATCACGAGAAGGGTATATACATGTATAAAGTATAAAAAAATAATAATAAAAAGGACCATTCCTGTTTCCATGTCAGCCGCTGAATCTCTGAATAGAGAGAGAAAGAGAAGAAGAAGAAGAAGGAAGGAAGGAAGGGTCTGAACATTGCTAGAGATGCGAAAAAGGAAGTGAACAAAATGAGGTTGAAGAAGGTTTATGAGTCTTCTCTTATCAGAGAGTTTTGGAGGCATTTCGGGACTTGAAACTGCTGACACTCTTTCTTTCTTTCAAGTTTCTGTAATTTTCCTCCTCCTTTGATTCCTGGGTTTCAGATTTAAAAGTGGAAACACAAACACTTATATATATATATATATATATATATAATGTCACATGCAAAGATGACATCTTTTTTTCTGTAACTCAATATTGATTTCATAATTCCTGCCTTATTTATTATGAAGATAAGGCCAAAACAAAAAGAAAGAAAGAAATCCTGCTAGTTTGACACTTCTTCTGCAGCCATTGTCTTGTTAACAACGATTCTTTATTTTCTTTTTTTTTTTTTCTTCAACTTTCTTTCTTTATAAAAAGAAGGAAAAGAAATCCCAAATTTCTGGAATTTCTTATAAATATGTGGCTTCTTGAGTAAGATTAAATGATCAACAAAGAGAAAAAGGAAAACAAAGGAGGACCCCCATAATAAATTTTGGGATTCAGAGAGAATATTGACTTTAAAAAGAAAAAAAAAAATCTGCCCTTTTTTTTTTTTTTTTTTTTTATGGTGGGAAAACACTACAGCTTTATCAGTAAGTAGTAGTCAAGAAAGATGAATTTCATCCCAAAGATTAGCAAATTACATATTACATATAAAGATTTGATGATGACAATGTGGAAAACAACGTTAAAAAAAAAAAAAAAAGAAAAGATGGTGATAATAGGCGTGGGGAACTAGAATAGTTATAACATTGGTTTCCCAATAATGAGTATCGAAAATAATCAGTTGTGGTATCTTTGGTGAAATAATTAGCCATCATTTTTCCTATTTCTTTCACTTTCCGGCCATCTCTTTGTCCCTACGACCCTTTTGTCACTTATCAACAATGAATCAATGTCTCGTTCCTTTTAATCTCTATCATATCCACATTTCCTTCTTTCTTTGTATATATATATATATATATTAATAATAACACTTGTCATATAATTATAAATAAATTTATTTACTTGAGAAATACAAGGAAGGGAGGAAAGTAAAAGGTAAGAGTAGATAGATAATTGTCACAGTTATTCATGGAAACTTTTTAGGCCAATAATTCAAGCACCTGGCCATGTAAGCAAGAAAGCCGAGGCAAAGAAGCCAAAAAAAAAAAAAATTAAAAATGGCAGAGAAAATGGGTTTTTGCATTCGTAGAAGAAGAAAAAAAAATCAAATAATAATAATAATAAGCTGGGCCGAGGGCTGAGCATGCAGTATTATTATTCAGTAAGCAGTTGGAGCAGAAGCAGAAGCAGAAGCAGAGCAGAGCAGTGAGTGAGTGAGTGAGTGAGTGAGTGAGTCAGGCCTTTCTCTCTCTCTCTCTCTCTTTCACTTTCTCTCTCTATCTCTGATATACACAGAAATCAGAATTAGGACATTGCTCGAAATACTAGTAGTAAAAGGTAGAGTGAGAGAAGAGTGGCCAGAAGAGCATATATGTCTCCATGCATGATGTTCTTATTATATATATATATATATTGAAGTTTGGAATATTAAATTTTGATAGTGCATGTTTGTCTGTGTGTGTGTGTGTGTGTGTGTGTGTGAAAGAGAGACAATATGTATAAGTACATACAATATATATATATATGTATATATAAGCAGTTTGAAGAAAGAAGAAGAAAATGGAAGAAGAAGAAGAAGAAGCTAAGAAGTAGTGATATGTCGTCAGCTATACACAGGCTTTAAATCCTATCACGTAGTTCGATGTACATTTACCTCACATACATATATATATATATATATATATATTATATTATATTTATACTGTTTCTTTGTGAACTACTAAAAACCAAGAAAGAAGCAAACAAGCAGTAGAGAGTGAGTACATAGTATAAGAAAAAGGGAAGAACGAAAAAATGATGGGGATTTGAAATTTTCTCCATGAGAGAGAAAAACAAAGAAAGAAAGAAAGAAAAAAAGGGTGCATTGGATTGATGCTTTCATTAAACAACAAAGAGATAGCTACAAATTTGTAAAAGAAGACACTCTTTTGACGTGAAATCTAAGTGTCAATCCTCCTTC
Organism: Asclepias syriaca; assembly: GCA_027405835.1. Lineage (NCBI taxonomy): Eukaryota > Viridiplantae > Streptophyta > Magnoliopsida > Gentianales > Apocynaceae > Asclepias > Asclepias syriaca. The sequence continues at coordinate 21,467,387 of CM049934.1, forward strand.
TCCTTCTCCTTCTCCTTCTCCTTCCATTCCATACTACTTATTTGAATTCAAATATTCCTCCATGTTTTGACCCAAATACCCCTCATTTTTAATGCTTACTACATTCTTATCTCTTTTATAATGATAGTTGTATACCTAAATTACCCTTGAAAAATTAAAATTTCTCCCCCGACAAAAAACATTTTCAGAATGACCTGTTGATGCTGGGGACCTTAAGGCAAAAAATAAAAAATAATAAATAGTAGTACTATTTTTTATTTTTGATACAGCTAAAAAGCAATTAACCTTTAGCCTGTTTGCAACAGTACCAGTGGTAGTGTACTACTAATATTTCCCTGAATATATATATATATATATATATATACAACACCACCAGCTAACAATTGTCAATATTTCATTATACCACACACCCCCATCAAAAAAATAAATAATAAAAAATAATAATAATAAAGAGTAAAGAGTAAAGGGTGGCACTGTCAATTCCCCAATCCCACTTACATATTTTCGAGTGTGCTCCCGCGGGGGATCTGAGAGAAAGAGAAAGTAGTAGTAGTAGTATATGTGGATGTGTGTCACGGGTTTGTCTTGAAAGGCCCTTATTTCACAGTCCTAGACAGACAGACACATATTCCCTTCTCTCTCACACTACCATAACCGAGGAGAGAGTAAGGTAACCCATCCATCCATCCCCCCCCCCTCACCCTGCCTCTTCAGTAAATATAAAAATTCACTCCCATTATTCTTCCTCTCCTCCTCATCCACTCTCTCCATTATCCACTCTCTCTCTCTAGACCAACCAAGAACTTCTTCTTCTTCTTCTTCTGGAATCCCATATATATATATATATATATGGTATGGCTCTTATGCTAGACAATTGTGAAGGAATATTACTGTCTTTAGATTCACATAAATCAGTTCCAGCACCATTCCTAACAAAAACATATCAGCTAGTGGATGACCCTTCCACCGACCATATTGTTTCTTGGGGTGAAGACGACACCACCTTTGTCGTTTGGCGTCCGCCGGAGTTCGCTCGTGACCTTCTTCCTAACTACTTTAAGCATAACAATTTCTCCAGCTTCGTTCGTCAACTCAACACCTACGTACGTAATTTTCAATTCAATTCAATATATATAATATGTTTTAATTTAATATCATTGATATTCTTTTCTTTTCTTTTTTTATGTATTATTAGGGTTTTAGAAAAATAGTACCGGACAGGTGGGAATTTGCGAACGAGTTGTTTAAAAAAGGCGAGAAACACTTACTCTGCGAGATCCACAGGAGAAAGACGGCGCAACCACAAGTAGCTATCAACCACCACCACCACCACCACCCGTTTAACGGACCGGGTTTTTTTTCTCCATACAACCCAACAAGCCGAGTCAGCATTTCTCCACCGGATTCAGACGACGTCGTCCAACAACAACAACAACACAACTGGTCATCTTCGTGTGATGACTCACCTCCTCCGCTCATCTGTTCTTCCCCCATCGCTTTTACTACTCATACTAATAATAATAATAACGTTACTTCTTTAACGGCTCTTTCCGAGGATAATGAGAGATTAAGAAGAAGTAATAATATGCTAATGTCTGAATTAGCCCACATGAGAAAGTTATATAATGATATTATTTATTTTGTTCAAAACCATGTGAAACCGGTTGCTCCCAGTAACACTTATCCATCTTCTTCTCCTTTCCTTCTTTCCAATTCTTCAACTCCCATTAGTAATCATAATAATATTACTTCATCACTTATGCAAAAACAGCCTCTGAATCAGCTACTAGCTTATAATCATCATCATCATCATCATCATCCGGGTAACCCTATTATAAAGACAGGTGTCGGTCATAATACTAATACTCCTACTAGTCAAGTGAACATATCATTCAATAACTCACCCAGCAGGACTTCTCACAGCAGTGTCACGATTCTAGAAGATTCTGCAGCGGAGATTAACAAAACAAAGCTGTTTGGAGTTCCACTTCAATCCAAGAAGAGATTGCATCCGGAGTATACGAACTCATCAAAAACGTCTGTGGAGACTAACAAGACGAGATTGATCATGGAAAAGGATGATTTAGGGTTGAATCTCATGCCTCCTTCTACATGTTAGCAACCCTTTTTTTCTTTTTTCTTTTCTTTATTATTATTATTATTTTTTTTTTTTGGAATTTTCTCATCTCATCGGATCCTTATATATTCATGAAAGATTTATTTACGTTTCCATATATATATATATTTTTACATTAATTAGTAGTGTGGGTGTGTGTATATAATATATGTATGTATGTATATGTAATATATGACTTGGGTAACGGTATTATTAGTAATATTGAAGGGAAGGGTTGAAGAATATGCAGGTAAAGTAAGGTACGAGAGAGTTGAGTATTAGAGAGTGAAAGATCAAATCAACTTTTTAGTACTAATTCCTTAAAAGTCATATCTTTTTGAAGTTAATTATAATGTGTTTCTTTATTTTCAGTGTTGCATTAATTATTATTTCGATATATGTTGGTTTCTCCCTCATCATCATTATCATCATCTTCTTATTTTTTAATTTTTTTTTTTTTTTTTTGCCCTTTTTGTTCATGGTTTTGATGTCTGAATATTTCAGTTACATCAATAAATGCACACATGAAAGACAGATATTGAGAGGAATAGAGTAGGGGTAGGGGTGGGTATGGAGCTTTTTTTTTCTTTTTCAGCTCAGAACTGAGGAGGGGTTTGTTGGCAAATTTCCCTAGCGGTTCATCTGTCTGATCCTCACTCTGAGTTCTGACCCATGTTTTAATGGTTTATACGTACAAATATGGCCGTATCCAAATTTAAAAAAAAAAAAAAAAAAAGGCAGTGGCTGGCTGACACAAGGAAAAAAAAATGGAGTAATTTGTTTCACAAAAAATTTAAAAAGTCTTCTTAGTAATAATATAGCAATAATCACGATTATCAACGAGGAGAAGAAGAAAGGTAGTTTAAAAATGATTTTAGGAAAAAGAAAGTCATCATTTCTTCTGATTATATATATATTTTTTTTTTTTATATTAAGGTTATTAAGATCTCCATTTCTCGTTTATGTGAAAAAGACTGTGTAAAGTCAGGCTCAGGTAAAGATTAAAAAAAAAAAAAAAAGGTCAGATGCAAACGCAAAGATGAAAACAAATTTTGTGTAAGAGATTTTTAGAAGAAGAAGAAAAAAAAAAAAAGGGTGAAAGCATTTGTGTGGTGGGTTATTCGATGAAAGCGAAATGTAGATGAAACTGACTAGAAATAAGGTTTGAAATGTTTCTATCAAGGCTTCTATGCTTCTTCGGAGAACCAGAAAACCTTTGCCTTTTCCTACTTTAAGTATCTGATCAATGTCTTCATAAACCTCCTTGGATACCTCCCTCTCTCTCTCTCTCTCTCTACAATGACTTGTGTGTGTCTGTGTGAGAGAGAAAGAGAAAGAGGGACTCTTCTTCTTGACCAGTAGGTAATAGAGAAATGTATAATTCGTATAGATAGAAAAGAAAAAGGAAAATTTTCCCAAAAATCCTTATCTTTTTTCTCTCTTTTATCATTATGACTTTTTTTTTTTTTTTTCTTGTTGCTTTGTCCAAACATTGACATACTGGTAAAGTCTCAACATAAAGTTAAGACTAAGCATTTCGAGTAACTTTTATTTATTTATTTATTTTTTTTTTTTTGAGATATTTTTTCTCTTCTTCTTCTTTGAATCTTTTTTCTTTGATATCTTCTTGGCCAGCACTGTAATTAATGCACTTCCCATACTGCAGCATCTAATTAATTTTTGTACCAGAGAATACTCTGAGAAATCCCAGATGGAAGAAAGTAGAAGAAACAAGTATCTAAATCTAGACAACAAAAGAAGCAAGGAAATCTTGGTCGTGCAATGATTTGGTCTTATGCCAACAATACCCACCCCCCACTTACCCTCTGCCTCCCAACCCCCTCCAAAATAAAAAAAATAAAAAAACCCTAACCCTAGTTTTGAAAAAAAAGAAAAAAGAAATGGACATTAGAGTATAGTAGACCTCAAGAACATGGACCTTCCTTTTGTCTTTTTTTACGGGAACTGGCACGTGACTGCAAGTTCCACGTGCAGCCTGTAGAATGATACGTCTCTTCCATTAGAAGATGGTATACATATAATCTATAATATATTAAATCTCCATTTCCTTATATATATATATAAAGTGAGATATACTGAATTATCAGGTAAAGATACTTTTCTAAGGAAGGGATATTTGTATACAGAAAAAAAAAAAAAAAAAAAGTGTTTGATGTGTGTGTTTTTGCTTAACAGCCGTCTTGGACCATGACACACAGTTTCGAAAGACGGGAAAGGGTAAAAAAAAAAACTGTGGAGAGGTTTTCTTTGGTTGAGTCTTTTTAGTGCACTTTTTTGACATTTCTTTTGTATACAATTAGAACTATGTATTACTTTATTGACAATTTAAAACTTATTAATCACTATATACATACATACATATGTATATATATAATAATAATAATAATAATAGCTTTAGAAGAAGAAGAAGAAGAAGAAGAGCGCTTTAATGGAAGGTTCAGATCGATGGAGCATTCTGATTTAATAATTTTAATTTGTGCAATCATTTTGGCGTTGGCCTTCTTAAGATACCATGAATGGGAGAAATGATTACTTGAGATCTACGACTAGTAAGTCTCCGGCAGTTTAATTAGTCCCCCATCGTGCATGCATACAATAATTAGTTGATTATATATATATATATATATATATATTCATATTGTGACAACAATTTGTCAAAACAGTACTTATTGATATTGTGTAATCCAAGTGATTTGATACCACATGCAAAGCTATAATTCTCTCCAAATAATTATAAATCTAATAACTTGCTATATATATTATAATATATATATATATATATATAACTATTAATTTTTGGTTGATAACTTTCTTGATTAATTAGGAAAATTATTATTTATCAAATAATTTAGTTATAATTTGATTGATTGGAGGGGAAAAAAAAGTCAAAATAATTTAAGGGGAGACTAATCAACTTTTTCTATTGAAAGATTCGATTTTTATTTTAATTTATTTATATTAAAAGCTGTATTCCTAAAGCCTTTTGGATCAAGAACCAATGAAAATAAAGGGAACTTTAGTTCCAACATTTCTTCTTCATTAATAAACAAAACTGTTTCTTGCATATTTTCTTTATTAAGTTTATATTTCCGAACCTTCCTTTAAAATAAAAATAATTGTATGAATTTCCCATCCATCAAATAAATATATATTTTGTTCCTAACATCATTTTATAATTAATCTATATCTGCATTATCCGAAACAATGCACGTTATGTAATTGATTAAATCTTGGACTATTTGAAACAAAGGCATTAATCCAATTTCGAGTATAAGATAATGAAAACATCATTGATCATAGAACCAATATATATATATATAAATTGAAACATCAATTGAAATCAATCATGATTCTACGTACTGACTTGCCCTTTGTTGTAATAATTTGGATTTTGATCCATGAAATCTATGTTTTTTTTTTCAAGAACATGAATGGATATTCAATGATGTTATGATAAAGTTAATTTACCGCGTCCTAGATTTCCCATATCTAAATTCTTGATTCTTTAGATTATGAATCAAGATTGTGACATTATTGATGAACGTGGGATTAAAACGTTTCTTTATTTTATTTATTTTATTTTTTAACCAAATATATATTGGAAAGTTTGTGTTGGATTGACAATCTTAAATGTATCAAAACAAAAGATTCATTGGATGATTCATTATTAATAGAAACTTTAAAAGATGCTTTCACCCGAAGAAAAGGAGATAATTGTAATTTAACTTACAAAACATACTCCGTCAACCCCGGCCAACATTATCCCACTTTCTTTGATTAAGAAAGTACCATAACACACCAATATATATATATATATATATATACTATTTTTTATATTATTTTTTATTATAAATTGTAATGTATTCTTTTTATTTTCAATAAAAATATTTTTAAAATTTTCTCTCTATACTTCGAATTCATAAATTTTCATTATAAATGAAAATTCTATCAATTCAAATACATTTGATTAACAAATTACAAAATAAGAAAAATCAATAGTGAACACAAACCTATCTACATGTGACAAAAAAATTTGAAAATAAAAATATAATTATCCATGTAAATATATATATATAAATTGTTTATATCTAAATGTTATATTATCTATTTCTTCAAAGTTTAAATTCAAGATGTCAACTGATCAAGTTGAGCCACGTGGGATCCTATTAAAAAAAACTCCTTTTTAAAAAAAATAAAAAAATCAGAGTTGGGCTTGGACCAAGTTAAATATGGTTTATTGTGTAAGAGCGAACTGCATAGAAGGAAAAGGATATCCATAGAAAATGTTTGGGCCAATATAATAGGAAAAAAATATCATATGGGTCGGGCTATTTAGAAGTAGGCCCAAACAATTTGGAAACTTGCGCGCGCAGGGCAGACCTTGTTTCCCCTTGCTACCTTAGTCGCGCCGGAGCCGTTAACCGTATACAGCTGACAAAATGGAATCACAGGTTGTTCTTGCTTCATCGCCGACTGATGCTGGAATCAGCTGCTGGGACCTCCATTCTGGAGCAGAGTATTTCATCTACCGTTCTTGCTCTTCACCTCGCAATGGGCTCACCACAGTTGCTGGCCGGTTTATTGCGGCATCTCAAACCCGTGAATCGAAGTCTTCATCGGGATCCATCTTTTACTGGTCTTGGAATAAGGTACTGAATGAATTTGGGTTTTGAGTACGCTTGTTGTTGGATATGGATGTATGAGGATAAACTGTTTGATGAATTGACTCTTGAAGGATTGAAAGAATGAGAAATTATTTTCTTAACTTTGCTTCTGGAAAGAATTTTCTTTTCTAATAAAATGATTTTCTCTTTTCTGGTATGAACTTGACAGCCCCAGGTAGAGGTGAAAAGCTTTCCAGCAGAACCTATCAATCCTCTTATCGCTAATAGTGACGGAACTTACTTGGTTGGAGGAAGCGTATCTGGTTACATATACTTATGGGAGGTGAGTAAATAATGTCACTTTGTTTGGTATTTAATTCATATGAATATCTCTGCATATAGTTGTTATAGCCAATGTTTCGTGGAGTTGAAAGGAAATTATATAATCATTTTTCTTTTTCTTTTGGTGAATAAATGATGTAATCCTTGTTTGAACACTATAGGTTGCGACTGGAAAACTGCTGAAGAAGTGGCATGGTCATTATAGGGGCATTTCGTGCTTAGCCTTCTGTGATGACCAGTCCCTGTTGATCTCTGGTTCAGAGGATGGTTCTGTTAGAGTGTGGTCACTCCTCATGTATTCACCTATCATACTGCTTGTTGATTTATCTTGTGTTTTTGATGGTTACTTACAGGACTTAAAATGTTACTAGGTTGTTTGATGATATGCGACAGGAATCTGCCAAACATCTCTATGAATATAGTTTTACCGAGCATACGTTAAAAGTCACTCATGTTGTTACTGGTTATGGAGGGTGTAATGCAATTATTGTGTCTGCATCTGAGGATCGGACTTGCAAGGTGTGCTGTGCTGTCCTTTTAGTTGTTTTTCTAATCAAGAATTTTTCCTTGTCATGTTTGCTGCTTTACTTCATGCTTGACTCGAAAAGCATTTTACATCTATATTAGAAGTGCTTATTCTTTTCTGGTTAAGAACATTATCTTTCCAAGGCATCTGGAAATCTTCTATGAAGGAATGTTTCTTTCCTCCTTTCCTGTTTATGTTATAGTAAGTGCAGAATCTGTTCATACCTGAGATATGGAGGTGATTTGGATTTTCAATTCTTTCTAGATTGATGATGATTTATTTCATTCTCTTGTAAAGATGACATAATTTCTTAGAGAAACCTTTTGCTTGTTGAAGTAAGATTTTATCATTTATTTGAGAATCACTTTTGAATTCATATTCATTTTCCTGGGATTTTCTTTAAATGTAATTCTTTGGGTTACATTATCCTTTTTGTTTTGTTCTTTATCTACCTCTAGGGTCCAGTGTGTTCTTGCTCTGTCCTGTTGATGCTGTCTATAACTTACCTGAAAAAGTAAAATATACTTTTTCTGATATATATGTTTATGTATACTTGGTTTGTACCAGATATGGAGCTTATCTAGAGGAAAACTATTGAGAAATATTGTATTCCCATCAGTAATTGAAGCAATTTCTTTAGACCCTGGTGAACATGTATTCTATGCTGGTGGAAGAGATGGTAGAATATATATTGCAGCAGTTAATGCTGAAGCAAATCCTAGCAGTACCTATGGGAACCATATAATTGGGTCATTATCCAACCACAGGTTCAGAAATTCTTTTTGTTTCTCTTAATTTGATTCTTCTTTATAAATTAATAAAATGCATTATTTATCTTATGTATGAATTCTTGTTTGCTGCTTTGATTAGTTAATTATGCGAACAAGTCGAAATTTCATGTCACCATAAGGGATTCTTGCTAGGTTTAGTCACTGTTTATCACTTGCTATTCTAATGTTCTAAAAGCCTTCTGTTCCTTTACTTTCTTTAACTAGAATTGATACCCTACAAATTAAATATTCAGTTTACTGGAGTTCCTGAGCACAAGGTACCCATTTGGCATGGTTTTTAGGCGTTTGTGGATCTGATATTTAAGTGCTATTTCATGTGTAGGTGCTTTGTTAACAACTTGGACAGCTGAATAATTACCTTTTGGTTCTTCAAAAGAATCTCCATTTTTTTTCTTTAATATACTCTTATCTTCAAGTTCTTTCATTTTTGTTGTAGTAAGAGCTTAAAAATTGAGAGAGTAGTTGTTACCCTAAACTAGAAATTACATTCTTATATTATATTTTCTAACTTTCCATAAGTTGATCTGGGACATTTCTGTTTCTTCTGTTGCTTAATTTTCTTTCACAGCCTTACACATTCTAATCTTTGATACAGTAAAGCTATAACATGTTTAGCGTTGAGTAAGGAAGGATTTCTGTTAGCTTCTGGAACAGAGGATGGCATGGTGAGAGTTTGGGACGCTAGAACCTGCAACATAGCCCGTGTCTTTAGACATGCAAAAGGTATTACTGCATTCTTGTGGGCATTTTGATTCATATATTCCATTGGCTAGGTTTTCTTTACATTCTTGTATATATATTCTCTTTTGCTTCTGGAGATTTGTTATGGTTATACAGAAACTCTTTGGGATTTTGATTTGGTGTTCCTATTTATACTTTGTGAGCATTCAAGCATTCATTTATCAAATATTTTTATTGTTGTTGCCTGATAATTATTTGGTGAATGAACATACTACAGAATTCTAGGATTTTAGTCTTGATGCTTTTGTGAAGTGCACATTATAACTTTTGCGAGATAAAACTCTGTTATCATTATATTGGTTCATGATTTGATTTCCACGTGCAATTGTTGTGTAATATCTTAAGTGTTCCACTGATGAGTTTTACTTTAATTTGTTGATGTGCTCAGAAATTTCCTATTTTCATCTCTCAGGGGATTTAACTTATTAAATTTATCTTTGTTAAGTTGTTAGCAGAATGACACTTTTCTTTTTATTTTTTAATGATTTTTACAGGACCTATCTGTAATGTTCTTGTCACTAAAAAGCCACCACATCTCAATCCAAGAACATCTATGGATTTAGTAGCATCTTCACAACAGAGAAATTTAAAATTACCGCCACCACTGGAGAAGTTCTCTAATTCATCAGATGAAAAAGCGCATGTGAAGGCTTTCATTGGTTCCCAATTCACCTCCAACAACCTTGTAGATTGTTCATATGTCAGTTTTCAAGCAATGGAGAACCAAATAAAAGAACTTCAGGTACATAATTGTTTCATAGTATAATGTGTTCTTTCATTCATGTTTGATAAATAATCTAATATAATGATTAGTGTTGTTGTTTTTTTGTTGATAAAAGAACTCTAAACTTGCATCTCCATATAGAGAGCTATGAGATTGTTCCATAGGTAAAGTTTTGAACTAGCCAAAAGAACATTGTGATTCATTTTGAAGAGAAAAACGAATCCTGGTCTATGATGTTTTTCAGTAACCGTAATTAGGACAACTTTTATATATACATTTCATTTTTGGTAACTTCTCATCAGGAAGATGGTCATATTCAAGGTGATGCATTTACTGATTATATTATTGGATTCTCCATTCCAAACTTTCGTTATTATTTCGTTACTGGCATTCAAAGATCTTGGCATACATAAGATGTGGAATATTGCTAATCAGGTCTTCTTTTTTTTTTCCCCTTATCTTCAGCAACAGGGCTCTTCAGCAGCTAATCAAATGGAGATAGAAAAGCTGAAACTTGAACTCAGAAGATCCATGCAAATGGTCCAGCAGTGGAAGAAAATGTATGAAAATTTACATCAATTCTCTGTTTCAGAGATTCTGGATGGGCACAAGACTGATGGGGCTAATGGACAGATAATTTAAGAAGGTAGACTTACTCTGTACTCTAGATAGTAACAATGATCCTTTGCCATCTTTTTTTAGGCCTCTTTTAAGTAGCCAGTCAATCATCTCTTCATGTTCACCATGCGATGATTTCTTCAAATACATCTAAAGCTTTAAAATGTCCAATTTACAAAGCATATATGGTACCACGAAAATCCAGGTTCAAACTAAATATTTTTCCTGTTTGATGATTGTATTTGTAGTGAAAATACTGCATTAATGAGAGTTTATAGGCTTCTATATGGAACTCTCAATAAGCCTACTTGTACCCTAGAGGGGAAGAAAAGCTGTAGAAAAAGCAAAAGTGAAAATAGCACATACTGATTTTATTTTGCCTGTTACTGTTTTTTTGGTGAATAGAATTCTTTGAACTGTTAGATTGGTTCTGAACTCAGGCTTGTTATTTATCACATAGTTTAGGTGAATAAAGAGAAACTGGGAATCCATCAGCCCAACAAATCCAATTCTCTATATTCTATTCACCAATGCACATGATAGTCTTGGGATAAAGGGAGGTTTTGGTGTTATTTTTGGACAATTAGGATAAGTTCATAGAAGTGATCAATGGCAGTGAAATTAGAATTTAAGAATACCATGATAAGAAATTATAGTTTAAGATTAGGGAGTTGGTGCCAAAGGAATAAGAGACAAACCACATTCACCATGGAGTGTGATTAGAAATTTGATCCTTTTTTCCTGAAATGGGAACTGCTAGTCCCTTCCCAAAGTTTCCAAAGACATGTTTATGGGATTAATTGTCATGAATAATTTTCTTGGTATTCCGAGCCATAGGATGGGAAGGAAGATTCATATATAAACTGTCTCATATCTTGTAGTATTGGGAAGTACTGTGCTCCTTAATAACAGCCATCGATATTATGTCCAAACAGAACCTGAGCTGTAGGAATAGTTTGGTATGTGAAAGGAAATGGACAGGGACAGATTACATATGTCATTTATTGAAAGATTTGTTCATTCACCTTGTATTTGATAATTAGGGTCCCTAAGTTTTTAATATGAAAGAGTGATTTTGATCATTTAATTATGAATATGAGAATGTAGAATTTGTTGTTATGCAATTAATCAAGGAAAAACCATAACATCATCTCTCAATTTCTTGATGCAAAAGTGGTCTCCTAGGAAGGACAAGGCCACTATTGCAGCTATTGACTTAAAAGGACAAAACATTTTCTTCTGTAGCCTTGATGCACATGGGTAGGATGCAGTGTTAGTGACACAATGTCCAATGCCTTAGAGATCCCAAAAAAAAAAAAAAAAAGGACCAAATTTGTAGTAGAATTTGTTGAAATCACACATGCGCGCACAGCAAAAGAAATAGAAAGGGAAGATTTATATTCAACAAGATAGATATCTTGTTGAAGAAACTCTATTCCTACACTCATTTCCGTTTCTAGGTAAAGAGCCCTTTTGCCGAGGAGCTGCTCGATACTTTTAATAATTTATTTACCGCATCATTTATTTAAAAGATGTTGTTTAATGAAATGTTTTTAAAGTGACGAAGAGGTGTATTTGAAATGTATGAAAGTGAATATCATTGAGTGATAATAATTATAATAATGATTTGTGATTTCAGTTAAATTAAAAAAGTGGAGGAGCAAATTTTGTAAATTAGGAAAGATGGGGATGACTAATAATCGGGAGTGTGCAATTTGGGGGTGGAAATGAAGCAAATTGTTGATTCAAGTTGGATTGTGATGAAAACCATGTAGAAAGATAGAAAAAGAAAAAAAAAATCAAAGGGACCACTTTGGTGGTAGCAAAAACTAGTATAATACAAATGGAAATTGTTTCTATTCTTGACATTGCCTGCATTTCCCGATGAGAAAGGAAGGGTTTGGAAAATGGGTGGAAATTGAGAAATATATATATATATTCATATTTGCCGTGTATTATTGATATAAAGTAATATATATATATACAATAAATGCATATATGTAATAAAAAAACAAGAAGTGGGGAAGAGAAGATAAGGTGGTGGCAACCGTGATAATGTAATGTAAAAAGAAGAACCCAAAAAATAAAAAATTTAAATAAAAACATCCAACAAACAACAAAATCTCTCTCATCTTGATTCTTTTTATCCAATCGAACCTCTTCTTGCAGAGAACATGTCGCTTTATTCATGTCTTTCTTGATAAAAAATAAAAATAAAAATCCAGTAGTATTTTATTATTCTCTATCTCCAATCAGAAAGATCAAAATTGAAAAAGGTTGGATTTTTTTTTTCTTCTTTTTACTTTCTTTTCTTTCTCTTTCTTGATTAGAATGTTGCAGAAAATAAGAGCTGTGAGGAAGGAAGGAAGGAAGACCAAGAAAGTAAACCAAGAAATTTATGTACAAGTAGGTTTCGTTACGTTGCTTTCTTCAGCCATGACATGACTTTTTTTAGTTTGAAAAAAAGAATCCAAATACAATGTACTAAGGAAAACAAATAAATAAATAAATAAATAAATAACCGGCATTATTAATTATTTATTTATGAATCTCTCACCCTCTACTGCAAATTAATCTTATTTGAAATTATTACAAGCACTCAAAATTTTAAGATTTTAAATATTATTTTAGAATTTGGGACATGCAAGGAAGAATATATACGTGCATGGAAGAAATGCATGAGGAGTGGTAGTTTTTGGTTTTAAATTTTACCGAGAGAGAGTAGTAAAGAAATGAGACACGAGAAATAGTTGGAGGAGAATGGTGACGCATGCAATTAATAGCCTTCTTTTGTCTTCTCACTCCAATTCAAATTTTGTCGTTTAAAGGTCTTCTTTTTTGTTTTAGCGGTAGTATTCCTCCTCCTTCTTATATGTACCCGTTACTTGTCCACATCCATCTTTTATATATATATGCATCTTCTTTTATGGACTATGCCTTGCCTGAACACCAATCTAGAAGCTGCGAGATAACAATTAATTTCATGGAACCTTGATATATATATATATATATATATATATATATATATTTATTTATTTATAGAGAGAGAGAGAGTAAGAAAGAGTGAAAGCTCCACAGCTAATCTTGATGTGTAACATTTAGAGTTATAAAGTTGGTGTAACGGGCTGGAGATACTGAATTAAAGAAGGTTGAAAATGTGTATATATATACATATATAGTTACATAGTATTTTATTTTTCTTTTTTTTATGGGCAGTGTCCACACCTTCAATAAGAATAAGAACGTTTGTAAAGCTCAACTGATTCAAATTTTTTAATATACAACTATCTGCTCACAGACAAAAAAGTTTTCATAGTAAAAAAAAAGAGTATTGATTTTAATTTTTTTTAATTGAACTTACAACAAAATTTCAATCATATGTCTTTATATATATATACTATGTTTCATTTATAGAAATGGTAAAACCCATGTCACGTAATTATATGTATGTATATACTCGGTGGTAATTAATGTAATAAAATTAGAGGAAAAGAAAAACGGAGAAAGGCAGTTTACCGCTGGTAAGGTTCTTAGGGAAAACCAGCACATGAAACAATTGTAGCAGAACCTGATCCACCTCGAAAGGCGTTCCGGGGGTCCATATATTTAGCTGTAGCTGCAGCACTTAAAAAATAAAAAAATCATAAAAAATTACAAAAGGATAGATTTATCCTAAGATAACAGAGTAGTAGTAGTAGGTAGTCCCTACCCCCCCCCCCCCGTATGATGATGATATATCAGAATCACCGGCACCGGATTCTGATTGCCGGCCACCGCATTCAGATCAGCAGAGAGAGAGAGAGAGTCATTTAAAAGGGTCTGGTGAGAAGGTCTGACTCAAGTCATGTGAGTGGGGTTTTAGACTTCTTAAAAGAAAGTAAATTTTAAGGCAAAGTTAGACTGAATCACAATTCCACTCAAAGCATATATGCATTTATTTATTTATATATTAAAGAAAAATTTTGTTCATGCACCATCAAAAGCACTTATGGCATCCTCTGGAGCAGTTGGTGGATCTGAACCATTGAAATGGTGGGCCTAAATGTAACGTTTTTACTCTCACCCCCCTTTTTCCATCCATCCTTTATATATAATATAATATAATTCCATGGCATCTCAATCATTATATATATTCCCCCGTCTTTAATTTAATCCACATTTATCCTGTACAAACACCTAGTTTAAATACTTAATTAATTAGTCTTTCTAATAATGCATGCTTGGATTGTACTAATGATTAGTAAACATATTCTTTCATTAATCATACCTAAAAATGGAAAGAAAGAAAGTAAAAAAAAACAAAAAAAAAACAAAAGCGATTTCGGACACAAAGCATTGGAAAGAATAAAGAAAAAAAAAAAGGGTAAACGTTTACCAACTTTGTAATAGAATAAAATCATATTTATTAGTAGATTTTTTTTTTAATAATATTAAAATATTTTAATATTTGAACCCCACTTGCTATATATAGCATTTCCACTAGATAGATAGTCTGTTCCCTATATCACTATTTTATTCCCCCTTTCTTATTTCATCTTCTCCCTAAAATTTTTCAAAAATAATAAAAAAGAAAAAGAAAAACTACCTTATAGTTATACTTAGTGGTTCCATTGCTGCTTCACTGCAAAATTTCTGATAAAACTCTCAGTCTACACCTTTCTCCCATCCCTCTGCTACACTTCCAGTTCACCTTCCTCTTCCCAAGAACCCATTTTTTTTTTTTTTTTCTTTCTTTTCTCGTGGGGGGTTCACTATATATACATATATATTATGGATGTTGAGTTGCTGAAATCTGGTAGTGTTGTTGAAGATGAAATGGAAATGATGCTGATGATGCAGATGGACAAACTTTCCCATGAATTCTCATCATCAACTCCACCCGGATCCTATCATGATCAAATAATTCCATTCATGGATTTCAACAACAATACTAATACTACTAATACTTCAATGCCTGCACAAATTTGTTCCTCCATGATGAACCTACCTTCAACCACCATATCCTTCACCACCTCCCCTCCTCATCAAGATCAAGATTCTTCATCATGTGGCGGTGGCGGTGGTGGTTTATTCTTGTCCAACAATAATTCATCTGGCTCGTCCAAGTGGATGAGAAGTGGCGGTGGTGGAGAGTTGCATGGTAATAATAATAATAATAATAATTCGGTGGCAGCAATGAGAGAAATGATATTTAGAATAGCAGCAATGCAGCCAATTCACATTGATCCAGAATCAGTTAAACCACCAAAAAGAAGAAACGTGAAGATATCAAAAGATCCACAGAGCGTGGCTGCACGCCACAGAAGGGAAAGGATAAGCGAGAGAATTAGGATACTTCAAAGACTTGTTCCAGGTGGTACAAAAATGGATACAGCTTCTATGTTAGACGAAGCCATTCATTACGTTAAGTTTCTCAAGAATCAAGTTCAATCACTAGAAAGAGCAGCTGCAATTAGACCACCACAGCCGCCGGTGCCACCGTCGTCATCCTCCGCCGGTGCTGGCATAGGTTTCCCGGTACCTATGTCTAGTGGGACTTATTTACCCATGCCGGCAACAAAAGGGTACTATGCCCAAAATCTTCACCACTATGCAGATGCTTGATTGATTGATTGATTAATAAATAAATAAATTATTAGTTCACACGGGGGCAAAGAGAAGAGAGCGAGAGAGAGAGAGAGAGAGATAAAGAAGAACAAGTTCTTAGCATAAATTCTTGTAATATGATCTTTTTAGTGATAATGTTCATTATTATAAGTATAACAATTACTTATGGCGTGGCTGGGGTTATTATTTTGTAAAGGAGAGAGAGAGAGAGAGAGAGCAGCCACTTAATTTGGTTCATCAATTTCGCATACATAAATCTCTGTACAAAACCTCTCCCCATGCATTACATATACATATATGTATGTATTTAGCTAGTAGAATTAAGTAATAACATGCAGTGACCGACCATGCATTAATTTAATACGTACGTAAACTGGTGGTAGTAATAGTTACTGTGCAAATTATGTTTGTTTTATATCCATGCGAAGGTGGGAAAGATGATGAGATGTCAACGACACATTTTTTTTGGGAAATATATATATTTTGGTTGGAGGTTAGCTATAGAGATGAATGGGATGGGACTTGGATGGAACAACAAATAATTATGGGATTGAAATTGGGACCATTTTTTTTTTTTTTTTTTTTTTGATGAATTAAGGCTCTTCCAAGGTCAAATGGTAGGTCCCTTTTTTTTTCTTTTTTTTTGTTTAGATCCACCGGGAATATCAACATTGTTCTTACTTAATTTATACTATTAATTTGTTATATATACATATATACATATTTACCTTCTTCTTCTTCTTTTTAAGAAAAACAAAATGAGAAAAGAAAGAAAACCATAATGACAGAAAATGCCATCTTCTCTAACAAAACGTGGGTTGCCGTAGAATGAATTGTCCTAATTCTTGTTTTATAATAATGCCTATATATATATATCACTTTCCTTTTTTTCCCTTGTCCCATCAATTTTTTTGTCCAACATTAATTTGTTGATTTCTAACGTGTCTGAAGGTTAAATTGATGTAGGTTGTTACTTAATTTAAAATATTAAATTGATACAAATATATTACATTTATTCTTTTGATGTGATTATGGTACGTGAGATGTGTTATAATTATTTTTAAAGTCTATTATCTTAATTTGAATATGTACTTATATAAAATATTTAATAATATTGAATTAATTATTTGATATTAAAAAATATTTTTTAAATTAATTATGAATATTTACATAAAATAAAGTCAACGGAATAGCAATTAACATTTGAAGCGAAGGAAAGGGCGTTTCGGGAATGGTTTGTCATTGAAATGCACGAGAATTCCACGTGAAAGACTGACAAAAATGCCGTGATCTTTTTTCCCCATATATTTTAGGCACTCGTGATGACGTCGTTTCGTCACCCCCCATCTACACGTGAAAGGCAATCCTCGTTGTCAATCTCCCAGTCAGCTGATGTACACTCAGATTACCCTTAATTAATTAAATAATTATAACCTTAATCCCCATATTTTCTTCTAATTTTTAATTTTTTATATTCCAAAAACATATCTATCTGCGTGATGTGGCACCCCTAAAATGGAATACATTGCATGCCGCGTAGCGTGTTCCCCAAGCTTTCCCTTTAAATAAAATATTCAATTCTAAATTAAACAACAAATTAATTTATATACATTTGAATCAATTCTTATAAATTTGGTTACAATTATTTTCTCAATAATTAGTTAATGGAGGGAATGAAATTAATTAGGGGGTGGAGGTATAAGACGAACAAGTGTTTCCCCTTATGATTTAATAATATGTATTATTGTTATCCGTAATTTGTTTGATTCTGTATCATTGTTATCTTTCTTGTCTGTATGGGAAACGCCATTAATTAAATATATGAAAAATAAACTTTTTTTTTTTTCGTAAGTTTTGAGATCTGAAAGATAAAGGAAAATAAAAACAAGAACAGAAAAAGATAAGGTTATTGGAGATCATTCCAAACACCACGGCATGCACCAACACCCCCTCAATTAAAGATTTTTTTTAAAAAAATGAATATATACACGATAATGGTGGCTATGATAAAAAACAAGAGAAGTTAATTTGTATATATATATATATATATATATATATATATATATATATATATATATATATATAATATATATATAGTTGGTATGGTCATCATATATAATATATACATCAAAAGAAGGGTAGGTTGCCTCCCAAGGCAGGATACGAAAATGGAGGTGTTTGTGTCTCTAGGATCATGCTTCATTCCATGCACCATTTATTTCTCTCTGTGGCATCTAAATCTTCTTCCAATACGATCAAATCTTAGCAGCATTCATATTTATATTTATATATATAACGAATTTAAGGAGTTGAATACTATATGTAAGTACCCATCAAGTTTGAATATATATATGTGTAGAGAAAAAAACTAAAAAGTGGTCAAAGGCAATATTGAGAAAGCCATGTGGGAAGTCCCACTAAACTCTAACATTCTTTCATCGAGGCTTCTTTTACTTGGGATGTTTCAGTATTCTCTTATGCGGAAATAGGGCATGGACCTTTTCTTCCCACCTCCCCCAAGTGCACTGCATCTTTCCTTATTTACTTTTTTTTTTTATAATATATATATATATCATCTCTCTTTCTTCATCTTTGTATCATCTTATTTATAATTTTGATTAGAATATCAATAATTAATCACTTATTGATAATTATATCAGTGACTAAAGATGTAATATAAAATTATTAAAATGAAGATATATAATTTGACAAGAGGGAAGTAAAAAAATTACACTAATTATGTTACCATCTTTATTTATTATTATTATTTTATTTTGAAATGGTAAAATTAAGGGGGAAAAAATATGTATAGTGTTTTATCCGAAAACGAAAAATATTATGTCTGTGAGAATGCATGCGTTGTCTATAGACCAAACAAATTAATGAAGTACGGTGGTTGGTTGGATTAGATTTTTGTGGGACTTTCTTGCATTTAGAAAAAGACAACATAAATTTTACATTTATTTATATATATAATTGCACAAAATCCTAAATTCTTTCACATTTGGTAAGTTCGTCTTTTATGCTAGAAGGGACGCATCCCATATCCTAAAAAAAAAAAAATCTGCAAAGTTTCTGTCTGCACCTTCTTATTCCTTTTTTTTTTCTTTATTTGAATACGAGTTATCACTTCACAATTTTTAAATAACATAGAATTTTTATAGTATTATGGAAAAAAAAAGAGTTTATATTAGAAAAAGTGATCGAATGAAAAATAATTTCAAGATAAAAATATAAAGAATTTTTCTCTTTGTTTAAAATTGAAGCAGGCAAAAGGTTCCAAATGTTAGGTTGCTACATGCATGAACTTGAAAAATAAAATAAAATAAAAAAATAGTTTTGGATATATTCATTCCTATCGTTTCTCTATTCTATTAATTTTTAAGCGGAATTTCTTGGCCCTGAAATATACCACCACGACAATATGATGTAACTTAAAATTATCACGTTTCTTTTTCTATAATATATAGTTTTTATTTTATTTAATCGGATAAAAATTATATATTCATGTATAACTAGAAGAATATTTCGTACTATAAACAATATATATATATATATATTTTGTAAAAATTTAATTTGAAGAAATTTGACTTAAATATATTCTTTTATTAATTTAAGATTATTTATAACATCTTGTGTAAAAAAGAAAAAAAGAAAAGATATATCTATAAATTAGCGAATTCTTGGACCAATATATGTTAGTCCTGTTATGGTACAACTTTTGGCCCATTTAATATTATATAGAGTTCTATATTTTATCCCAGCCCAGCCCAGCCCAGCCCAGCCCAGTTAAATTTTTCTAATTTTATGTTAGAATCAAATTCAAAATATTTATATATTTTCCGTGTTAGCCCAAATTTTATTCCAAGACCATTGTTGAAAAA
Source organism: Asclepias syriaca (assembly GCA_027405835.1). Classification (NCBI taxonomy): domain Eukaryota; kingdom Viridiplantae; phylum Streptophyta; class Magnoliopsida; order Gentianales; family Apocynaceae; genus Asclepias; species Asclepias syriaca. The sequence continues at coordinate 21,487,361 of CM049934.1, forward strand.
GGATAATATATATATAAGGTTAAGTTCAAGAAATTTATATGACATTTGTCGTGAGTTCTATATAAGAATTATAATAAATATTTTTTTTTTATAAAATAAATTTTTTAAATCAAATCTAAATTAATACCGTGATAATTTCATATTAAGAAATGGGAGCTGACGGAGTCTATTGACTAGTAAAGGTCTGCAATCCACAGTAAAGTCCAAGAATATTAGCCCGTATGATGATTATTCCTAGGAAAATGGAAAAAATAAAAAACATGATTATCATATGATAAATAACTTTCCTTCTACAATTAGTCAATTCAGTTATATTCTGCCGCCTTCCTCCTCCCCCCCATCACACATACTTTTTTTTGCCCTTTATTTGTTTATTTATTTTTTTGAAATTCTTTATAATTTAACGTTAAGTAATTCAAATTATTAGAAATCTATTACAATCAGAAGAATATATATATTGTATCTATTACTGGTGTTTGTTGTTTATTAATTATGCCGAAACAACACGTTCTTAATCTTAATTAAAAAAATTATAATTTCTAAGTCAAAAGAATTAAAAGTATGTAAGGAGAAAAGTATACTCGGAATAATATTACTCTATTTCCCAAAAGTTTTGATTTTTCCAGTACAATAAAAAAATATTAATACAAATCCTTATCGTAGAATAGTCATTAGTCAGTACATTTTCCACGTTGGATTATGACAAAAAATTCCACTTATCGGGTACAACATTAAATAATAATATATAACAATTTGCCTTGCCTAACCTTGACTTGTCTCCACGTACATCCCATCTCAAACGATTAAAGAAACATTTATTTTTTAAATTAATCCTTAAACCTTAATTAATTATAATTTATGTTCTAACATCTACTTAGCTTTCAATCAAACCTAAGTTATACCCATCCTTAGACTTAGGAGTTTTTTTTTTAATCAACTTAATCAAAATCAAATTAGACAACTATTATGTTATCTTGCACGTAACCATATAGAAATTTTAATAAGTTTTTTTGAATAATTCTACTGTGAGAATATTCCCACGTACGTGCCATTCGCATCTTGGCAATAATATAAATATGTGAGTGAAGTTCTTGAATTGTTGTAAAAGTTAACTTCATAAAAGGTATAATATATATATATATATATCATAGATTGCTTCTCTAAGATAGATAAATAGATAGCTATGGGTTCTAAGTATTTGCTTTTGAGACCAGAAGAAGTTGGTTTCTTAGATCTCTTTGGCATACTTTATTCATCAGAATTACAAAAGAAAGACTTTTTGGATGTCCCATCGGAAGTTGCCGACGGCCCTCTTCTCTTCTTCACCCTTCGCCGCCGATGGCTTATCTTTGTTTCAATTGTACTGCAAAAACTCCTTATTCTATTCAAAGAACCCATGGCTTGGCTAGGTTCTACTCTAGAGCTTTTTCTTAATTACTCAACCGCCAACGGTGGCTATTCTTGGCTTCTCTTCAATTTTCTCACAGGTACTATTACATAGATTTTGTAGGATCTTTATCTCATTTTAGGAATTTATGTATATAGGTTCCGAAAATATTTCTAAATATTAGTATTTTTATTTTTGTAACAATTCAATTTATATAACAATCACATTCTTTTAGGTACATATACATAATGCATACATATATGCATGCATGCCGAATTGATTAATTAATCGAGCGAGTTTGAAATATTTGGCAGGAAAAGTGGTGAAGCCGGACAATAGGTCAGCAACGTACAGGTCGTTGATAGGAATAATTGACCCGCGGGTGGATTTAGACAAGAAGATTAAACCTCAAGACAATGGTTACGATGCAGCTTTGTCTATCATGGCTGCTAAATTGGCTTACGAAAATGAAGCCTTCACCCGATCCGTAGTGAAAGACCACTGGCAGGTAATTATTACCCATCTCTTAATTTCTTCCGGTACACTGCAGATCATATCAAAAGAAGCCAATTTCTTTAACCTTTTCTTTTCCCAATCTTGCAGATGCAGTTCTTGGGCTTCTTCAACTTCTGGAATGGTCAGTATAACTATTTATTTTATTTTAAGTTTTTGCTAAATTAATTTATAAGCTTTGTAGAAGTAGAAGACTTTGTATATAAAAATAGGGTTAGTGGGAGGAAGTAGGTAAGCACTTGCAAAATATTTTGCTTAAAACCAAAGGTATAAATAATAGGTGTCTAGAGTTTGGGTGAAGTGAAATCGACATTATAAATCAGCGTGAAACTTAAATTAATTGTGTGTATATATATATATATATATATAACAGCTTAATTAGCATAATTTATGGTAATAATTAGGGCTTATAATAATTAAACATGGTAGGGCGTTTCGATAATCACAACGTTTGACCATGTCCACTTGCATTAATTATGAGATTGTGAAATCAGCATTATATATTATTATAATTAGTACCTATTTCCTTTTTATATAATTATAAATTATTTTAAAAAATTGATTAAATAGAGATAAATTATTGACCATTGACAGATTTCGAAAAAAGAAACACAACACAAGCGTTCATGTTCCAAGACAAGAAAGTGGATCCAAACCTAATCATGGTGGCCTTTAGAGGAACGGAGCCCTTTAACGCCGACGACTGGAGAACCGACTTAGACTTATCATGGTACGAGATGGAAGGAGTAGGCAAAGTACACGCCGGATTCTTGAAAGCTCTAGGTTTACAAATCAACAGCCATAATAAAGAAGGTTGGCCTAAGGAAATTGAACTGGGAATGGGGTTAAACCAACACTACGCTTACTATTCCATAAGAGAAGCACTAAGGAATTTACTTAAGGATAATAAGGAAGCAAGGTTTATGGTGACCGGACATAGCTTAGGAGGTGCTTTGGCAATTTTATTTCCGGCGATATTATTTTTGCATGGAGAAAAAGAATTGTTGGATAGGATGGAAGGAGTGTACACTTTCGGACAGCCTAGAGTTGGAGATGTAGAATTCGGGGAATGGATGAAGGAAAATTTAAGGAAATACGATGTTAAATATAATAGATACGTAAATTCCAACGACGTGGTTCCCAGGTTACCTTACGATGATAAAACTCTCTTGTACAAACACTTTGGCAATTGTCTTTACTTCAATTGCCACTACACTGGACAGGTAAATATTTTATTTTTACTTGTCACTTTAAAAAGTAATTTAAATTTATAATTAATTAATTATTATATGCAGATAATGGAGGAAGAACCGAATAAGAACTACTTCTCATTGCTGTGGATTTTACCGAAAATTTTGAATTCTGAAGTTGAACTGATAAGGAGTTTCGTCCTTCCATTAATGGAAGGTCCGGAGTACAGAGAAAGTATTCTATTGAAGATTGCAAGAGTGGTAGGTTTAGTACTGCCAGGGATAGTGGATCATGTTCCTCAAGACTATGTTAATATAACTAGACTCGGGACCTTATCACCTTCTTCTCCTACCATCATGAATTTCAAGACAAACTAAATCTATATCTATATATATATCTATCATAATAAATTATATTGGTCCAAATTGTACCGGTATATCAATTCATAGAAAAGAAGTTAATTAGCTAGTTTCAATGTTTCTTATATAGTTCAATTGGATAGAGGGTGGTGGTGGTTGTTCATTGTATTTCATTCATACCTATGACCAATAAGGTAACTCCACGTTTACATACGTATTATAAAGTCAATAAGAGAAAACAAAAAAAAAAGTCAACTTAAACTTTTATCTAATCACAAATCATGAAGTTACACATATATGAATCCATGTTATAACTTGAAATTTTTCAAACTGTAAAAATTATGTAATTTGGTATGCACTTGATTTTTTGGTTTTTTTGAAATTCAAAAATGAATAAATGTACATAAATTCTTGAAATGATTATGTGGGGGAAAAAGGGGTTAGAAAGATGAAGAAGTGATTATTATGTGGTGGGGTCTTTTTTCTTCTAATTATACTACTAATTAAGAACCAATTGAATTTTGTAATTGTAAGTTGAGTCAAAAAAGAGAAAAAAAAAAGCATAAAAAGTATTAAAGGCCAACCATGTAAATAAGTCAAAGCTTAATTTAAGGTTCTTTGCTGAGTCAATGGAGTACATGACATGATTAATCAAGAATTGCTTTTTTTTTTTCTTATGCGCTTAATTAAAAATTTATATATTAAATTTCTTTTACTTAAACTAATTTATATTAATCATATATATATATAATTTAAAATAATTAAACCTTTTCTACTTCAAACAACTTCTTTACAAGTCCATAATACAAGTTCATAACATTCATTATACCAGAAATATTTAAACTCATTTTTTTATATATTATATATTTATAATTTTAATGTGAGACAAATATGGAAGAAGGGCATGAGGTGGGCCGGTTTGACCGGCAGAAAACCAGGGTGTCCAGGGTGGTGGTGGTGGTGGGGGCTTTCCTGCTTTATATTTATTTCTTCTCTCCGACAAGTCAATTTCTTTATATATATATTTGTGCATACAAATATGTAATTTACTTTGTATAATCTCATTTATTACCTCTAATTTGATTAGTAAAGAAAAAAATATCATAAATTCCAAAGATAACAGTCTAAATACTTGTATAGACTCAGATATTTTTTGAAATATTGAAGACAACGTCAAATAATTGATGATGGATGTTGCAGCCAAAATTTGTGCGTTCGAATCGTAATAATTGATAACAAAACAAGTCATCAGCTCAAAACTATGTGAACTAAATATTAGGATATAAGTCACTTTTAGAATATAAAAAATCTTGTGCTCGAGTAAGCCCTAACACTAGACCATAAGGAAAATAAATATGCAAAATAAACATAAATATTAATAATTATTTTGAGGTATTTTTTTAATATAAAGTAAATTGAAGGTGAATGTTGTTATTATAGTTACTAATAAAAAAACAATAATAATAATGATAATCAGAGGGCTTCTGTACAGAAAATAAAGGTAGTAGGTGGAGCAGCAGCGGACTTATTTACTGTATCTAATTATCTTCCACAGATGCACTGAATTTATATTTAACAAATTTAGAAATGCCATTTTTTTCTTCGTATGTTCTTTTTTTAAAGCTTCTTATAAAAGAAAGAATTCAGTAAATAACTTTCACGGATAACATCATCGAAAAGATTCACAATCTCTAAGAAAACTCGCCATGTGACAGTATTTAATTAATTACTTAGTAATTTTTTTGTACTATTGCTCAAAATTACACTTACAATTAACTATTTATTAATATATATATATATAAAGTCAAATCTAAATTTATGATGCATTACAAAAGAATAAAAAAGAAAGAAATCAAAAGCAGGAGTAATCACATGAATACATGCAGTAGAAATAGTAAAGAAATCAAGAATTGGAAGGCATGTATGTGGTGGTGGGGAGATGGAATTCATAGTGGTCAAGACATGAAAGAGAAAGAGAAAGAGAAAAACATAGAAAGCAGAGAGCATCCAAATGCTTAATTCTTGCTAACAAAAACACAACAACATGATTATGATTATGACACCCTCCTTCTTTTCCATCATTCTCAAATAAATCACTGTCCTTAACCTTTGTTATTATTAAACTATTCTCGCTGCCACCACCATTGCTATAATAAAACCATAAAAATCCCAACTTTTTTCTCTTCCCATATGTGGCAGTAGCAGTATTGATTAGGTTTTTTTTTTTTTTTTTTGTGTGTGTGTATATTAAATATACCATAAAACCATCTTCCTCACAATGTGGCAAATCAATGAGAAAGATGGCCACCATTAATGTCTTCTTACTACATTGCACTGTGGAGGTTTTTCCTTCTGGCAGTTGCAACTGTATGTAGGTATAGGTGTAGAGGGTGGGGGGATTTCATTTTCTTTTTTTAATTGGGGTTGAAGTGAAATTTTTTGGAATGCAGTTCTTGAAAATGCAGGACCTGCCTACTGCTTCTTTGCAAGATCAGAGTTCGAGTTCGGGTTTCAGAGACCGTGATGTTAGCCCGGATTCTGTGATTTTTACTGCAGATTCTAACTTCAGTCTCTTTTCTTCTACTTCTGCTAGTGTTGACCGTTGCTCATTTGCATCTGACATTCATGATCAAGAAGACTCTGTTGTCTCCGATATTTCTCAAGTATGGATTCTCTGCATGATATATGTTCTCCGTTGAATTCCTTTCTGGGATTGGAAAATGAGAATGGATTTTTAGTTTCTTGTCAGTGTGTCTTTTATTTTTTTTTGGGGGGGTCTGGGAAATTTGTTCTTTAAAAACTCAAAGTTTGTTTCTTTGATTTGAACAGAATTTGGCAGGGCATGAATTCCGTGAGCGTTCAGCGTCCGGTGGTGGTCCATCTGCAGATCCAGATCCAAACAAATTCACAGTGCGCAACAAGAACAGTAATTACCTTTCCAGCCAGATAGAAAAAGCTAAAGGTAATTACTGTTTATTAGTCATATAGGCCACTTTTGAGGTTTGCTTTGCTTAGTGCTTATCCACCGCCACTTCCAAACAAAACTCAGTCACAGAGATTTTTAAAATTTTTGTTGACTGACTTGAATTGATTGTTTTGCTTCCCATTTTTTTTTTGAAATTCGTAATGCACAGTTCAAGAGGTAGCAGAACAGAGTGAAGCTGAGACTGAGGATGAAATTTCAATCCAGGGTTCAGCAAGAAACTCTTTTTCACAAGCTCTAAAGGGTATGTATGTATGTACTCATTGTTACAGAGCGCTCATAGAACTTGCAATTTCTGAAATTGATTTTTTGCATTTTCTTTCTTTTGTGGTACTTGAAATTTAGAATGTCAAGATAGGAGATTGAGATCCGAAGGTGTACTCAAGAAGCCAGATAGGAGAAGGCCTGCTTCCTTAGATCTGAATAATTCTGTAGTCAATGGTGTAATAAGCTCTTCTTCTCCTCGGTTAGCAGTCATGAAAAAAACATCTGGTTTGGCTCGAAAGACGAGCACATTTCCTAGCCCTGGCACACCAAATTACAGGCACACTAGTGTTGGTGTTCAGAAAGGTTGGAGTTCAGAACGTGTGCCACTGCATAACAATGTGAACAAGAGGCTTGTAAATACTGCATTGTTGCCTTATAATAATGGAAAGGCATTGCCCTCCAAATGGGAGGATGCAGAGAGGTGGATTTTCAGTCCAGTATCTGGAGGAGATGGTCTTGGGAGACACTCAGTTCAGCAGCCACAAAGAAGGCCAAAATCCAAGAGTGGACCTCTTGGACCTCCAGGGATTGCATACCATTCTCTTTACTCACCTGCAATGCCTATGTTAGATGGTGGTAATGGTGAAAATCATATAGCAAATTCTCCATTTTCTGCTGGTTTAATGGTTGCAGATGCATTATCAATTCGATGTGGTGGCTATGTGGCTGGAGCAAATTTCCCAGCATCTTTAGAACCTTGCATGGCAAGGTCAATTAGTGTACATGGATGCTCTGAATTGATCTGTCAATCATCAATGCCTGTTCATCAAGGTTATATGCTTATCTCTTCTTTTTGCCTTCTGATATCACTAGTTGAGACCTGAGAGACAAATTATATGATGAAATTCTCAAATATTGGTTCATTCATGACGGTATTCTGTTCAATCAGTATGTACATATCATTCTTGTGCAGTTGTTCTTCTTTGGCCTTGTGCTGGGTTCAGGAACTGACTTTTACTGTTTCATGAATGTGTGTTGGCATTTTAGAGTTGTAAAATTGACTTTCTGTTTCCTTTGAGTTCCTATTTTTGAGTGGGTTTTTGTTTCTGGATAGATGAAATGCTTGAAGGTGTGGAACGTTCGGGCTCTGACATTTCTCGTGTCGTTTCAAGGAGGGACATGGCTACTCAAATGAGCCCAGAGGGTAGTCCACATTCCTCTTCAAGACAGGGATCATCATCCTTTTCTCCCTCAACTCCTATCTTACCTATTGTGGAGTTGCAGAGTGTCCATTCCTCTAAGCCAGAAGTTAGAGATGTGCAAGTTGATGAACGTGTAACTGTGACTAGGTGGTCCAAGAAACATAGGGTTCGAGTTCCTGGCAGGGGCTCTGGAAATGCTGATGACTGGAAAAGGAAAGCTGTGGAGATCCGTTCTTCTGGTTGGGATGTTTCAGAGACAGCTAAAACTATTGCAAAGTGAGTAGTTCTGCTTGGCCTCTTGAAGCTCATAAGTTAATTTAGTAGAGTCAACCACTTGCATTTCTTTGAGTCTTCTTGAGTGAATAGAAGCCACCATCCACCATTTATATGCTGATAACAGAACTAAACATGAACTAACAAAAATTTGTGAATTGTATTCTCAAACATTTATGAAACTTTTATCACTGAAAATTGAAAAGAATAAATGGATAAGCTCCAAAGCTTCATATTCAGGCTCACTCAGCAAGCTGTCTTGTCCCGTAGATTGATATCTTTCCATTTCAAAATCTTAGATTAAGGCTAATATTTTGCATGATAGTTCTGCTACTCTATGATTTGGCCATTGATTTTCCAATATCATTGATGAATGCCACTTTGTAGGCCTCAACAAGGATGTCGGTTTCAGGAAAATTGTTGATTTCTGGATGTGTTGTTTTTTGTTTACTATTTTATGTTTTATTCCAATATATTTTATGCAGCTAATTGTCTGTCTATTGGGTTCCTAGTCCATAACACCATCTAATTTTACAAAGGCAAATATTCTCCAATTTCAAACTTTTGATACTGATTAGCATTTCAGGATAAAAAGGGAGGAAGCTAAAATTACTGCATGGGAGAACCTACAGAAAGCAAAAGCTGAGGCTGCAATAAGGAAACTGGAGGTATGTCACTGTAAATATTTTCCTTGGAATTCCTACTTCTTTAAATAAAAATCCATCAGATTTTATGTCATATTCTTTCCCTTCCTTGTTCCCAAAGAAAAAAAAAAAACACCTACCATTGTCTTGGTTCAGGCACCTGAACATCATCGGAATAGATTTTTTTTTTTTTTTTTTTTTTTTTGGGTGTTGAATGGCAAAAGTTCAATTATTTCTAACATTTACTCATTATCTTGACAGATCTCCGGGTTAAGGGAGTGGGGGGTTGGTTTCTGGTCAGTGGTGTAGGCAGAATCATGGATCATGTGTTATCCTCTGTTACTCTACTCTTTATTCTTCTGGTTTTAATATATCCCTATATTTTCAGATGAAACTGGAAAAGAAGAGATCTTCATCCATGGACAAGATTATGAATAAACTTAGATCAGCACAAAAGAAAGCCCAAGAAATGAGAAGCTCAATGGCAGTCAACCAGGCACAACATCAAGTTGCTAGAACCAATGTAAAGGCGATATCTTTTCGCCGGACACGACAAATAAGTTCCTTTAGTGGTTGCTTCACCTGCCATGCATTTTAATGCACTCTGCTATTGTTTTTACTTGTCTCAGCCCCATACCTCAGGTACGTAAAAAATTTAAAACCAAACCTTCATCTCCTTTTTGAACACTGGATGGAATACAATTGATCAAAACCTGGAAATTTGTGCTATAAAATCAAACAGTTTGTATGATTGATGATGCTAACAAAATCTTTTACCCAGGGTCCTGAGGGGACTAAAAACCATTGCATCAAAGGTGGGTTAAGGATATATATTGTACGAGGAGTTTTCAGGGTTTCTTGTCCCATCCGTGGTGGAAAAAGTACCTACAATGATTCTTGAAATTCAGATCCCAAATGGAAAAAATGTGATTGCCTGAGCTAATAATGATACAATGGACAATTCGCATCCATAACATGTTTTTCTTGGAGTAGTTATTGTTTTTCTTGATTTGTAATATTTCCCCCCTCCATACATGGTGTAATGTTAGAGGAATATATATGCAGTAGTAAATATAATATTGTTTGCCAGTGTCAATCAAATCAAAGTAGGTGTTACATGTGCTTAGGGATTTCAATGTATCTTGAGCAAGGGAAACATGTGGATGAACAGAAAAATTCATCTGCAGAAAAAAATGAGATGAAAGTAATCATACCCTCAAGAGTCAAGAGAATCCCGGAAAATAAAATAAAATTACAAATGAGGCAAACTGCATACAGAAAATAATGCCATGCCTCTTATTATCTACATGACCTATACACTTATTAATGTTGTACAAGAATAAAAAGGAAAATTTGAAAAATAAGGATATCAACTGAATATTTCTCCAATATGCACTTCCGTGTCTTGAGCATGCTGACTCTGCTGAAAAATTCGGCCATTAGAACCTGTTATGCAGGCATCTTGGGTGGTAATCCTCGTAAAAGGCTTAGGATAATAGGCTATAGGCTGTATGAGCTATGTACAATATTTGCAGTAAGCAAGTCGATGCTTATCATCTGGTGTAAGTTTTGGATAGAATTCCTCTGGGGGTTTTGACTATGAATACAATGATACTACTAAAATGCCTACGCTATTTATATACACACCAGATCATGCATAACGTGCCTTCAGTTTATGCAAAAGGTCTAGAGTCTCTTTATAAGAAGGATCAGTTCGGGAGACAGGCTTGCAAGAATTTATATGGTCTGTTGAATCCAAAACCTGCACCAGAATTTAGAAATTATATAAAACTAAATAGTTGCAAGGATAGCATAAACATTCCAAGGCTGCACTATTGAATATCATTATCAATTAAAAGCCAACAATCTAAAACCTCAACTTGCAGTTCTTTCATTCACAAGAAACAGAACAGATTATGCCCATTCCAAAATAAGTAAAGATGATCTTTAACCTCTTTGAGGTCTCACAACTTTTTATGCTCATGCACGACGGTACATATTTTTCACTTATTTATGCCATAACACCAAAATATAAAGAATTAGTAAAAGAAAACGTTCTGTCATGTATTGTATTCAGTATTCCAAAAAGATACTGAGAAACATTAAAATCTGACTTACAATAAGTTCCCCAAATCCAGGATATGCAGATTCCATAGGTACAATTTCCATCCGTAAGGCCCAACCTCCATATCCTTCAACAATTGGGGTTACTTTAGTCTGCGAAATCAGTAATTAGCAGATTAATAAAAAATAAATTCTATAGCTACTCAGGACCACAAAAAAATATAAATCGAAGAAAATGAATGAGCTGAAGTACTACCTCGGAAAAGCTAAGGACTTCAAGCATGCCTTTTTTATGGAGGTCACGAATTAAGTCATTAAGCTGTATTAGTCTTGGTGATCCACTTCTTAATTCTCCAATCTGGAAAAGAAACTTTGTTATCTATCTAATGCATGAGAACTCAACAGTTGAGGGTGAACAGAATAGAGGAAAAAAAGGAACAATTCCTAGCAAGGTTTAGGGAGTGGAGAGAGAAGAAACAAATGTCATACTTACAGATGGTGCAGGGCGAAACACAAGACCTATCCGACAAGGCACATCTGCAAGTTTGCTTCCAAAATGTGGGCAGCTATAGAATACCTAGAGCCCACAAAATGAGAAATCTAATGAAAATCATGAGATGTCAAGATCTCAAATAGCCAGAACCATATTTATTTGACAGAAAACATACAACTCCAATGGTGTTTTTAACAAAATCCTCCATGTTTTCTTCTTTTGCTTGATACAACATTTGCTTGACAACAAGTCCTCCCATGCTGCAATAAGCAACAATAGTATCAAATGTAAGGAACCATTTGGTCGACTCAACACAAAATAGATCCATACTGAATGAAGGCTTGCAGCAAAATACTAGCACAAAATACTGCAGGTTTCAGTTAAAAAAGTAATATTATTGAAACATATAAAAAGACAATTGGGTCTTTATGTAAATCGGTCCTATCAATCCAAATTAGAATTCTCACTCCCTCAGTAAATAATACATCTACAGTTGAAAATATGGTCTCAAAATTGTAAAATGAAATCTCGTATGTGAATTCTGTACAGCAACATCAGAAGACACCCCAAATTTGCTTACTTAAGGATGCTTTTCTTCAAGTAGTTTCATAACTGAGAAACTATTTCTATGATCTCCATGTTGAGTGGCAAGGACTCCTTCCTCTAATAAGACCTTGAACACGGTTTGCTAGAATTTTTAAAGTAAAAAGCCATCAAAACAGGTTAGTTTATAGCATCAACTAATGCAAACTTCCTTGCTTTTCTTGAAAAGCTTTTGCCCCAAGAGATTAATGGAATTTAGGCTCTAAGGTTTATTAAATGAAAAATGCTGCAACAAGATATTGCAGTATGTCAAGATTAAATAGCCATTGAAGAATCAGTGGTCATTAGAAATGATTCCCAGGAGACATCATAGCAATTTAGTCTTAATGCGCAGCTATGAGATAGAAATTTAAAACTAGGCTATTGATAGAAGAGGAAACTTTGAAAATTTTCTTCCTGCATGACTTGCTAACTAATCCCTGAGAATGATTAGTAACGACAGATTGCAAATTCATTTAACATAATAGAATAAAAATCACGACAACACAAACCTGTGAGTCACAAATACAACAGGACGATCTCCAATACCTGCAGTTGCAAGCTTCTTCAATAACATCGAGCTTACTTCCTGTAGATTTATCAATCAGCGCCATGGTACAAAACATAAAAAAGAGAAAACATCACTTCTTTTATGGATATAATGCATGAATATATATCCAGCCAAGGGATCTGTCAGCAACTGTCAAATAAATGACCCATCAAAGAAACAGTGACTGCAAATGCTAACCCCTGAAATTTAAAACAGACATATATGGAAAATGGACAATGTCCCTTTTAGGAGCAAATGTCCATATTCTTAATATGATGTGAAAAGTTTCGGCAAGATTCTAACCAGGTCAACTAAAGCAGACCATACAGTTTAAACCATGCAGAACCAACACGATTAATGCAGCAAAATTTGGGGGAAAAAATAGAATGATTGCATTATATAAAGTGAGTGGAAATCTACCTGCATATCTCTTCATTTTTTGCTTTAGAATCTCTTAGTGTATCTTAATAAAAGCAACAAACAAAATTCCATGCATTTCCTAGGAGTAAAAACTTAAACTGGAACATACCATAAACACTGAACCAAATTTAGGTAATGATCATTTGTGCTGTACCTAAATTTTAGGTAGCTTTCTGATCCTTCTAGAGTGAAGAGTGAGGGCCAAATCATAATTTATATAATTAGTTAAAACATAATCATTGCGAGTAAACTGCCAAACACATAAATTCACAGTTACTTTCACGCGGATGATCTCAAAATAGAACAAGAAACACAAACCTGAAGGGGTAAGCTTGCCCCGGACCACTGCGTAAGATTTGTCTGCATTGAGAATTTGCCAAAATCTAATTAATGTATGAACCAAGTCAAATCTATACCACATGCCAATAACATTAGGTTGACAAAAGCTATTATGATGAAAAAGTCTAAAGGACTTGTACAAATAAAATCAGACCTTGTATTTGAGACTAAACACACGTGCATCAGGAAAATCAGCTGAAAGCCACTCACTTGGCCAAAATGTCCCTTGTTTTCCAGCTTCTTCATCAATCTTCTCTACAAGGCCAGACTTAGTAGAATACTTGTCCTCAGACAACCTCCAGCTTTTAATGGGCCCGCCACGCAAACCATGGACGAACACGACATCAAAAGGAGGAACATCCAAGTTGGAGCAACTTCCAGATTCGGACATAGAAGCTGATGAGTTTTCATTATCAGTTTCACTCAAGGGTCTGAACTCTGTAACAGACCTATTATCCCAAGGGACTGATGATGTATCAGTAGAATTAGCACCTGCTTTATCCAGACACTTCCAATGCGGTCGTTCAGGATTAATCAAATAAATCATGTCAGCATACTGATGGCAAGATATGTTCTCATTAGAGAGATTGCCACCAGAAGCATCCCTCTTGAACGAATTCTTGGAAGTATGGGAATTGCAGAGCACATTTAACAGTGTTGCCCGTGCATAACTTTGAGTCTTAAGGTCATTGCAACCAGGAATCCTCCCACTTGCACATTCCTCAAGCCATTTACACCAGGTTTCATCTGCCAGAATCGCTTTCTGGACCTTTGGAAGAACAGAAAGAACAGTCAGAAGCCGAGCTGCATGTCTTCGGATGTGAGCAATTGGTGGAACACGTAAGCTAGAGGAATCTTCATTACTGGCAACAGAAGATTCAACGGGATCACTCTTCTTCATCTCAAGAGCTCGAGATGCATCATATGCTTCAATGGCAGCAAGTTGCTCATAATCATCTTCAAGCAGAAAGCGCCTAAGCAAGCACAAAACCCCATAATCAACTAGTTTTTGTTGACAAAAAGAATCATCAGAACATATTTCTGTTAATGCTTTAATTCCTTTTAAGGTGGCAAATGCAGAATCTGCAGCATCAATCTTCGGTTTTTTGTCTTTCTTTAGATTTTTAAAAGGTCCTGCAAAAGGTTCAAGAGAGAGAAGGCCTATTAAAGGAAATGTATCTTCACCATCAGTCACCACTCCAAGTTGTTTTCCAGCCAAATTAACAACAGCAGTAGCAAACTGGTTTGCAATCTGTGTAGCTGACACTATGTTTGACTGATCAATTTGTGTCTGCACATAGATAAGAATTGATGAAAATTTTCTTTGGTTCCAGCACATAGACAAAGTAGTGCGCAATAGTTTTGAAAAGAAAAAATAAACTGCAGTACCTTCACGTCATTTCTAGGCTGAGTATTTCCTTTATTTAGTGTGGTTTTCCTGGAGGTCAGAGTCTCAGAAAGCAGCATATTTAACCATCCTTGAGAAATAGGTACAGAAGATGGGCCATAATCTTCAAGAATGTGTGAGAGTATACTTGTTGCAGAAGACTGTATCGTATCAGAGGAGTGATTTGAAACAACCCAAGGTAGAAGAATGGTAGACCACTTTTGGCCTTCCTCAAGAGACATATGTAGCTCTCCATGACAGAGTAATTCCAAAGCTTTTGCTATTGATTCCTGTATACTTTTATGCTTCACCTGTTTTGCTATTTCTCTCATCAAAGGTAGACCCTTCGTCAACACAGCCTCCCTTGCTTGATGGCTCCTTTCAATAGAAACCAAAAATCCAGACAATGCCATCTGCGCTAAAGGGAAATCTTGATTTTTAATTGCATGATGAGCCATTGAAAGAAGGCTGGAACCCCAGTCAGAAACAGACTCATTTGTTAATGGAAGATTTTGGTCCTCTAAAAGCAGGCGGGCAACCAAACTACCATGCCATTTCACAGATCTCTCTGGGGCCAATAGAGTATTCATTACTGCTTGACCATCTTGATCAAGCTCTTGAATATGAGATCTATTCACTTTTGATGCCATTGCCCAGTTAGCAAGCGCCCAAGCAGCGAAAGGAACAGCAACATGTTCAGAATCCAAATCATCCCAAAGTCCAGGGACAACTGCAGCTGACAAACTTGCTTGTGCTGGAGAACTTCTGTTTACATTGTCAAAGAAAATATTTTGGGGCATGCTGTGGAATCTCTTACTGTAACTCACACCAGAATACTCCGTTTCCATAATTCTTGAAAGGCCTAAAACTGTTGTACCCTCAAGAATCTTGATTCCTATGCCCTTCATTCCTTTTCCATCTTTGTCATCCTCATCACTCTCGGAAGGTTCATCCCAATGGATTCCACCTCTCTCAATAACTTCAATAGCTGCAGCAATATCTCCTATTTTAGCGTTCTTTGTTAACAGGGGCCTAAAGTAGGCCTTATCTGCACTTTCACAATGCGAAATGATGACGTCCATGATAGCAGCAATAAGCATGCTCCTACCTTTCAAAGAATCAGAAATATCGAATGAACTACGTCTCTTTTGCTGCTCCACAAAAATTCAATATATCAATCACCCCACAACAACATCCAGGTAATGAAGGAAAGAAATGAGAAGAAAAAGGACAGAAACTGAACAAATAAAGCCATAGTCACAGACAATGTAAATTCCCATAGAATGGACTACCAAGTAAAATTCAATTATGCTCTTGACGTTTAAGCTTCGTCTTCATCAATCTAATACTAATGGGATGAAATACAACATAATGTTACAGTTCGAAGAGATTGAGGAGACTATAGAAGTTTGGTTTCATTTTTATCTTAAAAATAGATTAAAACAACGTTGTTTAAGTTCTATCACTAACTAGAGTCATCCCTTTTTAGGGATCAAATTATCTGCATCATCAGATTAAGTAAAAGGGAAATAACCTATTAGAGTGTGCAACTTCAACATCAACATTTTTACATCATATTTCTTCAGATTAATCATGATAGATTTTAAGAGGAAGACTCACATTCTTGCGGGGTTGGGCCGAGAAGATAAACCTAAATAAATTTGGCACTGCACCGGGTCTCCCGAAAACAGACTCGCGCACATTAGGATCAGCTATAAAAAATGCTAGTGCCCTAGCAGCCTCTGCCTGTGTCCCCAAATTTTCCCCAGAATCAGTTGCCACAGTCTCTAAGAGCCAATCAATAACAGCTCCACCACCGGCCCCTACAATTGCAGCCCTCCGGCTATCACTAGCGGAAGCGATATCGGCCAAAAAAGCCGCTACTCTCAACTCGAACCCCGTCCTCACCTCATGGTTCGCGGACGACATCAACGATAGCAAAGACTTCCAAAGCACCGATGCCGCAGCTCCAGTCTGCTTCATTTGGTACAAAATTTTGTTGAAAGATTCACATGATTTCTCGATTGCGGTCTCGAGGTCCTCAAAAATGCGAACCGTCGTGGAATCTTTTTCCTCGTCATCCTTAAGCATTAAGACATAAGAAACCACGATTGCGGATAATAACGTCGCGGAGAGAACGATAAACGGTGTTCTGTTCCGCCGGGAATGGGGATAGGGATGGAGGATAAGCGGCATCGAAGATGAAGAGACATGTCGGGAATTTACGTGATTATTCGGGAGAGATTTTTCTGGAACACAATCACTGCTGCTACTATTCTTGTCGTTATATCGAATTGAAGATGAGGTGATACTCCGGCAGCAGTTCAGACGCATCCACCGCCCTGATGTTCTACATGAAATCTGGAGCATCGCAAGAATCTCAGCAGAAAATTGCAAAAGAAAAAAAAAAACTTTTAAAAATAAATCAGATATCTGGATTGGTGGTTCCAGGGAGGAATATGGTGGCGCGTATGGAGGAGGAGGAGGAGAAAGGGAGTCAATTTTGGGAGGGGCTAAGAAGAATGAAAATTGTGCTTTTGTTGGAAGAAAAGAAGTCGTTGCGATGGCGTTTGGTGGAGGGAATTTTTTGGAGGAAAATATGCGAATTGTGAACTGGGTTTTGATGATCACGCGCAAGTAAGAGCGACTTGCGTTTTACTTCAGTTACTTTGTGGGTCCCACCACTAATCTGCTACTTTAACTCTAGAACCATAGTTTTGAAAGCCCAGGAAGGATATTGTATTTGGGCTTTTATGATAATTATATCACGGTTTTTGACAAATTTGCCCTTAGCAAAAATATTCAGTCCGTTCTCCAAGTTATATCCGTAAATGGGCTACACTCTCTACGGGCTGTAATATCGGATTCAACTCAAATATATCTATCACAATTATTTTTAAAAATAATTAAATAAAATTGACGCATAGTTTTTCATTTAAAGAGGCATAATTTGTATAAATGACGTTAATGAAAGTGTTATAATTAATTGATTGAATTTTTAGATCACAAAAGAAAACCTAACATAAAAGTAAAGTAATATATTAGGCTAATTAGCTAAATATACGTCTGCCTTTACATCATCCATACTTTTACAATAACTGTTAATTAATTTAATTATTAATATTTTTTAAAATATTGTATATATCTGATTTAATCAGTTTAAAATATTAGATATATTTGTCTTTCTTCTATAACAAATCACATTGGTATTGATAATAATCGATCACATTCTCTCACTAGTAAAGGAAGTGAATGGAAAAGTGGATATTCCATCACTTCAACATTAATTCATATGAAGGATTATTCTTTAACTTTAACCCATTTCCTCCAAAAAAGAGACTTAGGCAAATACATAGACAAAAGGGTTTTTTTTACAAATTTATTACATCATTTTAATAAAAATATAAACTTAATAATCTCAATAAATCAATATTTAATTTATGTATACAACTATTTAAAATTTGAGATTAAATTTTTCTTTAGTAGAATAATTATTTTGATTATTAGAAATTGATATGAATAATGACGTAAAGAGTCCCAACCATTGTGGATTTGTATATATATATATGAATGAACAGTATAGTAAATGACAAGGAAATAAAAATACTAGAAAGCATAGCTACCTAACTTTGTGCCTAATTCTTCATCATCGAATTAATAATTAAAAACCGTTAACAGTTAATTAATTAATTTGAACAATAAGAATTCGCAAAAGTGTGCTTATCAGGATGATGATTTCAGGTGCTTATTGTCTTAAAGAAACGTACTTTATTATTAATTTCTAAAAAGTTTAGTACACGTTTTTATCGAATTTCATTAAACTTAGAAAAAACTGCCAACTTTCTTCAACTCTATATATTACTTAACATTTCCACCCACAGTTGATCCATTACAATTATAATTTTTAGGGTAAAAAAAAAAAAAAAATAAAAATTCCGATCAAGATTCGAGATATGGAGAAAAAATCATCATCAGTTATTAAAATACTGCCCCCAACTTTTGGGAATTTGATCACTATTCTAAGCATTGATGGTGGAGGAATTAGAGGGATTATCCCTGCTACCATTCTGGCTTTCCTAGAGTCTCAACTTCAGGTATTTATAATATATATATATATATATATATTATATAATGCATATAATACTTACTTATACTGTACTGCACAAATATATATAATATATATATATATATAATATATATATATAGTAGGAGTTAGACGGAGAAGATGCAAGACTTGCAGATTATTTCGATGTAATAGCAGGAACAAGCACGGGTGGTCTTGTGACAGCCATGTTAACTGCACCTGATGACAACAATCGTCCACTTTATGCTGCTAAAGATATTGTGCCTTTCTATCTCGAGCACGGTCCGAAAATTTTCCCCCAAGACAAGTATGTATATATATATATATATATATATATATATATTAAGGATAATTAATGTCCAATTTGGTTTCTTAATTAATTAATTTCATCCATATTCTTAATTTTAATTTAATAAATGAATAAATAAATTTGTTACAGCGTGAAGGGCATCTGTTCAAGTTTAGCAAACATTTTAAGATCATTAGCGGGACCTAAATATGATGGAATGTACCTCCACAGGCTTGTAAGAAAACAGTTAAAGAATATTCCTCTTAGTGCAACCGTCACCCATGCTGTTATTCCTACTTTTGATATCAAACTTTTGCAGCCAAGAATTTTCTCCACGTACGAGGTCTCTTTTTTTACTTGCTACCGAAACTTCTTTCTATCTCTCTCTCTCTCTCTCTCTCTATATATATATATATATGAGTACCTAATTGATTCATGCATGCAGGCGAAACAATCACCATGTTCAGATGCTACATTATCCGATATCTGCATCAGCACTTCAGCTGCTCCTACTTATTTACCTGCTCATTACTTCAAGACCAAATGCGCTGATGGCAGTGAACGAGAATACAATCTCATAGACGGCGGTGTCGCCGCAAATAATCCGGTACATACTCTAAATAAATAACTCTTTCTGTTTATATATATATATATTATAACACGAGATATTTTGAATGAGTTATCTTGTTTTAAATTTTTCAGGCGTTGGTGGCAATAAGTCAAATAACGAAACAGATATTTGAAAATAATCCAGATTTTTTCCCAATTAAGCCTATGGATTATGGTCGTTTTCTTGTGATTTCAATTGGGACAGGAGTGGCAAGGATGGTAAATAAGTACAATTGTAACGCTGCTGCTAAATGGAGTACATTAAATTGGTTACGTTCAGGAGATTCTTCACCTTTGGTGGATGTATTCACTCATGCTAGTGCTGATATGGTTGATTTTCATAACTCTGTTGTCTTTCAGGCTCTTCATTCCGAGGAAAATTACCTTCGAATCCAAGTAATTACATACATACATACATACATACATACATATATATATATATATATATATATATATATATATAACATCTTCATAATTACATTATATTTATTCTAATTAATTAATTAATTAATACGTACTTGCATGGTTTTAATTAGGATGATACGTTAACTGGTACGGAATCCTCGGTCGATGTTGCCACAAAGAGGAATCTGGAGAAACTAGTGAAAATCGGTGGGAATTTATTGAAGAAACCAGTTTCGAGGGTAAATTTGGAGACCGGTCTGGCTGAACCGGTTCAAAATGGTGGAATAAATGAAGATGCTCTCAAGAGGTAATTAAATTAAGTTTCAATTATTATTATTTTAAAAATATATAAAAAATAACTTCAATTAATTAATTAACTAATTTTGTTTACAGGTTTGCAATATTACTATCGAATGAGAGAAGACTCAGAGAAACGAGATCATCAGTTAAATAAAGAATACGTATAGTTAATTTTAATTTAATTATATTAATGCTTTTTTTAAGAATTTCTGGATTTTGTAATAAGATATACAGCGATTTTTGTAATATCCTCGGATATTAGAATATTGTCAGAACCTTAATTAATTATGTTATACACAAAAGATGTACTTTGAAAACTAATTATTAGTATAATTAATATTAAATGTTTGGTTCCTCTATTTATTTCACTTGTTTTATGATTATAATTAGAGTTGATTATTGATAATTAGTTTCAATTATATATATATATATATATATATATATATAAGATAATGTTATTTTCATTACACTTCTTTTTTTCTTTTTGTTCTTTCCTTATTATAAATAATCCCAAAAAATAAATAATTGATTGTAATAAATAGGTTTATTGTTGATTTTACCTTTTTAAAAAAAACATAAATAAATAATTGAATAGCTAAAGCCGCCTATAATAATTTAATAAATAATAAAAATTAAAAAAGTTTTGAAGAAAGATGGAGACAGGACACAACTTTGATAAAATGTGCGTCTGCTTCTTTAATTAGTTCTTGTATATATATATTATAAACCAAAAACTACGAAAGACAAAAAAAACATGTTACTTTTTAATGTATATAAATTTAATATTTTTCTATATAAAACATTAAAAATAAAAAAAGAAGAATATGTGTTGGAGTCTTATTAATTCAGTCTTTAAATTTATTAGTGTTACGTATTGTCAACACGTTTACAGAAAGAAACACGTAGAAAAATATTATTTCGAAAAACTCAAAATATATTACATTAATTCAAAGATATGGAGTTGATTGAACCATTCTTGTGTGAAGAAAAAAAGAATTGATCAAGTTGTTGTTTCGTTTGTGTGTTTTGTCTGACTAGAAAAAACTTGACCAAGATAGTATATGTGTTTATGCGTGTGTGCCATTGTTATATGTCATCCAAAATGACAAACTTGCCTTTCTTCAAGGTTTGAATACGTACAACTTTTCTAGAAAGAGAGTGCGAGTTTAATATTTCCAACTACCTAATTTATCACTAAACTTGTGGAAGTTAACAATTCCAGTCATGACTTTTGGTTTTATGTATTTGATTTTTGACAAATGACCATAATTAATAATTATTTGACCACCATACCAATTTATGTCCTCTCTCTCTCCCTCTAATTTGAAAAATTACGAATTTAGGAGGTTGTGATTAACTATAATTAATGATTCTTGAAACCTCCCTTTTTATTTTTCCCTTGGTTTTTATTATTTCTTCAATTGGCGGCTGGTGCGATGATTTCAGCCATCATCAAACCAAACCAAGTGTAGAATACTTAAATGAACTAACTACATTTTTTATTATTTTCAGATATTCATTGGCTGAAAGAATTAATGTTGTTTGCCAGAAGAGTGGACCGAGGAATTTTCAAACTATGTATTTTGAAAAGTATTGCCGCAGTGAATTTGTGAGAAATTGATATATAAATTAACTTACATATTACAGTAATTATTTCCTAATATATAGAAATCTTTTAATTACTGCTAAAATACAGAATAGGAGTTTCTTTTTTTTTTATTGTTTTCGTGTTCCATTTGAGCGAGTTGTTCGTATTTATCCACAACTTGAAATCTTTGATGATACAACAAGGAAGTTTCTTCCTGGAGATTCTGTATCCCTTCCTCTCTCTTTCTCTCTCAGTCTTCATATATATATATATATACACCTCAAGATACTGGAAAGATACACACAAAATTAAACCCTCTCAGATTATTACTTACTTCCGATTCATTCCTCAAGAATTCCTCTTTGTTTCAATATATACATATATTTCTCTCCCACGAAAAATTAGAAGAAAATGGAAAGATTAGGATCGTCCCTTCTCCCAATGCAGCCTCCAACTTATGGAAACCTTATTACTATTCTTAGTATTGATGGTGGCGGTATTAGAGGAATCATTCCTGCTACAATTCTTGAATTTCTTGAATCTCAGCTTCAGGTATGTCTATATATATATATATATATATATATATATATATATATATACACACACATATACTATATATAATAATATCGTGCACGCAATATATATATATATATGTTTAATGATGGGAGGATTAAACTAATTGTGAATTAATATCATCTTGAAATTAATTAAGGAATTGGACGGCAAGGATGCAAGATTGGCTGATTATTTCGACGTGATTTCTGGAACAAGTACTGGTGGTTTAGTGACAGCAATGTTGACTACTCCAGACCAAAACAATCGTCCTTTGTATGCTGCTAAAGATATCCGCCCATTTTATCTCGATAATTGTCCCAAGATTTTTCCTCAGAAGTGGTAATTCTTGATATGTATACACAAATGAAATATAATTTTTTTTAAAAATTTAATTACAAATTAATTAATTAATTAATTAATTAATTAATTAATTATATGCATGCAGGGGAAATTTGGGATCTGTAAGGAACACAATTAATGCTATATTTGGACCAAAATATGATGGAAAATATCTACATAATATTGTAAGGCAGAAATTAGGAGAGACACGGTTACATCAAACCCTAACCAACGTTGTTATTCCAACGTTTGACATTAGAAATATGCAACCAACAATTTTCACGACTTATGAGGTACGTACCGTACGATGGAGGCCTAATTTGGTAAATTCATTCCATTAATTTAATTTTCCCTAATTAATATTATTACGTCTAATTAACATATTAATTAATTATGCAGGCTAAAACAACACCAACTCTTGATGCACGTCTTTGTGACGTATGCATTAGTACCTCTGCTGCTCCCACTTATTTACCTGCACATTACTTCAAGAATGAAGATATTGATGGAAATTACCGGGAATTCCATCTCGTCGACGGCGGCGTTGCTGCTAATAATCCGGTATGCATACATATATATATATATATATATATATTATATATATTATATATATATATAATACCCTTTATCCTGGCTATCAAAATGGTTGTGACAATTATATATTATTTTATTGTTTGTGTATAGGCATTAGTTGCTATTGGCCAAATAACCAAACAGATACACAGAGGAAACCCTGATTTCTTCCCAATAAAGCCAACGGATTACGGTCGATTTTTGGTGATCTCAATAGGCACGGGTTCTGCAAAAATGGAACAAAAATACAGCTCAAAGAAAGCAGAAAAATGGGGGATTTTTGGATGGTTATTTACCGGAGGTTCCACTCCTTTGATCGATGTTTTCTCTCAGGCTAGCGCCGATATGATTGATTTACACTTGTCTGAGGTTTTTCAAGCTCTCCACTCCGAACAAAATTACCTCCGTATTCAAGTAAGAATATTAATTTTGTATTTTTGATTAATTAATTACTTTTTTAAAAATTATATATATATAATATAATACAATAAATTGTGCAGGATGACACATTAACTGGAACTGTATCATCAGTGGATATTGCAACAAAGGAAAATCTAGAAAAACTCGTTGAAACTGGTAAAAATTTACTCAAGAAACCAGTTTCAAGGGTTAATTTACAGACGGGTCTTTTCCAGACAACAGAAAGTGGCGGTACAAATGAGGAGGCACTCAAACGGTAAAACTATATATATATATATATATACATAAAAAGTTTTATATTAATTTCTGATTTTAATTTTTTGGTATATTTCTTATGATTAGGTTTGCAAAGATGCTTTCTGAAGAAAGAAGATTAAGAGAGCTAAAATCACCATTAACCAGCAAAGCTGCAAAGCTTCCAGTCCTTCCTTTTGTCGATTAATTAATTTGTATTTTTTAATTTCCTGTTTTACGATTTGAAACTTTAATAATTCTTTTATTCCTCCACCCAATAAATTGATCAAGTGTGTAATTTAATTAATTATTTATATATATTTTCTAGTGATCAACCAATTAAGAATTTCTGTATTTGTACTTTTGTCTATGTTCACTGAATAATTATAAGAATATTATAAAACATATCTTGTTTTTCAATAAGAATTATATATTTCTCGTTTTAGAATTCAATCAATCATTTATGAATTTTTGACAAATTAAATCGTATTTAAGAAACATATTTAAAATAATATTTTTTTTAAAATCAAATTGTACAGGTTTGGTCAGACAAAAAAAAAGGGTAGGCTTTAGAAAGAGTCCAATATGAACATTTTCAATGGAGTTTTGAATTCAACAAAGAAAATTGACCTCTGAAATTGGAACTCGGGGCTTGTTTGGTCAAAAAAGAAATACTTACTGTTTTTAAAGCCTAAGGAAAACTTAGGCAAATAAAATCAAAGAAAAGACAACCAAATTATACAGGTGTGCATATATATATATATATATATATATATATATATATATATATGTATATATATTATATATATGTATGTATGTATGTAGTATACGTTTGTTTATATATCTTTTATGAAAAAAAAAGTATTCTATCCATATATATATATATATATATATATATATATATATATATAAAGGATATATATCCATGTATACTTATCAATAAGTCAAAACTAAAAACTTGAAACACTGTGAATTCAGAATTGTTCATTGATTCATTTACAAGAAATTAAAATTTTGTGGAATTCGTCTTCCAAATTTTCTGATCAAAGTTCATTTGGACAATGACTTTTCTCTAATGTTTTTTTTCCCTTGAGCCGAAATTTGAATGTTTCTGTGTCTAGCTATATATAATTAAAATTAAAAATTAAAGTTTCACAAGATTTTAAGTAAACTGATTAATTAAAGTTAATTAAACAAGTTACCTTTGATTTTGATGCGTGACCAAGAATGATCCACCTCTACTATTTTATCTATATATTCCTCGAATATTATTTTTATTAATCTCCGGACATTTTACATTTAATTTGATTACGTATATGTACGTAAATTCCATTTTATCTAATTAAGGTTGTACGTATAGTTAGATAAAAGGATTACAATATACTAATTAAAGTAAATGCAGTAAGAATTGGAAGTTTATTAAATAAAGTTCGAATTATATATATAATTGGAAAAGATGGGTATCCTTTTGATAAAAAATCTAAAATTCAATTGAATCATCTTTTTTACGCATTGGAAATTTTCTTTTTCAAAAAGTTTTAATTTAAGCTATACTTCTTGTCCAAAACAATCATTGGCTAAAATAATTTGGTCATTGGACCAAACGTTGCATTTATCCATAAATCTCAATCTTGATCATGTACAAGTTTCCTCCATCTTCCATGCCTCTCTCTCTCTCTCTCTCTCTCTCTCTCTCTATATATATATATATATATATATATATATATACATATCAAGATTCTGGGAAATTAAAAACTAACATAAAATCCTCAAATTAAAGAAGAAAAAAAATGAAGGAAATAGAGAGAGTAGGATCGTCCCTTCTCCCAATGCAAGCACCAACTTATGGAAATCTCATCACTATTCTTAGCATCGATGGTGGAGGGATTAGAGGAATCATCCCCGCAACAATCCTTGAATTTCTTGAATCTCAGCTTCAGGTATGTATATATATATAAACTCTGAAATATATCATGCATAGTACTCTTTTCAGTGTCAAAATCAAACTAAGGAAAATTAAAAGGATATATAGCTAATTAATTATCTGAACTAAAAAAATTGTACAAATTTTTTTTTTTTTTTAATTTAATAGGAACTGGATGGAAAAGATGCAAGACTGGCTGACTATTTTGACGTGATTTCTGGAACAAGTACGGGTGGTTTAATGGCTGCAATGTTGGCTGCTCCTAACCAAAACAATCGTCCTCTTTATGAAGCCAAAGATCTGGTGCCATTTTATCTTGAAAATTGCCCAAATATTTTCCCTCAGAAATGGTGATTAATTACATATTTACATGATCTTCTTCGCCTTTTTAACCCTAAATTGTTAAGCATGCATGATTTTTTTTTTTTTTTCTTCTGCATGAGTGCAGGGGAAGATGTGGACTTTTAAGAAACTCGCTTAACGCTCTATTTGGACCAAAATATGATGGAAAGTATTTGCATAAAATTGTAAATGAAAAATTAGGTGAGACACGGTTGCATCACACGGTAACCAATGTTGTCATTCCGACTTTTGATATCAAAATTCTGCAGCCGACAATTTTCTCAACTTACGAGGTAATTTTTATTTTTTTTATCAATTTATCTCCCTTTAATAATATAATTAAAAATATTTAATTAATTTAACTAACCATTCATGCAGGCGAAGACAACCAAAATTCTGGACGTTCGACTTTCCGATGTGTGCATTAGTACCTCGGCAGCACCAACATATCTTCCGGCACATTACTTTAAGAACGAAGATAATCATGGGAATTCTCGAGAATTCAATCTAATTGACGGCGGTGTTTGTGCAAATAATCCGGCTTTGGTAGCAACAGGCCAAGTTACAAAACAAATATTCCACGAAGATCCAGATTTCTGCTTTATAAAACCTATGGATATTCGTCGTCTTTTATTAATTTCATTAGGCACGGGATGTGCAAAGGTGCAGCAAAATTACAATGCACAAAGAGCAGCAAAATGGGGAGTTTTTAACTGGTTATTTGGTGGAGGTTCTAATCCACTATTCGATGTTTTCTCTCATGCAAGTTCTGATATGGTTGATTTACACATTTCTGAGGTTTTTCAAGCTCTCCATTCCGAAGAAAATTACCTTCGTATCCAGGTAATTAATTATATTAAAAAATTTTATTTTTTTTCTTTAAAAAATTAATTTTATTCTTAACTAATTGCAGGATGACACGTTAACTGGGGATGTATCGTCGACCGACATTGCAACACCTGAGAATTTAGAAAAACTAGTTGAAACTGGGAAAAAATTACTCAAGAAACCAGTTTCAATGGTGAATTTACAGAGTGGTGTTTTCGAAACTAAAGAAAGTGGTGGATCAAATGAGGAAGCACTGAAAAGGTAATATATATATAATATATATATATATATATATATATATATTATATATATTATATATTTCTTTAAATTAACTTTTTTAATTCAAAAAAATTAATTAATTAATTTCTCTTAATATTAATTTTTCTTAATTAATTCATTAGGTTCGCAAAGTTGCTTGTCGAGGAAAGAAGATTAAGGGAGCTAAAATCACCCATAACAAGAAAAGTTTCCAAGCCTCCTACCCTTCCCACCTTACTCGTCGATTAATTTCTATTATCCTTTTATTATTTACATACATACATATATATACAATATTGAATTCAAAGAAATTATACAATAGATATTTATGTAATTCAAATTATTGGTTATTTTTCGTTGATATAAAATATGTTTTCATTGAATTAAAGCATTATTATCTATAAATAAATCATTTGTTGAATTTTTATTTTTTTTTCAAGATTACACCCTATATTAAAGTTGAGGTCAAATGT
This sequence comes from Asclepias syriaca, assembly GCA_027405835.1. Lineage (NCBI taxonomy): Eukaryota > Viridiplantae > Streptophyta > Magnoliopsida > Gentianales > Apocynaceae > Asclepias > Asclepias syriaca. The sequence continues at coordinate 21,515,176 of CM049934.1, forward strand.
CTCTTTCATTATATAGAGTTTCTTGCACTTAATATTACCTTTTAAATTATATGGAATCATTTGACCGTAAACATCAGAATTATTATATAATTTATTATTGTATAAGCCTTATATATATAAAGCTTCAAAGAATTACAATATGATATACATCACTTTTACACACTGGGATGAATTAATTAATTTTCTTTCTTACATAAAAAAAATAAAAATAGAAAAAATCAAGGGACACTGGCGGCTGGCTAGGAATTATTTTTGGAGACAAGAACAATAAATATATTTAAATACATTGATTTAAATATTACAAAGAAACGACGCCGTGTGTACGTCTGTTATTCGTGACTAATTAATTAATTATTTATTTCTTGGCAATTGGCTGACGACCAATTGGGGATCTAGCAATACGCAGCCTCCTCTCTTTGGACAATGTTTGAGCCAACCTAAATGAAAACAAAATTAATGATTAGAAATAAATTCGAGTTGTGTGTATATATATATATATATAGAGAGAGAGAGAGAGAATAAAAAAAAGAAGGAATAAGGTTAATTTATATACTTTTTGAGGGCTTCCTCATTTGTTCCGTTATTCAGTGATTCAAAAGAACCGGTCTGCAAATTCACCCTTGAAACTGGTTTCTTGAGCAAATTTTCTCCAATTTTAACTAGACCCTCCAAGTTTTCTTTGGTTGAGATATCCACGGAAGACAGATCCCCAGTTAAGGAGTCATCCTATACATACATATTAAAATGTTATTATTAATTATGAAAATTGCACGTAATTAATTTTGCATGCAAGAGATTCACTTTTGAAAATGCGTTATATATATATATATACCTGGATTCTGAGGTAATTTTCTTCGGACTGAAGAGTTTGGAAAATGGTGGAAAGGTGGAAATCAACCATATCAGCACTTGCTTGTGTGAAAACATCAATAATTGGATTTGAACCACCATTTAATAGCCAACCCATAAGACCCCATTTGGCTGCAGACTTTGCATCGTACTTTTTTTCGAACTTGGCTGTACCCGTGCCCAAAGATAGAACAATAAATCGGTCGTATTGGTCGGGCTTCATGGGGAAGAAATCGGCATTTCCTCGCTTTACTTCCGTGGTTACTTGGTTAATTGCAGCCAAAGCCGGGTTGTTAGCTACCACACCGCCGTCGGTTAGGTTGAATTGTCTGGCACTACTCCCATTTTTTGAATCTTTTGTTTCAAAATAATAAGTGGGAAAATATGTCGGTGCTGCCGATGTTCCGATACACACATCTGCTAGTAAGGCGTTTAGAGACGGCTGATTCTTCACCTGAAATTATATTTTTATTAATTTATATTTAAAAAATATGTGACAATTTTATTCGATTTAATATTTTAAAAAATTAATAAGGGGAAAAAAAAAAAGTACCGCATAGCTGGAAAAGATGGTAGGCTGAAGCAGCTTGATGTCAAAAGTGGGTATGACAACATTAGTTAATGTTTGGTCGAGCCTTAATTCTCCAAGCTTTTCCTTGATCAAATTATGGAGATATACGCCGTCGTATTTCGGTCCCGATAGTGCTTGGTTTACGAATTTTGCAGCCCCAGCAAACAAGCTCCTGCATGCATGCAAGTCATCATTTAATTTAGAGAAAATAATAATAATAATAATAATAATATATATATATATATATAATGCTAATTAATATTCACCTCTGATCATGGGGAAAGATTTTGGGACAATTATCAAGGTAGAAATCCTTGATATCTTTGGCAGCATACAAAGGACGGTTGTTTTCATTTGGTGCAGTTAGCATTGCCGTCACAAGACCGCCTGTACTTGTTCCGGCAATCACATCAAAATAGTCGGCAAGTCTTGCATCTTCTCCGTCCAATTTCTGCACCATATCATAAAAATAAATAAAATAAATAAAACAAAAGAATATTTATTTATGACAATATTGAAACATGCATCACGTTCCTGCTGCCATGAGCATGCACGTAATTAGTTAAGTAATTAAGAACAAACCTGAAGCTCGGATTCCAAGAACCCAAGAATGACGCCGGGGATAATTCCTCTAATCCCTCCGCCATCAATGCTAAGAATGGTAACATTCTTTCCATAAGTTGGAGGCTGCAATTGCAGATCAGACATGGCTTTCTCCATTAATGATAATAAAAAGATCACTCAACAGAAGGGGAAAAAGAAGAGATGATTTAAATTTCCTCGAGTGAGAAATTTTGTGTTTGAGTGCTTAGCTTTGATGATCATTTTACCTATTTATAACCTTCAAAATCAGCACTTACCTGGAAGGGAAACTAAAATTGCTGGAATACTTTTACTTTTCTACTTTGGCGGGAATTTCAGTAGGTAGACAATTATAATATAATATTGAAGAAATTTCAACGTTTTTCTTATCCATTTTGATTGACGTTTAAATATAAAATCTGTAGAAAAATCGATCAGACCGCTGGAGGCTTTGTACTGTTTTGCCAAAAATCTTATTACAAGTGGAAAAGTACTTATATATATATATTCCTTTTTAAAGTATATATGACAAGTTGCTTCATTCTTATCACGTACTATATATATACACGGCTGGAGGCTTTGTACTGTTTTGCCAAAAATCTTATTACAAGTGGAAAAGTACTTATATATATATATTCCTTTTTAAAGTATATATGTCAAGTTGCTTCATTCTTATCACGTACTAATATATATATATATATATATTCATGTGCGCAAAAATTATTAGTATATATATTTTATAAATTTTGAAATTTTATTTTTCCTTTGATTATCTTTTGTTCCCATTCTTATTCAAGCAAGCTTTATCTTGAGGTCGGAATATGGACTATTTGATATTTCTTTGGTCAAAAAACAAAATAAAGAAACAATTAATTTTCGCAAGTGTGACAAATTTACTTGGTACGTAGGTTTACGTGACTTGGATAACGTGTGGGCAAATTCTTACTTTTTGATTGTTCAATTTTTTAATTATTAAATTAATCATATGTTTAATTCTCTTTTATTAATCATAACTATTCTTATCCATTAACAACCACACGTCATGATCCATCAACGATAATTTTTAATACAACACTTGTATTTTTTAATTATTAAATTAAAAAAATAAATATTTTATCAAGTTATAACAGTTTCACTTTATATATATATATATATATATATATATATAGTAAAGATTTGAAAATTTTAAAAATATTTTAAAACAAAAAATATATATTTTATTTAAAATGAAGTGTCTAATAATTAAATAGAGGGAGAAAATTTTAATAATCTTGTCATCAAATGTCTAAACTCATAATTTGTTATTATTATTATTTTATATATTATAAACAAATTTTCCTTTATAAATAAAAATGTGTTTAACCTATTATTTAGGTTTGGAACATTATTTTCTGAAAAGACTGCAAATGAAACCACATATGACCGCAGAACCAAAAAAAAACACAACAGCAGCAGCCATGCATGTTTACAACGTTTTTGCGTAATGCGTTGTCCTGAAGGATTAGTCAATTCTGTTTTATAATGATTTTTTTTTAAAGAATTAATGTGTTACAATGCTTGGTATATGTCTGTTACTCATTTAATTTCCTACGATGTAAATAAATGTTCCCTTTTGGATTTTAGCCATGAAAAATGTAACATCCCACGTTATAAAAGTGAAATATTAATAAATTGAGGTGTCACATGCAAATACGAAAGAAAATATAATCATAATAAAAGACAAAACATATATTTTTTTTAATTAAGACTTTTTATTTTACAATATTTAATTGAATTATTAGATAAAAGAAGTCGGGGGCAACAGTATAGTATAAAAAAAGAAAAATTAAGGTACGAAGTAAATAAACAAATGTAATTAATAAATCACTTTTATTGATTATTTGTAATAAAAAGAATTACAAGTAAAAGAAAAAAATACAATAAAATATTACAACAACAGTGAAACATTAATTAATTAAATAAATTATTCTGATAAAATTGGTGCCGAATTATAAATATAATTAGTTTTTCTTGGCCATTGCCTGCCGACCAGTTGGTGACCTCACAAGACGAAGCCTCCGTTCCTTAGACAGTGTTTCCGCCAACCTAGGAAAAAAAAGTCAAACACAAAGATAAGATTATTTATTCGGATTAATTTCCCAATATGCCAAGAAGATATAAATAAGTCAAACACAAAGATAAGATTATTTATTCGGATTAATTTCCCAATATGCCAAGAAGATATAAATGTAATAATATATATATATATACATACTTTCTGAGGGCGTCCTCATTTGTTCCATTATTAAGAGGTTCATAAGATCCAGTCTGCAAATTCACTCTGGAAACTGGTTTCTTGAGCAACTTTTCACCAACTTTGACAAGTCCCTCAAGATTCTCTTTGGTCGAAATATCCACTGAAGACAAGTCCCCCGTTAACGAATCATCCTGTATATACGTATAATAATTAGAGTACGTACGTGACATGACATTAATTAAGGGAGAATATATATATATATATATATGTATGTATGTATGTATGTATGTATACCTGGATTCTGAGGTAATTTTCCTCGGATTGGAGAGTTTGGAAAATGGTGGAAAGGTGGAAATCAACCATATCAGCACTAGCATGAGAGAAAACATCAATAATTGGATTTGAACCACCATTTAATAGCCAACCCATAAGACCCCATTTGGCTGCAGCCTTTGCATCGTACTTCATTTCTGATTTTGGTGTGCCCGTTCCCAAAGACAGTACTATAAATTTATCGTATTGGTTCGGTTTCATTGGGAAGAAATCAGCATTTCCTCTCTTTACCTCCGTCAATACTTGGTTTATAGCTACCAATGCCTGAAAAATTAAATAAAATATTTTCATTATTTTTTTTCTTATGTTACAAATAATAATAAATAAATAAATCAAAGGGATTACGTACGGGGTTGTTAGCAGCAACGCCGCCATCAGTTAGATTGAATTCTCTAACACTGCCATCGGAATCTTCAGTTTCAAAATAATGTGTCGGAAAATAAGTCGGAGCAGCTGAAGTTCCGATGCATACATCTGATAGTGGGGCGTTTAGAGACGGATGATTCTTCACCTGAAAATATTTGAGATCAAGATAATTAATTAATTCATTGATTAACGAAGAATAATAATTAATTAATTAATTAATTAATTAATTAATTACCGAGTAGCTGGAGAAAATGGTTGGCTGTAATAGTCTGATATCAAAAGTAGGCATGACAACGTTAGTCAATGTCTGATTGAGTTTTAGTCCACCAAGTTTTTCCTTTAGCAACTTGTGGAGGTATTCTCCATCGTACTTTGGTCCTAATAATGCTTCATTTACAAAATGTGCAGCAACTGCGAATAAGCTCCTGCCACGTCAACAAATAAATAATTAATTATTTATATACTGATTGTAAACATAAAAATATCATCTTTTTAATTTTTTATTTTCTTGTACCTTTGTTCTTGAGGAAAGATTTTGGGACAATGTTCGAGGTAGAACTCCTTGATTTCTTTAGCAGAATATAAGGGACGGTTCTTTTCGTTGGGAGCAGTTAGCATAGCCGTCACGAGACCGCCGGTGCTTGTTCCGGCCACCACGTCGAAGTAGTCGGCAAGTCTTGCATCTTTTCCGTCCAATTTCTGTTTTCCCCCAAGAAGAATAAATAGATTAAGCTAAGAGAATGAATCAAACTAATAATATTCACAAAATTTAATACTAATTCATACATCCAAAGAAAACATACCTGAAGCTCGCTCTCCAAGAAACCAAGGATCACACCGGGGATAATCCCTCTTATCCCTCCACCATCAATACTTAGGATGGTCACACAGTTTCCATAAGTTGGTGGCTGCAATTGTATTGAAGACATTCCTTTCTCCATTGATAAGTTATTAATTAAAGACTTTTTGTTTTTTTCTTTTTCAGATCCAAGCAATGAATAAATAGGTAGCAAAAAGTAAAAAGAGAAAAAAGATGATCTTTGAAATATATGGAGTTATGATGGAATTGCTGGTTTGTGAAGAGGGTTAGGGTATTTATAGAGTTTCATGGCAACTGAAATATAGAAGAATGCAGCAAAAAGAAAAAACAGGTTTTTACTTTTCCAAATTTGACTCAACTTAAAATTCTCAAGATTTATTAAAAAGTAAACTAATGAGAAAATTCAACAAATTTCCATCTCAAACAGACCGGTATGTTATAGGGCAAATAAGAATTCTCCAAATGTTGGAACAAGAATAGTAGAAATTGAAAAGTTTTTATTTATTTATTATTTTTCATCTTTCCTGGAAATTAACTCTAAATCAACTCGTTATTTCCTTCATTCTTATCAAAAACTTAACTTGAAAATACACACGGGAGAAAATTAAAAGAAGATTAGTCATGTTTCAATATAGTACTTGAAAGTATATCCTATTGTTACATATGTCTTTTCAACCTTGCAAGTTTTGTTTAAAAAAAAAAATAAAAGATTTACACATGTGACGTTTTAATTCTTCTTTCTAAGTCAATATTTGAAAAATGACAATAACATACAATGGATCAAATCACTTAATTATATATTCATAATTTTTACAAATTATAAATAAAAATTAATACCAATTAAATTAACGGTTTTCAATAATTTGTTTTATTTTGATAGCCATCAGTTTGGGATTAAAAAATAATAATTACTATATGACTCATTCGAGGAAATGGGAAGTAGAGCCGGCGAGTAAGCCATAGATTTGAAAGTTCAAATGCTTAACAAATTAAATCCACAATTAATTAAGTTATTGGGATGAGTCGGTCGTTTTGCGGCACAACAATTAATATGATTATTTTGACCTTTCTACGCCAAACTTTGGTGTCCATGTTTTTATTGCCTATTTCATCTTATTATATACTTTTTTTTGTTTTAAATTTATTAATATATTATCTGTTTTACAAAACATATTTTATATTCATCTTTGTGTTAACTATTGTGGACTTCAAACTCAAATTAATTTGAATAATTGAAGTTGTGGTTATTATCAAACAAAAAATATATATTTATAATTTTTACCATATCTTGATTGATTCTACACGTTTTTTGTTTGTTTGTTTTTTTTAAAGTTGATTGATCCTACACGTCTCGAAACAATACAGTACATATATATTATATATATATATATATATATATACAAAAACGCATTTATAAAACTTGACTTTAGGTGTCGAATGAACAAGGGCCGTCCAGTTGCCTTTTTACTTCATTTTCATGCACCCAACCCAACGTTGAAATACAACTTTAAAGTTTTAAGTTGGTCATTTACTTCTTAACGTGCAAACTAACAAATATCTCAAAAAAAAAAAAAAAAAGCCCATTCTATAAATAATTCATATAGTTGTTTTTATTATTTCTCAAAATTACTACCAATTTTATAGTTAAAAAAAAAACATAAAATTTATTATTTAACACGGCATAAATTCAACAAAGATTATAAACAAAATAAGACTCAAACTTGGTTAAGAAAATGAGCACAGTTGTGGACAAGAATCTGTGCTTTTTCACAAGTAGGATTAAAGATGTGGAAAACATGATCTTCTCCTTCCGTCTCCACCATCTCTGCCTTCCCTTTCCAAATCTTGCTTCTCATCAAAGATCGGTAATACATTTTTCCCCTTTCGTTCAAGATATCATTTTCAGCAACACATATCAAGATTCTCTGACATCCCAAATTACTCTGATCTGCACATATTTCATAACTATTGTTCACAACAAACGGGTTGATAAGTGGATCATCACACCCTTTATCCGATGGACAAACGAATTTCCACCACTTATCAACCATGCCTTTTCGAATCGGATCTTTAATCTCCATTAACCCAACTGGTTTTTCTCCCCAGAAGTAAGGGTGAATCATGATTATTCCCCGGAACTCAAGAATACTACTTTCGATTCCAGCCCGAATCGCCATATGGTGGGAGATATTAGCACCGGCGCTATCCCCTGCTAAGAAAACTTTACCAAAATCCACACCGTCCCTAATCCAATCTTCCCACCCTTCTTCTCCCGAACTATTATTATGTAAAAAAACCCAATTTAGCACTTCCCAAGAATCTTCATACGCAGCAGAAAGTGGATTTTCAGGTACCCTTCTGTAATCAACGGAAATAGCCATGACATTAGCTTCAGATACCAATTTATTGACGAAATTATGGTACTTTGGCTCGAAGGCGGTGGCAACACAAAAGGCACCGCCGTGGAAATAAATTACCAGAGGAAGTCTTGATTGAGTATTATTATCAGGACGGTACAGTCTTGCTGTGACACCGGTTTCCTGATTGACTACCACGTCTTTTGACAAAACTCCGGTGTCGGGATCCAATCCGGCCGGTGTCACTTCGGTGGCTACCAATCTTTCTACTGTTCCGTCTGCATATACCCTTATGTAAGGTGGAATATCGTGAACTATTTCTGGACTGCAAGAACCCATTTGGAATTTGGAATTTGGAAGATATTCAAAATAATGGGAAAGAAACAAAAACAGAATCTGTAGTTTTGGCTATGAGGAAAGAAGAACAGCGGATAAAATATATAGACAGCAAATTATATATATAAAAAATATATTACAGAAGGAAAAAAAAATTAAATATGAGAAGAGATAGAATTTAGTCAACTATTGGATTTGAAATGATTTATTATTAGAAAAAAATACTTGGACAAATAATTCATATTTTAAAAATTATTAGAGTAAAAAAAGTCAGACATTAGAATTCGCAGACATTAGACACTACACCTCCTCTCTTTATACAAAATAATCAATATATTTTTTAAGATATTTATTAGATATTAAAAAAATAAATTTAATATTTCTTATGAATTTAAACTTATAAAAAAAAGTCATTTGAGTTGGATCCAAATTGATAGTATTTAAATTAAGTATATAATTAGTGACTACTTATGGACAAATCCTACCTAATTAGTGGCGGAAAAAAAATTTGGTTACAATAATCCCACAAGCAACAAACGGATTGAAAAAAAAAAAATAAAGAAATGTACAACAACATGACATCCATAGAATATTTTCTGATATCATCATGATATATACACATTAAACTTGGTGAATAAACAAGATATTTTAAATAAGTTTCTAATTTAATTACTTAAATGTTCTGAATTCATTTACTAATCACAATTTTTAAATAATTATTATATATAAAAAAAAGTAAATATGTAATGGACATCCAAGGGGGAGTGTTATGAATCCCGAAGATTCATTAATTTAATGGATGTTCATCATCCTAGAAAAATACGCAAGGTGATAAATATCACCCAATATTTTTAATATTGAACATGTGGTTATATATATATATAGTTAAGTGGAAAAAGAAATGATAGTGTTTAACCCACTCATGATTTAGTGGAGTTTACACTAGCCAAAATTTGTAAATAAATACCCTCTTTCCCCTCTTGTTTTGACTACAACAAAGAAGTGAAATCTTTGAACTCTCTCCCGTGAACTCTCTTCCCTTCTCTCCCTCTCTTCCTCTCTCTCCCATACTTATATATATATCAACAATTTAATACATACATATATATATATATATATATATATATATATATATTACTTTATACAATTTTATAACACGTTATCAACACGAGTCTCTACCACCGAGTAAAGTAATTTTAAATTTTATTTGAAGATCAATCAGGTACGTTTTCTGTTATTATTATGTCAAATTTTATTAAACTCAAATTTGTGACTCTTGATATCACCGGAAAGAATTATTTGTTATGGACACTAGATGCCAGAATGCATCTTGCCACAACCGGTCCGGCAGACACCGTTGTATAAAATAAAGTGTCATCAACACAAGATCGTGTTCATGAGGATTTGAAAAAAATGAATATCTTACCGTGACAGATCCTCTTAGTTTATGTGGAAATTTGAAAGAAAAAATTCGACCACTAGAAGATGGTCGTTCTCCCGAAAGCAAGCACGGTATATGACTGGTTGCACCTGAAGTTGCAAGATTTCAAATCCATGAGTGAGTATAACTCCTCAATGTTTAAAATAGTTTTATAGCTGAAAATATGTAACGGATGATGATATGCTGGAAAAAACATACTCCACTTTTCATGCCACAGATATTGTCCTGCAACAACAATATCGTGAGAAAGTTTTAAGAAATACTCTGAATTAATTTTTATCTTCTGCGGAACAGAATAATGAATTACTGATAAAAAATATCGACCTACTGACCTACTCCATTCCTTGAAGTGAATGCTATTAGAAATCATGATCCCAGAAGAGATCGTGGTCGTGGTTGTGGTCGTGATCGAAAATATGATCATGAACGTCGTGATAAATTTGGCCCTTATAAACGTGGTAATAATTTAGGTGCCAAAAATATTTATGACCACCTGAAGTGGACAAAACATAATAAGAAAGAAAATGTTGTTCCGAAAAATTATGAAGACAAATATTATCGTTGTGGCATGAAAGGTCACTGGTCTCGTGCCTGTAGCACGACGAAACGTGCCTGTAGCACGACGAAACGTGCTTGTAGCACGACAAAACATTTTGTTGATTTACTTCTCAAAATTTGTCTCATTAAATAAATGATGACGAACTTGAAAATGTTGATATTAATGTGGCTCACCTGGATGTTACTGATCTTTTCAAACATCCAAAAGAAATAATTGACCACTTGATTGGAAATTAAAGTGTCCAAAATAATTAGAATATTAATATTATATGTTATATGTTTATATTACTATTGTTGTGATATAATATATTTAATTTTTATTTATGTAAATATTTTGTTAACAAAATAGATGGATGTTATTCTATTTTCTGGTATGAATAACGATATCGAAAGTGTCTGTCTTATTGACAGTAGAACTACGCACACCATACTGAAATACGAGAAGTATTTTTCTCACCTGAATGTGGGAGAAACAAATGTTACCACAATAAATGATAGTGCAAAACTTATTGAAGGCTCCGGAAGAGCTAATATAATATTACCGGGAGGAACTATGATTGCTATTGATAAAGCATTATATTCCTCAAAGTCTCAAAGAAATTTATTGAGTTTTAAAGATATCCGACGGAATGGATATCATGTTGAGACTATAGAAGATAATGGTCATGAATATTTGGGTATCACAAAAATGACCTCCAGTAATAAGGTTTTGTTGGAAAAACTACCATCTCTATCATCTGGCTATATTATGCAAAAATAAATGCTATTGAAGCGCATCATTTAGTAAACCATAAGTTTACTAATCCCGTTACTTTTAAAGTTTGGCATGACCGTTTGGGTCATCCGGGATCAATTATGATGCGAAAAATTATCGAGACAACGCACGGTCATCCTTTGAAAAATCAAAGGATTCTGACTTCTGATAAACTTTCTTGTACTGCATGTTCCAAAGGGAAATTAATTATAAGACCAGCACCATTGAAATTAGGAGCTGAAAGTCCTACATTTCTAGAACGGATTCATGGAGATATATGTGGACCGATTAGTCCACCATGTGGGCAATTTAAATATTTTATGGTCTTGATTGATGCATCGACCCGATGGTCGCATGTTTGTTTATTATCAACTCGCAACCTGACGTTTGCGAGATTACTTGCCCAAATAATTCGCTTAAGAGCGCAATTTCCTGATTATCCTATTAAACGAATTTGTCTAGACAATGCTGGTGAATTTACTTCACATGCATTTAATTTTTATTGCATGTCGATTGGAATAATTGTTGAACATCCTGTAGCTCATGTTCACACACAAAAATGGTCTAGTCGAATCATTTATTAAAAGCTGCAATTAATTGCTAGACCATTATTGATGAAAACAAATCTCCCTACAGCAGCCTGGGGATATGCAATTTTGCATGCTGTAGCACTTGTGCGTTTAAGGCCATCGAGTTATCATAAATTTTCTCTCATACAATTAGCTTTTGGTTCAGAGCCAAATATTTCTTATTTGAGAATTTTTGGGTGTGCTGTATATGTCCCAATTGAACCACCCCAACGGACAAAAATGGGTCTGCAAAGAAGATTGAGGATATATGTTGGATATGACTCCCCGTCCATTATAAGGTATCTTGAACATTTGACAGTGGATGTATTTACAGCAAGATTTGTTGATTGCCATTTTGATGAAAATTTGTTTCCCAAATTAGGGGGAGAGAATAAATGACATAAAATTGAACTTGCGTGGAAAACATCTTTGAATCATTTAGATCCACGCACAAATATAAGTGAACTTGAAGTTCAAAAGATTATACATTTGCAACAAATTGCAAATCAACTGCCAGATTCTTTTGCTGACTCCAGCAGAGTAACTAAATCGCATCTTCCAGCTATAGATGCTCCTATACGGATAGAAGTTCCTGAATGACAGAAAATTAATCCTATAGCTATCGAATAAAAAACACATCAGAAGCGTGGCCGACCCATTGGTTCCAAAAATAACAATCCTCGAAAGAAAAGAGGAACAAATGATCTAGAAGATCATATTGTTGAAACAGAAAAGGAAAACCAAGAGACAATTGATGAAAAGATTCCAACTATAAATGATGAAGAGAATTCTGAAATCTCTATTAATTACACCAGTCCAAATCAAAGTTGAGATCGAAGAAATGTTGTTATTGATAATGCTTTTGCATACAACGTAGCCCTTGATATTTTCAAGGATAATGATGATTTAGATCTTTTATCAGTTGAAGAATGTCGGCATAGAATTGATTGGCCTCAATGGAAAGATGCGATTCAATCAGAGTTAAATTCGCTTGCAAAGCGAGAAGTTTTTGGACCTGTAGTCCAAACGCCAAAGGATGTAAAACCTGTTGGCTATAAATGGGTGTTTGTGCGAAAACGAAATAAGAATAATGAAGTCGTAAAATATAAAGCACGACTCGTCGCACAAGGCTTTTCGCAAAAGCCAGGAATTGATTATGATCAAACTTATTCACCCGTTATTGATGCTATTACACTCCGATATCTAATAAGTATGGCAGTTCATGAAAAGGTGGACATGCGTCTAATGGATGTTATAACAGCTTATCTTTATGGAAGCCTTGAAAATGAGATTTATATGAAAATCCCTGAAGGATTCAAATTACCAAAGGCTTCTAAAGGCCCTCATGAAAATTATTCTATCAAATTACAGAAATCATTATATGGGCTTAAACAGTCTGGACGCATGTGGTACAATCGCCTTAGTGAATTCTTATTGAATTCAGGATATAAGAATGATCAAATCTGTCCATGTATTTTTATTAAGAAAACAGATTTTGGTTTTGTGATTCTTGCTATATATGTTGACGATATCAATCTTATAGGAACTCCAGAAGAGCTTCGAGAAGCTATAAATTGTCTGAAACGAGAATTTGAAGTTAAAGATTTTAGAAAAACCAAGTTTTGTCTTGGGCTTCAAATTGAACATATGAAAGATGAAATTTTTGTTCATCAGTCAACATATACAGCTAAAGTATTGAAAAGATTTTTTATGGATAAAGCATATCCATTGAGTATTCCAATGGCCGTGAGGTCGCTAGATATAAATAAAGACATATTTAGACCTCGAGAAAATAATGAAAAACTATTTGGTCCTGAAGTACCATATTTAAGTGTTATTGGTGCACTGATGTATCTTGCAAATAATACTCGACCTGATATAGCATTTGCTATAAATCTATTAGTAAGATTTAGTTCTTCACCAACACGACGACATTGGAATGGTATAAAACACGTCCTTAGATACCTCCAAGGGACAATTGACCTCGGATTATTTTATTCAAATGTAAATGATCCAGAACTGATTGGATATGCAGATGCGGGTTATCTTTCGGATCCGCACAAGGCACGTTCTCAAAATGGCTATTTATTTACATATGGTAATACTGCTATATCATGGCGCTCCACGAAGCAAACAATAGCAGCAACTTCTTCTAATCATGCTGAGATAATAGCCATTCATGAAGCAAGTCGAGAATGCGTATGGTTGAGGTCAATGATCCATTATATTAGAGAGAGTTGTGGTTTATCCTCCAGAAGAGAGATTCCAACTCCTCTATATGAAGATAATGCAGCTTGTATAGCTCAATTAAAAGGAGGATATATTAAGGGAGATAGGACGAAACACATTTCACCTAAATTCTTCTTTACTCATGAACTTCAAAAGAACGGTGTGAAATTGATGTGCTTCAAATTCGATCACGTGATAATCTTGCAGATATATTCACTAAATTCTTCCGACAGCAACCTTTGAAAAATTGAGATATAAAATTGGTTTGCGTCGATTTAAAGATTTCAAGAAATCATCATGGGGGAGAAATCTACACATGAAGAATAGTGTACTCTTTTTCCTTCACTAGATTTTTTTCCCACTGGGTTTTTATCTAGTAAGGTTTTAACGATGCCTATTCTTTATGTAATGGACATCCAAGGGGGAGTGTTATGAATCACGAAATTCATTAAATAATGGATGTCTATCATCCCAGAAAATTATGAAAGATGATAAAATTACCTAATATTTATAATATATATATATATATATATATATATATATATATATATATATATATATATTGTTAATGGAGGAGCATTACAAGGATAAGTGGAGTGTCCACTTACATGTATGTGTATATATATATATATGTATAGGTATGTAATAGAAATGAAGAAAAGAAAGAAAAAATTTTGAAGAAGAATTGAAAGCTTCAATTTCAATTTCCCAAGAGCCTTCTCTCAACTCTATCCTTTCTCTTTCCCTTTATAATATATATACATTAATATATATTATACATTATATATACATTATATATATAATCAATTTTATAATATTAAATTCATTTACTAATCACAATTTTTAAATAATTATTATATATAAAAAAAAGTAAATATGGGCCTAATAATTAGATAAAATTTACCTAACTTAATACACTCAAGCCCAACTACAAACCCTAATTCAATAAAGGCCCAAATGCATATAAAGTAAATATATATATATATATATATATATATATATATTAATTTTCAAAATTATGATGAATACAAAAATAATTTAATATGACTGAATTAAGATTAACGAATTTGAGTCAAGTCCAATAGGATCGGCTACAACAAGAATTTTAAGAGACTATTTTAAAAATAATCCTAAGGTCTTAATAATAATTAAAAGATATTTGGAGGGGGTCAATTTAGATTTTTAGAATTTACCTTTCATAACCAAAAGGCAAAAAGTTTGTGAGAAAAACCGTCTTAGGCAGCTGCACTCAATAATCAATCAATCAATCAATCCCCATTTTTGATCGATCTGAGAAGAGAAGGAATAATGGAGAAAAGGTTGTTGATGAGATCTTTGTATCGAGCCTTTCGCCGTAGATCCCAATTGTTATCGTCTCCCTCTTACTCCTCCGGTGCCACCGCCACCGCCGCTGCCGTTAATCAAGTCCGCCATCTACAGCTTAATCACTTTTCGCTTCCTGCTTTTTCTCCGAGAACACACCACTTTGGTACTCTTTTGGAGCTTTACCTCTATTTCTGTTCTTTTATCATTTATATACTTTCCCTTGATTGCCAGAGAACCTGACACTTCATTATGTATATATCTGTGTAAGTTTTGGTGAGTTATTTATCACTTAGATTTTTTCTTCTTTTTAATCTGTTAATTTAGGGGGTAAATATATATATTATTTCCATGCATTCTGAATTTGTTAACTAGCTTTTGGTGTAAGTGGATAGAGAGATATTTCAAATTTTGAGACTTGGAAATATCCTTTTTGTTGATAAATAAAATGTTGATTATTGAATGTCTTATATAGTTCACCATCACGGTCCTAATTAGGAATCTATATGGAATAGCAATAGAAGTTGATAAAGAGCATGTAAATTTTTTCGGGGAAAGCTGTTTTAGCTGTACAATATATGTTGTTCTTAAATAGCAGAAAAGATAAGCCTTTTAGAGTTTCAGGGATTTTACTGTAAAATTCAGCTCTTGAGATGGGGGAATAAGGATCTAGACGAGCTTGCTCTTTTGCAAGACACCTTAGTTGTTGGTTATTGTTCTTGACTTCGATTAATTCTTCATAACTCCATGCTCCTATCATTCATGAGATAAATTTTCAAAATGTAATGAATATAGGCTTCCAATCTTCATTAACTACACAAATTGGGAGTACACGCCACTTTTCTGAAGATGTGTCCCATATGCCTGTGATAAGAGACTCAGAAATTGAATGTGCATTTAAGGATTTAATGGCCACAAACTGGGATGAGCTTCCAGCAGCTGTTGTTCATGATGCGAAGAAGGCATTATCAAAAAGCACTGATGATAAGCCTGGGCAGGAAGCGTTATCAAATGTATTTAGAGCAGCTGAGGCTGTTGAGGAGTTCACTGGAATTCTCACATCAATGAAGATGGAAATTGATGATAGCATTGGGCTAAGTGGTGAGGTAATATAAACCATATTCAACTAAGAGCTAATTTCATAGCAGCCTTGAAGGATTTCTATTCAATGCTTATTGAATCTTTATTTGCGAGCAGGATGTGAAACCAATGCCAGATGAACTTGTCAATGCATTACGTACTGTCTTCCAACGATATGTTGCATACTTGGATGCATTTGGTCCAGAGGAAGGTTATCTGAAGAAGAAAGTTGAAAATGAATTAGGAACAAAGATGATACACTTGAAGATGAGGTGCAGTGGCCTCGGTTCTGAGTGGGGAAAGGTATATTCTTCTGTATTTTGTTGGGCAATTATCATTTTATCTTTCTTTGCCAGAAGCCATATGCTGGAATATCAATTTGATTCTTTTCCCAGATCACTTTCAGTTACTATTAGATCATTTTACAATATATGCTTTTAATACCACTCGAGATTTAGCAAGCCTCTTTTGCCACAAAATTCCATTTTTTTAGTCTGCTATGTCTGATAAAAATGAGAATATTTATCTCTTGCAGCTTTATTCATTATAGTATTACTTCCTGTTAGTCTTTAAACAAGGCTTCATGCAGATATCTGTCGTTGTGAAGGATTGGTGTCTGATTTCTTCTTCAAACTGCAGGTCTCTGTGCTTGGGACATCTGGCTTAGCCGGTTCATATGTTGAACAAAGAGCATAGACCATGGGTGGGACATCTTAGACTGGCTGGTTGTTATGTTGGACAAAGAGATAGGTCTAAGAGAACAGATCACAGGGTATAATGTCCTTTTGATGTATTTTCCTTGAATAGGATAAATATTTTTCATGTGACTGATGCTGCCCATTGGTCTGAAATAGTTCTTTGCAACTCTTGCGAGATAAACATTATCTGGCAATCAGAATAAAAAGTTCCCAATTCTGTAATGAACACCTATGCCCTGGTTGCTTTGATTTACTTATCAGTTCTGTTTGGCGTTACCATTTCTACCTTTTGCTATACATATCATGTTTCTGTTTGATTGAAAATGACTCCAGAGGAAAGAAGAAAAAGAGTGTTGAAAGTGGGGAGTGCATGATGCACTATTAGCATCTGAGAAAATGAAAGCTTAAACCCTTATTAGATTAATTTGATTTCGTATATAAGATAAGACCTCCGAAAATTTTCATGAAGAATTTGAAAGTCATATAATTCATAACAAGATTCAAGAATTACTATCATATTTGCTCGTGATATCATAATTCAAGCCACAGGAAGTAATATTCTCTTGTTCCCCTTTTCCCTCAGTACACTTGAAAAGCCGACCTCTACATGGGGACATAAGGGAATACTCAAAAAACTTTCTTTCTTTATGAAACTAACTTTCCAGCTGAAGAAGTAGCCATGGAAAGTTCAACAAATGTTCCATTCATCAGTATCCCTTAACCATTCTAGTACTTTTCCGCCATGACCAAGAATCAGAAGGTGATTTTGGGAGAGGTGGAAGCAATAAAACCCTTTTGCAGAGGCCAAACGGCCAGCCTTCACAGTGACGCAGTTCTTGAATGATCAAACGTCGTCTCCTGTAATCTGGAAAATCAATCCTGCTCATACTTGAACACCGAGAGAATGTAGTCTTTGCAGATGCAAATGCATCCATACTCGAAAGACTTGTAGAACGAGAGAGACGACTACGAGGTGTCAAGAAAATTTCTTCCCTTGCTTCATCTTGCTGGTTTCCTCCTTTTCCTTCCATTCCCTTTGGTGTCATACAAGATCCCTTCTTGGAGAAAATGCCCAGCAGAAACTATCCCCAGCAAGACTCGACTTCCGCTTCTCTTTAGACTCCATGTACTTGCTTATAACTGCTGAAACAAACACCTGCAAATTATACAACACATTATCAGCAGAGTAAGAATAAAATCAAGAAATACAATATATATAGATATGTATATATGTATACATACTTCGTGTTCATCATCAAAGTCACTGGTGGGAGATTCTTCTTCCGGGTAAGAAAAAGAAGGCTTTCCAAGAAAAGCACTGCAATCAGAAAATGCATCCTTGAGAGTTGAAGTGAGAATAAACTTGCGTCTCTTGGAGTGATCAGGTGATGATTCTTCATTATAAGGGGAATGACAGTTGGAGAACGCATCTTTAAAAGTTGCAGCAAGAAATTTGCATCTCTTAGATGGATTTGGCTGCTCTTCATGACGATAGAAAACCATGGCTGAAGAAAATGGAACTTATTTTCTTTTCTTTTCTCTGAGAGAGTATATTGTTTTGGTGAAAGTATAGCAATAGCATACATTTATAAACATGGTTTTCTTTGTGGGGGTGAAAATGGCTTGCCACCCATCTTTATATCTCAATCTCAGGATTTTCTTTTTTAACTTTGGGGTGAAGACAAAGTTAAAAGAAGAAAGAAAGATTTTTTAAGACCTCTTATTATCCCTTCTGTATTGAAGAGGGAATGGAAGTTTTTGTAAAATGTGCAGTTTCACTTCCAAATTAAGTTAATAAAAACAAGGGATATGCCACCAAACAATGACTGCTAACTAACCAGAAAACCTTTCTTCTTGAAATGGTTGTCAGTCAGTCAATCAGTCACTCCATAACCATAATAATCTCATTAATGGTAAAGAAGAAAAAGAAAACATGGTAAGTTTTAACTAGTCACTTTGGGGGTAATCATAGTTTGTCCCTCTAGAAAAAAGAAACCAGGGAATACATACATACATCAAATGCCCATAATTATGTCATCCTCAAACAAAACACTTTTTCATCATCTAGAAATGGCCCCAAATAGTATCATGAAGTCTAAAGTTCAAATTTTTATTTTCAGAAACAGATTCCTCATAGATAATTGTCAATTATTAGTATTGACAATACAATACAAGTGAAAGACATAAATGGTTGAAATGGATCAGTTGGAAGACTCACTAATCTGTTGAGAAGTGACAGAAATAAGTGACTGAAGTTTAGCAATGGCAGATGTCTTATCAGGAGGGCATTTGGAGAGGGCGAAATTTAAAGAATTAACAGCCTTATCAAGCTTGCCAGCAGCCATGGCTGCTATCCCTTCTTTATAAGCATCATCTGCTTTTCTAGGATCATATCGGGACATAGATTTTCCATTACTACTGCTTTTCTTCTTTGATACAAAAGATGAAGAAGTCTCTAAGAAAGCTTTAGCTCGGTCATACTCCAGGGCAGATATGGCGGAATTCACCTCAGACATAAGTGTGTCCGGTTCAACAGGCATCTTCTTTAAGTAATCAAAGACGCTCCAATGGTGGCGGCCCTCATTTCCAGAATCCTTCTCCAGCTCTTTACCACTAAATTTCTCACTCCTATGACAAAATTAATTTGTGGGCAACACAGAAATGGAAATTTGATTTAATAAAAATACCCCCTTTATTAATCATTAGGTAAAAACCTATTCTTGGTGTATCTTCAAGATTCTAATTACTTCTTGCCAAGAATTATTACCTAATAATTAGTATATAATCAAGAAAATTCTGTTCTTGACTTTCTGAAATCCCGAAAATTCTGTTCTTCAAGAAACATTGGAAATGGGTAGGAGAAATTTCTTACTCGAGTGCTGGTAGTCGGTCGGAGTAGAAAGTCATTCCAGAAAGCCAAGACGGGATTGCTTGACGTCGTCCTTTACTAGTAGTCGAGAAGCTTCATCTGTCAATCATTCTTGTGCATTGGTACATCCTCTTTAGCATATGTGGTCACCAAACTTCCAAATAGACAAGACAAGAAAGTCAACGTTCACCGGTGAGTGATATTTGTCGGTGTTTTCGTCAGGGCAGAGGATTTAAGGCCAATTTTCTATGCTTTTTAAAAGTTTGATTCAATGGAAATATGCAAATTGCTCATCTTTCATTTCACAGCAAAGTGAAACTCATGGAAGGTTTTACAAATTCAATCCTCATACAAGTTTACAAATGGTCATCAATGAGAAACTCAAAATTTGAATGAATCAATAGACAGATTTTAAGGGAGCAAGATCCACAAGGAAGAATAAGAGATGTTGGCAATGATGATCTTGTTGAACTTAAAGTAACTTTGTTCTTGTTCTTGAAAGTAGATAGCCCATCTCTAACTCAGGTGAATCAATCAAAAAGTAGTCACCACACCTGCAGCTATAAGAACACTGTAAACTTTCACCAGTATCTTCAATTGTAAGATCCTCTAAGCTGACATCTTCAGATGTTGCTGCATCCTGTCTCAGGATTTCCAGTTCTTTGTCATAACTGGCACGAGACTTCGGGTTGCTTAGGATCTCCCATGCCTGTTGTAAATCGAGGAATCTGTTGCTTGTCTCTTGGTCTGAAATCAATGTTTCAGAATCCTTTAGCAACTTATCTGGATGACAACGTAGGATCAAAGCACGATAGGATGCCCGAATTTGCTCATAGCTTGCATCCTCCTCCACCTCAAGAATGTCATAGTGAGTATAGATTGAGTTACACCCAATTGTCATTACTGGCAAAAGATGGTTGCATCACAAATTCTAACTGCAAGAACATCGAACTTTATCAGAAAATAATCAGAAGGGAGTAATCTATACAAGAAAGCATGACATAGAACAAGTGATAGGATGAACACTAGAGAAACAAAAGCCAAGAGATACAGGAGTTCAAAATTTAACCCAAAAAAAAATCCAGATTTTTCCAAGAAAGTTTTTGCCTTTGGGAATGGATAGTTCTTTAACTAAGTTTCTCTCTACTGTAATTCATGTTAAACATACAAATCCAAATACTCTCTGGGAAGCCATGCAGGTTGAATTAGCCATTCTGCAAAAGTAACTTTCATAAAACAATAATAACACAGTGTAATATCATACAAGTATTCATATTTCTTCCCCAATTCTTCTAAAAACACAAAAAAAAAAAAGAAACGGAAACAGAATTAGGTTAAGACTACTCAAGATTTCATCATTCTATATTCTCAAAAAATACCAAAATATAGCAAATAACAAACCAACTACAAGCACAATAGATGAAACAGAAACTATTTAAATTGAAAAGCAACTCAGTCTTTCTAATTTTCCATCTGAAACAGATACATTAATTGTCCAACAAAAGAAAATTGTTGTGAATTCGGTTTCTTTTTTCTTTTTCTCAAATGAAATATGTTCTTATCTTATAGCTTTCAACAATAAAGAAGCAAACTTTGAGAAAAATAGAGATGACTAAGTAAATTTATAACAAAAAAAAAAAGAGTTTAAATCTAATAAACAAGATTTAAAAAAAGAAAAAAAATCACCATGAAAAAGGAATTCAAGAACAAACCCGTTCCAATATATAAGCGAAAGCAGAGAAAATTCTGGAGTATATAATTATATGGATAATTCACCTTCCAATATATTGTAACAGCAACCTGTATTCTCTGGCGGTTGACTGGCGAAGGGGTAGACGGTGGGGATTGATATTCTGGCGTGAAATTAAATTAAAGAAAACAATTCTTTCTTTTTCATGAAAACTCCCCGAGGTTTATTTAAATTTCATAAGGATACCACAATTTGTATTATATGCCAAATGGAGTATAGTGAATTTGAATTAATTATATGTGCCCCTTTTTAACTATTTTATTTGTTATATTTCTGTGTCAATGTATCTATATATTATACTCACTTTTGATAATGTATTTCATGATGTACATAAATAAAATTTTCTAATATGTATATATATTATTTTTGAAAAAAAAGTTATTTATCAATAAGTTTGGATGGAAGTCAAAAGAAAAACTGCAGTTGTTTCCCTGTATAGAGCAATAAGCCAAAAAAACAAAAAGAGGTTTCAAGAACTCCAGAAGGGACTAATAATGGCTGAGAATTTCTCAAGTTACATTCTTGAACAGAAGTTCTTGTGTAAATATATTAAAAATAATGGTGAAAAAAAGTTTCTTTTTTTCAACTATTTCTGAGCATCAGACTTTCCAATTTCAAAGCCAAGAGCCAATATAATAAAGATAAAATGATTGGATTCTTGTCTTCATCCTTTTCTCCATGCAACAGAAACGAGGAAGAAATAGAAATCATATACTGATCACACCTGCAACCCAAGGAACAAGCACTGGTGCATTTGGGTGGGAGTTTCTGTAAGATTCTGAGTATCTATCCTTAAAGTTCAATTTGGGTGCTTCTGACTGCATTTAGTAAAACAAGGGCAAGATTAATGAGAATAACAACAACTAAAAGAAAATTGCAGGAAACTGAATGTTGTGTATATAGAAAAACTTACATATTTGAGCCAGCATTCTTGATTTTTGTGCTCATAAATGTCAGGGGAATGACAACCATTTTCAGATGGGCAATAAACCCATATGTTACATTTCTTTTCACCAGGTCTTGCCTTCTTTGCATGATCTATGCAAGCCATACAACAGTCGTAGGCAGATTCTTTCGGGTGAGTGAGACCCCATTTCACAGCAACACCATCATAATCAGTATGATGTTCAGCATGACATTCAGGAGGAAGCCGCCTTCCTGGTAAAATTTCTCGATCTGGTTTGTTCCCAAGTTAGAAACTGAGGATAGTTAGAATCCAAACAAAGAAGTAATTCAGAAAAATAACAAACATAGAGAAAAGACAAGTGAACTCGGATTAGATGGTCAAATTCATCATTCTAGCATCTACTCAGATTAGACTGCAACAGAAAACCATTGGCAAGAAAGAAAATGAATTGTGAACTTCGTACCAAGGTCTTCTGCACCCTCGGGTTTGTCATCATGCTCCTTATTAATTATTTCAACTGGTATCCAGAGACCAATCTCCTCTGAAACCTCAGCCCAAGCAGAACCCAAAGCTTTTACGAGCACAACTGCATCGCATAATGTTGAAAATAATAAATGCAAGTAAGTATATATATATATATATGTAGATCACCTATAAAGGCATGGAATACCTAGTGAATAAAATAGAACTGTTCTATGAACAAAACCTTGGGTAGTGAAATAACGTCAGGTGGCAAGGATAGAATAATAGGTAGGAGACTTTACCAGCTTCTTCTGGCAGAATTGTAGAATTCATAATCTTTCCACGAAGTACATTTTTAGCTTCTTTTCGTTTTGTCTCACGCCACCTTTCTACAGCCTCTGCTTAAAAACACCATCAAAAGTGCAACTCATTCACAGCTATAACCAAATTTGATGATAGCAGGTTGTTTTGCATGGTGGCATGTGAATTAGGAATATAAAAGGAATAATCTAGAAATTTTAGCATACAAATGCCTTTATTTTCAGGAAATGCTACAGTAGTATAAAGAGAAAAGAAAAAGGGATATATCAATAGGTATGAGCCAGTGAGCATCAACTTTGGAAGATACAAATCCAGCAAGGAGACATTCACCAATTAAGCTACTGCCTTGAGCCCAATCCATTCAAGCTTTAGGCTTTCTATTGCTGTTCCAGAAGACATTGTCGGAAAACAATTCCAAACTATGAACTATTTGTTTCAACTTGCACACACAGATAAATCAGAGAATGATTCCTGTTATTTCACAGAAGCATTGTTTATAATGCATGTATCCACCACTTCAGGTTCA
Organism: Asclepias syriaca; assembly: GCA_027405835.1. NCBI lineage: Eukaryota > Viridiplantae > Streptophyta > Magnoliopsida > Gentianales > Apocynaceae > Asclepias > Asclepias syriaca. The sequence goes on from CM049934.1 coordinate 21,539,113, forward strand.
AGTGGAAAACTGCAGAGAAAATTCTTTGCATTTTAATTCAGTTTGAAGGTCACCAATCCTCTAACGCCAATGCATGCATTTTTATCCTTGAAGGCTATTGACAGGTCTTTTCAACCATTTAATAGTTTTAGTTTTTAAGATTAGTAAACTTTTTGCTTCATGAGCTCAATGGTAATCCTTTTCCTCTTTACTTGCATCCTTCACTCCTTTCTTAACTGAATAACTTTTATGATGTATTCCTCGTCCTTTGGACGATTATTGTCAAAATGACAATAATTAGAATATCAGTAGATGAATGGTTCAAGTGATATGGTTGATATTGAAGACTAATTAACATTCTCTTGCTATCAAGTCAATTGGACAGCCATGACCACTCAATACTAAATATAGAGTATATGTACATGCAAATCAAAAGAAAAGGACAAATAGAGAAAAGAGCACAACATTTAGAGTTTTAATATCTTCTATAAATAGAATAAAGCTTTCTCATCTTTACTTCAAACCACTAAGTTGTTTACACTCCAACGTCAAATACCAAATTACATCAGAATAATGACTAAACACCTTAAGGGCACAATGATTTCACGTAGATGCACATGAAGAAATATTTCAATTCCAGAATCTGTGGATTCTGCGGTCTGTATGTTATATGATAAATGTGATGTACGAGTAAAAAGAAATAAACAATTTCACATTAAGAGAAACATTGTTTTGAAGGGTTTCAAATATAAATATATATATATATATATATTATCAAACACTGTAAGTCTGAATCACCTTATGACCTTATTTATTATTAGTCAATGTTTTAAGTCTCTTCTATTTTCACTTCCCATATGATTCTCACATACGCATCCTTGTGGAAATATGTTTAAATTAATCAGTGTCTCAATTTTAAACAAGGTCCTGAATAATAGTTTTAAACCAGGCTTACAACGGGAAGGAGACCATAGCTGCTTTTAGCCTCTTACTTACTTTCAACAACCATTGATATTGGATAAAGAAGAGTACCACATAAAACCGTCCTCAAAACAAAGCATCCCATCCAACAAATCTAAGCTAAGCAATGATTTTTCCAAACCATCAAGGAGGATATTCAATTTAAAAAGGAGAAAACTGCATACTACTAACACTCCCTATCTTCAGATCTAGGTGTGGAATTATTGCTTTAGTACTATATTTTATATCTAAACAAACGCAATTCAAGAATTAAGACAAACTAAATCAACCAAAAAGGAAAAACATCTGTGTAAGGAAATGAACTAAAATTGAATTAGTGAGGATAAACTATCTACATGCCAAAGAAAAGACAGAATGACAATACTAAAAGCATCAAAGAGGCAAAGTGCACCAACCTCGCCGAGCAGTTGCATTAGCATCAGCACTGACAGCTCTTAATGTTAATAGCAGCTCATCTATTAATTTCTGCTTCAATGGCCGTGGCACTTCAACCCTGTTTTCTCTTAAAAATTCCTTCTTGAACTTTTCTACCTTTAGACAACAAAATGGAAAAATAAAAAATATTGGCTTCACCAAAGCAATAACACATACATTCCCAGATTGACAATTTTCACTTAAGATAAACGTAAACCGTCAAAAACTTCCAAGAACTCAAAATGGACTTACCAACATAATAAGCTCTGTAGGTTCTGATTCCTTTCTTATTCTATTTGATTCTCCCATCTTCCTAATCTGATCCCGAGTGTACCTAAAAGCTGTAAGTGGAACACAAAAATCCCATTAAAACCTAGAACCAAGAAATTAACAAATAAGACAAAAATCCCAGAAAACCCATTTAAGAAGGGTCTTTTTCGAGGAATATGAAATGATGAACCTTTCTATAACAAGAAGCAAATGGGTCATCCATTAAAATGAAAAAAAGAAAAAAGAAAAGGAAAAATTCTCACCATTTACTGAATCATTATAAGGATACATGTAAAGGGAAGTATAAAGATAATGGAGCACAAAGAGAGGAAAACAATGTTAATCGAACAAACAAGCACCATGGTTCTCTTGTATGAACACCATTTCCCTCTCCCATTACTACTATTGCTAAAAGAATTTGACCACTCTAACCTCGCCATCTCCTTCCTCTCCTCCCCTTTCTCTCAAAATCTTCTCCATTCCATCATCTCTCTCCGCCCCTTTTCCCTCTAAATTTTTCTTTCTCTGTTTTTCTCCAAATAAATCAACAGAATAAGCTCCGGATACAGATTCTGAAAGGCTTTTTCGTTCAGGATGCTGTTTTCTCAGATCGCGACCCAATCTTTCTTCCTGAGTTGGTTTCTGATTAACCAACCAACAACACATTTAACTATCCCCATTCATTCAAAATTTACTTTTAGTACTTCAATTATTAGCAGATTTTTCAATTTAATTACTCCTCCTGCACATTATATTCTTCTCCATTCAACTAAATTTTCACGGAAAAATAATATTTATATATAAATGGACTGACTTTTTTATCTTAACTTTGTGTAAAGTTCATTTATTTATTTATTTTTAACTACTAATACTTTCACACTTTGCTGTATATGGAAGCAATGAAATTCCAATTACAAGGTCTAAATTTAGTAAAAAAATCAATTAAAATATATATTTTTAAATATTTACCACAATGTAGGAATTGAGTTAAAATAATTTGTAATTAATAAAAAACAAAAAATCAAGAAAAATAATCAGAATCACAAGATATTTTTTCTCGAAGCATTTATTTTAAAACAACCAAACCTGATTTTTTTTTAAATAAAAAAAATGAAAAATTGGAGAGAGAATAATTAATATATGTGTCGACAAATGACACGACAAGTAGTTTGAATGGACCACGGCTAGGCTTTTTGAGATCAGATAAAAAGAAATTGATCAATTATGATTAATCATTAATAATTAATAAAAAAGAGGAATATGTTATTGGTAAAATTAGGTAACAGCATCAAATTCCATTAAAAAAGAATATGTCTGTCTGTCTGTCTGTCTAACTAAATCTAAATGTAATAATAATTATCGTTATTATTAGTACTTAATCAAATCAAATTAGGATTTTTTATTATTATTTTTAATTTGGACTTTTTTTATGTAAGTAACGGTCCAATAAGAAAGAGTAAAACGGAGCCCAAGTTAATGGGCCATATAGAGAGGTCCAGTTCTTACAAAATGAAAAACCGCGGGAAAACATCAATAGGGTAAACTAAACAACAGGCAACTGATTGATTTCTTTCTTCTGCCGGTCTCACCTCAGCGAACCATCGTCTTCCTCCACTTTTCTCCCCGGGGCCTACCGTCTGTGCGAACGGATCCAAACTTTTATCCTCCTTAACGTCGCAGATTGAACGGAGACGGAGAACTGTGTAATGTTGGGGAATATCGTTTTTGAGAGAGAGAGGTAAGTTTTACATTATTCTATTGAGTTAACCCAAACCTAATACTTCTGTTTATAAATGGAAAACTTTTGTCCCTTTTTTTTTTTGTGCAAATTTCTTTTGCTGAAGTAGAGAAAAAAAGAAAAAAAAAATCTCACAAATTTTGGTTTTTGAAAATCATGTTGTTCTCGATTTTGGGGAGCTTAAATAGGAAGTTTTGGAATTTATAGTTTTTAACTTAAAAAAAAGTTAAGTGTAATCAATGCTTAGGGTAGATTGAGTTTAATAGGTATCCTTGAATGCCATTCTTTGTTACTGCAGTTAAATTAAGAAATGATTATAGTCAATTATGAGCAGGAAGCAATAGCGTAAGGGCAAAGCACATTTGGGGAAGGATTGGAGCATACAATTCGAAGATTAAGTACAGCTGATCTCCCCTTCCTGCATCTGGCTATCCTATCACCGTTTATTTTGATTGAATCGAATAGAAATGGAGCCAGAAGAAGTTGAAGAGGATGAATTTGGTTTCTCCAGAAACTATTTCTTAGCTAAGGAGATCGGTACTTCAGCTAAAAAATCAGGCAATAAGATCACTGATATTGAAATTGTTGATGAACAGGTTAATTTCTCTTGTCCCCTTTAATAATAAGTCTTTGGGTTTAAATGGTTTACGTATTGTGTGAATGTATGTAAAACTGGACTTCTCAGTAGAGGTAAATTTTAAATGTGTTTTGAATTTTCTTCCCCTCAATAATTTGGTGCAGGAGCTCAGAGCAGCTGTAGCTAGTATTGAGCCAAAACATGAGAAAGAAATTGATGAATTGATCAAAAATTACAAGAACAAATATCAAGAATGGGTTATTGAATTAAGGTTCTGTTCTTTTGTAGTTCCTGTGTGTAATGAAGATTCTGTTACCCTTTAAGTTACTATCTTTTGATTATTGTTACTGCCTGGTTACAGGTGCGGTTTTGGGCTTTTGATGTATGGATTTGGATCCAAAAGGTCATTGCTTGAAGATTTTGCTTCTACTTCATTAACTGAGTATCCTGTTCTTGTTATCAATGGTTATCTCCAGTCCATAAATCTCAAGCAGGTAAAATTCTTCAGATTCTGCTGCTGCGTGGAACCTTTGCTTTCTTTATTTTATAGTTGAGATGATTAGATGCTTTTGCTTGATGCGTCTAAGGACCTGAACCTCATTCAGAATTTGTTTTTTGAACTAATCTACAAGTTTGATAGCGCCGACATTTTTCATTTGATCGTTGTCTGTGAGGTACCATATGATAAGGGCTATAGATTAATTGCATTTAAACTGTATTCTGATCAACAGTGCTATTGCACTGGCAACATGCATTCTTCTAATTTGTCTGTGTAGTTGCTTCAGTTACATGTTTCTTTAGTATTAATTTCAAATTCATTTTCCTTCTAACTATTATTGATAATTCATACTTTTTTTTTTTTACTTGCTTAATGACAAGCATGGACATAATTTTTCAGGTTGTAATAGCCTTAGCTGAACTCCTGTGGGATCAGTTGAAAATGCATCAGAAGAGTACATCAGGGACTTCTCATAAAAATCAACAACCATTCAATAGTCGATCCATGGATGATCTTCTAGCATTTCTAGATGGACCTCATTATGAGGACAGTGAAATTTTTATCTGTATGATTGTGCACAACATTGATGGACCTGGTTTGCGGGATGCTGAAACCCAGCAATGTCTTGCTCAAGTTGCAGCTTGTTCCCATGTCCGTATAGTTGCTTCGACTGACCATGTGAACACACTTCTTTGTAAGTACATTCTAGTTTGAAACTTCGTTAAGCAGTAGGTCATCAAGGAGTGGAGGATGATGTCTATCTTTAGCATCATGTTTTAGATTTGCTATATTTGTATACTGCTAAATATCATGTTCAAAGAAGCTAAACTTCATGTTGTGGTTTGCAAGTGTGGGACAAGAAGATGGTTCATACACAATTCAACTGGTATTGGCATCATGTGCCTACCTTTGCACCATACAAGGTCGAAGGAGTGTTTCTCCCTCTCATACTTGCTCAAGGTGGCAGCTCTCAAAGTGTTAAAACAGCTTCAATTGTCTTGCAAAGCTTGACACCGAATGCCCGAAGTGTTTTCAAAGTTCTTGCAGAACATCAGCTAGCCAATCCTGATGAAGAAGGCAAGTACCCTATCTCTGGAATCACAACACCTCTTCCAACAAATACATTAGTACTTTAAATTGCAAATAAATAAAAAAGAGAAAGTTGTTTTCTCAGGATTGCCCATCAACAATTTGTACTCAACCTGCCGGAGCCGATTCTTGGTGAGTAGTCAGCTCACCCTGAACTCTCATCTGACAGAATTTAAAGATCATGAATTGGTCAAAACCAAGAAGGATGCTGACGGCCAGGATTGCCTGTACATTCCCATCTCAAATGAAGCACTTCAAAAGGTTCTGCAAGACATCAATCAGTAGAATGGTGAGATTAATTGTTGTTTTAATTGTTGGCATATCCCATCCATGAAATCACTTTTCTTTTTACAGCTGCTAACTTGTATCATGTATGTATAAAAAATCCCTAGTACTACTCAGAGCTTTGGTTCCCCCCAGGTGAAATATGTGATACTATAAACTTAGAAAATTCTACAGCATCTGGAGTTTTATTTATTAGAACAGTTAGAAGCTTCTGTTGTATAAAGTTATTAGGTTCCGAACTTGAGAATTAGTGTTACGCAAAAGCAACCGTTTTTACTAAATTTCAAATTTAGTTTTGTCTATGAATGACATATATTATTGACTTCCGAATACCGTTATCTAACCTTAACCTGACTGATAAGCCACGGAGTTTTTAGTTTACTTTTTCAAACCACGAGAAAAGGAAAATTTTATTTTTATTTTGAATGTTCTGGAATCTGGAGTATGATCTTGTCAACATAGAAGACCAACATTAATCTCATTGGATAAGCAGCTTTAAAAGAAAAAAATAAGATTAGATTTGTTTTCTTATTCAGACATTAATTTTTATTATTATTCGTTTGTCGCTAATATTAATATTACAATAATTGGTGAAATATTAGAATAATTGGTGAGTTTGATCTCAAACAAATTTATATTTGGTAAATTTAGTCTCAAAATATTTTTTTTTAATTTTTAAAGTCCTAAACATTTTTTTAAGTGAACAATTAAGTCTCACGGATTATGTCAAAAACTTTAAAAATCTAGGATTTTACATTTAGTTAATTAAAAATAAAAGTCAAAAAATTATTACATGTAAAAAATTTTAAAAAAAAATTAATAAAGGAATAAAAATATTTTATATTTAAAATTTAAAATTTAAAAAATAAAAAATCTATTGAGAATATCAAAATTTATTACAAACAAGTTTTTTTATTTTCTGACATCTCTAAATAAAAAAGAAAAGAAAACAAAAAAAATTTTGTAAAAAGAAAAACTTTTTACTGAAATATTTTTTTTTTAAAAAAATTTATTATTAATAAAAAAATATTCATGTTCTTCTTATATATATATATATATATATATATATATATTTTTTTTTTTTTTTTTTTTTTTTTTTAAATGTTAGAAAATAATAAAAATTAAATTTGTATTCGATGAAGACGAAGATTGACGAAAAATTTGATAAATTTTTTATTTTTAAAATTTTAAATATGAGAATATTTTTATGTTTTTGTTTAAATATTATTTTTAATTTTGTCATTTTGTAATTACTTTTTATCTTTATTTTAATTAATTAAATTTAAAAATCGTTAAATTTTTAAAGTTTTTTACAGAATTGTCCAATGAGACTTTATTATTCACTTTAAAAAAAGTTTGGAACCTTAAAAGTTAAAAAAAAAATTTTGAAACTAAGTTTATCAAACATAAATTTATTTGAAATCAAAGTCACCAATTATTCATTAATATTAATATTAATATATACAGATTCGCGTTTTTAGGATAATTACACAGAGTTTACTGTATATAAGATGTCGGTCCCATGCATGACTGTGATTCACTAGCATATGCCTTTTGAATTGCTCTTTAAGAACCAATAGAATTGTGCAACGTCGACGTAGTATCTTCAAGGTACCTCCTGTCAATGCCTAAAATATCAGGGGTAATTAAGACTTTTAATTATTCCAGCAAATCACTTTCTTTTTTTTTCTTTTTGTTTTTTTTTGCATCACGCAAATCGTATATTTGATCATCAACAGTAATGATTGCACACAATTCAAGAATTGCCCCCACCATTTCTATATAAAGAATTAAATTAAAGAGGAGGAACAGAACAAAAAAGGCGAAGAAAAAAAAATGCAAAACATCTGCAATTTTTATTGCTCATTTCATACATGAGATAGAAAAGAAAACTAAGTAAAAAGATAAAAGATTAAATCCTTTATCAGCTTCGTCATTTCTACGTCTCTCTCATTTCCCGTTGTGGACAAAAAAAAAAAAACAAAAAAAAGAACAAATCCCCTCAAATCATTTACAAAAAGTGGGGTTTTTTTTGTTGGATTAATTTGTAAATCTGTGTGGTGCTGCGAATTCTTGTTTCTTGTGGGATTTGGGTTTTCTCGAGGGAAGGAAAAAAGAGCGGAAGTATGTGGGGATTTGGAGGGACTTATTATTGGGGAAAGAAGGAGAGAGGGGATAAAGTGGAAGGGGTTGTTGTAGTGTTCGCATGGATGTCGAGTCAAGAGAAGCACTTGAATAACTATGTTGATCTCTACTCTTCTCTTGGATGGAATTCCCTTATCTGCCAGTCTCAGTTCCTCAATATGTAAGTAATTACATTTCTTGATTATGTGTGATTTTTACTTATTTTCATTTTGATTCTTGCGATTTTCTCTTCTCTGTATCCCCTTTTTCTCTGAACTTTTTTCAGAAAAGTTTCGATTTTGACACAATCATAAAAAAGAATGGGAGTTTTTGCTGGTCCTCTAATTTTGGCATGGTTTCTTTTCGATTTCTGATTGGTCCTTGAGTGTTGATTTATTAGTAGGTACTAGTTTCAAGATTTATTTGTTCCTGATTTCCTCTAATTTTGCTCTTGATCTTTACTGGCCATGACCGGACATAAGAAATTTTATCTGCTTTTAAGTATAACAGGGCTCGGGGACTGGAGCTAAAGAAATTTTTTGCTTTAATCATATCATATCTTTTACAAAATCAAGGAAAGGAATGTGTTGTGTAGTTGTTTAAGACTTCAACTTGAACAACAGTTACAAAATTGAGGAGGGGGAGGGAGTTGCAGAATGCAGATAGAATTTCTTGGTGTAATGAGATTATATTGGAGTTGTGAGCAATGGGATAAAGGAAGTTTGACTTTTATTTGCATGGTTTAGGTATACTCTTTCTAGCATTGGTATGAAAAACTTCAAGGTCTGTTACTTGGATGTCTCTGGCCGATCTGCTGCTACATTCTTATAACATATCCATATAATGATTGTTGCATTGAGCATTGCATATTTTGTTTGAGGAATAATTTCGATAACCATAATTGGAGCAGTGCAGTTGACAGTGCTTAATCTTTGTTTTCCTGCATCATCGGAGATTGCCTTTGAGAGGAGTAAATGTGTTGCCATCTTAATTGCTGATATTTAGTCTGCAGGGAGAAAAAAATATAAAACTTGCTGATCTCTAGAAACATTTTAGAATTTTCACTCCATGATCTAAACATTTTTTTTTTTGGGCCATCTTGTTTCTTCTTGTTAATTGATAGCTTTAGTTGGGGAGACTTGATAAAATTAATTATGTGATGGATATGTTGAACAATATTATTTCCCATCACATGAATAGCCCATTTATTTTCATTGTTTGATATATCTTATGATACATGATGATTCTAACTGGACCATATTTTACCATGGTCGATATTTGTCTGATATATACCCCTGACCTTCAGTATATTTGTTCATAAACTTTTCAGGTTTTTCCCTGATAAGGCCGCTGCATTTGCATCGGAAATCGTTGCCGAGCTTGTTAAGGTACTATAGTTTTGCAAACTTCACATGTGTCTATCAGGAAGCTACCTTTCGGACATCAGCAGAAGATATTATCAAAAAATTAGATTATATTTTTTTTGCTAAAAACAATCCTTGTGTGTTTATTATGCATTGATCGTCTCCATTTCTTCAAGGAATAGCTTAGTTTACAGATAAGTATGGGAAAGGAAATAAGAAGGAAGATTATATAAATCATGAAGTTTCCAAAACTTTTGGAGAATCACCAATTTGAACTCTATTCTAATGCAGGTTTCTTTTTCCCCCTCAATTGCAGGAGCTGAAAATTAGACCATGCCCTGTTGTCTTTGCATCGTTCTCTGGTGGCCCAAAGGCATGCATGTACAAGCTTATTCAGGTAAATTCCATTCTTTTATCCAATAATACCTAGGTGAGATTAATCAATAATATATGAAAGCCTCACCGACATTTTTGGATTGAGTTCTTATCAAAGTGATATTTTGGATCAAATTTGGATTCTTCTAATATCATATCTAGATGAATTTGTGTAACAAAGAATAACTAGATGAAATTAGTCAGTGTTAAAGGATACACACCTGCATACCATCTTTGTTGAACTATGGTCATGAGGTGTTTTTGAATTGGTATGGTATGGATTAACTCTTTTTTCCTTTCCCGTTGCAGATAATTGAAAACAAGTATGAAGAACAACTCCATATGGTATAATTTATTTCATTATCTGTCTGTAAAATTTATAAAAATGGTGTATGGAAATGTTTATTCTCCCGCAGCATTTCTTGAACAGCATGATAATTGCACTTAGTGCTCTTGTTTGATGAATTTGTCTTGAAGGATGAGCATCGATTGGTGAGAGACTGTCTTTCCGGTTTCATTTTTGATTCTACACCAGTTGATTTCACAAGTGATCTGGGCATCCGATTTATTCTTCACCCGACAGTTCTCAAAATGTCACGTCCTCCACCTCTTACTTCTTGGCTTGCAAATGCCATTGCTTCCAGTCTAGACGGCCTCTTCCTTAGCAGATTTGAAGCACAAAGAGCCGAATATTGGCAGACACTGTTCTCCACAGTAGTGAGTACTCATTGCTTTTGCTGCCGTGTGAACTGTTTTCTCTTATCCCATCTTGTCCTTTATAATATATATATATATATATATATATTATTTTTTTTGCAGAGCATAGGAGCTCCATATTTGATCTTCTGCTCAGAAGATGATGAACTTGCTCCTTGTCATATCATCTGCAATTTTTCTCAGCGGATACAACAACTTGGTGGTGATGTTGAGTTAGTGAAATGGTGCACCTCCTCACATGTAGGTATGCACGTAGTTCAGTGCCTTTTTTCCTTTTTATTATGTTACTTCTTTACAATTAGAAAGCTACAATTGACAAACATGGTTATTATGTACAGGTCATTATCGCCATTATCCATCAGAATACAAGACTGCTGTAACTGAGCTACTTGTCAAAGCTACTCTTTGCTATTCAACAAGAACAAGAAACCTACTTGAAGGAGATAAAAGGGTGCGCTTAGAGGGAAGCACAGCTCATGAAATATCTGATTCATTCTGCCACCTAAGAAAAGCAGCCACTACTTCACAACAGAGTTTGCAGAAAATCAACCTCGATTTAAACGATCACTTCTTCGTGCCTAGCTCCGTTGAGTACCATGAAGATAGGGGAGGTGTTGGATCAATCCCTGATGGAGGAGGATCTAAGGAACCTTTCATTCCATTATCAGCAACAACGCCAAGCATAAACGCTCATGGCATTCTTAGTCAGTTCCTTTTTGATGTCTGTGTTCCAAAGACTATTGAGAACTGGGATATAAACTCATTTCCATCCACAAACAGAGCACCGGCAAGATCTTCCCGGAGACGTTCATCTTTCAATCCAATTAAATGCATTCGCCGGTCAAGACTATGATAATCTTACCACCCCAAATTAGGGATTTTGCTCTCCTCTTGCTGCTGCGTGTTATGTTCAATAAAGATGTCCCTCTCTTTGAATAATCATCATCATAATCATAGGGTTTTTTCTTCCTTCTAACATCAAATGTACAGTTCAGACAAAACTTGTACTTTCTTCCTTAATACAATTAGAATCATATGACTGAGATATCTTTCTTTTTCTTTTCTTTTCTTTTTTTTTAAGAAAAGATTGTATATAAAAAGGAAAAAAAATCTTAGAAAGAAATTAGACCCACCCACAAGAAGCCATTAATTATTAACTATGTTGGTTTCCGGTTTCAGACCAAGAAATTTTTGGTTCCTACCATTTTCAATCAATGACAATACACAATTTTGTGTGTAATAATAAATATATTGAGACAATTTCAAAATGTAAATAAGTTGGTATAGAATTAATTATGTAAACATTTTTATTTTCATTCTTATAAAAATTATTATATACATTTCAAAATTCCGCTTCCATTATAAAGCTTGAAACAATTTGGACAAGTCCCCCTGCTCACAAAAATGAAGAAAGTACTGGTAACTGGTGCCTCCGGTTACCTAGGAGGACGCCTATGTTACGCTCTGCTCAACCGTGGCTACCACGTCAGAGCCTTCGTCCGGCGAACCAGCGATCTCTCCTGCCTCCCTACGCCTACTCATAGAGGAGGAGATAACGGCGGAGCTCTTGAACTCGCTTTTGGAGATGTCACGGACTATCAGTCGCTCCTGGATGCTTGTGCTAATTGCCAAGTCATTATTCATGCTGCTGCTCTTGTCGAGCCTTGGCTTCCAGACCCTTCTAAATTCCTCTCAGTAAGAAGCTTCAGACATTTATTTATATACATAAGCTCAATTCGATGTTCATGATGTTAATACGTTCTGTTCTGGATTCAATTTTGGAGGTCAATGTGGGAGGGTTAAAGAATGTATTGCAAGCGTATAGAGAAATCGGGAGCTTTGAGAAGATTATCTATACTTCATCCTTTTTTGCTTTGGGGTCAACTGATGGATATATTGCAGATGAAGGCCAAGTATGAATAATTTTTCATCAAGTTTATATATGTGTATATATATACATATAGCTGGCATTGACTTGTATTTTCTTAAAAAAATTTGTTGCTAGATTCACTCAGGAAAGGTTTTCTGTACGGAATATGAGAAATCAAAGGCTATTGCTGATAAAATTGCATTGGAGGCTGCGGCAGAGGGTGTGCCAATAGTCCCAGTTTATCCAGGAGTTATTTATGGTGCGGGAAAGCTCACTGCTGGAAATGTAGTTGCCCGATTGGTAAACTGATACTAATTCTTTTATCAGTTAGCTTCAACTTCTTGCTTAATTTTGTTTATTACTTGAAAGGAATTTGTTAGGAAACCAATTTGTTTAATGGGGGTGTTGAAGTCTAAAATGGCCCTAGTTGTTTGCTTTAATATTGGCTTCATTGCAAAATACTGTATCTTTGATGATCTGGGTGAGCATTTTCGTTAAATTACTCATCCACTCTAGCAGTCTATCTTGTTAAGTGGGATAAAGGTATGATGAATTGAATCTTTGGACATTAATTTTTTTCCCCAGATTATAGAGCGTTTTAATGGGAGATTACCTGGTTACATTGGCAGAGGATATGATAGGTTCTCTTTTAGCCATGTTGATGACGTAGTAGAAGGGCATATTGCAGCAATGGACAAGGGTCGACCAGGTGAAAGGTACCTTCTTACAGGGGAGAATGCATCATTCAAGGATGTCTTTGATGTAGCTGCAACTATTACAGGGACAAACAAGCCTAAGTTCAATGTTCCATTAGCTCTGGTTGAGGTTTACGGTTGGCTTTTGGTGATTATTTCTAGAATATCAGGAAAGCTTCCTCTAATCAGTCCCCCTGTATGGACCCTGCCTATTTCATCTTTTACAGTCGTCTAATTGCATATCTAAATTGATACCTGCACATGTGTGAATTACTTGGAGATGAGTTGTTTATCCAATTTATATTATCTGTCACATTGAAGGTTTTGCTGTTATATTGCATATCATTGCTGATACTGCAACCTCATCTGCTGAAAATATTATTATTGCACCTTACCATTCAATAGCTTAACTGTAGAACTTATGAATGGTCCTGAACACATTGATGATTAGTATATCCTAGGGAGGCCAGATGCAGAAGTACTGTTCCATACTTGGCCTACCAGGGAGATTCTTCTCATCTTCCATTTTCTTCCTTAATTAAGGAAGGGGTAAATGTAGTGGGAAGTGCATTGTGTGACAAAATGAAAAATTATAGTAATGACTCTCCTTAAAGAAAATGCAAGATTTTCTCCTATCCAGTGTGCAAATGCTAATTTGACCAAAGATACAATTTTTGTTGAGTTTTTATGAGTTATCTGGTTGTTGGTATGCTCTCTGTCTCAATTTATGTCCACCATGCTTAGGATTACATTTAAGTTTTTGTGCTACAATACACAGAATGAGGTTTGCTACAAAATAATATTTCTGGTGTTTTTTTTTGGTTAAATATTTTATCAGTTGTCACCTGCATTATCCTACCCCAAACCACATATCTCTCTTGCTGCTTGAAATTTCTGCCTTTTGATATCTACTGATCTGTTTCCCACACTATTTGACAGACTGTATACGTCCTCAGACATCAATGGGCTTATTCTTGTGACAAGGCCAAGGCAGAGCTGAACTATAGACCAAGAAGCTTGGAAGAAGGTTTAGCAGAAGTTCTTCCCTGGTTGAAAAATTCAAGCTTAATCAAGTATTAGAGAGAATCTGAACCGAGACTCTTCATACAGAAAGTTTCATAGGCCCTCCTGACTCCATCTTTTAGGGGTTTTTAAAAAAAAATAAATAAATAAAATCTTTTCTTTCTCTTCTAGCTTTGTGCAAGAATAAGGTGAAATCTAATGATAATGATTTACTGGAAATTTGTTAAATCTGATATTTTATGATTTTGAAGAAAAAGAACTTAAATATGGTGAAATGTGTATGTAAGAACATTTCAAAAAAGAAAATTGAAAGATATGAGAAGAGAAGAGCCTTTTCATCAAAAAATAAATAAATAAAAAAAATTAAGAAAAAAAAAAGGAGAAGAGAAGAGCCTTGCTTGGTCATGAGTCAGCCTAAGTCCATTTCATTTATTCAAAAAATGGGATTCCAACGGTCTACTCAAATTCCTAGACAACCCTGCAGTATATACTACTAGCTTCTTCTCTCTTCTCTTCTCTTCTCTGCTCTGGAACTAGGGCAACCAATTTCTGCAAATCTTCTGAGGAAGAAAAGAGAAAGAGATATGGTGGTGTCGAAGGTGAAATATGAAGAGTTACGTCAGCAGAGAATGGAAGAAAACAAGAGGAAACTTGAAGACCTCCATCTTCCTCTGCTTTCTAAAGCTCTCCAAAAAGCCTCTTCTCCGAACCCTTCTCCGGTTCTAAACACTCTCTCATTCTTGCATTTCTATCTTTTTCTTCTTTTGTTTTTGAGGTTTTTAATTGTTTAACTTGACTTCTTTTTTTTTTTTCTTATAATCATTTTTCTGTTTAAATTAATAGTTGAAGAAATCGAAACCTCGTACTATTCGGAAAGAACTAGTACCCGTAAGAAGATCAGACCGTTTTGCAAACAAGCCTGCTCCTCACTATAAAGAAGTATGCTTTCTCCTACCTTACCATTTCTCCTACTCAAAATTTTCAACTTTATGTTGCTATGATGGAGCTAAAAGTGTATGTAACACTTCATATGAACAGATGATCTTTTCTGAGCGTGTTAAGTTGCCTAGAAGGTAATATACATATATGTATATAAGTTGTCTATAATGGTTACTAATGGCCATTGTTTTCAAATTTGCTGACCAGCAGCACATTGCTGCACATATGCTGCCTGATTGGTTATATCTTCTCTGCTTGTGCAGGATATCATATTCTAGAAGGGACTTATCCAACAGAGTCTATGCCTCAGATGAGGGAAGAGCAGCTGCATTAGAGAAGGCTGAGAAACTTGAATCAACTCTTGAAGGCCAACTTCCCTCATTCGTAAAATCAATGCTCCAGTCTCATGTTACTGGCGGGTTTTGGCTGGTGAGTATTATAATTTTCATGGGATTTAGTTAAAGATTCAAACCATATGAATCACAACTTTGAAAGGCTGTACTCTCAGCTAGTGTTCCTTAAATTTTGTCTTGTGTGTCATTGTCTGTTCCTTTTTCTTGAGATGAAAAATAAAAGTTTGGATGGTTGATTTCATCACTATTGAAGGAAAATGGTGGATATAAATTAGACCATGAAATTCCAGGATCAAATTTAGCAGCAGTATGCTCTTTTGTTCATAATGTACCAAAATCATTTGATGCAGGGGCTTCCGTCTCATTTTTGCAAGAGATATCTTTCAAGGAAAGATGAAATTGTTACGTTGGTAGATGAACTAGGAGATGAGTGGCCAACAAGTTACTTGGCCCGTAAAACAGGTCTTAGCGGTGGATGGAAAAGATTTGCAGTTGATCATGACTTGGTAGATGGGGATGCATTGGTGTTCCATAGAATCCAGCCTACAGTATTTAAGGTCACACCATTTCAAAACTCTTTTTTTTGTATTGGGACAATTGTATCAAGAATTTTATTTCCCTTACAATTGCTAAACTCTTTTTCATTATGCATATGATGCTCGTCTGAACAAATTTTGCACTCCAATGTTTTAGCATTTGGTTGCTTATTATGCGTACAACTTTCTATGATTAGTGCCTTACTTCCTTTGAACATTCTTGCCCTCTTGGATCGCGGGGGATAGTTTGTTGGACCTAGGAATCATATGAAAATGTATTCTTATCAATAGCATACTGTACTTGTCTAATTGTTTTGATTTCCAGGTCTATATTATCAGGGTAAATTCTTCTGCTGAAGAAAATCTTGTTGAAGCCTCAAATGTTTCGGGTTGATGATTGTTTATACTCAAATCAAGCTCATCGGGGGTGTCAAGGTGAAATTGAACTCTACTAGAGGTAACTTCATTTCGTCACTATGCCTAATTTGGGGTTAATTTTCAAAAAAAAATAAATAAATAAATACAAACAAATTCAATCTTCAAGATTGAGTCTTTCCTCATTCTTTCGGAGTGAGAGTACATACATTTATCTTGCTTGGCCCTCTCCTATTGACCATTGTCTCTATAAAAGGAAACTAATTTGGTGTCAGAAATCCCATGTTTTAGAAATTTCTTGCCATTATTCTTTTGATAATAGTAAGCTATCAAGAGTTTCATCTAAAGGAGTAGTAACAGTTGTGTGATGCATGTGCACTGGTTTTAGTATTTTTCTTGAGGTATTCTCTGACAGAATGCTGATGCTAAACTGAGCTTTATGATATTTTAATCACCGCAACATGTGAGAAATCAAATACCATGACAGCTATTTTATTGTGGTGATTTTATATATATATTATATATATATATATTTGGCTTTATAAGTTTATTATTCTATGCCATGTGGTGGATGATGGTGATAAAAGTTCAGGGAGACAAAATACATGGAAAAAAGTTGTATATATAATAATCATGAAAAATCTGAAAAGTTGTCTCATCTCATGTAATTTTCAGCTAATTCTGGTCCAACTAAATGAATTCCAGTGCATGTATTATGTCATGAATGTTTTTTTTTTTTTCCTCTATGGTTAGTAGATACAAGGATGTATTAGTGGTGCACCTGTTGCATGCCAGAAAAGCCACATGCATGCCACAAATCCTCCTAGGCAAAATCTTTAAGTTTAGAATGTATCACCATGGACTAATTCGGGAGAAATCTCCTTCACAAGTCAGAGAAGATAAAGTAAAGGGGAGCTGCATTCAATGGCGGCTACCCGCCTTATTTTCTTGCCAACTGTTTTTTTTAAGTGGTTGGTAAATGGTTTCCTCTTGAATGTGTTGTTAGATTGGTGGAATATGGAACACATGAAAAATGTCAATGATTTGTATATTTGGGACAATCTTGGTTTTGTGTCATTTCATTCACATTTACTTGTTCTGTTTATATGTCTGTAGGTGGACAAATGTTGCTGCTGTAGTTTCTGGGGTGTGTTTTTTTTGGCTGCCCAGTATTTTGTAAACCAGACTCCTCTTCCCTTCTTACCATTACAAAATTAAATCAGTAAAACATGTTATTTAGGATGAAGACATGCTGCGTTCATCATTGTTGTTACATTGCCCCCAACTGAATGAAATTACTATTGATTTTTGTATTATAAAAATATAATATAATAATAATAATGATTGAGTCCAGGTCAGCATGTTCAATACCACCTGGATGGGACTGAGAATTAAAGAGTTATAACTGGCTTTTGGGGTCCAATAATTGATGTTCACGCGGAATTCTGTCTGTTCAATTCACATTTTAACAGCCTAAAGTAAAGAAGACTTTGTGTTTGCCCATACGCACTTCTCCCTCCTCCTCCTCCTTGCTGGGTCCCACTCTTTTCCTAATTTCGTTTTGCCACTTCATTATTACCATTTTTAGTATTATTATTAGTTTTTATATATTTAAAAATTAATATAAATGTACGTATATATTAATTATTAAATATACTAAAAACTAATTATTTTTTGTTTTTAGAAAAAAAAAAAAAAAAGCATGTGCGCGTGAAGGGGAGAAATAAGAGAACATGTAATTGACGCCGAGGATTTCGGTAGCCAATTGGAAGTCAATGACCGACGCAACAAGAAAGTGGGAAAACGGTGCATCCACCACTCTCCCCATCCTCATCCTCGGTCCCACCTTACATTTTTCTTTTTCCTAAACAAATTATTATTTTTATTATAAATATAATTTTTTAATTAAGGTTGACTTTTTAAAACTCTAATTCTTCTCATTTTAATTTTTATAAATATTTAATAAAAAATTCGATATTTATTAAAAGCAAAATACTTCAAATTTTAGTGAAAGAAAATATATATTCAAACACGCCACAACGTGAAAGAAAGGAAGAAAGAAAACAACGAGTTTGATTGTTTGTTTGTCCACTAATACACATGATTTTATTCATTAAAATATACCAATTTTAGGCAAATCTTTTATTATTGTTGTTATTATTATTAAATCTCATTAACCGGCTTACAATTTAAAATAAATTTTGTTACTTTGACCTTTTCATGTCATTTTTTCCTTTTTTTTTTATATATATTAGCATTTATTATGAACATTCTATAAAACGTTTAAAATATTTTTAAAATAAAAATTAAATAAAGATAAGCAAATTTTATTAAATTCAAGGATATTAATAATTGTATCTAAATTATAACAAAAACACATTGTTCGAGTTTGATTATGTATCATTTTAGATCTTTTTAAATTGTATATACAATTCGAATAATGTTTTTTAATAATTAACTTTTTAATATATTAATTTTATTAGTGATAAATATTGATTTTAAATTAAATAATAAAAAAATACTTTAACTGCTTCATTTATTTAAAATTAATTTTTCATATTTAATATTTAACAATGTCTCAAATTAACTACTTTATTTAATAAAGATTTTAAATAATTTTGCCTTTTCATTTTTACAAAATTAAATTCCAACACTCATTAATGAAGATAAGCAATTAATTTTAAGATTAAGGATGCATACATTAAAAGATTTTATATTATCTTACATTGAAAAAATATTAAATATATTGGTAAATACTCTAAAGAAATATGATATTTTCTCTGTTTTTAATTATTTGTTATAGTAAAAATACACTAATATATATACAAACACTTGTAAAAAAAAAGGGACAAAAATATATATTACAACCTTAATTATGTGTTGGACATATTTAAGAAATAAAAATATCTTTTAAAAAAAACACTTCTCGAAGACTTGTATATTTCCACAAGTCAATTGATTTAGGGAGGGAAAACAAAATTAAGGGAAAATGAAAAAAATAAAAATTAAAAATAGGCGAAGAGCATCATTTTCGGCTTCTCTTCCAACACGCACTGCCAAAGACTCTATTTTTCTTTAACATTTAAAGAAAATTTTCTCTCTCCATTTCCTTTTTCTCTCTCTCTCTCTGTGCCTTCAAACATTAGTGCTGCAACGCGTAACAATGGAATTTTTGCAGCGTTGAAACGTCGGGATCCGCGTTTTCTCGACGACTCATCCCTTCTCACCGACACTGTATCTCTATTATCTTACACCTCCAGAACTTGCTGTACGTCAATTGTTTCTTTTTATAGATATATATAATTTTTTCCCCCCTTTTTCATTTCTTGAAGGGACATGTTGGTTGGATTGAGATAAATTTTTTTTAACGCCCAAATATCCACATTGTGTTGGAATAAGAATCCTGATGATAATCTCTTCTTGTTTTTGTCTGAAAAGTCTGAACTTTTTCTTCTTGGGTTCTTGTCTTGATTAGAAAAAGATCTTGATGATGTTTATTTTAAAAGGATCTTTTTCCTTTCAAGATATTGTTTGAAACTTTTTTTTTCTTTTTTTCAGAGGATTTTTGTATAATTGGTTGTGGGGATTGCCCCTGTTTCGAATTTCAGAAAAAAAATTTACATTTGCATTTTTCATTGTCATCTGTAGGATTTCTCTTGATTAGACCCTAAGAAGAGGGAGCAAAGGATGGAGGTATAGATTTCTGAGGTGCCAAATTTGTGTCTGTAAGAAGAAAGGTTGCTTTTTCTGGGATTTGAAGAGGCCACAAAAATGGTATCTAAAGCTGATCCAAAAGTCTCTTTGTCCGTGTTGCTAAAGCGTGAATTGGCAAATGAGAAGATTGAAAAGCCTGAGACATCCCACGGCCAGGCCACCGAGTCCAAGAAAGGGGAGGACTTAACATTGGTCAAGACGGAATGCGAGAGGGTTTTGGGTGATGGAGTCACCACTTATTCTGTTTTCGGGGTATTCCATTTTTTGGGCTTTTTTTTTTTTTTTTTTTTTTGTTCTTCTTGAGCTATTGATTTTCCTTTTGATAATCATGATATGTTGTCATTTTCTTTTTTTAATTTATGGCATACATACATACATACACACACACACACACACACACATATATATATATATATATATATTGCGTTTCATTTTTATGGTGGAGAAACAAGCATTTGATGAAATATTTGACTGACTCTCTTGAACTTTTTTGATTGATCTTTATTAATTGTTCTGTTTAATGGAGTTAATATGATGTCAAAATATATCTTTTCAAAAGATGAATATTTATTTTATTTTATCTTTTACTCAATGTTGCTACTCATGATGAAAAGCAATGTAACAAAATCAGTTACTTATCTTCCTCTGCAATTAGCATGTAATCATGTGATCTTTCCTGAGATAGCCTTTATTGATGGCTGTAAAAGTAAGTGATTCAGGAAAAGTATGGTGGAAGGATTGAGGCTGAAAACAGTGACTGGTTTAGCAGTCTAAAAGGGGGAAAAAGAAAAAGAATGTCTTTGTACAGTTTACTGTTGAAAATTTTGTATTCATGCACTCTTCTTGGTGTCCATTCATCTGTTGATTTTTATATTAAGGACCTGCCTTCCCCGACTTCCATTCTGCCCCTTGAGTATTTAGTGGACCTATTCTCTTTTCAAAGTGTCTGGGCATGACCAGCAAGGGTTGATTGATGCTCCAATCCTTTAAATTATGCCCCTGCATTTCATGATTTTGTATAACTCTCACACATCTTCTTTGCATATTTGCAGTTATTTGATGGACATAATGGATCTGCAGCTGCCACATACACTAAGGAGAATCTCTTCAACAATGTTCTGAATTGTATTCCACCAGTAGTTAACAGGGATGAGTGGCTTGCTGCATTACCAAGAGCTTTAGTTTCAGCGTTTGTAAAAACTGATAAGGAGTTCCAAGAAAAGGGTAAAGATAGTTCAGAATCAACTTATTTCCCTTCTTTATCATTTCCACAAATATATATATATATACACATACATTAAGAAAAAGGAATGCCCTAATTGTTATGATTGTGTTTCAGCCTCTGTTATTATCTTACTTACATAAGCTTGCTTGCATCCTTTGAAATTATGTGAACTTGATTTATTTCTGTTATTATCATTTATTGAAATTTTATTCACCTTGTTACTGGGACATGGTTATATCAAACTTGACCATTTTTTTGCCTGTTTTACTATTTCCAGCCCAAACTTCTGGAACAACAGTCACATTTGTAATAATTGAAGGATGGGTTGTTACCGTTGCATCAGTTGGTGATTCTCGTTGCATTCTTGAATCTGCGGAAGGGGGTATATATTATCTGTCAGCTGATCATAGGCTTGAATGCAATGAAGATGAGTAAGTTATATGCTGTTGTCAAGGCATGAATATGACTTAGGGTCTGCAGATTGTCTGATTCTTTGATTTCTAATTGGCAGGAGAGATCGTATTACGTCCAGTGGCGGTGAAGTTGGACGGTTAAATACTGGTGGGGGCACAGAGGTGATTTTTCCACCTTTGAATTTAAAGTTTTACGTTGCTACCTTCTAAACATTTTCCTTTCCTCCTTGAACTTTTCTAATGGCTGGCCTGCAAGTAGGGTCATATGAATTTTGGCTGCATTCTTTCCATCCAATAAATGTCTTTACAGATGTCTATTATTATAATCTCTGTATTCTTTAATTAGAAACTGCTTACGAAAAGCAAAGTCTTATGTGTACTTCTTTGAGAGTTGCGACTCTTATATCTTATGTTTATGGGCAGTCTTTTATGTGGAGTAGATCCTGCATCTTCTTGTGAAAGAGTCCTGTTTTTAACTTGTGTAGATTACATACTTTCTTGTATGCATAGTTGGGATTTGTTATGATCATTCTTTGTGCTCTTTGACCTTAACTCTGTGCTAAATTCATTGTAGATTGGTCCTCTGAGATGTTGGCCTGGTGGCTTGTGCCTGTCACGATCAATTGGAGATATGGATGTGGGTGAGTTCATAGTTCCAGTCCCTTACGTGAAGCAAGTAAAGGTTTGTACCCTGAACAAATTGTATTCTGTCGTTATCTGCTCCCTCAATTTCTGTTCTACCATTGTTATGCTTGCTTGAAAAGTGAGTTATATACACGGGAATAAGTAATTTGTTTTCCTTTATGATTTATCCTCCTGATTTTCAAGCTTTAGAATTCATGTTTTTTATTTTGAAAGACATTTTGGAGAAACGAATCGTTAAACATGTGATAGGCTGCATGATAAATTTCCTAATCTGTGAATGGATGACCTAAAATGGAACAGGCTCTTGGTTTAGGTTGTTATGATTGGAAAGATAAAAACACTCGTAAAGTGATTATAAATTGTACTCTACTCCCTTTACTGTCTGAGAAGAACTTTTAGTTGTTCTTTAGAAAACTCTTCTTTTGTCCAAATTATCACCAAAGGTTAAATCTGCAGTTGTCATCAGCTGGTGGCAGACTTGTTATTGCAAGTGATGGAGTTTGGGATGCCTTATCCCCGGAAGCGGTTGTTGAGTGTTGTCGTGGAATGCCGGCCGATGCTTCAGCCTTTCAAATTGTTAAAGTACTCTCTCTGGTTTCTTGAAATTTGAATACGTTAAAAAACAATGCTATCAGTTTAGTTCTCTGAGTTATTTTCACTCCTGATTCTTTGCATTCTTCTGCTGGCAGGAGGCTGTGCAAGTGAAAGGTCTTCGAGATGATACAACCTGTATTGTGATTGACATACAACCGCCAGAGAAAGTTCCTCCATTACCCCCACCTAAAAAGCACAGCAAAGGAGTTTTCAAGTCAATGTTTAAGAAAAAGCCTTCTGAGTCGTCTTCTCAAACCGAGAAAGAATTTAATGAACCAGATGTAGTGGAGGAATTGTTTGAAGAGGGATCTGCTTTACTTTCAGAGAGGTTTGTACCATACACACTGCTGCAATTATACACATCTTTTTAGGTTTCCGTTTTCATTTCTACAGTTGTAAACCAGATTATCAGTCTCTTTATCTCTTCTTTAATTTCTTTCCTCTGTTGGAGAAGAAAGAGATGAGGTATCTTCAGTAGTTCTCCCTCTTTTTTGATGCATTTCTAGCATCATATTGATATGATGCGTTGTACTGGTGCAGGTTGGATACAAAATACCCAGTGTGCCATATGTTCAAGTTGTTCAAGTGTGCAGTTTGCCAAGTAGAAATAAAACCCGAAGAGGGCATCTCAATACATACAGGATCATCAAATACAAGAAAATTACGGCCCTGGGATGGTCCTTTCCTTTGCTCGAGCTGCCAGCAGAAAAAGGAAGCCATGGAGGGAAAAGGATCTTCTGGTGGTAGTCTTACACTTACACCTTTCTTTGCTTATGATAACAATTTCTAATCTATGTAATCCGTTTAACTAACTTTCTACACTTCTTTCTTTCTCTTCCAGATTTTAGATACAACGGAGGGAGTGACTAGTAAAACCCCTTCCAATTACTTGTGTACGAAGTCAGCACTAACAATTGTATTGGGAAGATCTATAACCAATGCTATTGGCAGAAGTAATCTCTTACTCAAACCATTTTGAGTCCTTCATGAGTAACTGGGAGGAATTCGTCGATATTTTTCTTAAATGTCAGAAGATCAAGAACCTGACAATGTTGTAGGATAAAGCAGCTGTGTATCTTTCTAACAAGGGATTTTCAAATGGAGTTTTGCCTTCCTCCATCTGGAAATGTGTATGGTGTCAACTATATATAATTTTTATCAGGCAAACCATCAGGAGAACACCAGAGGTAAATTTCATTGGTTCTACAAATATATATATATATATATATATATAATTGTATACCTGTTTTGTTCATCCTCCTCCCCCACCATAGAAGTACAAAACTGGGTGAAAGAATTTCTTAGTGTAATAAATATTTCACAAACTAAAGTTTGAGTAGAGAATTTTTTAGTTTCATTTTTTCATTTAACAATTTTTTTTTTGTTTTGTTTTTGCCATGGGAGAGAAAAGCTTTGGTGTTTAATCTTGGATTAGATTTCTCATGTAATAGTGTATAACTACTGTTCATTCCTTTTTGAAGGAAGATAAACAAACATTTCACAATAGCAAATATGAATTTGTTTCTTTCCATTTCTTCTTTTAACTTTTTGCTGGTTTGATACGCATTCCTTTTTGGTTCAGACATTCAATAAAAATGCATGGTTCTGAACTGTGTGTGACATTGACACACACAGTAGTTCATTGTGTAGATAAGTATCGGTTTCACTTTCGTTTTACACACACAACCCTTTATTGCAAAAATTCAAGAAAGTCATATTTGGAGTAGACTTGAAAGATTCTGTTTACAGACAACCTTTTTTTATCTTTTATTTTCCCTAGATTTTATTACCGTATCTCCCATCACTTCATTTCTTGGAATCTTGTCAGTCTAAAAATTGAGTTCAATCAAAAGAATAAAAGGGTCCTAAATTTTAGAAGACTTTCTTAAACAACATGTTAATTGAAAATACTTGGCCTTAGAGGAAGGATGGAGGGTAGGGTGTGGGCATGAGCAGCTCGTGTGGAAAAAGAGGAAGAAGAAGCAGACGAGTTATAAAACAAAAGAACCGAAAAGATCCAAGCTTTGGTTGGAAAACTTTTTTCTCATTTATGCTTTAGCCATTAGCCACTAGAAATCTTTGTGCTTTTTCTCTCTTAAAAAGACACAAACAAGTGTGTAAGGAAGACATGCCAGCAAGCAACGTGGTGTAAGACAAAAACTTTGCAATCCCTCTTTCTCTCTTATCTTTTGAGATAATCTTGCAATATGATTTTTGAGTGGTTTTTAGTGGAGAAGATGACTCTGTCCATCCAAATAATGCCTCCATGATTGAGATGTTGACCATAAACCAAGCAACCCAATAAAAAAAAAAAACCCTTCTTTATTTCAAGAATTGGGACTCATGGACCTCCGTGTACACGTGTGTGAGGTCCTACTATCTCTCACCAAACTGTATTCTTCCCTTTTTCTTTTTTTGTTCTCTTTCTTTGAGTGCCAATGCCAACCCTTTCATTACCACTTAATTTTTCTGTATTATTAGTATTAGACTCATCATCATTAGTTAAGCATCGCCCGGTAGTTCACTTTTAAAAGAAATAAAGTTCAGACAAAAAAGTTGGGCAAGCTGTACAATTTCCTCACCCTCATCCCACAAACATTCTAATTGGTGGCTTATTTTTGCCCACCTCCTCCTTCAATTACCATAGATATTTTAAAACTCTTTTCTTTTCTTTTCTTTCTTTTCTGTGGAAGAGCTTTGAACTAAACCTCACCTCACGTAAAGTTTCACTTCGATAAAGATTGATTCTTTAGTTATTTAGCCATGTATGTTATGCATTCTAATAAGGTGTTAAGGTGAAAATTAGTGAATTTGATCTTATTTTTTATTTTTCAAGTCGTATTTCATCATTAATTGATGGATGTTTCTCTATATATAATAATGTTTCTCTATATCATTAATTGATGGTGCAAGACATTCTTCATACTCACTATTCCAACATTTAGAGTCCAATATTCTCTTTATTTTTCATATATTTTATAATTTTTATTTTTTGTAATATTACTAATTTAATTATCGACAAGTTTAACTTTAGATAATTTAATAAAAATAAGTAAAAAAGAAAATGGACAGACAAGGATACATGGATGAAAGTCAAGTTTGACAAAAAGAATCCCACGTGGGTTGATAAGAATTCTCGACTTTTCAAGAATTCAATAGATATAAAAATCATGAAGGACTTTCTTCTGGATATTCTTCTTAACCTTCAGTCGTGGGATCTGCTTTTCTCTTTTCTTTTCTTTTTGGAGTGTTGATGATGATGATGATAATTAGGCAAGAATTGAATGGAAGTCATAACTTGGAACTTGGAAAGTCTTAGTTTTTATTCTTTGTCATTTGTATAAATCAAAGCATGGTGGTGGACACTCACAGCATCATTTGCATTTATAAAAAAGACATTAATTAACTATACAAAATATCCTCTCTCTCTCTCTCATCTAACTAACTCGTTTATCATATGATAATCAAGAAAAAAGATTTGAAGAACGATGATATCCATCTCCGTGTGTCACGGGTTCAAGATTTTCTCCCCTCATCATATTAGGGACACAAGAAAGGTTATAGTTAAGGTAGAGAGGAATGCTGGGAGCTCGAATATAAAACGCATTTCCAAAAGTTGTATTATTTTTATCTATGTTAAATTAATTTGATACCCAAGATTCTTTCTTGAAGTAAGTGGAATCGGATAAAATAAATTTATCCGAACACGACCTCTCGTCGAACGTAGTACTACTACCTCCCGTATGGAGAAATTTGTTTAATATTAATAATTCTTGATATATATATATACATACATATATATTATTATATAGAAGAGAAAAAGTTGAGTACGCCATTTGACACAAAACTTGGATTGTTTTTTCGTCTTTCTGGTTTTGGGTTTATGAGATCATTACCTTATTGCCATTAAAATAAAATAAAAAAGGTCCCCACCACCTTAGCAAATTCTAGCACAGCATTCATCTCCTCTTAATAGCCACCACGTGCACCTGTACTTTTTCATATTACTGTCTTAATTAATTGAATAAATTATGTTACTAATATTTAAATTTTTCAAAAATTTAATTTTTGTATTTTTATTTATTTTTATTTGAACTGACACTTGAACTATAAAATATCAACTTATTTGTCATTCCGTCCAAAATTTCCGTTAGACTTCATTTCTATCTAATTCTTATGGGTATTTTCGTCTTTTAAAGTCATTAATATTTTAAAATTATTAAGGTTTTATTTTTGGGATTAATTTTGTTTTTTATAAAATTTTGAAAAAATCTTCTTAAATTGGAGAGATTCGAATCCTCAACCACACAAATAGCAAATTATATTAACGCACTAGAACAACTATCAAGATGATAATTTATATGAAAGTTATATTTTATATTGCATACTAAATGATGCCAAAATAAATTTAACATTATTATATTTGTGAGTCCCAATATTTAAACCACAACTGTATAAACAATAAATAAGCATTTACCATTTTGACAAATACAAAAATTTATATTATTTAAAAATTATTTTAAATATAAAGATTGTGAAAAAATATTTTTCAAACAGCACAATTTAAACCAATTGTCTTCGTAGTCATTCTCTTCCTCAAACCTTAAATTTATTTTTTTAAACTTTAAATTCGTTACAAAATACAAATTTTGAGCGTTTTTTACAATGACATTATTAGATTATTAGTGTTAGCAATGACATTGTATAAAAAAACACCTCAAAATTCATGTTCTGCGACAAAATCGAAACAAAAGAGTTAAAGAAGAATTCCAGTGCAAGCTTTGAGAAACGTGACAATAACAAAAATTTGTGGTTTGAATTGTGTTATTTGATAATATTTTTTTTGAGAATATTTATATTTAATATAATTTATATTTAAAATATAGAATACAATCACAATATAAAATGCATATTTATTATTTTTATAATTACAATATAAAATATAAGTTTCAAATAATTTTATGTAGTTATAGTTGTTTCAGTGCGTAAATATAGTTTATTTAAACACGTGGTTATAAGATCAAATTCTTAAGTTTACAAAAAAAATATTTTTCAGATTTTTAATAATAAAGTAAAATGACAAAATTACCCTTGAAAATAAAACTCTAATAATTAAAAAATACTCATAATTGTAAAAAGACAAAAATGTGAAATAACAAAATTACACTTGAAAATAAAACCCTAATAATTAAAAAATACTTATAAATGTAAAAAGACGAAACTACCCCTGAGAATTGGATGGAAAATAAAGTATGATGGAAATTTTAGACGGAAAGACAAAGGAAGTAATATTTTATAGTTCAAGTGTCAGTTAAAAATAAAAATAAATACAGGTGTAAAAGTGAGATTTTTGAAAAGTTGAAATGTTATTAGGATAATTTATTCTAATTAATTTAGATTTGATTCTTATTTTTAAGTAAATTTTGAAAATATATAATTTACTAAACAGTGGGAACATTAGAATGTTTGAGCTGAGCTTTCTCTTTACTCTCAAGAAAAAGAGAAGAAGAAAAAAACAGAGATACAAAGTGTGCCCCTTTTTCTCCCCCTTTCCTTCATTCATCTTCTCTTCTCCTCTTCCACTGATTTTCTGATATCCTTATCTCTGAATCTTTGGCATCTGCAATTAATCAATTAATTGGGGCAAAATTTTCAACCAAGAAGAAAAGAAAAGAAATTTCCCCTGTTTCTCGCATCAAGACTTTTCTTCTTTCTTTCTTGGTTGTCGTAGGTAGATATAAGTCTAGTATTTCAAGAAATGGACAGCCTAAAACTACAAACGAAAAGGAGGAACAAAGATGATGATAATGAAGAGAAGCAGCAGCCAGGCTTCTCCTCCTCCGCCGCCGCCGCCGCCTACTTCATCATCTCCTACTCATGAATTCTCCTTTACTATTTCTCTTCACCAGCCAGAGGCGCAAACCACCAGCTGCTGTTTACCGGCAGCAGCAGCAGCAGCAGAAGATAAAACAAAAAACCCATCTTCAATTGCTATTGATTTATCTCCAGCGGATGACATATTCTTCCACGGCCACTTACTACCACTCCATCTCCTCTCCCATCTTCCCGTTTCTCCACGCTCTTCCACCAATTCCATGGATAGTTTTACTCTCCCAATTAAAGACTTGTTAACTTCAGACCATCATCATCAAAACCCCACAACCACCACCACCACACCCACCGCTACTACCGCCGCCGCCTTTACTGACAGCATTAGCTACGAGAAAAAAACAGGGGATAGTTACAATAACGATGAATTCAAGGAAGAAGGCGGAGGCAGAGCAAAGTCCAAGTCTTTCTCATGGCTATCATCAAAATGGAACAGATCAGAAATTAAGGAAGAGAAAGAGAAAGAAAGACAAGAAAAGAAAAGGAAGAAACTAAATAAACTGGACGTGAGTGAGTTACTGAAAAGATATATGAGAATGGTAAGGCCACTTTTATCCTTCAGAAACAGGGAAAGAAGAAGATCATCGCCGTCATCAGAAAGACAGCAGACTTATTACAATTCATATTCTGGGAATTTAAGCTTTAGGAGAAAACAAGAAGAAGAAGATTATTACGGAAGGAGTAGAAGGAGAGGCGGAGGAGAATTCTCGGCGCCGGCTTCAATGAGAACATCACCGACGAATAGTGGTCTTCTTGTAGCACCTTCTTTTTCTACTACTGCAAGTCATGATAGCACCATGGAAGAATTGCAAGCTGCAATTCAAGCTGCAATTGCTCATTGCAAGAATTCAATTGCAGTTGAAGAAGACAAAATCAAATGCCATCTTGATTCTTGATTAGCTTTTTCATCAACAACACTCACTTCTCAATTTAATTCTTCTTCTCATCTCATTAATATAAATATTTATTTTACCCCCAATTTACATATACATCAATTCTCCCTTGTATAAATCTATATCTATATATATGTTTCTTCTGAAAGTACCAAATGAGGGCGATTAGATTCTGTACTATTGAAGAGTACTGGAAGACCTGATTATTCTTTAAGCATACAAGATTTGGTGACAAAGGAAGAAAAAAGAAAAAACCCCACCTAGATTTCTTTACTTTTCAAAAAAATCTATTCTTTGCAGAGTTTAATCTTGAAATCTGAATATTTATCATCAAGAACATTGCATGACTCCACTAACTACAAGTGCATTGCTTGCACCAAGTAAAAATCAAATCTTTCTTTCCTTTTTTTTTCTTAAATCCTATAATTTTTATAACTTTTAATTTATCATTAAAGATAATCAATGATAATGGAATCATGGGTTTTGATGATTTCAATAAAGGTAAGTGTACCCAAAAAAAAAAAAACTATATAAAGTAACATTTTTCCTCAATTCTCAATTTATTCTGGCCAAAAAATAGAAAAGAAAAAAGGTAGTACCAAAAGTGGTGCCTTTTAAAAAGAGCACAAAGGTATGTAGTGTTGTGCTTCCTTAAACCTTTGGGAAATGAAGTATAATTTTTTTCAATAAAAAAAAAATTAAATAAATAAAGACAAATTAAATTTATTTTTGTTAACATTTTCTTTTTGTGTCATTTTGAACCATTTAAAGAACTCCAGACTAGTGAGCCGCTGTATGTATATGTATATATTGTTCAAAAGGGACCATATGGGAATGCCATAAAGAATAATTATTCATTCAACCCTAGAACAAAGGTTGCTGTCCAAGTGTTCATGCACAGCCAATAGGACGTACCCCACCCCAGCCCTTGTGGGTACTGTTACCAACTATTGTATCTCCTTTTGTATTATTATTATTCTTTTGATAATACCAAATATTTTAAATGTATCATCTTAAGGTATTAAAATGAAAATAGACATTATATGAATAGCACTTGTGAGTCATCAAGGTCTTTCCTCTCTTTTTATTTTGCCTCTACGAGCGCGATCAGAGAGATTATAAAAATAACATGATCGTTAATGAAAAGATCATTTTAATACAAGAGTATTAAATGATTTTAACTAAAAATACTGTAAATATTGTAAATTAGATAAACGAACAATTTCTCATTTCCAAACATGACTCCAAAATTAAGTATGACTTCAAATAACATATGCATTACAGTAAACAAGGTATCCTCATTATATAATATTTGCATTATGCCCTAAAATTAAAAATTTCTCAATGATTCTTGATTCTCTAGAAAATTTTGAGGTTTTTTTTGTTTACTTTAGGTATGAGTTAAATTTAGAAACACATCGAGACACGTAACTTTTTTAAGGATATTAAAGTGTTCTTCATCAAAATTATTATTACACTTAAGTTAATTTTTATTCAAATTTGATAAATTTTGACTCAAATGTTGAGACATTTTGAAACTTTTTCTCATTTTTCTTATTTGTATATTGTATATCCATTTACCCACTAGAGAAAAACCCGCCACATGAAACATGAACACTCTTTTCATGGCATAGTGTTTAATTTTATATACCAAGTTAGTCGAACAAGAGAACCCTCTCCCCCTTTTTCATTTTAATTATATATATATATATATATATATATATATACACACACTGTGGGAAGGAGTGGCCAGAATATATTTATTATTACATACAAAATGGTGTATTGTCATTGATTGAAAGTGGTAGGAACCAAAAAATTTCTTGGTCTGAAACTGAAAACAAACATATCTTTATTGTGTGCATAGGATTTGAAAGCTTTGAAAAGTGAAGCAATAATTAATGGCAAGAAAATGCTTCTTGTGGGTGGTCTAATTTCTTTCTACCAATTTTTTTTTTCCTTTTTTTGTTGTTTTTTATTTATGGATATGGAATTTCTCAGAAAGTAGTACCAAGTTCGTAGTACACCACCAAACAACACACAAATATATATATATATGTATGTATGTATATGTATATGTAATCATAATCATTGAGGACAACTATATATATGTTGCATGTGGTGCTTCTCTATGTTTCAACATACTACCAAACCTAATTACTATATATATCCATGCATTAATTAATTTGGTTCTTCTTAATAGTTTAATTTTTGTTGTATTTCATTCATTATGATCACTACTGTCAATACTTGTAATCATTTGCTATTATATATATAAGTATGATTTTTTCTTTTTTTTTTTTTAATTTAAAAGAAAATGTTCTTTTAAAAAAAATGAAAAAGAAAAGAATATAATTGGGTTGGCCTTGTGGTGAGGGTCCTTCATGGGTTGTACGTAGTAAATCTTATTGGATACTATTTTGATATTTTATTGGTCCGAAAGTCCATTTTATAATGTGTGAAGGCCCAACTCTATTTGAAGGTTAGTAATTTCTTCTTATATAATATTTGAATTTTATTTTATTTGATAATAAATTAAAAGAATTTTTATTAATAGAGACTTAATAATAATTAATTAAAATAATATATATATTAGGACTATGTGAGGATTTATTGTAAATATATATATATATATATTTTTTAATTTTAATATTTTATGCTTACCAGAAAGATTTCGCGACTTGTCGGACCATCCGGTGAGTCAGGGGGACTGGTAGATGAGTAGGCCGATTTCGATATATTTTCTTTTCCATATTTATTACACATTCAGGGAAAAAAAAGAAGAAAAGAAGATCATTGATGAAACTGGCAGAAATTTTACCGAATTTAACTTAAGAACATCCTAAATCATCACAAAAAGAAAATACGTGTCGTGTTTATCATCATGGGAGAAATCTATTGACAACCTATCGTTTGATTCATTATTTTTCTGAACCTCTAAAAGAGAAGCCAAAGCGTTTTTTTTTTTTGCTTTTGTTTCGTAAGTAAAATTATATCGAAGACTATTGTGTGTGTATGTGAAAAACAGTGATGGTTGGATTGGATTGAATGTTTGAAATGTCAATCATTATTTATGAACGGTACATTCGAATAATTCCCAAGAGAATATACTTTTTCAAGTTTTCGCCAAGATTGTTTCTTTACAGCGTTGGCTTAGTCTTGGCGGTTTCTTGCGGTTTGCCCCATTAATCGTAAGCTTTTCTTTTTTCTTTTTATTTTAATTCTGAAATTTTCTCCAAGATTTATGAGTTGGGTTGATCGGAATAGTGATTTTGTCTGCTGTATTTACTTTGATTTCAATTGGCTTTGAGGAATTTCCTGGTAATTCTTTTCTTTTCAGTGGTGGTTTATCCAATTGATAAATTTTGGTACCGTCCTACAAACCCGTCTTCTATTTCTATTTCATCTTATATTGGTTTATTCATTCATTATTATTCGAGAATTAAACTGGGTTTCTCCAATCCTTTCTTTTTATTTGGGGATTTGGATTCTCGAGTTTTGATTAAAGGAAAGAGGGGGAAAAAAAAGCCAGAAACTTTATTGTTAAGGAGTTGAAGCTTCAGTTATCTGGAATGAGTGAGCCTACAACTTCTGGTCCTATAGGCTTATTGATTTGGGTCGTTATGTGTTTTGGAGCCGAATCAATTGTGTGCTAGCTGGGAAGTTCAAGATTTCTAACAATGAATACTGTAGGAAAGTTAGGTAGCTATATAAGCAGAAGTGTGTATACTGTGTCTGGTCCATTTCATCCATTTGGTGGTGCTGTGGATATAGTTGTGGTAGAACAGCAAGATGGGAGCTTCAAATCATCACCTTGGTATGTTCGGTTTGGTAAATTTCAGGGGGTCTTGAAGGTGAATGAGAAAGTGGTTAGCATTAATGTTAATGGGGTGGATGCAGATTTCCCTATGTATTTGGATAATAAGGGGGAGGCTTTCTTTCTCAGGGAGGTAGATATTGAAGAGGGTCATAGTTTGCTTTCGCTTTCTTCTTCTTCTTCTTCTTCTTCTTCGGGTGAGGATACTGATGGTCAGTCCACAAAAAGGTTGCCAGTAAAATCAACAAGTTTGAATTATGCTGGATATGCATCTGATTCAGTTACTCAGATTGGTATAAGCAATGTGAGAGTTGCATCAAGGACTAATTCTCGTAGATCGCGGATTTTAGGCCTTGTTTTTGGGAGGAAATCAATGAAGCAGGGACTTATTGAGCAAGAAAATGTTGCTGGTGTTAAAAGGACAGATTATTTAGACCGTGCTGAGATTGCAGCTGATCTCTTGGAAGTGAAGTGGTCTACAAATCTCGACTCTCCTAGGAGCAGAAATGAAACTGGTTCGCGGCTTTCTTCTCAAGGTGTACTGAAGGGTAATGCCCGTGAAGACATTCAGAGCATTGATAAAGAGGACAATGTGGGATCTCTTGTTAATGATACTGCTGTGGATAATTGTGTGCCAGTGGAGAAAATTGGATCCACTAATGATGAAAAGGATCATAGCCCTCATGCTTTTCCTATGAGATCCAATAGGTCGGCTGAGGAAACTGGAATAGAAATGTCATGTCTTTTACCCGAATCTTTACTTGAAAAATCTAGAGTAGAAGATGATGGCAAGCCAAATTTGAAGGAGCCAATCAAGACTGGGAGCTTATTGGTTGATGTTGCAGATGGAAATAGCAACCCAATCAATTCAATTTCTGAGGTTGCCAGTGCAGATTTTGAAATTCAGGATTCAGTTAAGAAGGAGTTTTAT
The DNA here is from genome assembly GCA_027405835.1 of Asclepias syriaca. Taxonomy (NCBI): domain Eukaryota; kingdom Viridiplantae; phylum Streptophyta; class Magnoliopsida; order Gentianales; family Apocynaceae; genus Asclepias; species Asclepias syriaca. The sequence continues at coordinate 21,573,437 of CM049934.1, forward strand.
ATTGCAGAAAAGTGCCCAAAAGATCCAATTTTCAGTGAGAAGCATGAGTCTGTGGATAAAAGTGAAGCTAAGGGTATTCCATCTTTGCTTTCTTCTGAAACTTTTACGAGTTCAAGATCTGAATTGGAACAAAGTTCTGTTGTTAGTATACAGACAATTGATTTAGTTCATGAAGTGACCTCTGAGTCTACCTCTTTTCTAGATGAGAAAGAGCATTCGAGTGTTGAAGATGTTTTGAGAATGCAGATTACTTTGTCTTGCCCGATAATGAAAAGAATACTGAAAGTCCTGAAGTTTCCTTGTATTCAAAGCAGAAGGATGATGCAAGTCTGCAGACAATTGATTTAGTTTTTCAAGTGAACTCTGAGTCTGAGTCTTTTCTAGCTGAAAAAGAACATTTGAGAGTTGAAGATGTTTTAGAGAAAACAGATTACTCTGTCTTTCCTGACAATAGAAAGAATATTGAAAGTCCTAGAATTTCCTCAAATTCAATGGAAAAAGATGCTGGAAGTCTGCAGACAATTGATTTAGTTTGTGAAGTGAACTCCGAGTCTAAGTCTTTTATATATGAGAAAGAACATTCAAGAGAAGATATTTTAGAGAAAACAGATTATTTTTTCTTGCCTGACAATGAAAAGAATACCGAAACTCCTAGAATTTCGTCAAGTTCAGTAGAAAACGATGTTGGAAGTATGCAGAAAATTGATTTAGTTTGTGAAGTGAACTCTGAGTCTAAATCTTTTCTAGATGAGAAGGAACATTCAAGAATTGAAGACGTCTTGGAGAAAACAGATTACTTTGTCTTGCCTGACAATGGAGAGAATACTGAAACTTCAATGCAAAAAGTTGCTATCTCAGAAACCTATTCACAGATGACCAATCTCCAACCATCACATGGTTCAGTTGAGGAGGATGAGCCTCAGAACATTTTTACTGTTTCCACTTTCAGCAACTCAACTTGTCAACCCCTAGTTGAACAAAGTATGAGAAAAGAAAGTGAAGAAAAACAGTTTGAGGCCTCAGTACCACATCCTGAAATATCCAAAGTTGATCCTATCCAGCCAAAGTTTTTCCTGGCAGATATCTCAGAGGAAGAACGGCTGCTCTTTGGTGACCTTGATGATCTTAAGGGCATTGATTCTCTAGATAAGGATGATCCTATTGTTCATTTACTTTCTTCATCAATGGATAGACCAGGTTGTGAAAATCTGCCTGATGATGTTGAGGACTTTGAACAGAAGTCAAAAACTGTTTCACGTGAGGTCAATATTCCTGAAACTAGTGTATCACAACCTGAGCAAGGTTGTAAGATAACAAAATCCTTACCAAATCTACCAATTCATGATTTTGGTTTGGAAGTTCAGTACAGTGACAACAAATTGGCTGAGGGTCAATATGACTCTATAGATGGCAAAAATATGGAACAGCTAAAGACTGAAATCGACCCGGGAATTGGTACGTACTATTCTTACCAACCAAATGTATATATGCTCCAGATATCTGTACTGTAGCAAGATGTTTTTATTTGTGATATAACTCTAGGATCATATTCGGTGATAATTTGGCTAAGTGTAAAGTATACCTTTGTTTCTAATGTTTCAGTTTTAGTTTCAAGGCTTTTTGTTGACACTTTCAATTACAGAAACAGTGATGTACTTGAATTTTGAATTCTCACACTGCAGAATAATTCTGAACGAGTTACAACTTGTGCAGGGGATTCTTCAAGACCCTCTGAGGGATCTAACAGGAGCTGGAGAATCTGGTCTTTGCCTTTCAGGAAATCAAGAAGTTTTGATGTCTCCGTACCAAATTTGAGTCGTAACAATTCTGATTCTGAGAACATTGAAAATAAGAATGATCGCGTTGAAGATGAAAATAAGCCTAATGAAGAAGAAAGTAAGAGTGATAAGACTAAAACAAAGGCTACAAAGAAGAAAATCAGGGTGGCCACCCCAACATCTGAACAGTTGGCATCTTTAAGTCTGAAGGAAGGGAAGAATACTGTAGTATTCACATTTTCAACCCCAATGCTGGGGAAGCAGCAGGTAATAATTTCTTTGAACTTTTAGAGCAAAAGCTAATTTTGGAAGATCCTGAGCTCGACTCTTGTCTGTGCCCCCATTTGTTAGATTATTGGTTGTCTTTCAATCAATATTGATAGGCCTAATTATTTACATGTCATTATATCTAGGTTGATGCCAGAATTTTTTTGTGGAAATGGGACACGCGCATTGTGATATCTGATGTGGATGGAACAATTACTAGGTATCATATCTTGTTTGGAGTTACAATGGTCTTGAGTGTGATTTGGTTGTGTTTTTCTTTATTGTTGGCTTGCCTGATCCCATGTTTTGCTCTGATGCAGATCTGACCTTCTGGGACAGGTAATGCCTTGGGTTGGAGTAGATTGGTCACAAACAGGTGTTGCACATCTCTTTTCAGCTATCAAGGTTTGTCAAAATGCCTCTTTTTATAATCCTGAAGTTTATCAGCATGAAAAGGAAACATAAAAATCTTCTACACCTTGTCTGCTACAAGGAATCATAGACATAGCATAACTTTTGATCTAGTTCATATTTTTGTATGCCGTAGGAGAACGGATATCAATTGCTTTTTCTGAGTGCTCGTGCGATTTCTCAAGCTTACCACACCAGACAATTTCTGTTTAATCTTAAGCAGGTGATTGGTGGATGATTAAAAGTAGTGTTTCTTTCATATGGACACATGAGAACTTCTTAAGTTACTTATCTTTATTTGCAGGATGGAAAAGCCTTACCTGATGGACCAGTTGTTATTTCCCCGGATGGCCTTTTTCCTTCTCTCTACCGAGAAGGTCTCTGGTTATTTCTTTTATTTTCTACTATGAAAGTTTCAGGAAAGAAACTTGCAGATATATTATTTGCTCTCTGGATTACTTTTGCTTTCTCATATAACTAATTTCTTTTGTTTGTTGATTTGCAGTTGTAAGAAGAGCACCTCATGAATTTAAAATTTCTTGCTTAGAGGTCAGTTTGTTGGTCTAAACCATTGACTTTTTCCTATATTCACATTAAATATTTTATGTATATAACTGTCTGAAAATGTTTGACAATCTTCATTTATCATTACATTGTCTTCTATCAGGATATCAAAGCTTTGTTTCCTCCTGATAGAAATCCATTCTATGCTGGTTTTGGAAACAGAGACACTGATGAGTTTAGCTATCTGAAAGTCGGCATTCCTAAAGGGAAAATCTTCATCATTAATCCTAAGGTATATATCTCAAAATCTGTCCAGCAAATTGTATCAAGCCCCCCATCTCCAAACACACAAATAGATATATATATATATGTAAGGTTTTGTGAATTTTTGTCGTTGCAGGGTCAGATTGTTGTGAACCGTTTTGTTGATACAAAATCATACACCTCCTTTCATACTCTTGTAAATGATATGTTTCCCTCCAGGACCTCATCTGAGCAGGTATGCCTTATCTTTTAAGATATAGCTTTGGAATGATGATGGTCGAACAATATCTCTTCTTGAATTCGTGGTTATAAGTTCTTGTGTTTGATATATTTTTCAATTCTAGGAGGACTTTAATTCATGGAACTTCTGGAAACTTCCTCCTTCTGCTATTGACATTTGAAGATTTCATCAAATAGTATGTGTATATATATATATATACATATACTCATCAGTTATCTGGGAAATGGAGCAAACCAGAAGGTTTCTTATATCTTCCTTGTATATAATATCAGGTCAGCTCTTTCTGGTTCTTAATTTTGTCTCAAAGAAAAACGATAGCTAAACAAAAATTCTTCATCCATGTGTACAGATTGAGCAAAAAATCATGGTGTAAAAGTGGGAGATTCTTGCGATGGAAACTGGTTTCTTGGACCTATCTTACTACCTTTCCATCTTATTCATTTTTTTCTTTCAATAGAGGAAGGTATTTTTATGAAGGTATCTTCTATACTTTCCTGTACATAGTTTCTTCACTACCTTCCATTCTGGTAATGGCAGTTCAATTTCAAAACTTCTGCCAGAAAAATATGGGATGCTGTACTAAAGCATTGTAACACCATGACTCTGTATATATATATATATTCTTCTCATAATCTATCCTTGTAACCTGTTATTTACTATAATTCTTTTTTTTTTTTTCATTATATTGTGCATTGCTTGGAGGATTCTCAGCTGTGTTCTCTGTACACAAGTGCATTAATTCTGTTTTTGACAGAAGTAGAAACTGAAAACCCTTGGAATACAAGTCAAATACACTAATATATATATATGTATATAGTAAAGAAAAGAAAGCAAACCTTGGATTTATCAAAAACAAGAGACAATCACAACCTTAAAAGAAGAGATACAGAGATTTAGCTAAGAAAGATTAATACTTACAATTCGGACACCAAGATGCTTTAAAGCAAAATCCTGAAGGTTACTGATTTCATTTTCTTCAATGAATCCATCGTGGTTCTTGTCTGCAGATTTGAGTCCATCTTTGGTTCTGAAATTTGGGAACCAAACTCCAGCAGTTCGCATGGCAACCCGGAATTCTTCTGGGCTTATTCTCCCATCTTTGTTCCCATCAAACTTCTTTAACCATTTCTTGAATTCTTGAAGAGTCATTTCCACTTTGCCGTCACTGGAGTCCCCGGAGTAACACTTGAATGCCATGTTCTTGAAATGATGAACTTTATCCAAGATTGAGAATGATTTTTATAGAGATTTTCTTGATATGGTGTTTCACTTTCTTGGAGAAAGAATAGGAGGAAAAATATAGGAATCAAAGAAAGTGTGAAGAAAGTAATTACTTTCAGTAGTGATGAAAAGATTCCCAGAATTAAAACCCCACTGTTACTTCCCACTACAAAAAAAAGTTTCTCTGTTTCAAGATTCACATATATATATATATATATATATATCAATGCGCTATTCATATAACACACCACACATTTATATATTAAGAAATGCAAATCAAATTTAAAATTCATATAAGAATAATGCACATTTTGCAACCAACTACTTGCTCAATTGAACTGAATAGATTTGAAACTTTAAAAAATTATTTGTATTTGATTCATTTATATATACACATATAAATAAAAGTACAAAAGGAAAAAAAAATTTAGTATGTCACAATTCTTATACCAAGATGTTTTAAAGCAAAATCTTTTAGGTTGCCGATTTCATCATCTTGGATGAACCCATCATGGTTTTTGTCTGCAAATTTGATTCCATCCTTGCTTTTAAAAGCAGAGAACCAATCAACTCCGGCGGCCGTCGCTCGAATAGCTTCCCGGAGTTCTTCTTGGCTTATTCTTCCATCTTTGTCAGCATCAAATTTCTTTAACCATTTCTTGAACTCTTTTATACTCATTTCAATTTTGCCATCACTGAACACGTACACACTTCTGTAATAACTTTTAATTGCCATAATTAATGATTTCTTCTCTTAATAAACCTTAATTATAACTTCTTTCAAGAAACTGATATGATTATATAAAAACCATGAAAATGCACTCAATTTTGTGTTGGGTGACATTTCTCCTTCATATATATATATATATATATATATATATATATATTATAATAAAGTTAAAATTATAAGTGGAATGTCAGCAGAAAAACGAGTTTTGGACATCTTTCCAACAGAAAAAAATATATGTAAATATATCCACGTTTTAATCATTGGAAAGAGAGTGGAATAGGTTAAATATATATATATATATATTGACGATTGGTATAATATCTCTACTTAATTAGAATTAAATATGATTATTATTGTCACATAATTTAATAATATTTGTGTTGGGTGACATTTCTCCTTTATATATATATATATATACTAAAGTTAAAATTATAAGTGGAATGTCAGCAGAAAAACGAGTTTTGGACATCTTTCCAACAGGAAAAAATATATATAAATATATCCACGTTTTAATAATTGGAAAAAGAGTGGAGTAGGCTATATATATATATATATATATATATATATATTGACGATTGGTATAATATCTCTACTTAATTAGAATTAAATATGATTATTATTGTCACATAATTTAATAATATTTGTGTTGGGTGACATTTCTCCACTATATATATAATATTTGTGTTCATATATATATATATATATATATATATATATATAGCATATATATATATTATACAAGTGCTTTACTATTTTACAAATGCTCTACTATATATATATATATATATACATATTCAATATTATAAATATTAGGTGATATTTATCACCATACGTAATTTCTGAAATAAATGAATAATAACGATTATATGATGAATATCCATTAGTTTAATGAATCTTCGTGATTCATAACAATAAGTAAATATATCCACGTTTTAAGCATTGGAAAAAGAGTGGAGTAGGCTAGCCGCGTGCGATGCTTATAACACCTCTTGTATTGTTTTTCTGGTTTATTTGTTTTTTGTATTGTAAGAAAAATAAAGGGTTATTTATATTAATTTCTATTTAATTAATAGCTTTAATGTAACTATTAAATAAAATGGGAGACAAAAGAGAATAAATGAGATGAAACTATTAAATAAAATGAAACTTTTGGTAATATAATGCAATTATTTACCAAAGTAGAAACTCCAAAATGTATTTACTATAATATATATATATTTTTTATATAGTACCTATTCCTCATAATCAATAAAAAAATGGGAAAAAAAAGAAGAAGATAGAAAAACCGAGTATTAAGAATTTAATATTGCATTCCTCTCTTTTTAATCAGAGAGGAATTTAGAAAAACCGAGTATTAAGATAAAAAAAGAATTTTAATCAGAGAATTTATTCCTCTCTTTTATGTTGTAAATAACAGCAAGTACATCTCAAGAAGGGCAAGAAAAGAGGGGATTGGAGGATTTAAGGTATAATAATTCCTACTATATTCTAAGTATATAAATATTATATGTAAAAATGAGTTTAATATTTATTATAATTTAAAATAATTTTTTATATAATAAAAATAGTGTTAAATAGTTGATTATACTATTAAATTTATATATTTACAATATAAATAGTAAAAGATTATATATTCAACGATAAATTAAAAAGATAAAAACAGTATATATATATATATATATATCAAGACAACCTCATATGCCTTTGACGAACAAGCTTGAGTTAAAGCTTATCCTATTTAATCAAAAGTAGCATATGTTTGGTCTTTATCTGAATAATATTTTGCAACATAAATGATTACATATAGAATATATGTATATATATATATATGCCGTGGTAACTTTCTAGAGTTTAGAGTAGGTCTTGAAACTTGACAGACTGTTTGGAAAAAAATATATACGATGGAATCAAATCTTTTTGTTTTTGGTTATAGTAATGGTTTAAGATTGATTTATTTAATTTGTAATAATTAAAAATAAGATATTTCATGATAAATATAATAAATTATTTAATATTATTTTTAATGTATTAAAATAAATATTACGGATTTATTATCATAGATATCAATATAATATAGAGTATTACAAATAAATTTAAATTTATTTTTATTTTAATATATATATCCTAAAATGAGAAAAATAAAAATCAATTATTTGGGAAAAAGCATGAATTTACATTTATATAACATTTCGGCATCCTCAAGCTGGGATTTAACATGTCACACAACAACACACGACCGATCTAGAAAAACTACAATTTTTATGTATATATATATGTATGTATGTATGTATATATATGTTGTATGTATGTATATGTGTATATAAGGAATAGAAAATGAATGAATTAATAGGTGACAATTCTGACGCCAAGATATTTGAGAGCAAAATCTTTAAGGTTGTTGATTTCGTTATCGTCAATGAATCCATTGTGGTTCTTGTCGGCCGCACGTACACCTTTCCTGCTTCTCAATCCTGGAAACCAAACCCCTCCGGCACGGAAAGCTTCCCGGAGTTCTTCTTTACTTATCCGACCATCTTTGTCCTTATCAAACCTTTTCAACCATTTCTTGAACTCTTTCAAACTCATTTCGTATTTTCCGTCTTCATCGTGACTAAAACCCTGCCGAGCACTGTAAACGCTTTTGATCGCCATTACTTAATTTCTCTCACAAAAAAAAAAAAAAAAAAAAGGACTTTGTTTTTGTTTTTGTTTTTGTGGGGTTTTTTGGAGCACGAAGACAATCAAATTTATAGTGGCGTTAATTAGCTTATAAAAGGAATCAAGTTAATTAAGGCGGTCTAAAAAGTGTAGCATGCATGCACCACCAATTATTATTATTTATAATTATGTTTTGATTAGTCATATAAATTAATTAATTAAGGATCCATAATCCGTAATTGTTAGGTGTATCGCAGCCTACTTGCCCTTTTTGAACGAAGAAAAAAAAAAAACAACAAAGAAAAAGAATGATTCCCTCTTTGTTAATTTGGAGTATTGAAGAAATTAAGGGTTTATTCACTATTTTTTTAGTGTGATGTAAGTACAATTGGATGAAATATATTGTTTATATATATTAAGTTTGGCTGAGTTAGGTTCAAGAAGAAAAAACTGGTTTTCTAGATAAAGATGAGAAAAATAATATTTGTAGATTAGAAATCTATGCTCAACTTCATATATAAGTTTGAAGTTTGAAAAGTATAATAATTACAAAATTATACTGATATCAAACAAATTATTATATATATATTAAATGTAGTTAAGAAAATTCAATGATCTGATAAAAAACTACCAGCTTCCATTCAACTGTAATCTTTGAAATGATGACCAGAAACATCTGTACAGAATCATATACATACATATATGTGTGTGTATATATATATATATTTCGGCGAGAATCTTTGCTTTCCATCCAAAGAGCAAAAGAGACACTTAATTACAATTACATTAAGTTAAGTAGTATTAACAAAAAATATATTCCGAACCAAATTTTGCTTTTGTGCCGATTTTCAACAAAGAATAATTGGTGAGTTTGGTCCAAATAAATTTATATTTAGCAAGTTTAGTCCCAAAATAATATTTTTAACTTTTAAGTCCTAAATATTTTTTTAAATGAACAATAAAGTCTTTTTGACAGATTTTGGGACATTAAAAGTTAAAAAAAATATTTTAAGACTAATTTGACAAACATAAATTTATTTGAACCAAACTCACAAATTATTCTCTCTATATATTACTAAAGAATGGGTTGGAATTTTCTATATTGGGCTGTACCGTTATTTTATCCCAAATTGGGCCTTCCATAGTTGGGCTACTAGAGGAGACCCACGACTGAGGAGGGCCGAGGGTTTTACTGAGAAACCCTACTGAAAGAGTCGATATAAAATGGTTGAATCCTCTTCCACCTCTCCGCTACAACCAAGTTCCAGTCGGAGATTCGTAACGGAAGCCGCCGAGGAGGGAAGGGAAACACAGGGAGAGAAGAATTCGCGAAGATGCAGATCTTCGTCAAAACCCTAACGGGTAAGACAATTACTCTGGAGGTTGAATCCTCCGACACCATTGACAATGTCAAGGCTAAAATCCAAGACAAGGAAGGAATTCCACCAGATCAGCAGCGGCTCATCTTCGCCGGAAAGCAGCTCGAGGATGGCAGGACCCTAGCGGATTACAACATCCAGAAGGAGTCAACCCTGCATCTGGTTCTCCGTCTGCGCGGTGGTGCTAAGAAGAGGAAGAAGAAGACTTACACCAAGCCTAAGAAGATCAAACACAAGAAGAAGAAGGTCAAGCTCGCCGTCTTGCAGTTCTACAAGGTGGACGATTCAGGTAAGGTCCAGAGGCTCAGAAAAGAGTGTCCCAATGCCGAGTGCGGCGCTGGTACCTTTATGGCCAACCATTTTGACCGTCACTACTGCGGTAAGTGTGGGCTCACTTACGTTTACAACAAATCTGGCGGAGATTGATTTTATATCACTACCGTTGCTTTTTGCCCTTTTATTTTTCAATGAATTTTGTTTTAATGTATGAGACCTTTGAAATCCCCAAACTTAATATGTAGCATTTTGCTTGATTACTCTAAATTTTGTAGTAAACCTTTTATATAAATGCTTGGTAGCTTTCTTGTTTATGTTGATTGGTTTTAGCACGGAACTTTTCAAGGTATTCAATTATGCTTTAAATTAAACTACTTCCATGTCTAAAACATGTATCTTGAGGAAAAACCTGTTGATTCCTGTTTAAAGTTTAGTTTGAAGATTATATACAGTTGTGAAAATTTGGGGAAAAGTCTGTATTTCCACTGTTTTATTTTGGTTGGTTGTTGGTTATGGATTTTTTTACTTATTTTTATTAAATTTGTGTAAACATCTACATTTCCAGTGTCATAAAATTGATTTGAAGTACATTTCTTTGTATTGTACAAGTGCTCTGTCATCAAACAACTTACAATATCTTGGGGAAAAGAAAGAAAGACATCCATTGTACAATGATTACACAAAGTGTATTTAATATGTAACGATTCTGACTCCAAGGTATTTTAGAGCTACATCTTTGAGGTTGTTGATTTCGTTATCATCAATGTATCCATTGTGGTTTTTGTCTGCTGCATTCAGTCCTCTCCTGCTTCTTAATCCTGCGAACCAAACGCCTCCCGTGCGGATGGCGTCCAGTACTTCTGCTTTGTTTATTCGACCATCTCTGTCCGAATCAAATCTTTTCAACCATTTCTTGAACTCTTCCAAACTCATTTCGTATTTGCCATCATTAGAGAAGGGTCGGTTGCCACTTGTCTTGATTGCCATTGGAAATGGTTTTTTCTTGTTTGAGATGAGGAAGGAAAGCCCCCTGCTGCTGAATCACTGATTTATAGTAACTAAAGCTGGGGGTTATCTTCTCTAGGGTTCATTGCATATTACTTGAATCCATGAATTTTCTTCAAGGAATTAGATTCTAAAGTAGTCTGTGGGCTGCAAGTATTGTTACCATAGAATAGAATATATTAGTTTAGTTCTGGTCTTAAGAATTAGGTTGTGGTCTTTCTTGATGTCTCTTTCTTAATGATTAAACAAGAAATATGCTTTGCGACTTTGAATTAGATTGTGGTGAAATTAGGTGAAATTTTGTGTTTTTAAATTATAGTTGAACTCTTCATTTAGATGAAATTTGAATAAGATGGAATCTGTGACTAAATATCAGGACTGGTAAAAGAAAAATGAAAAGTCGAATATAATGACCAAGACTTATAACATTTTTATTTGATTAATCCAGAGTCTGTGAAATAAGGTATAGTGCAAAGAATGTAGGCTACCTAATTTCATTTTTTTGGATTAATTATTAGTTACTGGCAAATGATTGTAAGAGTTTTTTCTTTTTGGGTATTCCCATTTTTTTATCCTCTATTCATTTCTTTTCCTTCCTTTTTTCTCTCTCTCTATATATATATATATATTTGGAGGGATAAAAAAAAGTATTCAGGTTCCTGTTTTGACGAATTAAAATCTAGTCGGAATCCAGTTCCAGCCTTCTACTTCAATTTTTAAATGAAATGAGTACATTAGAAGGGAGAGATAAAAAGGCTGGAATCCTATCAGATAATCTTGATGAAGATGTGATAAGGGCATCCATGTGAAGATGAGTTTGTTTTTTTTTTTTTTTTGGGTCTTCTAAAAGTTGTAATAAACATTCTTTTTCTATTTCCATTTTCTCTAAACTAAATATAATATATTTTTAAAAATTTGAAGCTTATTTCTTGGCTTCCATACACATTCAAATCAAGATGAAATTTGTGCTCTCCAAAGCTCTAAAACTGACAACTCTGTATGTATTTGTAAAAAATGAAATCATATATGTTATAAAGATAAGATAACTCAATTATAATCTAATATTGAAATACAAGATCAAAACATGTGTAATTAAATGTATTTCTTCCTAATTCATCCCGGAAAGGGGTGGTGCAAAGGAGAAAGAGATTTCTCTTCTTGTATATTAATAGAAATTATTTCTTTTATTACTTTTGCACAATCCGCAAATATAACAGAGTCAAAAACTTATATGGAGAGATTAAATTCAATAACAACCAGGGAAAAAAAAAAACAAAAACAAAAAAGAAAAACAAAAAAGAAGCAGCAGAAAATAGTTTTTCTTACAAGATATATATATTATATATATATATAGTGAAATAAACATGGTTATATATCTTTAATGGTGTAGCCACTGGTAATGATGTAATCGATGAGTAAATTGGCTTCATCCAAAGTGATAAATCCATCTCCATTAGCATCGGCATATTTAAGCGCTTTAGTAGCCTTCCACGCAGGGAAATATGCACCTAACTGCTTAAAAGCTTCCTTCAATTCATTCTTGTCTAAACGACCATCCTTATTCATATCATATTTATTAAAGAACCTCTTCACATCTGGATTTGCTGAATATATTGGCATTTCTTTCTTTCCCTGATCGATCCACTTCTTCTTCTAGGGATTTTCACGTATACGTTGGTTGTTGCTTAAAATTGCCTTTGATGAAATTGATTTCCGATTCATCAGTTTATATAGAAGCCTCCCGCTTCCTTGAGGAATTTATTCTCTCCACTTTTTCCAGAATATATATTACTGTTCACATTGCCTATCTTTTCTTCTTTCTCACGTATCTACTTCGACTAATCTAATCTTGATTTTAATTACCATATTTATAAAACTTAATTTTTATTCGAGAAATAAACTTTATTAGAATCCATGTCTTACTTTAGTTCTGCTTATCTTTTCATTAGTGCTTAATCAAATACCCACATATATATATATATATACATCGTGATTTATCGTTTAATATTTAACTGTTTTTTAAAAATTTATGTTAAAATTGACAAAATCCTAAGTTATAATTAAATGTATAATTGAACAAATGGCATTTAAACCAGATGAGTTTGACATAACAATCCGTTTTTAATTACTCAAGATTGATTAATTTGTTGTGACTTGACATTTTATTCCCGAATCCATATTCAATTATTCTTTTCTTAAAGTTTGAACAAATATAGTGCAGAATCAAAACTAGTGTTCGTAAAAACAAAGAATATTGGACAGAGAATATGACCATTTCATAAAAAAGTTTTTATTCTCATTTCAATTTTCAAGAAATGGAAATATTCTTTGGATAAAATGTTTGTTGCTCTCAAGTCATACTAAATTGTTTTCAAATGATTCTCAAAATCCAAGAGTTTAAGGGGTGTTATATGTTAAATAGATTGACAAAGAAAAATGGAATAAATAGAAAACACTATATTCCACTCAATCCTTGTAGAATTGGATTCCTTCACTTGCAAGCAAAGTCAAGTATAAGAATATGTTTTTTTTCTCTTTATGTTCCAATCAATCTTTATAAAAAAGCATGCATGCATTTTTATCTTTGTAAAAATCTGTGCGTACACACACTGTTCGCGACAGACTTTCCCTCAACTTGCTCTAATAAAATTTAAATTCATATATATATATATATATATATAATATATATATCTATGTATGCAGCACTTCCCTTGATCGAGTGCATGCAGAAACCTAGCTAATATTTTTGAGCTTGAAGCCTCTTTCAATGACGTAGTCGATTAGTCGCCATTTACGTTATATCTCTCGAAATAATATTTTTGATACTTCCATGGGCCTCTATTTATATAGCTCAACTTGGTCCTGGGGGACCCTCATTCATACATACATACATACGTACATACATATATATATATATATATATATATAATTATATATTCTCTCCTATGACATATTAAACTAAATTAATTTATAAATAAATTAAAGAAATTTGAAATATTTCGTACCATAAATAATATTATTACTAAGATATATAACAATATATATTACATGGTGTAATATATATATATATATATCTATGTAATAGGAATAGTGAGGACGTAACCTTTTTTGAGGATGTACTCGATGAGTTCATTGGTTTCATCCAAAGTGATAAATCCATCTCCATTAAGATCAGCATGCTTAAGAGCTCTAAAAGCCCTCCAAGCAGGTAATAAAGCACCTAAATGCTTAAAAGCTTGCTTCAATTCCTCCTTGTCTAGACGACCATCCCCATTCTTATCATATTTATTAAAGAATTGCTTTGCACCATGATTCGTTGAATATATTGCCATTTTTTCACTTCTTCTTCTTTTTCTGGGGACTGTACGTACGTACGTTAATTACTTCTCCAATTCTTCAACTTAATTGCCTTGATCAAATGATTTCCATTTTATCAGTTTATATAGAAGCATCCCGCTTCGTTCAAGACATTATCTCTCCTCCATTTGGAGAATATATATATATATATTATACAAAGTGTTCACACACACACACATATTTATTACGTTAAAAGACACAAAATTCTAAGTTGAAATCAAATGTTTAGTATTCGTTAATATTAATCAAGATTAATTAATTAGCTCTTGTAATAATACCCGAATCTTTTTTTCTTTTTTTTTCTTTGGGTCAAAATTTTGGTACCAACTTCAACAGTCCCGAATATTTTATTATAAAATCCAAGGAATATATCAACCGGTAAAAATAATTGATTCCATATTCTTTTTATTAAGGAGATAATTGAAAATCGTTGTTCAAGAATGTCGGCTGGCCATGTCCAGAAGAGAAGTGCTGAAAGGTTAGGCGATATAGTGGAGCATTGAATCTCTCTTGTTCACAACTAAAAATTTCGCCGACATCAGGGAGATAGAGAATATATACGATGTTGCCCGCCATAACCAGAACAAAAGCTTCTTTATTACATGCCGACCCATATATATATATATATATAGTATTTGTCATAAAATAAAATACAATATATTATTAACAATTATTCATAGTTGTCAAGAAAATATAAATATAGATTAATTAATAATACTATTATTTATGATTTTGTGAGATTATAAATTTGAGATATAGTTGAAAAAATATATATATAGAAATAAAAGATTTATGAATGAAGAATATGAGAAAAATTATTAAATTAATAATTTATGAAAAATATTAATATTAAGCTGATTTGTTTTTGTTAAGATAACTCTAGGTAATAAATAATTTTTTTTAACAAATAACTGTTAAAAAATCAAGAGAAATCGTAAGTATTTTCAATATATAAATATCAAGAATTTGATATTTTATTTTTATTTATTTGAACAAGAATAATATATAAATAAACTTTATTTTCAATACATAATTATAGAATTCATAACTGTTATTTATTGAATTACATTTCAATTGATTATTGATTATTTGTATGTTATTAATTTTTAAATTTTTTTTCTTATATTGTTTTATTTGTTTTGTATTATATTATTATTATTTAGAGTTTCTCTTAATTATAATTTGTATTATATTTAATTTCCATATTACTGTGATAGGGGGGGTTTAGGTAAAATAGCAACTTACGAAGAGATTGAATTTGATGACAAACGTATACTTAAATAAAAATCAGAAAATATGAACTACAAAGCAGAAAATACCTCTGCTTACAAGATATACATGCAAATGCATAATATATCAAATTATAACATGCTTTGATCTCTCTCTCTCTCTCTCTCTATATATATATATATAATATATATATATATATCTATCTAGAAATGATGTAGCCACTTCTGAGGATGTACTCGATGAGTAAATTGATTTCATCCAAAGTGATAACTCCATCTCCATTAACATCGGCATGTTTAAAAGCTCTATAAGCCCTCCAGGCAGGGAATCGAGCACCTAAATTCTTAAATTCTTTCTTCAATTCCTCCTTGTCTATACGACCATCGCCATTCTTGTCATACTTACTAAAGATGTGCTTCCCATCAGAATTTGCTGAAAATATCGGCATTTTTTTTCTCTTCTTCTTCCTTCTTGAACTTAATTGCCTTGGTGAAGATGATTGCTAATTGATCAATTTATATACATAGTAGCGTCCCGCTTGGTTCAAGACATTATTATTCTCTCCTCTACTTGAAGAATATATATATTATATAATATTATACAAAGTGCTCACATTGCCTACCTTTTCATTAGTGCTTTATCTCGTCTGTCCTCAACTAAAAAATTTCTCCATTTCATATGAGCCGACATTGGGGAATTCAGGACGAACGAGAGAATATGCACGATGCTGCCAGCCATAAGCCGAATAGAATCTTCTTGTGATATTTCTTTCATACATTATATAGGAATAATTTTAGATTGTTAGATTCATAATTACAATATGTATATTTTTGTTTGTCATCATGTACTTTTTAAAAAATATGAAAGTATGTTGGGTGACAAATTGATTAAAAGCTTTTCTTTGTTTCCTAAATGTATAATTATATATTGATCTTTATCAATTTGATCGACGTTAAATACTTGCAATTGTAGCATGCATGCATGCATGCATGCACATGTACGTAGCGGTCATCAAAGCCTTTCAAGAAAATTTCAGGAATATATATAACACTCCAACATTATCATCATATTTATTCTCATATATGTAGTTTGTGAACATGATGTTTGTATCTGCAAAAATATAATAAAAATATATATGACAAATAATAATATATATTTATCTTTAAATATTTGATAGTAAATTTCAATCTTTATAAATGTCCATTGATTTAATTTTTTTCCACCGTATTTTTTGACTTAATTTTATCATTCAAATAATTCAATTAATTTTTTCTAAGAATTTTGAGCTTGATCTTATAACAAATTTCATTTTTTGGTTTGATTTTAATCTATTAATATTATATTTTATTTTTCAGTGTTTTTAAACTTGATCTTGGAATGAATTTCGAATTTCGTTAGGCTAATCCACCGGTATTTGAAAAGGAGAATGGAGTTCGTTGCTTCTAAAATTATTGATCATCTCCGAATAGATACTTGAGAATTTCATTTCTTTTCAATATGATCCATAGATCTTCTATTAATAGATTAATAAGTGATTAAGAAGATGAATTTAATTAATTAAAAATTTCTTTAATAATAATGTGACATGATTTGATTAGTTAAAACACGCTTGAAATATATATATATATACACATGAAAGAGGAACAGTATACATAATTTAGTTTGATTTGTTTTATTCATTTTTAGCCACTTGATCAATGGTATTTGGAAACCATCGAGAGAAATGGCAGGGTTTTACATAGACTAGATAGATAGATATCATATATATAATAATGATAATATCGATAATTAAACTAAATTTTTAATACTTGACGGAAAATCCAAATTGAGCAGTGTAGCGGACGAGGTGGTCGAGTTCATCCTGGCTGATAATTCCATCGCCGTTAGCATCAGCATTCTTGAGTCCACGCCAAGCTCTCAGCTCCGGTATCACTGCACCAAGCTCCTTAAAAGCTTGTACCAGCTCGTTCTTGTCCAAACATCCATCTCCATTTTTGTCATGCTGCAAGAATATCTTCTTCAATTGTTCCTCATGACTCTGGTTGTGAATCATCATTGCCCTATATATTTAATTTCGTGTGTGTGTTTTCAAGGGTGTTTATTTATTTTTTTTTTCTCAGTGCACAACTTCTTCTTTGTCTCACGGAATGTTTATATAGACAATGTCTCCCCCTCCCACTAGGCCACCTTTTTTTCTCAATTAATATTATTCCATATATGAAATTACTCTTGCGAACTAATATAAATGAATTCTGCAAGTTATACTAGTAAAATCTAACTCTTTACTTGACATAAACTATTGCAATTATTGTCAAAATAAGACTAAGATGTAACAATAATAAATGTAATTTCAGAATGATATTTACGTTTTAAGGAATATGTAGATACCCAACATGTTATATATGGTTACATTTGAGGAATTTGATTTTAACCACAAAGTATATATAACATGGTTGTTTACATTATCTTTTAATCAGGAAGTTAAATTTTTAATTATGTTTACGTGTACAATAACTTCTTTTATCGTCTTAAACTTATAGTAAATATAAGTTTATTTTCTACTTTTAACAAAAAATTCACTTGCTTATAGGAATGATTTGATTGTAATATTCGAACTTATCATCATGAAAAAATCTAAAAATATTAAAAGGTAAAGAATTTTTTTTTTATTTCAAAGATTTTATTTGAAACAATAAAAATTATTTACGTTTAAATTGATCCATTTGTCTTAAAAGAAAAAAACAAAACAAAAAATAGTGTAGAATCGAAATTTTATTCATGAAAGAAAAAAAAAGTGAACAAGAATATTGGACGGCCCTTAAATGAGCATTTCATAGAAAAGTTTGATTCTTAATTCAATTTTCACAACTTCTTTTGTCAAAAACATTTTTAATTAGTTACAATCTCAAAAACAAAAACTCGATCCAATATGTATTATAGAATCCTTACAATTTAGAAATTTAAAGAGATAATAAGAAATTGAAACAGTGCTCTGTTGCAGATTGTTGAAGATAAAATCATGAAAATTAGTGAAGCATCCGTCAAATTACAGAGATTTTAGAGATGTTATGTTAAGTAGAGTGACCAAGAAAAATGGAATAAATAGAAAAAAAAATCACGTTCCACTTAATCTTTATAGAATTGGATTCCTTCACTTTCAAGCAATTATGTCATGTTTCAGAATATGTTTTTCTTTCTGTTACAATCAATCTTTACAAGAAAAAAAAAGAAAGAAAAACGATATGCATGTTTATAGTCCATTAATTTAAAGTGTTGCTTTTTCCCCACGGAATACTTATATGATCCGTCGCATGCATGCACGTCAACTGTCACAATTAAGCTTGTTACTCTCTCTCTATATATATCTTATAATCATTCCTGAAAATTAGTTGACGAAGAATCTTATCTTTTAAAATTTTCACAATATTTCAGAAATTATTCTGAAATTGACAAAATTAGACAATCTTTTATCTCATTATCTATGTCAATTGATAATTTGATCTAATATTAGAACTGGTCATTTTTTCTTTTTCTTTTTGGTTATAGACATAATTTCACAAATAAATGGTGCAAATTATAATTATGGTAGATTAAAAAAAATAAAATCAATAGATTGAAAATAATTCTATTTTCATTTAATTAATCCAAAAGTCGGTTTGTAATTATCAGTTAAATATAATTTAGTTAATAAATTTTGATATACAATTATTATACTTTTGATCAATTTACCAATTCTTTATCCTCCATCTTCGTATTTTTCATATATATATATATAGAGAGAGAGAGAGAGAGAGAGAGTCATATTACTTCAAAGAAGGCATGCATGCTTCACTTCAAATCATGCTTCGAGAAAGTTCTAGAACATTGATCATGATCAGCTAGCTCATCAATTCAAAAATGTACGACATAATAATAATAATAATAACCATTAATAATCAAGTAATCATGAACGTGACATGCAAGAAAAATAAACAACGTTCGTACAGTCGAAACTTTATTACTTCAATTCACGGACGAGAGGAAGATATCTCAAATCCATGGCCCCTATTACCTTCTTGATAGCTTTAAATAGTGTGTAAACATTAAAACATTAAAAACACAAAGTCTTAAAAACATTAAAACAATACATATATTTAGATGAGCTTGAAGCGATCACTCTTTCGGATGTAATCAATAAGGGTCTCAACTTCAGCGCCATCAATGAATCCATTTTTGTTAAGATCGGCATATTTCATGGCGTCTCTAACTCTAAACCACGGCAATCTTGAACCTAAATCCTTAAAAGCCTTCTTCACTTCCGCCTTGTCCAGACGCCCATCGTGATCCCTATCATACTTATCCAAAAATTTCTTCAGATAACCTTGTGGATCAGTATCGTAAAACATCTTTTATATATATATATGTATATGTATATTATATGATGAAGAGCTAGCTAGCTAGGTTTTTCACCCCTCTCTATATACTCCACTAACTTGCCTTGGTCGTCAAGAATTTATAGAACATGCATGCATGTGATGATCCCTCTTTTGCATGGGGTCCGGTCGACCCTTAGGTGTTATCTTTTTTTTTTTTTTTTTTCGAGAAAGGTATATATATATATACCTTGATACTATCTTCTTAACGAAGCTAAAATAGTTCTAATTATTAAGACATATATATATATAATTTAAATCAATTGTTAAACTCTTATAAAAAATCCCAGAAAATGGATATTGGCTTTCAGTTGCCCACATATATTGTTAAAAAGAGACGACAGAATCTTATAAGGCCATGGAAGAGCCTTATTTAATTTGTTCCGAAAATCAAGAAAATATCTCATTACTAATTTTATAAAGTGTAATTCTTGAAAGATTATAAATTCTCTAAAATAAAAACTATTTAGAAAATTATAAAAAAAAAATATTCGTATGTTTCAAAAACCACGGCATGCATGACGTTAAAAGCATGGAAAAAAAGTTAGCATTAATGGATTCCATAATACAATAATTACTCAACAAGTTGGCTAAGGATCACCAATCAATGGGGGGAATTTTGACTATATGGTGGCCAAATATATCAAATATGGTTTATAACACACACACACACAAAAAAAACCTCTATATATTTATTATTACAAATTTAGAATTAGATAATAATATAATAAAAAAATAAAATAGAATAAATATACAAATTTTACCTGAAAATCTTCAGATATAAGAAATTTAATATAATCAAAATTTACAAAAAAAAAATCATTAAGAAAAAAATATAAAGACCACGTTTACTCTCCATATATATTTTTTCAAAAAATAAAATATAAAATAAATTATATTGTAAACTTTAAGATCTATATCTATATTTATTCTTATAAGTGAAGTTTTTACTTTTAAAAAAAGAAAAGAAAAAGAAATCAAATAATTGTAAGACTATATCCGAAACTTTATCAATTCAATGAGCAAAAAAATGTCACGTGCTATTCAATCCTTATAGAATTGGATTCCTTCACTCTTCGGATGATAATTACGACCAAGTTATATCCGAGTATCAGAATATATATAGATATATATATATATATATAAGCATTTCCGACTAATTGTGGCAAAAATTTTGTAAAATTATTTTTTACATTTTTGTTTTTGAAAAAATAAACATTTTTTACATATTAAAAAATATTTAATGAAGTTCCTCATATATATATTATAAGTTCAATGAAAATTTAAAAATATGAAAATATATTTTATTTAACATTTTTTAATTTAAATTAACAAATAATTATATATAATAACTTATTATACACACTTTTGAGTACACCTTAAAGTTTTAACACACATATAAAAAACCTTGAACTATATTAATAATGCAAAAAAAAAATATCAATGAAAAAAATTATGAGTTTACTACCTCAATCACCATGCAAAATTTTGATTAATTAGCTTCTTGTTTTTTTTTAGTATTATATATTATTGATAATATATTGTGAATATTTTGTAGTCCTCATTTGCATGCCCCAAGTAAATAAATACAAAAAATAAAAAATAAATAAAATAAAATTTAAATGGGAAAAAGTTGCTTTACTTTACTTGTAATGCAATATTATCAATTGTACATTATATTAATTAGTTCTTGATTGGATATTAATTCTAATTTAAATTGTTACCTCTAAAAAACTTAAGCTTGTTGATTTAATCTATCCACTAATATATATATATATACACATGCATGTATGAACGGCTAATTAAATACAATATGCGAATTTATTACTTCAACTATATATATATAGAAGCTCACACTGCATATATATTGCAGACAGGAACACAAACCCTAATAATTAAGAAGCAAATTAATAAAAGAGATCGATTATCGATCATTATATATATATACACACATCAGTTTCCTTGATGGAATGCATGAAGAGAGAAAGCTAGTTTAAAAGTTTATTGAGGTGAAGCCACTTTTAATAACGTAGTCGACGAGTGCTTCCAATTCTTCATGATCGATGAGTCCATTTTTATCAGTATCGGCATATCTTAGACTTCTTCCAGCTCTCCAAGATGGGAATAGTGCCCCCAAATCCTTAAATGCCCTATTTATTTCCTTCTTATCCAGAAATTCGTCGCCATTGGTGTTATATTTCTCGAAAAACTTCTTCAAGTAACCCCGTTCTGGACTAAAAGTCGGCATTTTATAACTAAATTATACCTAGATCAACTCTTCTTTTTTTTTTTTTTTTCTTTCTTTCTCTCTGCCTATGCATTAATTTCTACGTTATTCATTTTCAATTTATAGAGATCACCTTGCCTCTAGTGGGACCCTCATATCTATATATATATAGTTATATATTCCCTCCTCCACTTATATAATATATGAGAATTTTAATTTAAAATGACCATTCATAACTATAATTTATTCAAAATATCTGCACATTTAATAATCTGGTTTCTGTTAATTAGCCCTAGATTCCCTAAATTTGTAGGGAATCAATCGTTGTGAATTATTTTTTTTTTTTGTGTGTGGTGAATGACCATGCAACGTGGTTGATACCATTCCTTGTGGAAAAGCAATTAACCTTTTTGAATGAAGATAATAAGGAATATTAATTCATGCGTAGAAACCTTGAGTTAATTCATCAAATATTATTAATTCATGCTATCGAACATCAGATATTTTGAGTTTGTTTGATTATTATTCGAGTCTGTTTGACTTCGCTCAGTTAGTATTTTCAACAGAAAAAAATTGTTGGAATTTGTTTGATTTTTTTTATTGTTTGAGTTTGAGCTCGAGTTCGATCTATTAAATTTTAAAAAAAAAATTTAAATTTAAATTTAATTTTTTTTTTCAAAATTTTAAATTTATAAAATAATAAAAAATTTATAATTTAAATATTTAAATATTCAATAAATTCTTATAAAAATATTGAATTATCCATTTTTAGAAGAAAAAAATAAAATATTTCTAATTTAAATATTATATATTATTAAAAGTAATATATAATATATAATATATATAAATATTTATACTTTATTCGTGAATGTTCGTGAATGTTCGGTAATATGTACAAACAGTATTTGAATAAACTTAAAATTTAATCTAAGTCTAAAATTTTGTTCGAGTTTATTTATTTAATAAATGAATGAGCCCGAACAAAACATAAATGAGCTCGAACAAGTTTTGTTGCGAATAATTTAGTTAGTTTAGTGCTCATGCCCACCTCACCTAATTGACGTCACAAATATCCAAATAAAAATATTACTTTTATTTATTTATTTTGGGGCGGTGGTGGATGTAATCCCTTAGCCCATTTTGATCTAATAAGAAATAATAGTTTTGGACTGTAGCCCAACGCTAAGCCCAAGCCTTAAAAAAAGGAAAAGAAAAGAAAAGAAAAAGGAGTTACAGTTCAAAGATCATCTTCTTGCTTTCTCGTCATTTCCACAGCAATGGAAGGTCCGAAGCCGGTAGGTCAGGCTACTAATCCTCTGTCTCCTTCTCCTCTTTCATACATCAGAACTTCCTCCAACTCCGCGCGGAACTCGCCGGACGACTAGACGACACGAGGCGGTTTACCTCGAAACTCGCTGCGAGTTTGCAGACATTTACGCCGCCACGTTTGCCGTTGCATTTTCCTTCTTCTTCTTCTCCTCCAACTTCAGCATCTTCTCTTTTACTTTCATCTTTTGCTTCAGTTTCACAGTCGCAGTCGTCTTCTAGCAAGAGGAACCCAGGTTCCGGTTTTGCTTCGACTCTGAGCTCTAAATATATCTCAAAAACCCTCGCCGGCACTTGTCTACACCGTTAGTAATTCCGCTAGTGAGTTTGTGCTAATCTCTGATGCTGATGGAGTTAAATCCATTGGCTTGCTTTGCTTTCGACACGAGGATGCTGAAGCATTTCTTGCCCAGGTATTTAGCTGATTGTACTTACCTTATGACATGTGTAGAAGGAACTATAGAAATTGGTTTATTTTGTTGATTCTAGAAAATTTTCAGGTGAGGTCAAAGAGGGGAAATTTGAAACGTGGTGCGAAAGTTGTTCCTATTTCACTTGAACAGGTGAGATGCCTAATATCATTCATTTATCCTTTATCCGTGCAATAATAATAATGAAACGAATCTGCTGTGACTTCTTATTCATTCTATTTATAATTTCTGGGAAACAAATGCATTACGCTAGATAAGTTAGCATGGAGGTTAACCTTATGTTGTTATAGATAAAAGAACTTACCATCTTTAATCGTGGCCAAATTGTATTTTATTCAGCTGATTTACTTAGCTCTTTCTTTTATGTTTCCTCTGAGTATTGCAGTTTACTGAACTTAATACTTCTTTGTTTCGCTTTTTTCTCCAGGTTTACATGTTGAATGTTGAAGGCATTTCATTTAGGTTTTTGCCTGATCCTGTCCAAGTTAAAAATGCATTACAGGTTGGTGCTATTGTATTACCTACTTTTCAGGTTAATGGAGCTGGTGTTCCTTTGCTTGGATGTAGATGATATTGCTTGGTGTTCTGCTGGGGGATTTCATAATTTATTAGATACCATGGAATTTGTTGTCTCTCAGGCAGAGATGCTATGAATTGCTATTATCCATCACTAGTTTAACACATTTGATTGATTCTCATGTCCTTTTTTGGCTAGCTAAAATCTTCAGATGATGTCAACAGTGGATTTGATGGAGTACCTGTTTTTCAGGTGTGTAATCTACTCAAGAGCTATTTCTTATAACTTTTAGCGTTAGAGATCAACTTTTTTTTAATTATATTGCCAATACACAAAACCAAGGTATGGTTAGCCATCATAAGGGGTTGGAGTTTCAGCCATATGTTTATCAAGGGAAAATACCATTTTTTGATTTATTTTCATCTATTCCATGACTGGAACAGGGGAGGATACAAGTTACACCACAATTTGGAAAAAAATCATTTACTATATCTACAGCAATATAAATCTTCAATCATAAAATTTTAAGTTAGTGTTCTGGTTTTGAAGCCTAAATTCTTTCAGCTTTAACTGCAAAATGCTTGTAAATTATGGCTTCATGTGTTTGTCTAATTCTAGCTGGAAAAGAATCTTAAGAAGTAGATGAAGGTTGATGAGCAATAATGGAATTTATAGATGACAGAGATATGGATGTTGACAAGTTTCTCGAGACTCAAGTTTGGGATTAACTAAGTGCTCTGAATGTTATATATATCATTTTACTTATAGATATATTCTTTCTTTGCAGTCAGACCTTCTAGTGGTGAAGAAGAAAAATAAACGTTATTCACCTATATACTTTCAGAAGGTGTGTATGGAAATTCTGTTCTCAACATCAGAAGGCTTAAATATCAAATATGAGGTTAACATGTTTGAGCTTGATAATTGAGATAACAGGAAGATCTAGAAAGGGAATTGTCAAGACTTTCAAGAAGATCAAGAGGATCTAGTGTTTCTGAGCGCATTAGGGTATGATAATCAGTCACCTCTAGTTCCTATAATTGATGCTTTATAGTTTTGAACACTTGTATGTACATTCATCATTATCGGCTCTAATCTTCACCTTATTGTTTAGGTACATGCTATAACTTTGAATCTATCCAATCTTCACCTTATATATTTGTCGTTTTACAGGTGGGTAGTTTGGAAGATGTTTTGAAGAAAATGGGAGTGAGTAGCTCTGGGTTGTTTGAAAATTTGAAGCAATTCTGTTTATCGGCCAAATACCTTGTTCTGCTTTTATTCTAATTTAGTGCACAACTTTCTTTAATTTCACAATTATTGACATTTTTTATCTATTTCTCCATGATAACTAGATAAGCGAAAGGAAATCTGGCTGGGACGATCTAATATTTATTCCACCGGGTAAAAGTTATTCACAACATTTGGAGGAAGTGGGAAAAGCTTGAAATCTAGGTGATAACTATTTGGTGGGATATTGAGGAAGCAACCACCAGTCATGGTGTATCTTGCTCTTTCTTAAGGTGATTGATTAGCCTTGAAGATTAAACACCAGTCTGTATTCCACATTTTGCACATATTGTGTCTGTTAATACTAATCAGTTTCTCGATCGGCTTTTTGTGCAGTGTAGCATGAAGATTTAGATCAGGAATCCACATCCCTGGACAAAGTTTACGAGAACAAAACGCAGGAGAGAGAGAGAGACAGGGATTAAAAAATGTGGGCAAAACTGCTAAATTTGTCCATGAGGTTGGGCAGTTTGTGACAATGTTATTTTGGGAAGGAGGGGTGGAGGTGGGAGTTCTTAGGGGGGCTTATAACTTTACCTCTTAGTACTTCCAACTTTGGCTTTTTGCAATTTTCCAAAACTATTGTTTTCTACATTTTCTGCAAATTAGTATTCTCTCATTGATTTCTTTCCCTTCAGTTACTTAAAAACCTTAAATGATGTGGTTTTATCATAATTTCAAGCTGGGATTGGGATACATAATAATAAATAGCGAGTCAGAGATCCGGATTTTCCAAAGCTATCATATAGATCTGTTGGATTCTTCCTCTCTCTCTCTCTCTATATATATATATATATATATATTTGTCACTCTCTCTGGAAACCGGCTTTGATTGTAAATTTATTAATTGTTATGGCCATGACAAAGATGGTTCAATTCCCAACAATATGCAGGCCTCCTCAACCTCTATTATATTACCAGCATAAAAACAGAACAAAACCAGCTCCTGCTAAATAGAAAAGGTTAGCAGACTTTTGTTTCCATATTATACTATTTAATGGAGGCCATTTTTGATCAATTTTCTATGGACAAATTAGACCCCAACTGTGATAGACTACCGTTCTAATAAGTTTGGTCTTCTTCTGGTATGCTGTGATTATCCAACCAAATATGCCTAAAAATATGTCTTTTACTACATGTTTAAACAAGATGATTAATACCAAAAAGAACAATATTATACAATATTGATATTGAAATATCAAGTATTGGTAGCCTCGCGATTTCTTAACAGCAAAAAAAAGCGACATTTCTTTCCATGTATGAAGTTGACAGGGCAACTATAGAGTTGTTGGCTACCCCTTTACACCGCTATATAAAATCCTCTAATCTTTTCTTTCTTTTTCTTTTTCTTTTTTTTAATTAAATGTTTTTTCGAGGTAAAAGTAAAATCAAGAACTATAAAATGATATATAAAATCGAATTAGAGCACAAAATATTTATTAATTATATTTGACTAAATTTAAACAAAACAAGAAGAAGACACTTGGAGATTGCCAAATGGCTCTTTTTGTTCCTTCTCATTCAATTTTGTTATAATGAAGCCTTCTAGTTGCATCATTAACAATGTACTAAATTAGCCATTAGCACAAAAATGTATTTTAGCTAGATACATACATACATACATATATATATATATATATATATATCAGCTGCATAGTTCCATAAAGGTTTTTTTAGGCCTTGAAAAGATGATGATCAAGTCTATTCCTCCAAAAGCCTCAGTTATCAAAATCAACCTCTTTTTCTTATCCCTCTTCCTTGTTGTCTATGCATTTTTCTTTTTCCGGCCACCTTCTTCTTCTGTCTATAATGAGAGCCCAACATCTTTTGTCAAGTGTTCATTGCGAGAATGCCATCATAAGGTAAGGTGAGCTGACCATATATGTTATGAATAAATATATATTATATGTATATATGTATTTGGCTTTTCTTGATCAGTAATGTGTGGATCATTTTTGTCAGGTGGAAAAAAATGGTATTACGATGAAAGCAGTGTTGGAAGATGATGATGCAGTACAAGGAAACCAAACGAAGCCAGAAAGAACAGTGATGATCAAGAGATCAGAAGAAAAACCAAGTTTCTTGAAGGAAATTATGGGAACAGGAATGAAGAAGATAGGGATGGTGAACATGGAAATAGATGATGAATGGAAAAAGTATGGACAAATTGTACCTATTCACTTTGAGAAAGTTTCAGAGTATTTTGAATGGAAACACTTGTTTCCAGAATGGATAGATGAGGAAGAAGAGATTGATGGTCCAATGTGTCCTGAAATACCTATGCCGGATTTCGATAAGTACAGATCTTTAGACATGATAGTGGCGGAAATACCTTGTAACAAGAGTAACAGTAAGTATCAAGGAAACGAGGAAGAAGGGTGGAGGAGGGATGTGTTTAGATTGCAAGTGCATTTGATAGTGGCGAATTTGGCTGTAAGACAGGGAATAAAGGACTTTTGAACATGAGAAGAACAAGAACAAAGGTTGTTTTTTTGAGCAAGTGTAGTAGGCCTATGCCTGAACTGTTTAGATGTGATGATTTGTTGAAACAAGAAGGGAATTGGTGGTATTTTGAACCAAATTTGGATAGATTACACCACAAAATTTCATTGCCTGTTGGTTCTTGCAATTTGGCTCTTCCTCTTTGGGGCAAAGGTACTAAAAAACACCCTCATATTTTTTACTATTTCCCTGATCAAAATCTGCATTTAATTCGTGCAAAAAATTTCTCGCGCCAGGTAGGGGTCGAACCTACGGCCTTCTGCTTAGGAAACAGACGCTCTATCCACTGAGCTACAGGCGCTGGTTGTTGTAAACTAACTTCTAACAAAAACTAAAAATCTTTTAAATTTAAATGCAAGAAACTTACAAGAATCTCCAAAAATGAAAGTTTGTTGTTAGTTGAGGAAGAATGTTGCTTTCTTGCTTATCTACTTACTGGTAATCTTTACTTTTAGACTTCTGAACAACCTTTTTCCTTTATTTTTTGTCCAATCATATGTGCTTCAAACTCAAGACATGTCTGCGGATGTATGTACATACACACATATTATACATATTCATGCATCAAGTCTAATTTTCTAAATCATTTGCCCATAAAAGATACACCAAAATTCATGATTGTGTGTGCTTGACTTCTTTCTTTCTGCCTTCCTTTTTTTTCCCCTTATCACAGGAATCAACGAAGTGTACGATGTATCGGAAATTGAACAAAAAATGAGGACAGTAAAACGAGAAGCCTACGCCACAGTTCTACATTCCTCAGAAGCATACGTTTGTGGCGCAATAACTCTCGCACAGAGTCTACTCCAAACCGGAACAAAACGTGACCTAATCCTACTCATCGACAACAGCATCTCCTTACCCAAAAGACAAGCCCTAGCAAAGCCGGTTGGAACATTCGAATTATCAAAAGAATTAGGAATCCAAAAGCCGAGAAATACTCTTACAACGAATACAATTACAGCAAATTCAGGCTATGGCAACTCACCGACTACGACAAAATCATTTTCATCGATGCCGACATCATCGTTTTACGAAACCTCGACATTTTTTTCCATTTTCCACAAATGTCGGCTACCGGTAACGACAATTCAATATTCAATTCCGGCGTTATGGTAATAGAGCCGTCGAATTGTACCTTCGACATGTTTATGCAACACCGGGATAAGATCGTATCGTACAACGGCGGGGATCAGGGATTCTTAAACGAAGTTTTCGTGACGTGGCATAGATTACCGAGAAGAGTCAACTTTTTGAAGAATTTCTGGTCGAATTCGACAGTTGAATCCGGTGTTAAGAACCAATTGTTCGGATCCGACCCGCCGAAGCTTTACTCGATTCATTATCTAGGGCTAAAGCCATGGCTGTGTTACAGAGATTACGACTGTAATTGGGATATTCCGGAGCAACAC
This sequence comes from Asclepias syriaca, assembly GCA_027405835.1. Lineage (NCBI taxonomy): Eukaryota > Viridiplantae > Streptophyta > Magnoliopsida > Gentianales > Apocynaceae > Asclepias > Asclepias syriaca. The sequence goes on from CM049934.1 coordinate 21,602,875, forward strand.
GTGTACGCTAGTGATGTAGCGCATCGTACGTGGTGGAAGGTTCATGATGCCATGGATAAGAGTTTACAGAAGTTTTGTGATTTACCGAAGCAGAGGAAGATTGAATTGGAATGGGATAGGAAGCAAGCTAGGGAGAATGGATACAAAGATAAACATAGTTGGATCAATGTTACTGATCCAAGAAGATTTACTTAGACTGGGGTTCCTTTTCTTTTTCTTTTTTTCTGTAATAATTTTTCATTCTTTTTTTTTTTTTACACACACAAAAATTATGGACTTTGTTTCATAATTTATAGTTTTTGTATAGTAGATTATGTAATGTTATGTTATGTATACTTGGGATGGGTTCATATGTTACGTCATACGACCTATAGAAGATAAAAGATGGATCTTTGTAGAAGAATAAAAAGTCAGTTTATTTTATGTAGTAAAATGATAAAAAGAAAGTATTCAATGTTGCATTGTAACATCACACATAAAAGACTCATTCTTCTAGAATATATGAACTTCCAAAAGGGTAGGTTTGTTTGGTTGGAAAGATTAGGGAAGAGTGACAACCTTAATCAATTTATCATTTGTTGGTTAGAAGGAAAAAGAAAAGGCAACTTTTGGTGAAATGATTGGGTGAAAGGCAAGAATTAATATACAAAGATATGACAATGCAAAGAAATTTAGAAAGCAAAACTATAAGAGTATTGGTTAGGCAAACAAATTTAGGTATACCTAACAATCCTTAATTCTATGCAAATTCAACATCTTTCCTCATGTTATTAGCTTTATCTTCAAGTTTGTCAACACTTGAGAAATGAATAGCAAAAATTTGAAGCTTCTTAATGATTCATCATTAGGTTGAATGTTCAAAGTTTTTTAAAAGGGAAATACATATGAAAAGTTAGAAAAAAAAATTCAAAAACCTTCCAAATCCTTCATCCAAACTAATTTTTGTTCATACAAAAATCTCAATCTTACTTAAATATACATGTACATTTTAGATCACATAATCTCAACATTAATTAGAATCATTTTTATTGTATTCTCTAAAAATAAAACATAAAATCTACCATAATTGTGTTTTGTGGTCCAAAATATAATGATTATGAATCATAATGAAGGTAGGCCCATAAGAAAACAAAGTAAGTGGGCTAGTCAAATTTGTTTACAGCCTCATACTTTTTCTTGGGCCTCTTCTTTAATAATTCTTTTTCTTTTTCTACATGGATCTCAATTATGAGTTTGAAATTCTTGGACTTTAGTTTTAGAGATGAAAAGTACATTTATTTCCTATGAATATAGAAGTGCTAAATTTAAACGTTTTGGCATTTAACTCTTTATTTTTGCCAAATTCTATAGAAGAAGAAGTAAGTGTAATATAATTGACATGTTACCCAACAATCCATGTGGAAATCATGCTAGGTTTTTCAAACCCTTTGAAAACTTGTCCACATCTTTTTTTTGATAAGCAAAACTTGTGTCCCACATGAATAATATTAATATTGTAAACTTAATTCACCATTTCAAATAAATCTTAGGAATTAAGAAAGTGTAATTAAATTTCAATTTTTATTTTTTATTTTTTAATTTTATAACAGCTTAGGAAAGGAAAGGAAAGGAAGAAAATAAAAGCAATACGCGCAGGAAACGGAGCGTAATGAAGAGTATTCCTTAATGGGCGGCGACTTTTTAAATCATTCTCCACTTCTTTTAATTTAACGTCTTTTCTTTTTTATTTTTTATTTGTTTAAAAAATATATATAATATTTGAATTTAAAAAAAATAATAAAAGAAATAAAGGATAGAGAAAAAGACAGGTGACGGTGAGGAGGTCTGGTCTTCTCCTCGCTCGCTCGTCATATTGTGGTCGTTAAACACTCTGTTCTTCATTTATATAGCACCACCAAATTTTCAGCCAGCTTTGGTTTATCCTAATTCTACTATTGTTCATCAATTTTCCTACAAAAATACCGGTTCATGGATTTCTTCTTTCTCATTCAAAAATTCTTTGATTGATTGATTACCTCTAATTCTAATAAGGTAGGCTTTTCATTCAGAATTGCAAGATTTTTCTGGGATTATCTTGTTTTTTCTGTTCTTGAATTTGATTTTCTTTTTTTGGATTGTTATTTAGGTGTAGAATAGTTATCAGCCTATTCTAATTTGAAGGGTAACAAGAATTTCGGAGGCATATATATATATTTTGCAGCTATTCTCCACTTTGACTTCTCTTCTTTTCATTTCAGGTGATTAAGGGGTATGTATATGTACTCTCTTTGTTTTTATCTTCCTGAATTTATTATTATTTTCAGGGATTAGCTATCTTTGTTAGTTAATGATTTTGCTTGCTTTTTTTTGTTGAATCATCAAATTCAATTATAATTCTTGGATGCCATTTTTTGTTTGTTTGATTATGGTGTTCTAAGAAAAGAAAAATCTAAAATTATTCCAAAAGTGTGTTGAATATGTATATATATTTTTTTTGCAACCTTTGTTAGAAGCAGAATCAGAGGTAGATTATCATTTGGGGTAATATGAATTTGCATCTTTTGAGATATTTTGGTTTCTGGTATTGGATAGAATATTCTGGATTTGTAAAGGTAGTATATTCTAGGAAGATATTTGCATTTTAATGTATTACCTGTTTAGGTAATATGTAAATAACATCTTGGATTGATAGATTTCTCAATCATTGCTCTGTCTTCTTGATATGTTGATCTTCGAGTTCATGTTTGTGAGTTTATACATAATGCAGATGGATAACTGGTTGTATCTATTCTGAGGTTGAATTTCGGATTGCTTTTTGATGTTGATTCTAGAGGACAGAAAAGAAGATTTCATTTATCTTTGTCGCAATGGCAATTTCTCGACACCATTTTTTTTGTTCCTCCTGCTTTTTCTACTTATAGAGGTTGTAACCTTTTGAGATTCTTGATTTCAGTTACCTACTTGGCTCTCTTAGCACTTGGCTGAAATGGAGGGTGGGAAAGATAAAGTGGAAAATTCTGTCACTGAATCTTCTACAGCAGCAAGCATTTCATCTTCACAGGAGGACCACTTAAAGAATGATGCACCATCAGATACCCATAACATAAAAAAACTAGACTCTGAATCAAATGATTTAGCTGATTCTCCTGACAGCTCTTCCCTGCCAGATGGTCCCTCCCCTCCATTAGAAGACTCAGTTTCATCGTCTACTCCAGTTGATGAAACCAGTAAATGTTCTGAAGCACGGGCGCCGACTTCAGAATATGCTCCCCATGTACTTGCAGTTGAGAATGAAGTCCCATTGACATCAAATCCTGTGCCTCTGGAGCTCCAGAAAGTTGGTAATGTTATCGAAACTAAACCAACAGATGTTATCGAAAAATCTGTGGGTGGTAATGTTCCTGAGCAATCAAATCATTCTTCAAATGGAGATACAAATGAAAAGGACATTCCAATTGCATCTGATGAGAATTCTATTGTGCATAGCTCTCCAATAGAAATCCTAGAGAACAACTTGGGATCAACACCTCATCAGTCAGGTGAACAAGCAGATGATGATAAACACCTATCTCCAGTAGTTGATTCTTCCGGAAGTGCCAATGTACATGATGATGTAGCTGCTGCTTCAATCCCACACGTGGGAGATAATGACAGTGCTGACCATTTGATGCCATCAAATAATGTGATTCAATCTGTAACTAAAATTTCAAGTGATGCTGTTGGAAAACAAGCAGAAGTTAAAGTTTTGACGAGTATTGTTGGAGGACAATCAGCTGCTGATAGTCCTAGACATCCTGAAAATGTCGAAATTGACACAGCTGCACCAATTGAGTCTGTTAAACATGCTGTTTCAAAGTTTGGGGGAATTGTTGACTGGAAGGCCCATCGAGTACAGACTGTGGAGGTATAATCTCTTCCAAATTCTTCTTCGATGTATTTTGATCTGCCATAATATTTGAGAGAGTAACTCCTAACAGTTTATTTAAGTATAAAGAATTTAGTGTTAATAAGTGGCCAAAGTAGGCGATATGTATCCATGTGGTGATGTTATTTTTCTTTCCAACTTGCCAAGTCCTGCTTAGACTTTAAGCATTATTTTTTTCTTATCATTCATTGGAAAATAATAGCCAGTGAATTTTTCTGCTCTAAATTTCTTTTATCATTCTGCAGAGAAGGAAATTGATTGAACAAGAATTAGAGAAAATACAGGAGGAGATTCCATTGTTTAAACAAAAGTGTGAGGCTGCTGAAAGTGCAAAAGTACAAGTTCTTAAGGAGCTAGACGGCACCAAAAGATTCATTGAGGAATTGAAGCTCAACTTAGAGAAGGTACAAACGGAAGAACAACAAGCAAAACAAGATGCTGAACTTGCCAAACTCAGAGTTGAAGAGATGGAACAAGGAATTGCTGATGAAGCTAGTATTGCAGCCAGGGCTCAGCTTGAAGTAGCCAAAGCTAGGCAAGCAGCTGCAGTTTTGGATTTGAAAAATGTGAAAGTTGAGTTGGAAACAATACGTAAAGACTATGCAATGTTGGTTGCTGAGAAGGATGCAGCAGTGAAAAAAGCAGAAGAAGCTGTTTCTGCATCCAGAGAAATTGAAAAGACAGTTGAGGATTTGACAATTGAGCTCATTACTGCAAAGGAAGCCTTGGAATCTGCACATGCTGCCCATCTAGAGGCAGAGGAACATAGGATTGGAGCAGCTATGGCCAGAGAACAAGACACTTTAAACTGGGAAAAAGACTTAAAACAGGCGGAAGAAGAGTTGGAGAGATTAAATCAGCAAATTTTGTCAGCAAAGGATCTCAAGTCAAAGTTGGATACTGCATCGGCATTGCTTCAGGGTCTAAAAGCTGAATTGGCAGCTTATATGGAGTCAAAACTAAAAGAGGATACTGATGAAAATAAAAATGTTGAAGTTTCTCTAGAAGAATCAGAGAATAGAACTCATGGTGATATACAAGAAGCAGTAGCTTTAGCCAAGAAAGAACTAGAAGAAATTAAGCTCAACATTGAGAAATCATCCGACGAAGTAAATATTTTGAAGGTGGCAGCCACATCATTGAAGTCAGAACTAGAAAACGAGAAAACAGAACTTGCCAACGTTAGGCAGAGAGAAGGGATGGCATCAATTGCAGTTGCTTCTCTTGAAGCTGAGCTTGACAAGACCAAATCAGAGATTGCTCTTGTTCAGATGAAGGAGAAAGAAATCAGAGAAAAAATGATAGAGCTGCCCAAGCAGTTACAAGAAGCAGCTCAAGAAGCTGATCAAGCAAAATCGGTTGCTCAAATAGCCCGTGAAGAGCTAAGGAAAGCAAAGGAGGAAGCAGATCAAGCAAAGGCAGGAGCAAGTACCATAGAAAGTAGATTACTTGCAGCTCAAAAGGAGATAGAGGCTGCAAAGGCTTCAGAGAAGTTGGCACTTGCAGCCATCAATGCACTGCAAGAGAGCGAATCAGCACAAAGCACAAATGGCGAAGAGTCACCAAACGGCGTGACCCTTTCTCTAGAAGAATATTATGAGCTCAGCAAAAGAGCCCATGATGCTGAAGAACAAGCTAATGCCAGAGTTACTGCTGCCATGACCCAAATAGAGGTAGCTAAGGAATCAGAACTGAAAAGCTTGAATAAGCTGGAGGAAGTTCATCGCGAATTGGCTGAGAAAAAGGAAGCACTTCAAATTGCATTACAGAAAGCTGAGAAAGGGAAGGAAGGGAAGTTGGGTGTAGAACAGGAGCTGAGAAAGTGGAGAGCTGAACACGAACAAAGACGTAAAGCGGCCGAGTCAGCTCCGGTGGCACATCCCACCAAGATTCCAGGAACAAGCGTTGATGAGAAAACACTATTGACAGATACTGCCGATACTGCTGCCGGTTTGAATCAAAGGGGGAACCACCTCAAGGAAGATTCACCCGAAACCTTCACTGAAACTGAATCATCTCCCGAAGTTAGAGCTGCAAAGAAAAAGAAGAAATCACTCTTCCCACGGATCTTTATGTTCTTGGCAAGAAAGAAGGCTCATTCAAAGTCTTCCTGAGTCATATCCTGTCTCTGCTGTTCAGTTGTGTACAATTGTCATTACACTAGTTGGGAATGCCAAAAAAAGAAGAAAAAGAAAAAAAAAATCCAATCTTTGTTGTATATGTGGAGTATTTTTTCTGTACCATAAGTTAAATCTTTGAATTAATTTTGGCCTGCTGGTTTTGGAATGAGTAGCTAGAGGGATCTCAACGATACATGTTTCCTGTTGGTCTTCTTGTACTAATAAAACTTTGTTTCTGAATATATATATATATATATATCTCAGAACAGACAGACGGGCTAACTGTTACATATGTATGTAAATATACATATATATATATATATATATATACATTTAACAACACGATTAAGAACCAGGACCAGAACTAGCAAGCGTCTGGATAATTGTTTTATGCCAGGGATTTGAAAGGTGTTCCACCAGATTCTCAATTGGTCCAACATGAGTCACGGAAGCTTGGACAAAGAAGCCTAACATTGCCACCATTGCTAGCCTTCCTGTAAAAGAAAAGTACAGAATTCTTATACATTATTACATATCTATTTTATATTTTCAATGTGGGATGGAGTATGACCATATAAAATATGCCCCTTTCCTATAAAATTTACCATTCTTGATCTCTTTCAGCTTCAATTCTTTTGCATTCTTTATGTCTTTAGCAAGACCTAGAGGATTCAGCAATGGACCTCCAGGGTACCTATCAAGTCAACAAGGCTTTTGCTTCAAGAAACAATCCATTACTACCCCAACTATTAGATTTAAGAACCATTGAGAATTTTACCCTGGTTCAAGGCCTTCAAGTGAAGCTTCTAACCCAAAAAAGGAACCCTCTTTGGCTTGAGATCCAGGACTCAAGAAATCCATGTATCGCTTCGTTTCTACAAACCTGAAAAGAACAGAACAGAACAGAAAGATAGAAAACAAGTGAGCAACAATTTGGCATTATCCTCTAGTGTGTTTTTTTTGTGAATCTGAGGCCTAAGATTTGTACCCCATTAGTAGCAGCTGAATTATGAACAGAGTTGTGGTATTTGCAAATGAGAATTTTGTAGCACCTGCTTCATACCAAACGGGCAAATTTCTCAGTCCGGTTACTCGGAGTAGCTGCAGCAAGAAACAAAACAAAATAATCACACCAATTTGTTCTTCTTCCATTCTCTCTATTATTGTATTTGGATAACATTAGCGCAAAGCAATGGATAAAGAAAAGGAAGGAAAAGTAGTTAGAATTTACATCGGTTACAAGAATTCCTGCAACTCCAGCCATGGCAAAGCGACAATGAACCAGTTCAGCTTGCACGTACCATTTCAAGCTTTCAGGGTCTTCCCCAAGTCCCAGAGGATCAAACCCGTAATCTCCAACTAACCTGCAGATAAGTTAAACAAAACGGTAACATTTTTAATCAATTCTAAATTAATCAGAAATGAGGGGCTCACGTTCCATCAAGATAAGGTGGAGGGTCAAGACCCGGAAGCCATGTGGGTCGTTCCTGAGCTTGAACAAGAACAGTACTTAGGCGGCGACTCGAAGAGGTGATTCCTTTAGCAGCTACGCTGGTTTTAGTTAATCCCAAGGATGTCTTGTTGTATTTTATGCTCTTTCCCAAAACTGAGGAAGAACCGCTGAATGTCAAAACTTGGTAGCCTCTACAGACTGCAGCATCCATTTCTGTTCTCTTCCTAATGCTTGGAATTCCTGCCAGGATACATACATATAACCTGCAAAGGAAGGTCCAGACTTTTTTGAAACCTCCACTGAATCCAAGATAGCATGGGCCCACTTATCCTTTTCAGCTTCTAACATGACATGTAGTGTGTGTGTGTGTTTTTTTCCTATTAAAAATCTTATTTCTATAATAAAAAACATAACAACTCCTTTCCTAGGAAGTTTCACAAGTAGCAAAGGAAGTTTAGATGTGAAGTGGAAAACAGGAATGTAGATAATAACTTTCAGTACAATAGATGAAAAATGTTCTTGAAATTATAATATCTTCCAGTTATTACAACAACAATAAGGTAGCTAGTTCCTACCATGCCACTTGCAATGGCTTCACTTAGAGCAAACAACTTTAAAAAAGGAGGTAAATTTCCCTACAATGGCTTCTCTAGTACATGCTTAGAAAGAGAAGCAAGGATATACCAGAAGGTTCTGGTGAAAATAGAATTGTCATAAGCTTGCATACAGCCAAACAAAGAAGATTTGTTTAGAGGTTCAATCTCCGGCTAGACATGCTGAAGGAGCTGACTTTTAAGGGAGTTGCAACAACCAGTGGAGCTTCAGGGGAATCAGTAACTGCAAATTTATCGTGCATGAAGCGACTGTCTATGATGGAGTCATCTTTTAGAACTACCTTGTAACAATAGCAGCTCTTCAAGCCTAGTTGATTTTGATAGCATTGATGAGTACTATCCTTCACCTGCTGGAAATTCCATATCACGCTAAACTTTCCAATAGTAGCAACTAGATGGCGTTCCTGTTTCCCATTCTCAGTGACCTATTAAAGCAAGAAGTTGACATGAAACATAAATGGAAAGAGAATCCAATCTTACAATGTTATGATGGAAAAGAATTTGGATGTGAGAAAACTGAACTAAAACATGTATTTTCTATTTATGCCAAGATAAGACAGTTCCAAAGAAATAAGAATAGGACAGCGTGTATTTCATCAGAAGCACCCTTGTTTTTGCACCAAGTCAGTTCACTGTTCACTGACCATGATCCTCATGTAGCATGTAGAAATTAGTGAAACTTAATTCTGTATTATCACCCCTAATAGACACGTCAGCTCTTTTATTTGATATTTCTATAGAGCAGCTATAGCTATACTACCTTATACAAGTCTGGTGGGTGATTAACAACAATGGAGAAAATAACTCATGTCAAAGGAATCAGTTTTCTTTCCATGTTTTAAAAGTAACCAATCAAGATTATGGCCTCTCCTGCCACAAATATGTATGCACCGAATGGAAATGAGAAGATGCCGTGAGAAACTACAGGTCATATAGGTTATAATCTTACCTCAAAACATAGGCCAAAGATACCTTCATGATATGGAGCCTATATGACTCTCATTTCTGATTATCTCCAATTGGTTCCATCACAAAATTATACGTAGGAATATATTCTCAAACTGATTAAAAAAGAGAACATTCTCAACAGTGGCAAAGAATGTAGATATCTCCTCTCCCTTTCTATTTTCATCTGTTTTAACTCCAAAATCCACATAAATTCCTTAACATTTATGGTTGCATCACAACAATACCAAAAGATTTGAGATAAAAAAACATGACCACCTTAGATGCTAATATTATCAATAAGATTCAGGAAAAACTTCAAAGAGTTAGCATTTGCTGCATAGAAAACATATAGTTTGCAGTGATTATGAACCCTGTATATGCCACTTTTTATCTTTTCAGATGGCTAAATGATTCATGAACTATACTTCCAACTAAGACAACAGAAAAACCAAAGGGACAAGAAGTAAAATTTGCTTTGGATAACATGAACAAAGAAAAATGGAAGCATACCCAAGAGAATTGAGCATTTCTGAACTTATTGTTGGTTCCTGCCATATGTGAATCCAAAGGAGTGAGCTTTAACAATCTTGGGGCAGAGATTCTGTTTCCCATGCGACCAGCAAACCCAGTTTTGGTTTTACCATCCTTGTCTGTAAACAAAGAGCATATAAGTATCAAATAAGTATCTGTTGTCCCCAATATCCACTTTCCATCAAAGGTAACATCAACATGGGTAATAGGAGAACCAAGCCCTGGAAAAGCAGTTTTGGCCTGCCTCATGGAACTGATCGAGTACAGCCTAATCTTTCCATCAAGTGATCCAACCACAATGGATCCATCACCAGTAGTAGCAAAACACCGAAAGTTAGTTCCTCTGGAAAATTGATGCCCTTGAGCCCAATTCAAGACTGGTGTACTCTCGTTAGCGATATTCTGAACAATCCCATTTCTGTCACGCATATCCCACCTGCACAGCCTACTATCATCCAAACCCAAGAAAGTCGACCCAGAGGGATCCAATTGAGCTCCTTTGTTGTCATTCGTTATATCCCTCATAGTAATATCAGTCCCATCTTTCCCAAACTTCCACTCAGTCACAATTTTGCCTGTTTCAATGTCCAGCTGATGCAAACCCTTTGTGTGGGGCTTTCCATCAGTCATAGGACTCATGAGAAGCATATTTGTCTCAGCCTTCATCAGCAAAGCCTTTCTAGGCGTTGAATGAGACACCCCATTGCCAAAGCTCCCACTGACCTTCCATTGTCAAAATTCACATAAACACCTTTCCCTTGGATCCCATGACTATAATTCTTGACAACCTGAACCCCAGATTCACTAACCAAGAAACTATTATCCAAAGCACCCAGTGCCAAGCTTTGAATGGTCCCACAGTCAGCTGCTGCCTCCTCAAACTCCTCTCTCAAATCATTTACATTCCTTAAGGGGGTTCTTGCGGCCAATTCAGGGCTCTTCGAGAAACTGTCCTCTGCGTCCTCCCACATGGAATCATCAGCTTTCTCTGGCTTAGCCCAACCAATAAAATCCTTTCCATAAACCTTAATCTTATTCTCATCATTAGCTTCATACCCATGAGTGTTCTCAAACATATAGTCCTGAAACTTATCCACAAACCTCTTATACTCTTCTTCACTGAAAAATTTCGCAGCCCAAACACCATTAGCAACAAAATCAACCCGCCTCTGATCCTTAATTGCCTTCAATTGCAAAGTTTGGTCGATCTTGACCCGGACTTTCGACCCAATTTTCAAAACCCACCAAGAATTCTCCTCACATTCTTCATCCTCTTCACTGTCCGAGGCATCAGGGTTCCGAGTTTTGACAAAGGAATAAGTGGTAAGCTTCTCAGCAACAACCCATTTGGAGTTCGCCGTACTACCGCCGACATGAAGGTAGAGTTTAACCGCATTCTGCGGAGCCGCACCTGAGTTCTGGTACTTGAGCTTTAGGGATTTGAGTCTAGCTTCCACTTCATCCAAAGAAGACGGCGTCTGAGGAGCTTTGCAGTCGAAGGAAGACGGTGTCTTGGCGTCCTCAAAGCTATCTTGTTTTCTTCTTCTCCTCCTCCTCCTCCTCCTTGATGTGATTTCTCAGACCCCGCTTCAGATCCGGGTTCGGACTCGAAATCGGAGTCAGAAAGATCCAGATCTTCGCGACTTTGATGAGCACCCATGTTTCTTCAGCAAAACAACGACGTCGGAAGAAGTTAATTTCAGTGTAAGTGAGAGAAATAGCTTCCGGAGGTTGGTGGAGGAATGAAATGGAACGGCTAACGGCTCCAATAGGGAGTCTGAGTGAGTCTGAGTCATATATTCGAATTTGAATTCAGAGGAATTAGGGAAAAGCGCGAGAAATGGAATTTTGAATACTTTTACCATTTTACCCTTCCCTTCATTTCATTTTTAAAGAACTCAAAAATTCACCATTTTCTTCGAGTACATCTTGTTGTTTTAGAATCAGTTTGGAGTAAAGTTTTCAACTTTAGAGAATTTTAGAGAATTAAATTGTAATGAAAAAGAAAATGGAAAAAATTACAAGAATAATTGGTGAGTTTGATCCTAAACAAATTTATGTTTAGTAAGTTTAGTCCTAAAATATTTTTTTTTACTTTTAAGATTTCAAACATTTTTTCAAGTGAACAATAAAGTTCTTTTTTACGGATTCTGTCAAAAACCATAAAAATTTAACGATTTTTACATTTAGTTAGTTAAAAATAAGGGTAAAAAAGTCATTACATATAAAAAAAATATTTAAATAAAATAATAAGAATATTTTTATATTTTAAATTTTAAATTTTAAAAATAAAATATCTATTAAAATAGTGAGAATATCAAAATTCCTTGGTCAATCTTCTTCTTCTCCGGCAAAGAGAATCTTTGTAAAAAAAATTTCTAATGAAATATTTTTTTAGGTGAAAAACTTTCATTATTAATAAAAAAAATGTTGATTCTCTTTTCTTTTATATATATATATATATATATATATATATATATATATATATTATATATATATATATTTTTAAAGATTAAAACGATAAAAATCGGATTTGTATTCGAATCGAAGAAGATGAAAATTGACGAATAATTTGATAAATTTTTAAATTTTTAATGTGAAGACGTTTTTATCCTTTTGTTTAAATATTATTTTTAGTTTTGTCCTTTTGTAATGATTTTTTTATTATTATTTTTAATTAATTAAATTAAAAAATCGTTAATTTTTTAAAATTTTGAACAAAATCCGTTTAAGGGGACTTTATTGTTCATTTTAAAACAAATTTGGGACCTTAAAAGTTAAAAAAATATTTTAGAATTAAACTTACCAAATATAAATTTATTTGATACCAAAATCACCAATTATTCAAATTACAAGTGGGATTTTTTTAATAGTTTGATCTTCTAAACCATCTTCTCCCAGACACAATAATCGTTGCCGGAAGTTGCAACCTTAAAATTTTGAGGAATTAGGTTTCCGAGGTCAAGCTTTGGACCAATCTTAACGATAATCTTGTCATCAATCATTGCTACATAGAGATCAGCATCAGAAGCAAGAATATTCACTGTGCTGGTTGCTGAAATTCCATTCTTTGCTCTCAGAGTTGATATTTTTGAGATCTCTTCTTTCAGTCCCCAATCAAACATATGGTCATAGAACTGCAAAATGGAAAATTAGTTTGAAAATGTTTTCGAAACAAAGGTCAAGACTTGGTGATGGAATTCTATACATACATATATAGATATATATAGATATATATATATATATTTCTTAGTTTGGTTTACATTTTCATTACCAGAGATGGAATCCCAGGATGAGTGAGAATATAAGCATATCCTTGCATGACTTTATCAGATGGGAATGGCCAAAGCTTCTGTGTGGAACCAGTGTCATGATTATCAATGAAAGTTACAGCATTTTGAGGAGAAACTCCGATCATTCCCGGAGGTTTCCCATTTGAATCCTTCAATCTCCATAGCTCACCTAACACGGCAGCTTGAAGAGTCCCTTTTGTAGTGAAATCAAATGCCGTCAGCACACCACTTCCTCCGTTCTGAACCCACTGAACCAAATCATTCCGGTGACGATCTTGATTGTAATCTAGTTTTCCATTTCCACCATAAGAAAGGGCATTCCATAACTCCCCGACTGCAAATTCAGGGGAAGTATTCTGCATATATATCTTGGTAATGCTAGGAGCATAGCCCTTGACAAAATCAAAACGCCAACCAACAAATCCAATCTCTGTTTTCAGCCAATTCATCCAATCGGATAACTCTTTTTGTACCCTTTGGTTCAAATGATCAATATCAGGAGCAGCTCCAAAACCATCTCCTGTATCAAGATTTCCAGTTCCATCAGAATACTGAACATCGTCCCTGCAAATGCAAGAAGGTCCCCAATCCAGACGGTCATCTGGGGTTCCTCCTTCAAAGATACAGTATATTCCCCTGTTATCTTGTTTATCACCACATCTATGGTTAATTACTATATCAGCTACACATTTTATTCCTCTGTCATGGAAAGCTTTGATAAGTGTTTTCAATTGTCGTCCATTCCCATATTTTGATGCATCAAGATCGTATAATCTTCCTGGCATATATCCTGGAAAGAAGAAGAAAACATGAAAACCAAACTCACCCCAGAAAAGGATACTCCGAGTTGATAGAAAATTGGAAAAAAAAAAAAAAGAAGACCTTCAGGAGCAACAGAGTGAGAAGGAGGAGGTAACCAAACATGGGTAACTCCGGCATTAGCCAGGTCAGAAATCTGATTCATTAGCACGTTGTACCATCCTGCACTGTTCTTGCTTGATTCCCAATTGAACCCCTGAAACTAAATTAAGTTAGAATATATATATATATATATATATGCGAATCCAATTTGATGAATTTAGTACCTGAAATAACAACGTAGGAGCTGCTAAAGCAGAAAAGGAAGTCCAACCAGTTAATGTTAGAAAGAAAAAAGTAAACAGAAAACTCAGAAATTGATTCATCTCTATCTGAATTCTGGTGAAAGCAGAAGGATAATGGGGTAGTATTTATAAATGCTACCACCGCATTACTTGACTTTTGGGGCTCCTTTTCCCATGGAAAAGGCTAAGAAGAGTGAAAGAGTCTAATTCACCAGAGAAAGGAAAATGCGTTCACAGTTGCAGAATGTGGAATATTTTGCAGTAGAAATTGGTTTCTGCAAAATTCTCCTGCGTGCACTGCTCGTCAAGAGTGAAAACTAGTCCGAAAGTGCATTACTGATCAAGTTGATTCATCAAAGTCTTTATCTTTCTTTTTTCCTCTGTTGAAGTTTCTTTATAACGTTTCTCCTACGTTAGTTTCTTTTTAGTGTAAGTTCTTACATGCAAGATGACAAATTTTGTCAAAAGATATAAACGTGTTAAAAGGTTAAGTCAGGACAAATCTTGTAGTTGTAAGAGAACGGCAAGATGCATTCATTATATGTATAATCAAATTTTGTTCACACCAAGAATCAGTAGAGACAAGGAAGAAGTAATGACAGAACAAGAAACTTACAAGGAATAATTGGCCTAAATGATAAATCTGATCGTGATGGGATTTTGTTGTGATTGATGGTTTTCTTTCCTTGCAGAGACAAACAACTAACTACATGGTGAGAAAAGTAAAAGACAAAATGAATAAACAAATTATCCAAGAAAAAAAACTCATCTCTTGTCTCCTCTCCTTACAGTACAGAGAAGGATCAGCACAAAAGAACAAGAAATTATAGAGAAAAGAATCAAAACACCATATGCCATTATGCTTTAGAAAAAATATTCAGAGAACAAAGGAGTGACAAGGACTACAATGCTGAGTACTAATAAATTTTCATAACTTATAAGCATTGGATAGAGCTTAAATACACTCCAAAGAACACTACTTTATGAGAAATATTGGCATAAATTTAAGAATAATCTTTAATTCAATAACAGAGTCTTGTAAAAAATTCCAGTCCAGGAAGTGTGGGATATAATTCTGACAGAATCCAAGCTCCCTGCTTATCAATTGCCACTAAGTACATTAGTTTGGCTCCTCACATCTTTGCAGGCTTGGGAAAAATGTCTGGTGTAAATTTCGTGGCTGCACTTAAACTCCCCTTAATCTTCATTGCACCTCTGTATATAATATATAGAAGAAACACCATCAAAGGTTTGTTAAGTTTTATGAAATCAGATACTTTTTACAGAATCAGAATCAAATTTAAAATAAACAAGAGCAAGTGATCCCACCTCATAAAAGCAATTTGGGGATTCATCTTTCCAGTAGCTATCTTCAGAAAATCATTATCAGTGAAAGAAAAGGTAGCATCCGGCTTTCCATCCTCATATGGACCTAATGAAGGAAAGGAAAAAAGGGGAAAAGGAAACAAATCAGCCACAAAAATGTTCCATCTCCATAAAAGAATTAATACCAAAAAAAAATTGAAACCAAAAGATGCCATCTTTCGAAAAGAAACCAAACAGAATAAACAAATGACAGAAGCCCAGAGAAACCCTAACCTTTTTTAACCTCTCCTTTCTTGAGATCAACAACATAAACCTCTTCTTCAAATCCGAGTTTCTGTCCATTAATAATTAATGCCCAGAATACAAAATCAAAAATTATTGAAAATTAAATCACTAATTAATGATCCAAAATTAATAAAATTGAGACCTTTGGGGCGATGTTAAGCTGATAAACGAGGCCAATTTTCTTGGTGAGCGCTTTACCAGCATCGGTAGAAAGGTGAATCTTCATTTGCTCCAAGAGAGCATCGGATTTGAGCGAAGAAGGGCCGGTTTTGGAGGCCATGGCTAAGAGAAACAGCAAAATTCTAGAGCTTGCTGGATTAGTAGTAGTATCAGTTAGGTATGGAAATGAGGAAACCGAAAGAATGGTTAAGGGATTATAAATGATTTCAGAAATTATGGGGATCAGGGATGGGCCGATTATGCAGATATCTTACTGAAATTGATAGATGAAACGACACGCCATCCAACAACATTTATGTCATCGAAATGGATGACGAGTTATTGTAGGCATCTTTTCTTAATTAATGTAGGTCGAACCAGACACAAAAAAAAGTACACAAACTCCTAATCCACAGTCGAAATCTTAAATAATCAAACTCTGTTATTTTAAAAAAATTTTGATTATTATGTTAAAAATAACTGTTCTTTCTTGTAGTGAACTATATGGGTCTGACCCAATAATGATTTACATGGATCACTTGTGGGTTGGGTCATATCGTAATTTGAAACAACTTACGGGAGCTAAATCGAATAAACATTAAAGTTAAGATTCTATATTGCAAATAAAAGAAAATACTGACAACCTACTAGGTAGTAGTAGTAGTACAACGTGGAAGTTCTAATAGCCATTGCTGAATTTTCTCATCCAGAAAACCAACAACTACAGTGATCGCGCGGCTACTTGAAGACAGAATATTTTTTTTTTTTTTTTTAAGGTATAAAATCTTTACCTAAGATTTCTGGGCTATTTTTCCCTTTTTAATTTTCTTGAATCTTGATTGTTCCTTCAGTTTTGCATTACCTGCTTCTTGAATCCGACTTTAGCTTAAAAAAGAGTTCCCCTTTCTTGGTTTTACTAGCTTTTGCTTTGCTTATTACATGAAAAGTTCCGTTCTTGTTAGTTTTCCTATTTAGTAATACTCGTAAATTGACGTGGAATGCCAAATTTGTATGTTAAGAACACAGCTTGAGAATGTTTTGATGCCAAAGATGATGCCTTTCCGGAGAGAATTTCAGGGATTTGATATATATATATATTGATACACTTTTCCCTTAGTTGAGTAAATCATGGCTGGCTACCTATTCTTGTAATATGTGAAGTCATGGCATCGTCTGCATTGTTGTTCTATGATGATTGGAATTGGATATTTGACTGATGAATTTGATTCATGGTGGAGCTAATATGACCTTGAAATTCTTATTGTTGAATATGTAGATGAATTCTGTATCTTGCGAAGCATATATGTGTGTGTGTGTCATTTAGTAATTTGGTTTATAACAAGCTTGATCTAAATATTTTTTTATGGATCACCGTCCTTAGATTTGTTTATATGATATTGATTCTATGTTAGACCTTTGTTGGGATGTTAACTGATAAACTAGAAAGGCAAACAATAACAATCCTCCTTGTTCAAGTAAAGAAGATTGATTTCCAGTTTGATCCATCTTTACTAATGGAAGACTATGTTTGTTATAATATTGGTTTCATACTATGTTTATTAATTGAAGATTTTCAATCACATCATAATCATAGTATGGATATGGATTAAGTGAGCTCTCCTGCTCTCCTTGATGTAATGCAAATGGCGAATGTAACATAAAACTATGATTTGCGTTGTTTCAGTGAAGGATAACAGAGCGGACTTTTTGGGATGCGGAGATCTTCAGAGAGGACTTTTTGCTTCCCAGGAAAGGGAAAATAGTTAATTCTTCTTTACAGTTGAGAAATTTTCCTGTCTGTCCACAACTTTTGTGTCAACAAGCTGCAGCTGTCATGCTAAAACAAGGAGTTGTCAATCAGACGGTTGCATCAATTTTCGGAAAAAGAAATTACAAACACCATGATGGAAAAGTTTCTGCTGCAAATAATCTATTTCTGGCAAGGAAAATTGTTAAATTATGTGATATGAATGCAAGAATGTCTTACAAACTTAGATATGCACATTTGGACCTTAGAGCTGGAAGTGGACCTTTAGAATGCAATACTATAGGTAATGGTGTCACGGAAGATTTAGTGGAGGAAGATGATGAGCTCTGTCCCGTGGACTGTGTGAAAGAATTCCAGACTGATGAGGAATTCCAAAAAATTCTTGAAAAAGCAAAATTTACAAACACTTTAGTTGTTGTAGACTTCTATCGTACTTCGTGTGGCAGCTGCAAATACATAGAGCAAGGATTTGCAAAATTATGTAAAGGGTCTGGTGAAAAAGAAGCACCAGTAATATTTTTGAAGCACAATGTGAGTGTCATTTCTGGATTTTTATTGTTTACATGAAACCTCGAGTCTGTGTGTGTATATTGTATTCATCTGAAGCACTCATTGTGTGAGAACGATGCAGGTATTGGATGAATATGATGAACAATCTGAGGTAGCTGAACGATTGAGAATCCGGGTAAGATATGTGACATTTGTGAGTTACTCTTTAGATCAAATACTGTAAATCTTGTCTTGTTCCTAAGAATCATCCCTCACACTTGCTCTACTACTATTTGTTGCAGAGTGTGCCACTTTTCCACTTCTACAAAAATGGAGTATTGTTGGAAGCTTTTGCAACCAGAGACAAAAAGAAGATACTTTCATCCATTCTTAAATACACAGCTCCAGCTACCGGAGATGCATGATTTAATCCAATTATTCTTGCACAGGCAAAATCCTGCATATTTTTAGTGGTAATTGATTCTACCATATCCTGGAATATTGTGTTTGTGAGGTGAAATTATGTATAGTATGGAAAATAAAGCAGCTGATATTTTTTGACCTTATGTTCTGCCATGTCTGCTTTCAATTATTAAAAGAAATCAAAGATGAAAACGATTTCCACAAATTATACTTCATTTCTGAAAGATCATTGGCGAGATTATAATTTAGAAATTCTTGATTCTTTTGTTATCCACCTTGTTTGTGTGCTTTGCAAAAGAAAGAAAAAAAAGTAAAGAAAAAGAAATAGCTTTTTTCTTATGATCAATTCCTTTTTCTTTTTTTTTTCTTAGTACTTATTTGCATCATGTGTGACATCACTTTGGTTTCTTAATAAATCAGGTATTTTGTCTTCTTGGAGGATAAACACACACACTTAGATTCCAATCCATGGTCATTTTTTATTATTACAAAGTGATGATGATATGTTTTTTTGTTTACTTTAAATTTAGGACCATGTAGATATAGAAATATCAGAAGATGATTGAGTGAATGGGTTTTTTATTTTCTTGAAATCCCCAAACGCAGAACAAAGGTATAGGAACCACATTTAACATTGTAAATAATCATAAGTCCTGGCTGTCTTTGTGTGTGTGTCTTGATAATAGTCAACAAAGTGATAACACTTTAAGATGTGCTATCCAGCTGAGTGCACAAATCTTGAGCCAATGATACACCCAACACTTGGCCATTCAATATCCTCAGACCAAAGAACCAACCTTTTTTGAGAATGGGGGAAGAATTAATAGATTTTTTTAGCAGAGCAGGAAGAGAGACACATGGCAGGCAGAAACTTAAGAGAGAGGAGAGAGAGCGAGCATCAATCTAAATAAGAAGGGTTCAAAATCCATTTTGGAACAACATTATAGGAGAAAGGACAATTATTATTTTTTCTGCATTAAGTCAACAAAGTAAACAAAAAAGGAATAATATTATATAATTCATTCATTCATTCAATCAAATTCTGAGCTTTTTGATCTTCTTTTTCCTTGTTCCTTTCTAATTCTGATTCTTACATTGTGACAATGGTGAAACTTGCTAGCTGTAAAAGGTTGGACAAATTAGGGGAAGAGGGTCAAATGGAAGAGCATAATCAAGATGAGTGAAAAAAAATTGAGATCGATCATCTCTCCCTACTTTTCTCTTGCTGCCTTTGTCATTTAGTAGGGATCGGGATTGTACTATAAACTTAATATATTCTAGTTTTCAACTTAATTTATTGTTACAGCTTTGGTTGGAATTTGGAGATGGATTTTCTGCTATCAGAAGCAAACAAGTAAGTACTCCAGGCTGCACCTTTAATTAGGTGCTGGATTCTTTCCAAAATCTGGCTGGAAGTCCATGCAGAGGAACTGGGAATGGATCGTATTCTGTTCCACTTTCAGATTTTACTTCCCACCTACAAATAATCAATAAAAGATAAATATATATATATATGTACACATCCCAGCATCTCAACTCAAGGTACCTGAACTTGGAGACAAGGTGGTGAATCAATACAAGCATCTCTAACTTGGCAAGCTCATTTCCAGGACAAGCATGTACACCACTGCCAAATGGCATGAATGTATTGGGCTTCGGAGCAACCTAATTTCCAACATATAAAATGAGATTTGACAATTCAATATATTAATTTAAGGTAAAACAAAGAGTGTTAGAAACCATACCTCAAACCTTGAAGGATCAAATGTATGAGGATCATTAAAGAAGTCAGGATTATGATGAATATTCCTGAACAAAGGCAAGACTTTCCAACCCTTTGGAATAAGATATCCTGACACCAGTACAAATATTATGAGAGTGAGTGAATTGCCAAAAAAAGTTACTTTCTTGCAAATATACACACACACACACACATATATATATATATAGAGAGAGAGAGAGAGAATTACATCCTAGTACAGATGAACTTCCCCAGTAGCAGCAGTAACTAAAGATTAATTAAATAAACATCTGACACACATACCTTTGTACTCCACATCAGTCACAGCTTCTCTAAATGTAAAGGATATAATGCTTGCCATTCTTAAAGTCTCCAATATAAGCTAAAACAAAAAAAAACAAAAAAACATTTGACCATGTAAGTAACAGATCGCTGAGTGATCGAAAATTTGAATTAGTCCACTCATACCTTGTGAGTGATTGGCATATTTCTTGTTTGACTCCAAGTCAAATGGCTACGATTCTCATTGACATTTGATTGGTAAACAGCCTTCTGTTCAGCCTGCAAAAGTAAACACAACATCATGAAAAAATGCTAATGAACAGAAATGAGCATTTTATATATATATATACATATATATATGTATGTATACATACTTTTACTGCCTCGAGAAGCTTAAGGTTGTCATAGAGGTACTTGACAATCCAAGTCATAACACTAGCAGTAGTGTCCTGTGCTGCAAAAAGAACTCCAATGATATTATCAGCAATTTGATCCTCACTTAAAACTTCATCATTTCCATCTTTAGAATTCAGCAGATATTCCAGGAGGTCATTTTCTGCTGCTATTCTTTTCTCTTTCCTTTCCCTTATAATTTCATTCAGAATCTTGCTCAGCATTTTCCTCGCCTTAAAAAAATCAAGAAACAAAACAGTAACAGAGCTTAACGACTCCTTGATAAACAAATCGACAATTTTAATGAGTGATTTTGAGCTTATCACATTTTCACACAGTAAGCAACAAACCAAATAAAACCCGTTACGTGTCTTGTTGAGATTTTATTACCTTCAGTGCCTTTCCATACAGAGTTCCTGGTAAAACGGTGGGGAAGGAATTGTAACCTCTTTCTACAATGGAATAGTTTTTCTTTAATTCTTCCTTTCGATGAGAATCCAGGTGGCCGAAAATTGTAAGAATGCCCACTTCAAAAGAACACTGCATATAATAATATATATATATATATATATTAAAGAATTTGGGCAAGAAGAAACAATGTAGTTAAAAAAGAAAAAAATAGTGTGCACCTTTTTCATTTCTTGAAAAGTGTTGATGACACGACCGTCGGACCATGAATCCAATGCGGTGGTTATGATGGATTCGATTCCGGGTACGAGGTTGCGGATGGCGTCGGGATATAAAGAACCCTGCACCAGTTTTCTCAGTCGGGTATGATATTCTCCCTGGTGAAAAAACAGAGCATTTGGACCGATCAGAATTTCCTTGCTTCTGGGATATGTGGGCTTGAACAAATCCGCCTCTGTTACCAAAACAAATCTTGCTGCTTCAGGACTTGTCAGCATCACACAAGGATAACCAAGGATTTGAGTCTTGAAAATTTCACCATACCTGAACCCAAAAACAAAATCAAAATCTAAACTCATTAAACGCATGCGTTCATGAAAATGGAAAGAAACAAAAACAGGAAAAACCTTCTCTGTTTCTCAGCGAAAAAAACATTGGGATCTTGAGAGTAGAGCAAAGGAGTTTCTCCAAAAAAAGGCCAGCCCATTGAACCTGGAGGGAGTTTACCTCTTCTCCAGGTAACTTTCTTGGATTTGAGAAAAATGGAGATACAAGAAAACAATTTATTGATGTTTTTAAGGAAGTAGTAAGATACAATTGTGAGCACAAAGATTAAAACAGTGATAACGATGTTGTTGTTGTTGTTGTTCATCTCCATATCTCTTTTTCTGTCTGTTTATCAACTTAGAACAAAGGATGTTTTTCGGAGTCTTGATCGGTGCATCGAATGGTCTTTATATAGGCAGAGAATGAGGGACCGACCAGCACCACCACCACTATTCAATTTTCAACTAAATTATTTTAACTTTTAATCCTCACGAATACGTTATTAGTTCAATTTTTAACTTTCAACAACTTCTCCACACTGAGTTGGATGGGACAAAAAAATTTAAGGATTCAAATTTACCATATTTTGCAAATATAAAATCTATATATATATATTTTTTTTTATTTTGATGTAATTGAAATTTTTATCGACTTTACTTACTTTCTGTTCTATTCTAAAATATATATATATATATATATATATGACTGTTTGTTTGGTCATCAGACTCGTCTTGTTCAAAGATTTGCATAATCTTCAGAACTCTCCACAGAGAGACAGGTTTCGTAAGAAATTAAATACATATATATTTTTGCCAAAAAGGAAAATTTTGTTCGGCCAATTAAATAGAAATGACAATTAAAATTGATGGAGTTTTAACCATTTTGACTAAGAAATCTCTCATTTGACTTAATTCCAAGAACAAATGTATATGGCGATTAGTCCCATCCACATCCCCTATCGCATCTCTCTCATAAATATAATATATATATATATATTTCATGATGTTGGTTGGAATTCTGAGGATATGACACATAGGTTAAAGGGAACGAAGAATGATAGTAAAAATTATGTTTCAAATGTTTTTTCAGACAGAATTTCTCGGGATATGAATCATATTTTTTTAAGAAATAAAACCTAGATTCGAAGAAAAAAAATGTTATATATATTATTTTTGAAAGAGATAAGATGTTAATAAATGTTTCCTAAAATTTTTGAAAACTAATCAAGAATAAAATTTGTGTTTGTATTCTTAAATTATTCAAATTTGTTGCAGTTTTTTTTTAAATAGGAAAACGATTACGAATAAGAAACATTTATTACTATAAAAAGATAGAAATTTCAATATGTATACATACGTAAGTTAATTTCTGTAATAACTCAATTTATAAATATAAATATTATATTTGTATTTTTATAAAGAGTCATAAAAATTATTGATTTTAATTAGTCAAAAATTTTACTTACCAACTTATTTGTTCTTCAGTGTAATTTTAGAATACTAACAACTTTTATTTTTATGTATATATATATATATATGTATATTTAAATAATTGTTAATCTATTAATAGTTCAAAAGTGATATTTGTCAACCTAAAACATTGTACTACAATAATCCAGTATTTTGTAGACGAGATGGACTTTTTTTTTTTTGGGTTAGATGAATAAAACCCAACATGAAGAAAGAAGAAACGAGTGTTTTCCATTTCCCTTTGACCCCCGTTTTCAGGTCAAATACACACGTGTGACTGATTATTATATCATAAAATACGACATGCCGTTGGAAGACTTTTGTTAATTTTGGTGATGGATTTCTGATTAAGGAATTTTCTAGAGATGGACATCAAAATCATTTTCCTATTTTATGATTTTATAAATTGAAAAATTTTGTTGTCCTTTGTTTGGGAGACTGTTGTTACATATATATATATATTTTTTGTCTTGGCTTCCTTTGTTATTATAATCAAACAATTTTTGTTTTAGGAAAATACTACAATCAATCAATGAATCATATATATAATCTTCCTTACATTCTAAAAATATTTATATAAGTAAAAATAATTTAATTTTATGTATATATATATATATATATATAAATGAGACATTTTTTGAAATAAAAGTTAAATTTAGATTAATTATAATTGGTGATGCTTTAAAAATTAGATGATGTAATTAAATGAATAAAATATATTAAATAAGTATAATTTAGTTCACAATAATTTTATTTGTAAGTTTAAAATATTAATTGGAGATGTAATAAAGAATATTATTAGTATTTTAAAATTAAATTAAAAAATACAGAACAAAACGTGGGTTGATGGAGAAGGGAGAAGAGGGGGGATGGGGCTAAGGAATCCTACTAAAACTGAAGGGCCCAATAAAAGAATGCGGCAGTGCCATACAGCTCACCACGTCAGATATCTTAGGATCTCCGACGTTCCAGTTCGGATTGGGGTCCACCTTTGGGAGTACGGAAAACACGTGGATCTCCAGTTGGACCCGACGTGGGACCTACGTGCAACAGCAGTACCGTTAAACAGTTGAGACGACGGTATGTGTATGTGTGTGGTGGGCTAAAATTCCCTGGAACAGCTCGTCAGGTGGTTGTCATAATCGAGCCAGCTGGAAGACACCTGTCGTTATCGCAGTGGTCCATGTCGAGAGTCTTCCGATATATATACTCATATATGGGGGAAGAGCAACCGGGACTCTGGGTTTCTGGGGAGTTTGGGTCAATAGTACAATTATTTCACATGCACCCTTCCTTTCCTAAGAATACAGAAATCCACGAGTGTACTTTCTTTATCCGGTTGCCGACTTCATCAAAGTTGTGGCCTTTTTTTTTTTTTTTTCTTTTCTTTTCTTTCCCCCACAAAATTACAAAATCCTACCAATACTTCTTCATCAACTAAAGATTATAAATTGGAATTTTGTCTATACAAAAGTTAATAAAACTAAGTCAAAAGCTAAAATATATTCTTATACAACTTTTATTCTTTAAAATAAGAATAATTACAATATATATATATATATATATATATATAATATAAAAGAAATTAAATAGATAAGAAATCTATGACAATATGTCATCAAACTAAGGAATAAATTATGTAATTTAGTATTTAATTTAATAAATAATGAAGTTAAATATTTTTTACATAATTTATAAAAATATATATTGTAAAATAAAATGTTGAACAACTTTTTTCAGCGAGAATCTACTATACCCTATAAGGACGGAAAGGGGGATAAAATAACTATATTTTCTGTCAAAAATGGAAACGAGACAGGGTCCCCGCATACACCCGCTCCTTGCCATTCCACATTTCATTTTATTCTTTTAAATGTGGAAGTCAGAATCTTTCTCGGGTAAATCTAGATAAGAATCTAGTATTAATTTAGAAAATCTTTCGAGTATTATAGTCTTAAAAATATTTTCTGATGATAATATTTTGTTTCAAAAAAAAAAAAAAAATTAGAACTATTGGGATTTGATCTGATTTCAAGAAGCCTCCTTGCATAGGAGAACATCAAATGAAATGAACCACCAAAAGATGGTGCTTTAGTGGGGGTAAACAGATGTATGGTTCAAAACATTACACACACATAAACATATACATACATACATATACATATATATATATATATATACACACACACATATGGATGTTTTATGTGCATATTTGTAAAGAATTTCTTTTAAATCTCACTATTTATAATTATAGTCACAAAAACTTTAATTTTTATAAAAGCATTTCGAATTTAAATTTCATGAATAAAGAAATTAAAATAATAAAATACAGATTTCACGAAATAAAATTTTCATAGTGAAAATTCAAAAGTCTTATTTTATTTATTGTTATAACAAATAATAAATTAGTTGATGTGGAGAATTTATATGTAACGAGCTAGTTTGGAAGGGAAGAATATGGATTCAATCAAACGTCCAATTCATAAATAATTATGGATGTGGCCTTTTATCTGTTCCTATAAATAGAATTCCGTGAGTGAGTGTAAAACATAGAAGCATGCATTTGCAAACCTAAACGAAGAAGATGAAACCGATATAACATATATTAAGCAAATCCACTATAGTTATAGTATGTAATATTATACATATATATATATATATATATATATATATATATATATATATTGAAATATTTATTCATTAATATTTGTAAAAAAATATTGATTGAGACCAAGTAAGATCGTTATTTTGAATAAACTAATTTAAAATTAATATAAATACATATAAGTTATGAAAAGGGTGGGAATGAATATATGGGCAAAGTCATATGCACTGATGAATACTACTCCCCCAGTTCTTGAACACGACATTTCATGCTCAAAATCCAGAGATATGGGAAGAGAAAGAGAAGAGAAATGGTCCCTTTGATCCATAAATATCTCATTATTATTCCATCTTGGAGTTATACAAATAATTGTTCCTTTAGCGTTAATAATGTAAATGTGGTCCGACAAAAAGGAAACCCATTGCTCATCACTAACTTATTATTTCTTTCTTTCTTTATCGTTATTTTAAAATCTTAATAATACCATAAAATATAATATTCTCAATTTAAATATTTTATCTGTTAACAAATTTATTCAAAATTATTATAAATTTTAAACTATTACCAATATATATGTTAGAATGATGGTGCTTTGTTACTATAATTTTTAATTTTTTTTTATGCATAGGATACAATAATGTAATAAAAATAAACTTGCAATATTGATAATAAAATAAAAATTGTACATATATATATATCGAACATTATAAACTGCTTGGCCATTTTAGGGAAGGCCTTCTCTTTCAACTTGAACAATCATGGAGCTGCATGCATTACTTCAACAATCTAAATACGTGTCGAAATTCTATGTTGTCTTTTTGTTCATTTACCTTTTAAGTTTTGTTGTGGTAAAAGATTTGACATTTCTTGTTTACATACAATACACCATAAGCATTAATTGTGGCCAACCTAATGAGGTTGTTGTTTCTTTTGGCTTCTCAAGGGAATTTTTCCCTTAACTAATGAATGATATCATAAATCGAGTTACAGATATTAAAAATTAAATTTATATTTTAAAGATAATTTTTATACAGTATATAATCAATAAATAGAACAATAATATTTTAGTTAAATATTTATTGAATCGAATTAAATTATTATATGTTATAAAAGTGTAAACAGATAAGAATAAACATATTTGTCTTCTTAACAAATGTCTATGTTCCTTATTGGAGGAATTAACTAACGTGTCAACTTTGAATAGGGCTATATATATATATATATACATGGAAAACTCAATTATTGAAGTTATATTTAGAACTAGCCAGGCTCCTACTAAATACTTATAACTCCAAGTTTTCTTGTTTTGAATTTGTGCAAGTTCATGGTTACATGAATTCAAAATGTAAATCATTAAATCAAAACTTTAAACATCCAAAATATTCTGTCCTCCACAAAATAAGTAATGCACATGTATGAACATGTATTATTGGGCATATATATACATTTTTGTGGTCGCCGGTACCTGAAAAACTCCAGGTGCTATCCGGTGTATACACATTTGAAGTTTTTTAAAGAAAAATAAATTATCTATTCTTTTAATTATCTTCTTTATATATGAACCGGTGACAAATTTTATATCAAATTTTCGATCTCTTGCTCTCAAAAAATTTAAGTCCGTAAAATGAACTTTTGATTTATTCTTTTTAACAAGGTGTGGACACATTAAGTTCATCACCAATCTAAGCGTGTATATATATATATATATATATATATATATATATATATATGATTGGTCATTAATTAAGAATGTATAAAACACCATTATTTATCAACATCATTTTTTATAAGACAATTGTGTGAACTTATAGTACAATTATTATGATAAAAAGGTGCTTCAAATTTAATATAATATAAAGTTTCTTTATTTCATATCGAATATATATATATATATATATATATATTAAGATAAGTAGCTAGGTTTCTTGAATTATTCAAGTCAAAGATAAAGTGCTACTTCACTACCACTCTCTAGGTAGGTATAGAATATGGCTATTGCTTGGTTATAATGCTGGCGTTATTATGATCGAGTATGGCCAAACAATCCGAACGATTTGACATTTAGAGATTCTTCAGTTCCACGTCTTTTTCTTTCTTTCTCTCTTCTCCATGCTACATTTTGCATAACCTAATAGAGAAAGTTAAGTTTGAAAAATCTTGCTAGATCCTCTTTCGTCCCTGTGTCATTATATATATATACAAGGAAGAAACCTAGAGTTCATAGATTTTATATATATATATATATAAAATGAGTGATGATGGGAAGGTTCTTCAAAGAAATCATTGAAAAAAAAGATAGATAATTGAGTTGGATATGTGGGGAAGGGAAGGGATTCAGAAAAATTCACGTTAGAATAAAAAACCATATCAGTGCATAACACCTGTGACATTTTCCTGGTTACGTGGATTTGCATGTCTACTCTACCCTAATATACATACATACACATATATATATACATACATACATACATATATACATACATATATATATATATATATATATATATATTAATGTTTACAACAAATTTTTATATCAATTTTGTAATTTGGTGTAACATACAAATTTTTTTTTTTTTTAAAACTTTTTCAATAGGCATCAAGGCTTAAAATCTATAGAGAGGGAGTGTGGCAGCTGCATGCCTCGGTACATGGTGGGGGCATATACATATACTCATATATACATACATACATATATATATATAGAGAGAGAGAGATAAAACTCCCATTTCTTGGATAAGGAGGTTCGTGGTGGCTGGTTGCCGGCGTGTGTGCATCCAATTGGTTGTCCTCTGTTTTACTGGATTTTGATATGACCTCTACTGGATTTTTTTTGTTTATATATATATATATATGTGTGTGTGTGTGTGTGTGTGTGTGTGTGTGTGTGTATGTGTAAGTAAGTACCCTTTCTTTCTGTTGTTGAGATTTTATGAATTTTTTTTTTTACAAGAAGTGAAAAATGAATTAAAAATGTTAAGAGATTATAATATTTTGAGAACTTTGTTTCCATAATTAACGTTGTTAAACCAAGAAGTAGAGGAGGATATGTTCATCCACATTATTTGAGTATTTTTGAGGTCACATGTGTGTATATATATATATGTGCATATACTTGTACGTACATAGAAAGGGAAATATCTCTTGGAACTCCATAAATTACCACAACATAGTCCAAAAATTTATGAAGCTGAGTTTCACAAATTTTTCCCAAAAATTTCCAGATTTGTATCATCATCACAGCCAGCAATTTAATGTATTTTTGTCTGGTCAAGTGACAACATTGAAGCTGACATCCACCTATAAGGGTGGAAAAAGATGTTAACTATATACATACAAACATATATATATATTTCCTTCTTTTTCTTTCTTTTTTTCAGGACAAGCGTGGAAGATTCGATTGAAGCAAAGGATATAGGTTTTTCAGCTATAGATTGAGACCTGTGATAAAAATGCATGGATTGCAGGATCTTATTGTAATCTATGAAAAAAGACAAAATAATACTAAATGGCTCCATTTTTCTTTTTTCTTTCTTCAATTTTACCTTCTATATATCCTTAAAATTTATTTCAAAAATCAATATTAAGGAAACCTTCTATGATGAATCATGTTTGTGACTGTCTGATTGGATAAGATTCTAACATTGAATAATCTTTTAGACATGATTTATTAGGCCAATTAGACTATCTACCGGCCTACCTGTTTTTGAGGTCCTATATAAG
This sequence comes from Asclepias syriaca, assembly GCA_027405835.1. Lineage (NCBI taxonomy): Eukaryota > Viridiplantae > Streptophyta > Magnoliopsida > Gentianales > Apocynaceae > Asclepias > Asclepias syriaca. Next base: position 21,632,455 of record CM049934.1, read on the forward strand.
TAGATTGATATAGATATATATATATAAAATGTAATATCCAAAATTCTACTTATAAAATTTAATTTTTATTTGAAATAAAAGTCAATCGTTAATAATTTTATATAACATTTACAATATATTAGTAAAAAAAAGTTTGACAAAAAATAAATTATTTGTAAAGAAAAGGAAAAGAAAAGAACATAATGGATAACATACTATTTTTCTTCACGTTATATATCTATCTAAAGAGTTCAAAGCAAACTCAATCATCTTGTTTTACACGTAACTTTGGTATATATATATATATATATATATAGGATTCGTGCATTCTTGTTTCTTTTGGTTCGATAATTTCCTTTTTGTAAGAACAACAGTATATATGTATATATACATAATTAGGAAAAATGCATGCATGGAATGGAGTGGCTAGGATACCCCCTTGTTGTGGCTGCAACTTGTTCAAACATAATATCTAAAGGCGATCTTCATGTTGTGATTCCTTTTATATATATATATATATATATATATCATGCATGTCCAAAGCTCTAAGACGGCAACCCTAGTTCATAATCTTATCTTCTTCTTTCAGTAACTCTACGGATAGACTAGGAGCTGATGCCACTTGCTAGTTGCTAATGGCGGCTCTTCTCATATCCATCCGGCGCGCATGATCACTAGTTATAAATACTAGCTTCCTACATATACATTGTGTATATTTAATTAACGAGTTAAATTCTCACATATTTTTATATTTAAATTATAAAAATTTATTATAATAATCATTAAACAGAACAAAAATAACATAGATTTAAATTTTAAATTTTCTGTTCTAACTGTAAATAATTTAAAATTTTAGAGCATATGATAATTTATGAACACTTATGTTTTGCATATTTCAAGTCAGGAGGACAAGATATGATCATTTTTTTTTTAAACCAAAGAAAGGATAATGCATATATGGTAGAAATTTTACTATTTTCCTTTTTTTTTTTCAAAAGATAAAGTGAAGTAGGGGGAGAAAAAAAAAAGAAAAGAAACTTTTATGGTTCATTGGATGCCTTACTGTTCAAAAGGACAGCAGATATCGACCCTTGATCACCATATATATATATCGATTATGATTGATACCGTGAAAGTATGTGTTCCATAACATTTATAAGAAGAATTCATATCAGATGTGTACAAAACCACACACACACACATATATATATATATACATATAATCAGAATATAATGTTTTCGTGGTTGAAATGAAAAAAAAAAAAAAAAAGGAAAAAACTACATTATCAGCAGATCCCATCAAAGAAAATTTAACCAATCATGTTAAAGATTTACATTAAGAAAAAAAAAAGTTTTTTTTTTTTTTGAAGAATGGTTCCAGCTGGAGGGATCTCCGAAAGCAAATGAATTATTGGAGAGATCATCAGCAGCTCCACCGTGGTAAAACCATTCCATGAGAAATCAATCTGGTAATCTAATTATTAATGCAAAGCAGTTTCAGACTTTGACAACTCTTGCATTCTCCACTACTATTCTTTTTTCTTTTTTTTTTTTTTTTCCCATCTTCCATTTTTCTTCTATGCCAAAAAAAAAAACAACTGATATTTATTTATAGATATAGATATAAGTGTATGTATGTATAATTACGTAATACCTTTGGTTTTGGTTCATAATTTTCCCTCGACTTTTTTGAATGATATTGATGTCAAATGATAAGCCAGCTGTTCTTCTTCAAAAGTAAATGATGATAATAATAATTATTATATATAAAAAAAAAAAGCGGCTATGAAATTGTCTTTATTGGGGGTTTGAAACTGATCTTCTTAATTACGTGGTTTTAATTTGTCCTTTTTGCTGCTTAATTAATCCTCGTCATATGGCATTTGTCATTCAAATGTATTACTTAGCAATTATAAATTTGGATAATATTTAATTAAGTTGGATAACAGCTCATATTTGAGAGAAACTTTTAGTCCTTTCCAAATTTGGATACCAATTATTAAAGGTATATGGGTCTGTGAAGGGATGAATATCTTATCTACGCCAAAACTTCAAATTATCTAAAGCCTGGATAATACTAGTCATACTGGACTAAAAAAATAATAAGAACATAGAAATGAAAAAATGGCAAGAGATTCATTAAAATAACTCGTAATATCCCTGATTCGAAATGGATTAGTTGGCTAGTGAAGTAAATTTTCTTTCCTCCATATTTTGCCTCCTACAAAGAACAACCGAGTGGGTGTGCTCGGGAAATGAACGAAGGGTCAATGTATACTTTTGTTTCTTTCACCTGCCTACTAATAAGAACTCTCAAGAACTTGGACTCCAGGTCCATATATTATGCGGCAGCGGTCATTGAATGAGCCTACTAATCGAGAAACCACCTCCTTAAAGAACATGTTTGTCATCTGTGAAAACAGAAAGAAAATGCTTCTAAATTATCATCCAAGACACAAAATCTTGAAAGAACTGTTTAACAAGTGCTCTACATTCTTCTAGTACTGAGAGAAAGATGGTAGAAAAACCATTTCTCTCCCATTATAGGAACAGAGTTTACTTAGGTCCCTAGAACTTATATGGTTGGTTTTTCAAGGACTAAGGATGATTTATGACATGAAGATACTCTAAAGAATAAAGTAGATAGCTGATTTGTTTGATGTGTGACGATAAAATCATTTAATCAAGATGAATAACAAATTTCTCATTTTGCTAATCATGAAAGGAACAGAGCAGTAATTAAGAGCCGTACCTGTCCATAAAGTGGAGACTGGAACTTAAAATCAACTAAGAAGTGAAGGTCACAAGTTCCTGGAGCAGGTCCGGGATTAAATTCCCATATATTTACTAAGTGATCAAAGAGGACACCTTGGGTTGCAGTTGTCTGCAGAAAAATAAATAATAATAGAAATGCTTTATGAGAATATGAACAGAGATAAAGAAAACTTCAAATGATTAGTACCATAAAATGAAAACATCCTTTCATCAGCCTATGAATGATCTTGACGGCAATGAGATTCAGTGGAAGAAGCAAACATGTATCAAAATCAAATACATACAAAGGATTCATTTGACTATCAAAATCAAAACTAAAATTTGAATACAAATTTTAAGAAGATAATAAGACCAGCTAACCATTCATTCAAGCATGACAGCCTCAATTCCTCAAGATTTCCTTTTTTTTTTTTTTCTTTCTTTCATAAGGAGATAATTTGAAAAACTTAACTAGCTTCGAGATCAGTTTTGAATAGCAAAGAAATTCCAACCACCAATGAAAAGTTTAACTGACCCCATAAGTATCTCATAAAAATGCAAAACCAAAGCCTAAAGATAGAAGCATTCTAGCACCATTAATCTAATACATCTTGAATAGTTAAATTCTTGGGAAATTTTTGTGCAAGAATGCCTGGTCCATATACTCAAGAGATGAAATCACATCCCAATTCATTTTATTTTTTCTTCAGCAACTGAAGTAAACCCTCAGAAAGCCTGCTCTTATTTTATTGCAAAGGTGTACAGTTGAGAATTGAAGAACAGAGACTGAAGTTTAGTTGTGTAGACTTGATCTACTTCTAGGAAAAAGAACATATAGGAAAATCTATGCTTATTTTGGAAAGCACTATAATATGCACCTAAAAGTTTCGAAGAATCAGTTTACCCATTATCTTCAATTTCAAGAACTTTAACCCCTTTTAAGCAGGATTAACTGTTTATCAATTTCACTAAAGTCAAAATCAAAGAATTCTATAAGCACCAAAGCATAAAAGAAAGGCACCAGAGAAGTTTCTAAAGTAGGCGGTGAAACATCTTAATACAAAATCAGAGATACTAAGAATTTTCTTACCTTGATATATTTTGGTTTTTCTAACTCAACATGGGATACGTAACTTTCAACAAGAAACTTGAATCCAATTTCTAGCTCAGCTTCAAAAGAACCATCTGGGTTACGTCTAAGTATTTCAGAGCGTTGACACCATGGTAGGAAATCTTCATATAAGTCAACAGCAGCAACCACAGCAAATAACTGCTGTGGAGAATATCTAATATCCACGAAGAAAGTCATGTTCAGACATCATAAGTTCATCAATAAACATCTTGAATGATGCATCAGCAAGCAACGTTTATAGCATTAGAGAAATGGATAGAAGAAAGTAACCAAAAAAAAAATAACAATCATACACAGAATCAAGAAGACAGGGTGGTGCTTAACTTTGTAACTTTTCAAGTAAATCAAACCAAATCTACACAAAAGAACTACATGTCATCATCAGCTCTTACCAATGTTTTCATATCATCACTTCTTACATATCTATCCAAGTGTTCTTACCAATGTTCCAGCAAACAAATTTGAGAACCAGTAATTTCAAAAGATTAGCATGCTTAAATAATACAGCATCATCATCCAAGAAGGAAGCTCAAGTGATTTCATATGACGATGTATATGTTACAACAAATTCAACAAAAATCTAGAAAAAGACATGAAAATACATAGGCTAATAGAAATTGATTAGGCAACTTAAGGTTCAGATATTCCCAAAAAATATCCATCAATGTAGGTAAGATTAAAATCATACAAAACAATTAAATTATCAAAAAGAACAACAAAAACGTACCCTAATACGCGGCGCTCTTCGTATGCTTTGGATAACATGCCACTTTCTTTGCCATCACCAACGCCCAAAAATTCCCTCCTTTGTTGAATACAACTACTATCCTGTTTGTAATTACTATTACAACGGTAATCCCCTATTCGGGAAGAGCAACCGCCAAATTTATAAGCTGAGGAAAACGAATTAATACCAGAAATGCTATTTACACCACCAATCTGAGCCAAATCCCCCAATTCTACATTGTTCAGGGAGTATCCACATCTTCTCCATTGTCTAGATATATACGCACGCCTAGCCAAACATTGGCCGGCGACCTTCGACGTCGACAGAAACCAAGGCATTATTTTTATCTCTTTGATTGTTTTAATCAATAAGCTAGCCCTAAAACAATCAGAAACCGATAAAAAAAATTGGTATAAAGAGAGTAGATATTTTGAAAATTCAAAATATCTATTTATGAAAAATTCAAGAAACCCTGCCTAGAACTTTCAAAGGAACCAGAAGAAATGTTACCTTCGATTTTGTTGAACGCCTGGATTGACGGACAAAGCGAATAACGTGGAGGCAACTGGCTGAGAATATACCGTCCTTTTGGATCTCTTTTGGGGGTAAACTTGATTTTGATCTATTAAGAAACAAATTTGTCCACAATTTTACTACTCCTACAACAATTTTTTTCAAAAAAAAAAAATATATATAAATTAATATATGTTATAAATATTTTAATAAATTTGGATCTTTTACTCAATAAATTTTAAAGAAGTTGATATCCATCATGTAAGAAATTTGAACCAGAAAAAATATTGTTATGTAATATCATGTAAGAGATTTGATTGCTATCTCATTTCTTGAAATATGTTTTTTCTTTTCTCTTTTTAGTTCAAGAACAAACTTGTGAGATAAATAAAATTCAAAATTTAAGGTTGTCTGCTTCAATATTGGTCTCCATGGTTCATGAAATACTCAAAACTTTAAACTAATAAAGCAAATAAATTTTTCCTCACATTATGTACAGGAAATATGCAAAAACATTGTTTCCATGAATAAAAGCAGTTGCATCCAACCAACAAAAAAAAATAAAATAAAAATCCCAAACCTATAAATATCAGAAACTTGGTTGAAGAAAATAAACAAACAAACAAACAAATGAATTTGTTGTGTTAAGTTAAAATCAGCCACCATGAAGACCTTTTGTGCCTACTCTTCTAATCACCCACAGTTCAGCCATTCTTTGGTTGAAGCTGAAGATCACATTCACATGTGCACTCATTAGATTCTGCAAAATCTCTTCTTCTTCTTCTTCACCTAATCTTTAGAGTTCTTTGTCCTCAGCAACACTTGCAATAATAAGGGATAAATTTTTAGAAGGCACGACCTGCATAAGTAGTTTTTGGAAGAGTAATTATAAGTTTGGAATGGAATTTGGATTCCATGTTTCCATGTCATGTCTTGAAGTATAAACCATCATACTTGATCACTGTCTGAATTTGCTGCTTTTGTTGTTTTCCTATATTTCCTGCTCCTGATTCTACTTGATTTGTCTTCTTCAGACACTTCATCGACAAAATTTTGATCCATTACCTCTGCAAATAACCAATCATCAACACAATCTTAAGTTTTTTTTTTCATATTTAAAGAGGAAGAATCAAAACAACCTAAGAGTTAATAGATATTTGCAATTGAACAATTTTTGAGATGATCATTTACCAGCGTTGCTGTCAACAGAATCTTGACGGTCCAACTGCAAATGAGAATCAGTAGCTAATGGAGTTTCTTTCTGAAAAGCTGGGGATATCTTGGTGGTTCCACGCCTGCACGAGGACTTGTAATGTTTGATCCAAGGATTTGCCAAAAAAGTACCAGGTCGTTCAACTTTCACTATTTGAGTTGTTTCTTTCCTAAAATTGATTCTAGCCCAAGATCCATCCCGGAAAACCTTGAACTAATACGAGGAACAAAAATGTTATAAGAACATAGTTATTCTACCAAATATCTATCAAAATGGACAAAAGAGCATTAATGAACATCATCCAACCTGACCAGAGGGTGTGGGTGTTCCCTTCCCATTGTGTTTTTGACTAGAAACTTTACGATCTGCTGAACATTCTTTGTCGGGAGACCAACCTAACATATCCAGTGAATTATAAAGCTGATCAACAAATGAAGCTTCCATAGATTTCAGATACAAACTATGTTTCTCATCTGTCCATCTCGTGGCCTTCGATTCTGTCTCTTGAGAGTCCTGAAAGCAAACAAACTGTATTAGATAAGTTTCATTGCAGAAAAAGTTTTCTTTCCTCACCCCAGTGAGTTGCTCATTTTCTTTTTATTCTCTCAAAAACTCTATATAAGGGAAAGCTGCAACCATCATTAGTCCACTAGGAACAATTAAAAACCCCAAGAACACACACACACACACACACACACACACATATATATATATATATATATATTTCTGCCCTTTAGCTTAACTTATAAGCAGCTATTTCTTCCTTATACCCCAGGTTGTCTCGAGAAAGTTAGAAAAACAATTTTTTGATCTAAATTTTAAATTCCAAAAGAAAGCGATTCAAGAATCCTGCAGCCAATTTCACAGGCCACAACCTCCAAACACCATTTTTTAGCAAAGAAATCCCAAAACTCTGAATACAAACATAAAGAAACCATCTTAGAACTAAACACAAGATGACCCCACATAAAGGAAACAAGATTTCCCCAAAAATAACTGAAAAAGTCGCCCAAAGATTCCAACTTTATCAAACACTCATTAGCAGAAACCAAAATAATTCAAAGAAAAATGCAAAAAGAACAAATTTTAAGAATAAAAGAAAAGAAAAACTAAATTACCATCAGCTGTGATGAAGCCGTTGGATGTTCCGCAGAACTTGTTGATGAACCCTTATCACTACTCAATTCAGAGAGCTGAGATCTTGTTGGCGACACGTCGCCAGACCTAGGTGATGAACAATTCAAGCTTTGCATATTTGCTAAAACTGATGAAAAAAAAAGGTAAAGAATTCTCTTTTCTGAATTTAGAAACAAGTATTCAAAGAACAGATGTGGGAGAAAATATAAAAGAAACGTCTTTCTTTGTACAAACTTCCCAAATTCATCAATGAGTTTTAATGTTTTTAGTACCGATTACTTTTTTTTCTTCTTTTGATTTGTTTTCTAAGATTAGGAGAGAAAATGAAGGAAATGAGACGAGAGAAAAAAATATCTGTTGGGAAAAAGAAAAGAGCAGAGCCAGTTGTCACCGCTTTTACACGTGTGAAGCTAATCTCAGGAAGCCACATCATCGGCTAAGTCAAAAAAAAAAAAAGGTGGCTTCTTGAGATATTTTTCTGGTGTCCAAAATATCTGTGAACAAAATATCTTAGGTTTTAAACGGCAATCAATATATTCCAAAAATACTAACAACCAGAAGATGGACTGAATTTCTAGAATGTCTTATCTTTCCCAATAGGGAAATGCATAACACAATTAATTTCTAATTAAAAACTATAGTTATGATCTAATTTTGATTATGCATAATTATCTTGCTCTAATACCCCCAATTATTTCCTGTTTTTAGAAAGATATTATTAAAACAAGGAAAATTAAGGAAATTCAATTCATATGAACCTAATTTTATCTTCTTTTTTTTCTTTATGGCTGGAAATTTTTGTATAGATTTCAGACATTTTCTTCTTAAACCATAAACTCATTTTCAATTAATATTCTTCTTTTGGAAAAATTAAGGATAATCAACTCACATGTGCCTTTAATTTTTCTTTTCTTTTTCTTATGGCTGAAAATTTTTTATAGATTTTTAAATAATAAAAAATTTTTAAAAATCATATTTATGTCTATACCTAATATTTATGAAATATGTTTTTTTTTTTCAAAAAAAAAATTTGAAACATATTTTTAAATAAAAGATAGCATTGAATGATGTATGTATATATTATATATATATAATATACTTATATATATACAATATACATATATATATATATATATACAGATTGTGATATAAGTTTAAAGACATAAAGAATATGAACAAGTAGAGACTTTGAATATTTCAAAAGATTTAGATAAAGAAGATCAGTCATAATCCAACCAAGCTAGCATCATATGCTTCAAAAAAATCAGTCTTGCAATTGGAAGATATATATATATATATATAACTTGTGAAAAAACCTATGATGGTAACATCATAATAAACCATAATTACAATGGGCCAAAATAGGGTGGCTATAATTGAAGTAGATATACATATATACATACATATATATAAATATAAAAGCAAAAGTGAGGATTGAAAATATCTAATGAAAACATCACAATATAAATATAAATAATAACATATGTATATAAAAATAATATATATATATAATATATATAATATCAGGCATCATGGTGGTTAAGGGGATATTTTTTCATTAGTAAGTAAGATGTGACAGCTAAAGAAATTATCTTTATCCTTTGTCATATAACTATGATGTCTTTAATTAACCTAAGATTTTCACAATTTCCGAAAAAGAAATGTTCCAAGAAAAAACAAGATAACAAAATTGATTGAACAAGATACCTTTTTTTTTTTTTAATTGTTTTGGAGCTGTACATTAGCATTTTTACATAAGATGGGATGTGAATGAGGCAAAAAGAAAGTTCCAAAATCATGTTTATTCTCTTCTTTGTACAGTAAATAGCCGTTCTTTTTTTGTTTGGCAGATTAATTTCTCTGCAAAAGTTACTGACTGAATCACAATGTTGGTTGGAAGCTTGAAGAAAAATGGTGGTTGATGTTCAAGACTCTTGCTTTTGTTCATCTTCTGAAATGGTGTCCTCAAGATCTATTCTGCCTGCAATACATTTCAGCATTTGATCAAAACAAAAGAGAAGCAATTTGAACTTCAGACAAATAGTTTTACTGAGATTATCTAAAACATCATCAATGGGAACAACAATCCTTAATTACTGGAAATAGTAAAGATAAAAGATAATCATAATAATGAGAATTATCAGGGAGAGAAAAGAATCCAATTCTTGGGTTGTCATGATTCAGTAACAAATGTTACAAAATCTGCCCAAGAACATGTTTTCTCTTAGAAAAAATTCAACCTTTTTCCGGGGAATAAGAAGATAAGCATGTCAAAAAACCAGCCAAAATACCAAAATATCTCCATTTGTTGGATTAAAGCATAAGAAAGCCAAGTTCATGAACACAGAATGAACTCAAGGTAAAAAAAAAAAAAAAAGTTACTTCTTTGGAATTCTTTTCTCGAGGAAATGTGAGGAAGCAAGAATTAAGATGAGAAAGAAATGCAGGAATGATGTTCTTACCAAACAATGAGACCAATGATGGAGGCTTCTTTGGAACAGTTGATCTCACACTCATATCCATGCCTGGGTAAAGAATACATTTTTTGATGAGAGAGATATAATCATAAGTATGTTTAGACTAACAAAACCTATGGGAGAAAATGAATGGTAAAAGAAACATATACATCAGAAACAGACCTGAGGTTCCAATTGATTTCACAATATCAGATTTCTTGAAAGTGTATCCAATAAAATTGGCATCTTTTGATGTCAACATCTGCAATGGAGAACACAAAAAGATGTCAAGCAAAACGAAGCAAATCAAAGAAGACAGATAAGCTAGAACTATGCTAAAGGAAAGAACAACCTTTCGCCATGGGCCTACTCTTGGTGCGGCGGATGGTGGATCCTCTACCTATCAGACAACAAACAATAGAGCTCGATTATTTTAGCAAAAGCATGATTTGTAATAAATACATAAAGCAGAACAAACTGAATCGAAACAACTGACTGACCTCAGTAAACTTCTCGAAATTCTGTGTATCTAAGTCTCCGTTTACTGTAGGTTTATATGCAGCTTCCATTTCATAAAGTGCATCCCATTTAATGCCTTTTAACCATGGGTGTGACTGAAAATACAACATTGATAGGCATCTACTAAGTTAAGCGTATAATAAGCACTCTTAGTTTCATGCAGAAATATGCCTCAGAGTGCACACTGCCTTAGTAACTTATTTGGAATCGAAAATTTACAAATATAATGTAAAATATAAACTCATTGCGAGTTATTCTGGACTGTCAAGTACCTTTATTTCTTCCACTCCTCTGGTCCCTAACCTTGTTTCCACATCACATAGTAAATTGCAAATCAGATCCTTTGCCTCATTAGAGATCTTTGGTTCTTCGGGGAACTTAAGGCATGTCTTCAATTTATAATCTGAACAAACGGATACACATGAGATACCAAAACATAAGATGAACGAAAGAAGTAATTAAAACCTAACGAAAGACTTGCAGAAAAGTTGATACTTTTGCATGGTTTACACCAGTACCTTGCGGCATGTCATTCTCGGATCATCAGAACAGAAGGGAGGATAGCCCACAAGCATCTCATACATGATAGCTCCAAGTGACCACCAGTCACACTCTATCCCATATCCTTTCTTCAACAAAACCTCAGGTGCCATATAATCGAGTGTTCCAACAGTAGAGTATGCCTACAAAGATAATTTTGAATATAAGCTACTCTTGTGGAAATTTTACTTAATTAAATAATCGGAGAATCAAGTGTTGTTGAACTTAAATATGGAAATATCACTAAAGAAAAAGGAGGGACTCAAGAAGATACCAAAGCACGCCGATTGCGTTTCCATTGCTGTAACTGTTCCTTTGGCATTGCCCAGGGAGCTCTGTTGTTGCCAGAATTACCTTCGAGCTCACTTGGAGACTCTAGAGTTGTCAGGTCCTCATCTTCCAGAAGTATTGATGAATATTTAGTATCCAATGGTTTACACAAACCAAAGTCAGAAAGCTTCAAGTGGCCATTTCTGTCCAATATTAGATTATCTGGTTTTATATCCCTGCAGGAAGAATTATCATAAATAAGTTGCATTCTTACAGAGAATACAAACAAGAACCCAACTGGAATATAGATAGATGCAGACAGGAGAAGAAACAACCAAATGAACTCGAGTGCATGCAAAACCAATATTAAAACAGGGGTTATTACCTATGTACATAGTTATGCTGATGAATGGAGTGTATAGCTAAAATACTTTCAGCAATGTAGAATCTTGCAACATCTTCGGAAAGGATATCCTCTCTCATCAACAAAGTCATGATATCACCACCAGGTAAATATTCCATGATAAGGTATAAGAAATCCGAATCTTGAAACGAATAGAAGAGTTTCACTATGCATCGACTGTCAACCTCGACAAGCAAATTCCTCTCAGATCGGACATGTTCAACCTGTAATAGAGTGAATTTACTTGTTCAATCTAATTGAATTTTGCCGTATCCAAACTAATACTTATCTCATGAATATCAAGTCCAATTAACCAACCACAGAAAATACTTGTGTATAACCCAGATGGATTATTTCTTGCAGCCAGAAACAATATCAAGATGCAAAAAACTCACATATTCAATAAGAAAATCATTAGTGAAAGTAACTAGTGTTAAAAGTTTCAACAGAAACCTGTCCACGACTGAGCATCTCCGATTTCTTCAGTTTCTTCATGGCAAATATTTCTCCTGTATTTTTGGCACGACATAGTCTGACCTGCATTTTTTGAACAAGTATCCATCAAACAACACATTCAAATTGATGAAAGATGTTTAAAAATGTTCATTTGTATCACAATTCCTCAGCTTCCATACACAGAAAACTACACTCAAGTATCAAAAAGAAGAGTAAAGATCTTCTTAGTTCTCTAATATTTACTAAATTTGGACAAGAACTTTCTTCTATTGGGATTATTATCATTTAATGAAGCATTAGTGAATAATTGTACAAATCAGCCTCTGGATGCTTAATAAAAAGAGACATACAGATTTAGTAGATGCATCAGAGGAAAATGAAATTCACAATTTAGTTTCATCAGATTGAATCTGAATCAATGCTCTTCTTAAACAAAAGAAGAAAAGATCCAAAGATATATATATATATATATATTAACAGAAAAATATGAAGAAGAAAGAAAGAAATTTTTGCTTTCATTGAATGTCAGTAGTACAATAAACTGCAGTAAACTAGGATAGGAACATAATTATGTAATAATGTAAATAATACCTCACCAAACGCCCCTTTACCAATGACGGTCAACTGCTCAAAGTCATCAATACCGACTTTATGCCTCTGAAATCTCATGTATTCCGTCTCTCTCCTCTCCAAATTCCTTAACATTTCTTCTTGTTCTTCTGTCGAAACCTTGGCCTCCTCTGCCCTTCTCTGCAAGGCCCTCCTCCTAAATCAAGAAAAAAAGAAATTAAAATTGAAAGAAAAAAAAAAAAGAAAAAAGCAACACATGCATTACAATTTTTATAATTTAGAATAAAAAATAACCTTTCTTTGCGATCTTGAAGACCCTGTAAATAGTTTTTGTAATGATTCTCAATAATCTGTTTAGCAGCGGCAGCTTTCTGGCGAGTGACCGGCGACGAAACAAAGACATCAGGCTCTAAATTGAAAGCCCGATCGAGTTCTGGCCTCATATTTAGAGTTCCCAATCTCACAGTTCCATCGCCATCTTCCATTCCTACCAAACCAAAAATTGAAAAAAAAAAAAAAAAAATCTGTTCTCTGCTATCAAGAAAACTCCTTTACTAATAGAAACGAATCAGATCCCAGAAGAAAGAAAAAAACCCAACAAAGAAATCCCGTATATTAATGAAAAGAAGCTTCCATTAACATGATCACTGTACAGAATCTTGACAGTTAAGAGTTGTGGGAAAACTTCGAGGCAAGTTGAAGTAAAAGGTACGGGAAAGAAAAAAACAAATACTGGCTGTTTTCTCCTATTAGCAATCCAAATACAATTTTGCTTTTATATATATATATATATATAATTAAGAAAAAAGAAGAGAGTCCCGAGGAGAGATCAGGTGACTCTTAACAGTTTTGCTTGCTCATAGTGAACTGGATATTGCTTCTCTGTACATGTATATATATATATATATATATATATATGTATATGTATGTATGTATAGGTGAGCTGAATTTTGAAGGATACAGCGAAGAATTGGGTAAGATTTCACTAAGCATAAACTTAAGCAAGAACGGACAACATCTCTCTGACTCTGACCCTCTTTTTCCTCTCTCTCTCTTCGTCGGCGGAAGTCTACTGTTTGGCCTTATTCTTTCTTCACCCTTTGAATGGACAAAGAAATTACAGAGTAGGAAACAAAAATTACAGCTTTTTCTTTTTCTTTTTCTTTTCCCTTTCTTTAACAAACAAAATTCATTTATTTGTTTTACAACACATTAATCCTTAATTATACCTCGTATTACCTTAAATTAAATAAAAATTAAATTCTTTTTTTTTTTTTACTATTATATTTTAAAATTTTGAAGTGTGACCAATCACATGTAAGTAATTTTACTATTAAAAAAAAAAACAAACAAACAGATGCTATAAATGCGTTGTGGTGTCACGTGCTTTTCATAATATTATGACAGGAAGGGGCACGTGTGACTGAAACTCCACGTTGTACCAGCCCAGCTTGTTAGGTGTAACTTTAATTTTTTTTTTTTTTTTTCTTCTAAATTTTATTCCACTCCTTTATCAATAATGCATATATTAGGTATAGTCACTCAGATATTTTTAGTCCCTTCTTCAAAAAGAGTCAATTTCAAATAACAGTTTATATATATATATATATATATATATATATATATTCTCGTTCATATTATTAACAAAGAATATTTACTATGGTTTATGGTATTCAATCGTGGCCATTAAACCGACCGCACTTCCAAATGAATGTGGACAGCACAAGTGCACAAGTTATGGACACCCAAGAGTTTCTTGACTGCTTTGCCTGCAAAAAGATTCATTGAATGTTATGGAAAATCAATTTGAATTACAAGGTGAGATCTTTATGCTCCCTTTTCAAGGAGAAGGAAGAAAATAACTTTGCAACCACATTTTCTTGATCACCCATGACTTCAAATTTAAGGGAAAAAGACATACATTTTCATTAATTGTATCAATAATGTATAGTACAAACTTGGAATACATTTGTTCATGGTGCGGCTGCTAATTCTATGACCTGAGAACTTTGCTTTTGAGGGATGATGATTATTTCATTGTTTGATTGGTTAAGGATGGATTTTCTAAGGAATTCTGAAGGAAATTTCATCCATGGCTGGATTAGGAGAATCAAATATGTCCAGCTATAGATTCTTCTTTTTATCAGAGAATTTTGAATGGTTTCATGGATTGAGTATTGGTTTCCTAATATACATGCCATGGAATTCAGAAATGTCACTGCAAGAAGTAGTGCTGAGATTAAGAACAGCCAAAAGAACGGTTCAGTTCCAATTCTACGAAGGCCATCATCATCACCCCCTTTTGATGATGAACTGCAGTTGGAAAAAGATGAAAGTTGTTTTCCCAATTCATTCATTTCCCCATTCTGTGTGACCTTCAAGATTGCCTCTGAAATGTCAATGGCTAAAGTGGAACCTTTTGGAAACACCTGAAATGAAAATGGTGAGAATACAGGAAAAAGACAGCTACAATATTAGATGTAAAGAAAAAATAAAAAGATTGTGATAGAATCTTACAAAGCCAAAACCTCCAAGTTTGTAGCTTTTTCCTGCTTCTGTATAGCCATTGCAGTACTCAGAAAGGAAAACTTTGGCATGTGGGGCGACAAAGAATGCTGCTTTTATATCTCCTTTTTCAAAAGCTTCAGGATAGCCATGAATTGAATCGATTTTTCGAACATTCTCTGGCTTAAAATGAAGAACATCAACCAAGAAACGAACAATAAAGGAGTTACCATTACATCCCACCTGGGAATTCATACTTAAAAGCTTATCAACATCTACTATGGATGGTTCAAGACTACGGACAGTCATCATAGTAGTAATTGCAGCAGTAAAACATGCTGTAATAACAACGGTCACAAATAACCATGTAGACAGAAGCAGCCGAGATAAATTGTGTTTGATAGATTCTCCTGTAAATTAAAAGACGACTATGAGTATTTACCACCATTCTTGTATAATATCTATCACGTGAGAGAATTGAACTTACTGTGTGAAAAAGATAGAACAGTGACAGAAAACCAGAGCATAGAACCAATCTGTTGTGGAAATGGACCACAGAAATCTGGATTCTGGTTTACATGTTCATTTAACCAAATGACAAATCCTGTAGCAAGGCTCATTGATGCAATTAGGATCCACATTTTTAAGGTAAATACTTTTAGGACAATGAGTCTTGTCTTTGTCAAATCTGGTTTTACTGTCACAACCATCACAAGTCCAGATTCCATATATGGCTGTGTAAAATCAGCAATCTCGTACCGATCTGCCATTATTTCTGTATCACCTACTGCTGCATCCAAACTCTTTTGTTTTTTTTTTCAGGAAGAATCGATTATCAGTAATACTCAAATATGGTAAAATCTTTCAAAGTTCATAAGCTACTATATTTATGTATATATTTTGATGCTTTTTACCTTGTTGCGAACCTTTTCCACCATTTCATCATAGCTTCCATAATGAGGAATCAGCACGTAGGGAAGATGATAAGGCAACATTTTCACTGCAGCTTCAAAGACATCAATGGAAAAGCCGCGGATGATTGTTTTATTAAGGTTTTGGTCATATTTTACATTCACAAACATGCTAAAAGCACCCATTGCAGGAACAGCTATTCTCAGTGGATTTTCAATGCTGCCAAAAGTTTCCACTTTGGGAGGTGTTAATTCACCACCAGGCCAATAAATTGTACTCAAATCGCCCACTAAACCATTGCCAATGCTCAGCTTTGTTCCGTCATAATCAACCAAATCTTCAGAAAAACCGAACTGGGGTGACCATAAAGCTAGTTCTCTGTAACTTTTACCAATCACATTGACAATCTGAAAAACAGGCTTCTGCAATAATGCACCATTCTTGAAGCTTATTTTTCCACTCAGTCCCTCAAAATTACTCATCAAAATGTTTTTAGTTAGTTCGATGGAGTTTTCTTTACCTTGTGAATTTGCCATTGTCATTGCCTTGGCAATGGACCATGTTGCATCATAAGCTCTAAGAGCATAAATACTCGGGCTGGATAGTTTTTCTTCTTCTGGATGTTCTGATCCGTACTTTCTTCTAAACCTTCTCTCGAATTCTCTAACTGATTTTTCAGTATCGAGATAGTTCATCTTGAATCCAATTACGCCTTCCAAGTTTTTGAATATGATCGAGGAATCTACAGAATCAAGAAGATTTGCAAAATCATCAGAAACAATCCAAGCATAGCCCTTTGCCATCATTCCCAATTCTTTAGCCTTTTTGAAAACAAGTATGGCAAATTCAGAAGAGGATCTCAAGACTGTAAAGATCTTGACATTCTTGCTTCTCAATCTCTTCAATTCTTCTTCAATGTAATTTCTTGATTCCAAAACAGAGTTCATACAAGGGAAAGCCGAATGATATTCAACAACAGATTCCACAGCCTTGAGTGATTCAGAGAGGTGAGTAACGAGTGCAGAATCAGCAGAAAAACTACTGCTACTTTCATAGATTGCAATAACTTTTCGCCACCTGAAATGTCCAACTATGGCTGCTAGGCATTCCATTTGAACTGCCATATCATAACTCATCCTGATAAATGATGGAGGTTGAGATGGCAGTAATGGAGAAGGTGTAGCTGATGGAGAAAGGGAAATTATTGGGATATTCTTAGCAAGTTCATCAAGCTCCCACACCAGAGCAGCTTCTTGCATTGCCAGGGTACCTAGTATAGCATGCGCTTGTTTCTTCTTCACAAGATCAATCACTACAATACAAAGGTAAAAAAATCCTCCTTCTCAAACAGCTCAATTGCTCATCAAGTTCAAAATTTTAGAGGCAATATTATGAATTTAAATTCAAAATCTCCCACATTAATAACATAAAAATCAATATCCATGAGAAGAAGTTAGTGGGATCATTACCAGAAGAAATTGCTCGAGCAGAGTTTCCTTGAGAATCTTTAAATTGCAAATCCATATGAGAACACTGTGTCCACTGATTGAAGTCATGGACAGCCATTTCCATGGCAATTTTTTGCTCTTTACCAATCCTAGAAGTTTGATCAATCACTGCCCCAATAACAAAAACCACTTCACAACCCACATTTTTTTTCTCATCACTATTCTCAAACGATATCGAGTCAGCAGCAGCAGCCGCCGGAGAGAAGCTGCAGCACAAGAACAAGGAGAGTAGTAGAAAAGGAGACATTTTTTATACAAAGATCGAACCTCTTTCACAGATGAATCAAATGACCTGAAAAAAGAAACACTTAACCATATAAATGAATCATAAGCATGTTTGAAACAATAATTTCTTGCCATGACTGATTCAAATAAAATTCAGAAAAGTCTTCTTGACGGTGACATATTTTCCAGTTCTTGAGGGTTTTCAGAATTTTTTAATGATATTTCTAACAAATTTCAGTCCCATAGAACCACCAAATATTAACAGTCAATATGTATATATATTTATTTTGCTTTGTTTCTTCAACTTGCAAGCTACAAAACAAAGGATAACGGAAGCAAAAGGGTTGACTATAACTGGAAATTTATAGCACTAATGCAGAAGACCTCCCTAACCATTTTCCAAAATAGATTTTTTATCAAGAATGAATTTTGATAAAATATGCAAAATATTCTTTTTAATATACCGACAATAATGACTTTGATTATAAGTATTTTCATTGGGACTATGTCTCAGTTGGTCAAATGTAGGATTTAAGAAAAAAAATATATATATTTATTATATGAGATAATCCAATTTTATCCTCAGTATCCAGCCAACGGGGGGAACGGGAGCACCCTTTTGGTATCCTTTTTTTATCTTTTCTTTTTGGTAACTCTAGCAAGCAGTGGGTGGACCTTGGAAGTTCACTCCTTTCCCTTAGCTAACAATTTCCATGGATGATCTTGAAACAATTGAGTAATTTCTTCTTAAATCAATTTCCCCTTTTGGGTTCTCTTCTAAACTATGACTTCAATTTCTTCTTCTTCCTCCTCATTTCTCTGTCACCCTTCCCTCCACAGAAATCTTATCTCTTTAAATTTGCTCTTATCTCATTCATCACTTTCTTTCCAATTATGCCCTCTTCATTGTCGATTGCGTCATTGTACTGCGGTTAAAACTGCGTCCGAAGGTCGGGGAGGTTCCGACCCTTATGCTGCCGAGTTATTAAGGAAACCCGTGGTTTCGCCGGAGCTTCAGTTATCGTCTGCCGGTGAGGAGTTGGAGGATGAAAATGAAAAGAAGATGGGTAATCGTGATGAGGAAGGTTGGGTGGATTGGGAAGATCAGATTTTGGAGGATACTGTTCCCCTTGTTGGTTTTGTCAGGATGATTCTTCATTCGGGAAAGTAAAGTCTTGTAATGTCTTTTTAAATAATTAATGTTTTTCTTTATTGTTTTAATTCATTTACACTGAAGAGGATATGTGCACTGAAATGAATAGTAATCAGATAGAGGAATTTTAATTGGTGAATTGTTTTGAAAAGTTGGTGATTTAGTAGGCAATTGCATTTTGGTGTAGTTAATTGATGCACTTCATTTCACATAATACTAAAAGTAGTGCAATAACTTCTGCAAGAGTTGTGTGAAACATTATTTGGATATCTGCAATTACGATAGACATGTAAAGCTGCAAAATGTTGTTACTTTAACAGCATATTTTTTGATCATGAATTGATATTATCTTTAAAATCTTGTGTAATTCCGATTAACAAAATGTAAGGTACCACCTCCATTTTGAGTTTCATAGCCTTTTTCAAATTTTAAAGAATTTGATATATGTTTATCTCCTCAATTGTACTCTTTCTAGTCTTCTGCAATTCAATTTCGGAGATGATTTAGCTGAGGATTCTTTTCATTCTATGACAAAAAACTATAATGGTATTTACTCCTGGGTGATTTTGTTGAATAAAAAGGGACTTCTTTGTTGTGGGGAGGTTCTTGGTTTTAGGATGTTTCTATATTTTAGATTAGGTTTTGTGTTGAAATTTGATATTCTATAATCAGCTATAGTTTATTCTCTTAAATATGTCCTTATTATTCTCGTCCTCATAATCTTGTTGGAAGAAGGAAAAAAATTATAGTGCAGGACTACTTTCAACTCAATGCATATTTTTGGTAGGCCTATTTCAATAACATCTAGATTATCTGCAGGTTGCATGATTGATACTTATATATGTTAAGGGAAAAAGTTTGATGTGATGACCACTTAAATGAAAAACTAGAAGACAGAATTCAGATAGCTAGAAAATAATTAGGTGGAAAGTAAAAGGGAGTTCATTTCATCTAAGGGGAAAAGTAATGAAAGGAGAAAGAAGAATGGCTTTACAAACACTCAACAAGCATCGAAAAAATATTTTGTTATTACATCTGAATTTCCTGACCATTTATACGTTATTATCTGAAATCTAGTGAGCTGTTGTAAATCATTTTCTAATACATTATGCTCAACATCTGAAGTACTTTTGTTTGTTAAGATCTCCTCCTGCTTCAGTGGAGCTATAGTGTTTAAAGGCATGAATGGAGCACAAATTTTTCCTTAAGGACATGTCTTGTTTTCAGTTTGTTGCATACTCATTCTCTTATGCATTTAAAATTTGTGACTTCACATGAAGAAAGTCTCTTTAGCATGTAATTTGGGTCAAGGATTTGCTTATTTTTTGCATTGGCACTCAAGTAATGCATGATTTCTACTGCTGAGCTTCTAAATAATAGGTTACCAAATCCTGCTATATTCTGGTTATGTCACTTTTACATATATTAATAGTTGTTAGTGCAATTGTGACCCCAAAAGAGAAAAGAGTTCTGATGTAGGTTGCTATCATAAAGGCTATGATATACTTATATTAAATTTTATTTATGTCTGCAGATATAGTAGTGGTGACAGATTAAAACCCGAGCATGAGAGAACAATTAGAGAAAGATTGCTCCCACACCATCCAGAATATGAAAAAAAGATTGGATGCGGAGTTGATTACATCACGGTATTTCTCTTCTTTGCATACAACATTTAGATTTATCCAAATGTACATTATTGCACCAGGGTTCCTTAAAATCATTTTGATGTTTTTGGTAATTTGTAGATGTGAATCTCTTTGATACTTAGAGTAGTGATAATTTTAACTAATTGATCAATTCCGCATGTTCTTCATTTTGACAGATTGGTTACCATCCTAACTTTGAGAGTTCACGATGTTTGTTCATAGTACGAAAGGATGGAGAGTTGGTAGACTTTTCATACTGGAAATGCCTTAAGGGTTTGATCAGGAAAAACTATCCATTGTATGCTGATAGTTTCATTTTAAGGCACTTTCGAAAGCGCAGGGTGATAGACTGAAGGTAAAATTTTCAGTTTAGTGCTTAACCAGAAATATTTTGTATCTATTGCTTAGGAAATGGCATTGAACTCTCTAAAAGCATCTTCTTCTATTTGTACTGTGAGGAACTCACTGAATATTTATTCTTGGATTGCAAATTGGTATAGTTATTCATGAACTTTGAAGATATGTGGAGTGGTTGAATTTCTCTTTGAGGAAGCATATGGAACTTGTATTTTTGTGGTGTCAGCATCAATTCATAGTTTTTTGTGATCTAATTTGGCAAATCATTAGTACTATTATAGCTTTGTTTAAACCCTTGAAGATTCCAATGTCAACTATTTGAATTCTATGTTCAGTCTTTTATGTCAAATTAGCTACCCAAAAATATCTATCATTTCTTTAGCATCACCACCAGTTTGTGACACTTGTTAGATATCCAGAGGGAATCTGCCATAGATTATTGTTCCAGAAGGTGCCAAAAGCATCTGTCTTTTGAGTACCCATTTGAGATTCTCTCTTAGAATGATGTCAAATAATATAAAGAAAATCACTTTTACTATAATTGTTGATTCGAGTACAGAAATAGCCATGAATGTTTCTTCAACTTAATAAACAGTTGTCTCTAGGAAAAGATAAACTAACAACAATGGAATAGAATAAATATGCTTAAAGTAATTTAGACACTTTCTTGAATGGGAAATCAAGAACTGGTTTGAGATTTAAAATAGTATTGTAGTTTACCTATAATTAGGCTGCTTTGACAAATGACAGTGAGACTAACATGAAACTGACTTCTTGGGAAGCTTTTCAATTATTCTTTTATTTAGTTTAAAGATTGTTGAGTTTATCAAGGCAAGAAAGCTAATAATAAAATACCTAGATGATTTGACATTGTCAACAATATAAATGATCCTCATCCATTTCAGTGTCACCCTTTGATTGCTTCTCACACACACACATATATATATATATATTATATAAAATACAAAAGGGAGTGGTTCTTGAACGTGCTCCCACCATCTTCTCTTTGTCAGTCAGTACTCTGAGAGAGTATATGAAACTCCGACGCGTATACATACTTACTTAGTGCCTGTACTCACCAAACCCACCCCCACCCCCTAATCAACCATTGATGGGCAGTCAAGAAAGAGACACACAAGATTGAGGCTTTCTTTTTACCATAATTTTTAAATATTTGATAGTCATGGAAGCAAAATTATAGGTGACCGGCCAGATTTATAAATTACATTTATCCAAATGTATATAATATATATATATATATATATATATATATTACATTCATTTATTCTGAAAAGAGAAGTGTGTGAAATGGTAGAAAGAATTGAAGTGTAGTAGTAGTAAGGACTAAAGTGAGTAGGGGTCACTTCCTGTTCGGTTAGTAGTTTAAGGCCATTTTCTCAGGAACAGAAAGTGGGGAACATTCTACTGGTTTCGCATGGCAGAGTGCAACACGGCATTTGACACTTGGCAATGGTTACTAACAAAGTAGTACTCCCACCACTTTGTTTTCCATCAACAATGGACTCTTTCTCTCTCCTCTCTCTCACTCTAATCCGAAATTGACATTTGATGTTTTTGTCTGAACTAAATATTTTGTTTATCCAAAACAAAG
Source organism: Asclepias syriaca (assembly GCA_027405835.1). NCBI lineage: Eukaryota > Viridiplantae > Streptophyta > Magnoliopsida > Gentianales > Apocynaceae > Asclepias > Asclepias syriaca. Next base: position 21,655,045 of record CM049934.1, read on the forward strand.
AGAGAGAGAGAGAAAGTAACATTAATATAATCATACAACGTAGACTTATCAAAAAAAAAAAAAAACTATGTTCTTTAATTTCTTTTTGTTTTAATTTCTTGTTTATGGATGCGTGGAGATAGAAACAAAGTAAAGTCAGTACTCATACAATGGGAATCTCACAGTTTGCTTCGAACTGAAACAGTAAAACATGGAAAAAGATAAAGAAACAACCATTGACAAGCCACGTGAATGGTGGAATTCAGTCCAATTATAATATATATATATATATATATATGTTCGATATCATAGAAACCATAGCAATAAGGTAACATCTTGTCAGCCTATATATATATATATATTGATTTAATATTACCATTACAAAATTTTAAAATTAGAAAGTCAACATAAACAACTATATTTATTATTAGCACATATTAAGGTAATTTGTCATTTGGGTAAATAAATCCATAATCCATTTTGCACGAATCAAAAGTTAGCACTAAAATATCTCATCATTTTAAGGATATTTTGATATTTTACACTTTTTTCTCCAAGTGTCGGTAGGTTTGAATTTGTGGATAATGATGACTTTCATTACTCCCATTTTCACGGGATGCAAATGCTAAACATTTATTTAGCCTTTTTTTTTATTAGTAAATATTTAAAGTTAGAATTCAATCTTATTTATTTCTTTATACACAAAATTCAAATTTTTGACTTTATTTAAAGAAATCAAATTCATTATATTCATGATTATGTAAATAATATAAATATTTTAAATTTGAAAAAATCCATTTTCTTAAAAATGGGAAAACGAAATCTATAATATCATATATATATATATATATATATATATATATATATATATATATATATAGAGAGAGAGAGAGAGAGAGAGAGAGAGAGAGAGAGAATCCTAATCTTGGTTTTTCCACTAAAAATGTGAAGTCAAGAATAGAATAGAATACAAGTATACTACTATATAGTCCCTATTAGGGGCACAGGTGACAGGACTCTACCCACAAACCAATAATAATTTGCCAAACCAACCACAACCCCCCCCTTCGCCCACTCCTTTTTTTTTCCTTAAAAGAATTTGTTCATTTTTAGTGAAAATTAAAATTTGAATAACGTTGTTTTAATCAAATATTTAAGTAATAATAACAAAAAACAACAATCCGAGTCATTTTATATGAGCAATCACAATCCTTATCCCAGGAGTTGTCCACTGTTCTGACACAAGAAAACCAAACGCATCTTGACCTTCGGTTCACACTTAACGTGGACGTTAGAGATGTATCCAAGTGACGCGAAATGATTTGCTGACCATCCCACCAAACTATCTTTCTAACCCATGATGATTGGCCCACGTTGCTCCATGTGGACCCCACTTTCCATTAATATTTTAAAATTTTATTTGGAGTAATTAATTTATAATACTCCTCCTCTGCCCACTGTTCCTCCATCTTCCGCCTTCAGAGGGGAAAAATATAAAGCTTCCCAAAAAGTGTTCCACATGTCAAGTGCCAGAGACGTCCCAGCAGCCTCCATCTAGAGAGAGAATTTTATTTTAATTTTTCTTTTTGTTTTTCCAGGTGAGAACATTCATACAACAAGAACAACAACCAATATATATATATATTTTCAAAATAATTTTCAATTTTCAATTTTCCTCTCTGTTTTTCATAGCTCATATACTAATCGTATGTTTAAGTAGTTACAACTTTCTTAGTTCATGCATTTCGTGTTTCATCTACTTTGAATTCTGAAGTGGATTAGATTGGATTGGATTGAACTACTGCTTTATACTTTTTTTTTTTTTTGCTTTATCTCTGAATTCGGAGTTGACTATGTGTGCTCTGGTGGTTTACGGCAAGTAGCTTTGAAGTGCATTCGAGTTAGGGCTTTAAATTTATGGTTGGAAGTTGATATACAGCCGTATGTGCATGTCTGAGCAAGTAATCCGAAGTATTTGTAGTTGAACTAATTTTTGCGATGAAATGCAGTAGATTTTGTGGGGAAATAAAACTGGAATGGTTGGCTTTAGGATTTTGATAACTTTTTTAATTTTTTTTAAAAAAATTTTTTGTTGTTCATTTTTTTTGGTTTAAGAGTTTGGTGTGAAGTTATAATTTCAGTTTGATTTAATATCGCTTTCTGCGTTCGTTTAATAAGTAATCTGAAGCTATTTTTACGTGTAGATACGCAGATATGTATGTCTAGATTGTTGGTATATATGGTGGAGCTGTAAACTTTGTGCAATTTTGGAAAGGTGAAGAGGAATTCTGTTAATTAGACTGAAGTTTAAGTGATTGTGTATTGTGAGTTTGGGTCAGAGTTAAGCAGTGTGAAGTACAAATATTTAGTGACATGGGGAGTAATTTTAATTTCAAGAATTTTGGTAACGAGACAATGGATGGGGGTGGTGCTGATGGAGGAAGACCACCTGGGAATTATCCATTGGTGCGTCAGTCATCAGTTTATTCATTGACTTTTGATGAGTTTCAGAACGCTGTGGGAGGGTCCGGAAAGGATTTTGGTTCAATGAATATGGATGAGTTGTTAAAAAATATTTGGAGTGCAGAGGATATTCAATCCATGGGGTCTGCTGTCCCAGATGGGGGTGCTTCAAGCGGGTATTTACAGAGGCAGGGATCATTAATATTGCCAAGGACATTGAGTCAAAAAACTGTGGATGAGGTGTGGAAGGACATCTCGAAAGACTACACTGCAGGTGGGAAGGATGGGAATCCTGTTGGAGGTTCAAGTATGCCTCAATCTCAGACACAGAGGCAACATACTTTAGGGGAAATTACACTTGAGGAGTTTTTATTAAGGGCTGGTGTTGTGAGGGAGGATGCTCAATTAGCTGGAAAGCCTAATGCTGCTGGCCCTTTTGGTGATTTCGCACGTTCTGGGAATAATCAAGGGCTTGGACTGGAATACCAGCAGCAAGGAAGGAATACGAGGATGTTGGGGGGTAGGATTCTGGAGAGTAGTAATCAAATTGCTGCTGAATCTGCTAATTTACCTTTGAATGTTAATGGGGTAAGATCCACTCAGAAACACTTAGGGACAGCTCAAACACAGCAGGCTCAACAATTGCAGACACATCAACATCAGCAGCAGCAACCTCTCTTTCCTAAGCAGCCTGCTTTGCCTTATGGTGCTCCAATGGCAATTCCAAACAATGCTCAGTTAGTAGTCCGGGTTTAAGGGGTGGAATTGTTGGAATGTCTGATCCCGCAACAAATGGTAATTTAGTTCAAAATGCTGCACTACAGGGTGGAGGCATGGGGATGATGGGCTTAAGAGCTGGTGATGTCACTGTTGCTTCCGGATCTCCTGCTGTTTCATCAGATGGACTTGCAAAGAGTAATGGAGATGTTTCTTCTGTGTCTCCAGTTCCCTATGTGTTTAATGGTAGCCTGCGGGGTAGGAAATCCAGTGCTTTGGAAAAGGTTATTGAGAGGAGGCAGAGAAGAATGATAAAGAACCGAGAGTCTGCTGCTCGATCACGGGCTCGCAAACAGGTATACAGGTTATTAGTATGTTCTTCCCAATTAAAGACTTGAAAAATTAGGCTGTCATCTCCCAACAGTAGTAGGTTAGGTATATTTACATATCAACCAGACTATTTGATAAACAACATGCACCATGTGAAGACTGCCAAGTTGGAAACCATACATTTCTCATCAGGGCATATTTGCTATTTTTCAGGCCTATACTATGGAGTTGGAAGCTGAAGTTGCAAAATTGAAAGATGAAAACAAAGAATTGCAAAAGAAACAGGTAGAATTTTCATATACAGAATGTTCCATAGCATATTTTAGTTTTGAGCGCTCCTGTTCTTCACTGATTGAAATATTCTTCTTCAGGCAGAAATGATGGAAATGCAGAAGAATCAGGTATTATTAATTTCTCCTGGTTGTATACCAACACCTTCTATTGACTTAGGACTGACTTTTTGAAGAACTGTATATCGTATCTAAACCAAACTAATCATTGTCTAAACAAAAGGAATGTCCATCTATACATGTGTGTGAATATATATATACACACATTTGGGAGAGAAAAAAAAGTGGGGTCACAGTGATGCATTACTTCTTCAGATACCGTTTTAGGGAACATACAAGTAGTTCATTGTCACCACAAAGTATTCTTACCCTTGTACATACTTGCCTACACATAGATGTAGTTAAGGAAGGCGTAAGGACAAAAATGAAGGGGGCAAAAGTCTCATGGGTCTGTTTGTTTGATGGATTCCCCCTTTACTGCAAAATTATTTTACAAAATCAATAGCTCGTTTACACTTCCCCTCCTTTATCTTTTCCCAGCTTGTGTAAATTTTGAATCAGTTATTTCTTCTTCGATAAATTTTATCTCGCTGTTTCATTTTAGCTCCAAATATCCTTTAATTGGTTAATCATTCCTGTATCCCCATTTCTCTCCCGCTTTGGTTTATATCTCATTATGTATGTTTTCCAGTACCCGCTTCAACAAGTATTTTGAACCTTGCTAATCTTATAATCAACCTTCTGCCTACAAAGCCAATTTAATAACGTGAAATTGTACTCGTTAAGTGTCTCAATATAATTCAACATTCAGCTATTGTTCTCAAATGATTTCATATGTGAAAATATATTTCCTGGATAAATAGAATGTCAAGCAATATTATGCATACCTTGTAGATTCAGGATCACAAATGAAATTCTTGAACTCATCTAGGATGAGTGTCTTGGCTATGAATGTTATCTACTCTTGCTTGCTGCAGATAGCATTAGTCTCGATAAGTGGATCAATAGAGACTTCTCAATTTGTTTTTTTTTTCATATGACAGGTCATAGAGATGATGAATATGCAGCATGGAGGCAAAAGACGATGTCTGAGGAGGACACAGACAGGTCCGTGGTAAAATGAGGGGAGTGTCTTGGACACTGATACACATAGAATAGATGGCTGTAAATATTTAAGTGATGGTTTTATCATAATAGGTCAGAGGTGAGATAATATATGGGTGTTGATTATTTGTTCCTTGGTCTGCACTCCTTTTCTGACGAGCGTCAATGATAGATAGGAGTAAAGTATATGCCTAAACAGTTTAGGTCGCTTTGGTAGTACAGCTGACTCCACATCCCCGTTTCTTGTTCATTTCAGGGTATATATCCAGGCACAACTAAAATTTTATTTGAAACTGTCTTCCCTCGTACTCGAAGAATGTTCATGACATACTATTCATTTGCAGTATACCCATGGATCTAAATTTCACGCAGGAGGTGATTACGTCATGAACAAAGTTGCTGTCTTCTTATTCAGTATCAGTGTTCATTGTACCTTACTTGCTTACGTTACATATTATCTGACATGTACATATTCCTCAAGAGTTTTTGTGGAACAGTAATTGCACTATATTTCGAATAAGACAGTTAAAATGGAACCTGCGACCATTTTTTAAAGTTTGATACCAAATTCAAAATCTGGAAATTTCTAACTGTTCACGGTAGTCCAAAAGTGAATGATAGAAAAATCATTCAGGTGAAAATGTTCACCCAGAAATTTTGATAGAGGTTTGATAGAGGTCCTTGGGAGTGAACTACTAACTCTATCTCCTCCTAGCAAAAGGTAATTTGTCTTTAAGAGTACAACCTAATCTCCCAGCCGTACAACAAAAACTTTTTACAACAGAATACACTTTTTACCTTCTAGATATCCCAAACCTGAACCAACATTACACTAGCATTCTTACATAAACCAAGCACAATTGCAAAAATATTGGCCTTTTCTATAATACTAATTTGTCGTCTTTCCTCCATGAGTAGTATTGTAGGTCAGGAAGATAAAGGTTAGCACAATTAAGGACCAAAGTTCTTTAGGCCTGCCCCTGCCAGAATAGATAGGAGCAAAGAAAGCAAGCAAGCATATTCTTACACACCCTTAAAACTGTGTCCCTTAGTAAGGATAGCCAGGAGTACATATATTGTCCTTCCATGATATCATTTTCCTCCGATCCCTTCCTCGGAAGGATCGGCGACAAGCCCTCCACTGACAGGCTTGCACAAGCCAACATCAATAACAGAGGTGTTCTCTCTTTTCTTGACAGAGAAGTTGCTGTCGTCCATGAAGAAGTCAAATAGCATCACAAGACAAAGCACCTGATGAGCTAAAGTTAAATTTTCTTCATCTAATGGCACTGACTTGATTATGTGAACATTGACCTACAAATACGAAACAACAATTTCAACCACAAATCCAGAGAGGAAGTGATTAGTGAAGCAAAGATATAGTTTTGGAAAAATGCAAAGAATGAAGAACTAACATAAAATCAGGAGAGTATTTATTTCCCAAAAAATTCAGTGAGAAAGGCACAAAAATTAAGAAGTCCTCGTGACAAAAACCTTTGCAGGGAAGAGTGAAACTAACTGATTGATTTGCTACCCTACAAATTATTACATATGCATATATGGACATATAAATTTCATTGAATAACATTGTGAGCTTACCTCTGCCTCAATGGCCCGGAGTTCATTATGCCACTTGGAACAATCTACTTCGGAGTAGTTATCCTCACGCAATCCAGAGTAGAGGTTCAGAGAAAAAACTGGAGGCCTTAGTGGGTACTCCATGCTAATCTTAATCTGCTCAAAATAGTTGAAAGCACCGTTTAGAGAGAGAGAGGAAAAGAAGTTGAACAATACGGCAAAAGGAAATAAAAAGAGTTATCATACCCTGGCTTCTAACTTGAAGTTCTTTTCACTGTTATTCAACTTTCTCAGTAAAACCATATAATATTCCTGAACCTCACAATGAATCCATGATGTTTCAACCATGTCAAGGCCCATAGAAACAGTACTGTTATCTGCCTCAGGTTCAACCAGCACTGGCTCATCTGTATCAGATTCCAGAAGGAGATCTATATCCTCCTCTTGTTTCCTAAAACTGGGTGATTTCCCCTTGCTACTTGGTGTTAGGATACTTTTCGAGATCAACGGTAGTCTTCTTGAAAGGTCAGGGTCAGATACCTTCAAGGGTGTAAATTTAGCATTACTTACAACAGGAGTAATAGGATTCAAAGATGGAAGTTCTCCATCTTCCCTCGTGCTCTCTACCTCCACTTCTGAGGCACCAGATCTTCCATTAACCTCAACATCAAAAGGACCATGAGTTTGCTCCACATCAGTAGTAACCAAAGATGGTGCCAGATTAGATGCAGAACCTAGATGTGACCACTTATGCAAACTGCAGCTGGGAGAATGTGAGGCCCACGGAACACTTCTACATGTTACCATTGGCCAATTAAGCTTCACAAGAGAATCAAGTTGTTCCCTGTAATCAAACCAAAGTTTCGCAAACTTTCATTTAGTCAACCTTATAACCCATAGCTACAGGAGGCTGACCAAGGCAACAATTAGATGATAAATTGCAGATTGTTAGAAGTGAAAACAAAAATGAATTTTTAGCAGAAAAATATATAAAGGTCAACCATAGCAAACTATAAGATCTCCAAAGTAAACACTGTCTCTAATATCAACAGAAGTGTAGTGGACCAAACTAGTAATGAAGCTGCCAAAGGTCACAAGTTTCCTACATTATAATATCGCCCTAATCTTTGGAAATCAGTTCATAGTAATTCATGACTCTAAACATACAGTGAGTGACTCACGCAAGAGCCAGCTGAGCCTTTTTCTGACCACGAATCCGCTGCACTACTGTCTGCACCCGATTTTGCTGACGATATACTGAGAGACCAGATTGAACTGCAGCATGTTTAGTAAGTTCATCACTTGGAGCATCAGGAAATGTAAGCAATGGAGACATCTCTGGCAAAAAATCAATTCCTGCCAAGTGCTGGGCCCATTTATATGGTCGTGACATTCTACTTTCATCAAGCTTCAAAGAATCACCCAAACGAAGCTTAGCAGACTGCATAGAACACCAAAAAAGTTACCATAGTTTGGAAACAAAAGGCATTCAAATCAACTTTCAAGAGATTGTGTAGATAGATATTACCTGGTGAGGGATCTCAAGGCCAGTATCATCAGGGAACAAGTTGCATAAGATGTTATTTTCAGACATTTCCTGAGGACCTTCTAATCCAACACATACAACATTTAACTTCATCATATATTCAAATTTCAAAGAAATAAGCTTAGTGGGATTTGAATCTGAAGCTTCATCATCATATATGTGCAGGAGAACTTTAAAAGGATGAGTTTGATAAGTTCCAGCTTGGTCAACATTGTCCTTGCTTGGTGCCTTCTTCGGTCTCTTTCTTCTTCTTTGTCCATCATCTTCCTCATCAGGAACATCATCCTCTATCCTGGAGATCTCTGTGTTGGTAGAAATGCCTGTCTCATCAATAAACAGAGAAAAAATTAGGATGACCCTTTTGTCCCTCCTCTTGTTTTATTAATAGGCTTACATCTAAAGAATTTCTGTCACTAACATGCATAACTATCTTTATTGGGTTCCCCTAGATACAGAGAGAGAAAGGGTACAGACTCATCACCAAAACATTATAGATCATCTATCTACAAGAGCTGAAGTCCAATAACAGATTCTAAGGCAAAGTAGAACAAAGTGGGCTCAGTGCCAAATGACAATTATGGAATGATTTCACCAACTGATGAGTCATTGCGAAGGTCCACAATCCACTGAATGCTAGAATGCTAAGTCAGAGCTCACTCATTTTAACTCATTTTTCTAATGACATTCACCCACAAAGAAAATCAGAATTCTTGAGTAAATTAAAAATTCAGTAAGTTCTTAGAAACTGAGCAAATGAATCACCAATCCACTGTAAAAGCTCACTGAAATACCCGGGAATTACAAGGAGAACTACAAGTGTGTAAGATTTTTTCATTATCATAGTACATCAAATGTTACATGCAAATTTAATCATTACTCAGATGTAAGCAGATAACTGCAGGAAGTAGTTATCAAGGAGGAGATAAACAATTATACCAGAGTCTTTAACTGCTTGCTGGCGAGCAAATGCTTGAGCATCCTTCAGGCTTCCCACAATTTCCAGATCAATATTTTCACCAAAGGCTTCTTTCTGTGCCAATAACTGTGAGTAAGTTACAAAGAGAGGAGGTGGTAGTAACTCGGCAGACTGCTGCTGTTTCAGTTTTTTGGAATGCAGAATTCCCAGTTGGTTTTGTACCGGCAAGGATGCTTTCTTTAAGGATTTGAGATGCGAAGGAAGACTCGATAAAAATTTCTTTCTGTTAGAAATGGTTTCCTGGAGGGCTTTCTTTTGCTGTTCCAGTCTTTCTTTCAATTTGCACAGTTCTTTCCGCTGGCACAAGAAATTAATAGAATTATGTGAATAAATTGGAAATTGAAATGCCTTTTTCTTTTGGAAAGTGAGGAGGGATAGAATACCTGGAATAGCTCATAGTTGAGCCTCTTCAGCATTAAATTGTGTGCATTATCATTTGATATAACAGAGCTTTTTATATCTTCAGGTGCATCTCTAAAGAATTGCTCCTCTGGAACAAGTTCAATATCAGGATACTTGGACTTGAAGTCTTTGCAAGCCTTAATAGCTGTAAGATAGTGGCTTTTCTCGTACATCAAATTATGCAGCTGCAGGGTTGTAAAGTCCACGGGTGCTTTAGCTCGTTCTGTTTCTGCTTTAACACGATCTTCTTCAATCAAGATCGACCTGTTAGCCTGAGAATACAAGGGAAACATAGCATCTGTTAGTTTTGCACCAAAGAAATACAAGAATGCATCAAATCATCCAATTAAGCAGAGTTCTAAGTGGAGTAGTACTCATATTCAAAATCCAGAACAATTCCAAACTTGAATGGTGAAATTACACACTAAGTTTGAAGTTGGTAATTACCAAAAACAGAAATATCCCAAAGTAGGGTTAGCTTTTCTATGCGGCGTAAATTAGCAATTAACGGTCAATGCAGCCATATGAAATTATCCCAATAGAATCTTGAAAAGAAAAATTCAAGAAAAGGCCCAAAATAGGCATGCCCAGAAAGATACCTGTCGAAGATTGACGAAGTTGAGGAAGATCTGAGTAAGCAGCTCACGGAGCTCGGATTTAGGTTTGGAATCCCTCTTGATTGAAAGCATCTGGGAAACAATATCCTCCACAGAAGCTTTGCTTTTCTGAAGCATGTCGTAGGAAGCAGACATGTCTATATCCCGCTCCGGAAGAATTTCACCTGCCTCTGCTTCTCCCATTGCAGAATCCATTTCCCAAAACAGTCTCTGAACTCTCTCTTCTGAGCTCTGGGATGATTTATCTCTCTCCCGGCAACCTTAGCCGCCGCTGTCTTACTTCAATCTTAGATATCCGGGGTTGGAGATGACCTTTTCTTTTGCAAAGATCCCACCTTTAAATTTTTCCTTTTTAAAAAAGAAATTACAAATTAATATTTCTAATTAAAATAAATCGCTACTGAATCTTAAAATAAATATATTAAAAACTTTTTAACTTCAATTTAATTTAATGCCTTTATTATATCACTACAGAAATGACTTTTCGATTCCTCACATATAAAAATAACCTGCGTATTTTTAATAAATTATAAAAGTAAGAGAATACGAAGTACCTAGTAACGGTCGAGCTTGAAGGAAAAAAAAAGAGCAGTATTTATATTCCCGTACCGCAAATTTTGGTAAAAGTCTTGTTGAATCCTGTTCTTTTCTGAAGCCCAAAAGCCCCGCCTTTGCTCTGTGTGATTCGAAATTTTTTTTCTTTAGTTGTCTGGATTCTGTTAAAAGTTAGATTGGTTGATTAAGTACTCAGCTTTGGCGATTCGTGTATCCAATGGAGAGTTCAAGAATACAAGAAGATGAAGAAACTTCGCCAGCTGCAAAAGTTCTTGGTCCTTTCTGTAAGCTTACAGAAGTCCATCTGTGGTTAGTTAGTTCACTTTCTTGATTTTTTCGTTTTAACAGCTAGCACAAGTGATATTTATTTAGAATAAATAAAGCTTGTGAGCTTCAGAATTGATTTGTTTATGAAAAATTCGAACTTTAGCTTAAAAATTTTAACTTTTGCTTGATTTGTTTTTCAGGGATGATGACCCAGTTGAAGTTCGAGACTGGTTTTCTTCCAAGTCGGAAGTGAGTTTATAAAATTACACTAAATTCTTTTACTTCTCTTGGTTTAATTTCTCTCTGGAGGTAGTTAATGTCTGTCTGTTATGGATTTTTCAACCTGTTAGTTCTTGAGCACGAAAAATATTATGTTTTGATTCAAGGTTCTATTTATTTATTGCAGAAACAGATTCACCCTGACAAGTTTGGCTCAAATGATAACATCAGTGGCAAGTTTCTTATACCTTTTCCTTCTTTTTTTCTGCTAAGCTATCTGCAATATTCTTTTCCTAATTGATCTCCACATATATAAATATGCTGCTTGAAATTGTATTTCACTAATTTGTGGAATTATCTCCTTATTCTCATTGCTAAAATGCGTTGGATGAGCAATGGTATTCTCTGATTCCAGAATTTCTCATGTTGCCTGAAGATTTGGAAATCACTAAGCAGATGAATGTGTTGGGGCTTCCTGTTTCTTTTCAGACAAACAAGGAGGTACTTTAGGTTCATTTTGTTTCAGGGTTGTCTTTGTTGAATATTACTCTATATTTGTTAGTCCAGTCTACTTTTCAGATCAATCATGGCCATGATTCAATGGGATCAAAGTCAACCATGACATATATTGTATAAAAACTTGCATGGTCTCAATATTCCAATCTTACTTGCTATGGTGTTTTCTTATAATTGACCATTCTACTTTATTTTCCAGAAGAGGACTAAAGGTGGAGGGAAAAGAAAGGGTCGAAAGAAGAAAAATCTTTATAATCATAAAGATAACGATGATGTGTTGAGTTCAATTAGAGAAAGTGAGGAAGGAGATGCATCTTCTGCTGCTTCTAATGTTAATGAAATCAGTACCCTATGTTCCAAACCCTTGGTAGATCTAAGTGAGAGATTGACTTCTGATCTTGAAGCAAAGACCGATACTTCCATGGATAAAATATCTAATCATATATGGCATTGTGACATTGATAATGGCACTGGATTAGCAAGTGATTTACTGAAAAATGATATTGAGGTAGAGGTTAGTCAGAGATTAGACAATGAATGTTCTTCAGAAAGCTGTTTAATTGATGGAAATACAGACGAAAAACAAAGTTTTAATCCCTGCATAGAAGCCTCTGTCACGGTAGAGACTGAAGTTGATGTTGAGATACCGTTGAATGCTGCAGATTCAGAAAGTGTGGAACTAGTTGAGTTTGATACAGTTGACAGCAACCTCGGAGTTACTTTTGGAGATTGGAGAGCACATTGGGATGAACATTACATGAGGACATTCTTTTATAATACTGTCACACAAGAGTCTACATGGGACCCGCCTCCAGAAGTCGAAGTTAACTTGGTTGATGATGCATTACTTAATGTGACATTCACTGAGTCGAATAGTTGTTCTTATGATGGTTCTATTGTAAAAAAAGAAAAGAAAACTACAAAGAAAGGTCAGATATTTTTTCCACTACTTCATTTGACTCTTTCATCTGGTGGTTATATTCCTTTTATTAGATCATAGATATCCTAACTACTGGTGGATCTTGCAGTGAAGAAGTTGGAAGGAATTGTCGGAGAAATGTTGCCTAGTATAAACAAATATTGGCGTCAAAGATATATGCTATTTTCTAGATTTGAGGAAGGGATACAAATGGATGAAGAAGGATGGTTTTCTGTTACCCCTGAGCGTATAGCCAAGCATCATGCATCTCGTTGTGCAGGTGGAGTCATTGTTGATTGTTTTACTGGGGTTGGAGGGAATGCTATCCAATTTGCCCAAATGTGAGTCCTTGTACTTCTTCTAGCAAATCTAGTAGGAGTAAACCTTAAATTTCGCTTATGTAGTTCTCATGTGATCTCTTACACAAATTTCAGGTGTCAGCATGTAATTGCAATTGATATTGATCCCAAGAAGATTGACTATGCACAACATAATGCAGCAGTTTATGGAGTTGAGGATCTTATAGACTTTCTCACAGGGGACTGCATCCTTGTTGCACCAAAATTTAAGGTAACTCTATATACCATGGTTTATTAAAATATCTGCAGACTTTCATGTAATATTTCCTCCTTTTGTTTCCTGCAGGCGGACACGGTCTTTTTATCACCACCATGGGGAGGACCTAATTATACCAGAGTAAAAGTGTTTGATATAAATGTCATGCTTCAGCCATATAATGGGTAATAATTATCTGCTTCTTAAACCACAGACACACACACACACATGTATATATATTCCTCCCACCACGAGATGCCTTATATTATGCTTCCCTCATTTTTCCTCTTTTAGGCATTTTCTCTTCAAAGTTGCAAGGTTGATTGCTCCCAAAGTGGTCATGTTCCTTCCAAGAAATGTTGATGTCAATCAACTGATAGAACTAGCCTCATCTGCTACTCCCCCATGCTCACTTGAGGTAAAGCTCCCATTGCTCCCCTTTTTCCTCTGCAGATGGTTTTTCATTCACTTCACAAATTGGTTACTCCATACTTCTTTTCTGCAATAACTGAAACTTACATTTTGTGGTCTCAGGTGGAGAGCAATTTCTTGAATGGCAAGCTGAAGGCAATTACTGCCTATTTCACTCAACACACTGCATAGATAGAAAGCCTATTGAAAAGGCAACTTCTTGGTACATAAATGTTCATACAGAAGTAGATAATTATGTAAAGGCATTTTTCTTTTTCACAGTCTGTAAATGTTATGCCTTTCATGTAATGTTCCTCCTAATAGTAACATTTTGAGATTCAGTCTATACATTTACTGCTTGACCATATCAATATTTAGAAAATTACAATTGAGCTGGATGTTTTTATACAAATTCTTGACACATATAATCATCTCCTTTCAGATCTTTATGAACATACAGAATATGAGTACAAATTTCAAAATTTACTTTTACCAAATTGCATAGCCTCTAAAGAAGAGAAGAAAAGAAAGAATAGGATTGAAAAGGGTTTTCTTGAATCTTGAAAATAAGTGCTCTAAACTATGCTGTCAATGGAAACTGGCAAGAACATTTGTTTCATTCCTTCAGCCTTGATAATGGGGAAAATGATATGGGATGCATCCTGAAAACAGAGAACAGAACTAATTAGAGAGAAGTTACATATATATATAGAGAGAGAGAGAGAGAGAGAGAAAGACTTATATACATACTGAAATCAGTTGGCAACCAAGAAACATGCGCTTCGGGGAAGGGACAGGAAATAACAGGCGGCCAACACCATAGATTGCCACAGCAAAGAAATGCATGATCAAGTTTAGTGGCTGTGGATTCAGTCCAGATAGCAGAGAAACTGGTCCATAAGCAAAAATTCCTCCTAGGCTTAGATAATCAAAACATGCTTGACGCAGTTCATTTCTTGCTTCATCATTTGTTGCACTAAAAACCTTGTACAATGCTCCTGCCAATGTGTTTATTGTGGAAGCCACTGGCTGCAAAAAACAGCGATTTCAAATACTGAAGACTGTAAAAAGATTTGAGCTTACTAAGATTTGAACTTACTTTACGAAGACTGTAAAAAGACTCGAGGTATTTGTTAAGTGAAGTTGCATCTTCGAAACTCTCCAGAGGCCTTAAAAGCTCACGAAGCACAACTATATCAGACAATGCAACAGTCATTCCTCCTCCTGTCAATGGATGGCGCATGTTGAAAGCATCCCCAAGTAAGAGTGCACCGGGATTCGAAGAAGGGGCAGCTGGCATACTTCTATTGGTTGCTACTTTGATGTTTCCTTCCTCAATTGAAGACAAGAATGGAGCTTTGAGCTCAGTTGGAAGCTGTGGAACTACAACAGTCTTTAAATAATGAGCCATTTCACCGTTTGACAAAGAAGGCACCTTTTGTCCACCAGGTATGTCTACCAGACACCTAGTCTCAAAACTGCTAATGGGATACAACAGTATTGGAGAAGGCTCTGCTAAAACAACATGTCCATGGTTTGGGTATGGGAGGTTACAGTTCTTTAGGATCAGAGCAACAAAACAAGAAGGGACATCTACCTGCAAATTTAAGCAATATATATATATATATATATCATCAATTTAGTCCCTTTTACGCGAAATCAAATGATTGCAACTTATTAGCTAGTAATATAACCTTGGAAGTGCAGAGAGAACGTCTGAGGTTTGAACAGCAACCATCACAGACAACAGTCAGAGGAGCCTTTGCTGTTATTTCTTTACCTTCCTTAGTCTTGTAACGGACACCTTTGACTATTCCATTCTCTTCAAGCAAGGATGTCACTGTACCTTGTTCTAATCTGACACTGAAATCAAAGCACAAAACAGGTAAGAATTTACTAAAATTTAGTACTTTTCATCATAGACTAATTGTTTTTTCAATTGTATATATACTTGGATACAGTTGTTGCCTTCTCTCTCATTCTTTGTATGAATCTTCCATTATGGAAACTTCTTCCCGTGACATCTGAATCATAGTTCTTCAAAGGGTAAGGTATTTTGGTGCTTTTGCCATCTTTGAATAGTGCATATCCATAAACTCTTTGAGCATCAATTTCTTCCACACAATCTGTGATATATATATATATATATAAATGTTCCTTAACATGTCATAATCTTTATGTTAGAAATTAAGAAAGATCTTCTTTTCTGCTTCCCTTAGGAAAGGGAATTGTGAATATTATTACACGATTTCATGAGTTCATCCTCATTCTCATGTCACTAAGTATTATCACAAATTTGACATTTGTTGTAAGATTAGATTTTTTCCAATCAAGAATTAGATTCTACTGATTCTACTTACGTAACTCGAACTATATCTAAGTTTTATATTCTTCACTACTTACCTTCAAGGCCAAGCTCTATTAGTTTGAGATAGCCGCCTGGCTGCAACAATTCTCCTACAATTCTATCAGGCTCAGTCAAATCCCTCTCTATTACAAGCACACGTCGACCATCCTAGTAAGGAAACATAAACAAAACAAAACAAAGTATTGTAAGAAACATTTTACACAGCTTTTGTTTTCTCCAGACCATAATAATAAATACCTTCCCAAGAGTGTAAGCAAGAGCAGAACCAGCAACGCCAGCCCCAACTATGATAATTTCAGGACTACATGCAACCGGCTGATTCAGGCTTCCTGCTGTAGCAGCATCATTCTCTTTACTTTCCTGCAAATTATTGTTCTTCTTCTTTTTCCCAGAAGTAAAAAAGACATAGTAATAAACCAAAGCAAAAACCAAGGCATAGAAAATTGCAAGTTCCGTAAAGCCATAATAGTTCAATTTCGTGATCAAATCCCTGGCGAAAGCCATCACGACGATCCCTCCTCTTTCCCACAAACACCAAATATATATATATCTATATATATATAGCAAGAGATGGGTTCTTTCTAGGTCCTCTTATAGGCTTGCAAATTTCAAGAAACTAAAATTTCCTTTGACTCATCCCATAAAAATAAAAATTTCAGGGTTCTTGAGTATTTTTAGCATGGATTAAGAAAGACTGGAATGCTTATTTGTCCTGAATAGTTTCTCAGGATGCAAACATATTTGACTGGTAATGTGGACTCAGCTGTATAAAAACAAGAACAAAATAGCCACTCCCATATATATAGATATAGATGTACATACAGATTTTGGTGTGATAACTGATAAAGAAACTGTGTAAAGAAAATGGACATTCTTTGATTTGGGATTCACGAAAAAGGTAGATAGATGGCTTAAGAATGTCCGCCATACGCCCCAACAAATCACAGAATCAAGAATTGGATTCTTCCTTAAATTCAAGACCATGAATTTACTTGTACTTGGATGAAGGATTTATCATATCATGGTTTGTGATTCAAACCTGGTGCTACTAATTCCCCTCCCACAGAATTTGAATTAAAAAAGGGATCATTTCCCAAAGAAATCAAACTATTTTCAAACAATAAAAAAGCTTAATTTAAGAAAACATGAAAAAAGAACAGAACAGAGGTCATGTTTGGGCATAACGACATCATTTAAAAGCACTTTCCTTTAAAAGTCAAATCTTTTTCTTCTTTTCCATTGAAACCAATCCAAGGTTGCTCCTTTTTTTCTCAATTTCGAAATTTCTTTTCCTTTAAAAAAAAAAGAAAAGATGTTATCAATATTAATTTAGTTTCTTGATTGATTAAGTTGACAAATGGTACCATATGAAAATCGTCGGTGACATCTAACTTGCTCCTTCCTTCCAAACGCGTTTTCTTCCCAATAATTAATACAAAATAAGTTTATCATGAAAAAGTTTTCTTGAAGTGTGAATCCGATTATACAAAATTAACTTATTCTTATCACGATAGGAGTCAGAAATGAAAGAATCTTCACTTCTATTTAACAAACATTAAATGAAAAAAAAACAAAAAACAAAAACGAAAATCAAGAATACGACGATTCAGTTCACAACGTGGGCAATGAAATGAAATCATTAGTCTAAATCAAATGAATTTAGTTTGTTTTTTGAAAAAATAAAGAAAAAAGATTTCGACTTTACATATTATATATATATATATATATGAACAGAAAATACAACAAATTTCTTTTCTTTTCTTTGCTCTCTTCAATAATAGTTGTAGAAAGAAAGATCAGTGATGGCCGCCGGAGGGGGGATTTGCATGAAACCGCGTTCTTCTTGGCTTTGATCTCTGCTTCTTTTTTTCTCTGTTCCCTCCAATTTCTTTCTTTATATATATATATATATACATATATATATATATATGGTAAGAAACAGGGGAAATGGAAATTTTTGTGTCCCTGAATCAAAATCTGCCATTTGGTTACGAGTAGAAGGAAATAAATCCGATTTACGGAGTGAAGAGCTCACTTTGACCATTTCTTTCTCCTTATTCTTCTAACTACATATGTAAAGTGGAAAAAAAAAAAAAAAAAAAAAAGAACAACGAAACATCACCAACCGTTCATCAACTTCTTTCTTACTTTCTTGTGATGGAAACCAAGGTTAGGTATTTCATCATCTCTGTTCTTGAACTTTTTTTTTTTTTTTTTTTTCTTCATGTTCTTAGATCATAAATGAGCAAACTTTACCCTTTTTTGATGAAGTTTGTTTTCTGTTTTCTGTTGGGTTTTTTCTTGATTGGTTGTTGTTGTTTTACAATGCAGGACTCTCTGATCATAAAGACTTATTCAAAGAAATCTCCAGCACTGTCGAGAATGGTGGTCTTACTTTTAACAATGGTTTGTGGACTGTATATATTTTCAATTTGTATAAAACAAACAAATTATTTCAAGGATAGCTATTTGCTAAACATCAAAGAGTTTAATGAACCTTGCCAAACATCTGGGATTAGCAAAAAGGAGCTTCCTTTCGTACATTTCCCAAGACCCAAATCATTCAAGAGGTAAAAAATGTAAAAATTTCTTTTCCCTTTTTCTTTCTTTTTGGGGCAAAAATATCAAACACCTTGATGATGATGTTTGTATTATAGAGAGGAATGTGCCTGCAATCCAGTACGTTATTTTGCTATCATATCTATGCAGAGATCCGGGAGTGGATGGTTTGAAACCTTATTAAATAGCCATGAAAATGTCAGCTCCAATGGTGAAATCTTTGGTGCAAAGTATAGAAGACACAATGTTTCTATGCTTTATGAGACATTGGACAAAGTTTACAATCTTGACTGGTTAAGCAGTGCATCCAAGAATGAGTGCTCTGCTGCAATTGGTTTTAAATGGATGCTTAATCAGGTTAGTTTCTTACTTCTTAGTACTAAACAAACAAACATAAATTCAATATTAGAAAAATGTTTGCTGTTTGGACAAAGTTTAATTAGCAAATTTATGAAAATGTTTACAAAGGGTGTGATGGAGTATCACACAGATATAGCAGAGTATTTCAAGGAGAGAGGAGTTCATGCCATCTTCTTGTTTAGAAGAAACCATTTGCGCAGAATGATATCATTGCTTGCAAATAACCATGACAAGAATGTTAAAGTACTCAATGGAACCCACAAATCTCATGTGCATTCGCCTCACGAGGTCCCTCTGCTCTGCTCTGCTCTCTCTATCTACAAGTGTATGTATGTATGTACATGTTGTGTTTGTGTGTATAGAATTGTTGAAAAAGGTTAAATTTTGATCAACAGGCTAAAGTACTGGCAAACTACAAGCCAACCATTAATGCAACATTCCTCGTATCAGAACTGAGGAGTGCTGAAAGAAAAGCAGCTAGAGTTCTTGAATACTTCAAAAACACAAGAAACATTCTTCTTTACTATGAAGATATGGTTAAGAACAGGACTGTAAGCACATTTAAAACTGCCCACAACTTTCACTTCTGTTCTAACATTGTAATCCTTTTAGTGACCTTAGTGTGTGTATATATATATATTCTCATGTGCAGAAACTGGTAGATGTTCAAGATTTTCTGAAGTTGCCATACAGAAACCTTACGAGCAATCAGGTAAAGATACACACTGCATCATTATTATCACATATTGAAAACTGGGAAGAAGTTCAGACAACATTGAAGGGAACAAAATATGAAAGATACCTTCAGACAGATTATTAGTTCTTGTTAGCTAGCATTGACTTCTGTAAATATAGCTTTAAAAATTGTATTATCATTTTATCACCCCTCAAAAGAAGCCAAAATAATTATGTTTTGAACACACTCTTAATTCTTTGTTCTTCAATTAGACAACATAAGTTTTGTTCAGGTACCTTAAAATTTTCTAACATTGTACACTATCTATCTTATACACCCTTCTTTTTATCATTCTTAAACATGTTTCCATGAACAAGATAAGGACACAGCAATGCATATATTTCCTTTATATATATATATAAAGCACCATGGCAGCACAGTCATAAGTAAACTCATCATAGACATGAAAAACCAGGTATAGAGGTTCATTAGTACAAACCTGTACTACAATACTAGGATTCTCAAACCTTGTACGAGAATTATATCAATCACCTGAAACAAACAACAAACATAGTAATAATCAATGGAAGGTTATTTATTCTAAAAGGAAATTTATATATATATTGTGAAAGTTTCTTCAACAATATCCATGTAAAACTTCCAGCAATAGCAGTAGCAGTAACAGTAAGTACACTATTTATCATCAGTTAGACTAGACAGACATACACACATTTTTTCAGAGGAATTTATGGCTTCCTCCTACCTCCTCCCAATTTGGAGGATCCATGATTTTACATACAAATTAATATCCTACTAAAACACAGAGTAAGCAAAAGGAACAGGACTTCAGAGTCCCAATTTCAAGTCCAATGCTAGGCCACCGCCGGTGCCGGTAGAAGAAGAAGTAGTAGTAGTAGTAATAGTAATAGCCGGAGGCAAATTCAAATCTAGATCACAACAGGTTTCCTCCTTTACAGCAAAAGGATTAACAGGTGGTGGTGGGATTCCCATTAATGGATCATGGTGATCAGCTTTCTCCCAGTGACACCTTTTGTGACCTCCTAATGCTTGACCACTTGAAAAAACCCTCAAACAAATGCTACATTTGTGCCCCTGAATATTCATGTTCATGTTCAAGTTCTTGTCATCATAATCGACATCTCCGGCGTCCTTAACCACCTCTACTTCACCATTATTTCCGATGATGAGGTCCTGCTTTTCTTCTTCTTCGTCGTATTCATTGTTGTGAATTGCAAAACAGCCCTTGACGTTTTTATGGCTAGCCCTATGTCCGCCTAAAGCCTGGTGAGATCCAAACACTTTCTTGCAACTTGAGCACTCAAACCGACTGCAATTCACCACGACGCCGGAAGAAGCACCGATATGGGCAGCATCAACAACATTGTATCGTCGGCAGGAGGACAGCATCTGCAGAGGATCCCTAACAACATTAACGGACGACGTCGTTCCCTGACTCGTGACGTTACATGCCGCCGTAGTATTAGTATTAACAACTGTCGTCGGCGACTGATTAGAACAACCACCACCACCAGTCGTTAGACCATTAGCCAACATCAACAAACACGTCGCTACTTCATGATCCTCCGCTGTAATTATCCGCATTTGCGAATCATCAGAACATGTATTGGTGGTGTCCGACGGTTGTTGTTGTTGTTGTTGTTGGTGATGGTGGTGGTGGTCCTTGAAAGTAGGAGGTGGATTTATTCCTCGCCACTGGCGCTCAGGGTGGCAACGCATGTGCCCAAAAAGTGCCTTCCATGACCAAAACTTCTTACCACACTCGGTGCAGGGCTTGGTGATTTTTGGTGCATTTGGGTCTGGTTTTTTCCCATACTTAGGCTTGGCAGCAACAGACCTAACACCATAACCATCATCATCAACCTTGATCAATTTGGTACGTTTCTTTTTTCTTGGCTTCTGTTCATACTTGAGACAAGGAAAATCCGCTTCAGTATTTTTACTTACACTACCACTACCACTAGAACAACCCCCAGAATCAAAAGTAGTGGGCCTGTAGATTTCTTGACCACTGGGACAAGAAAAAGGTCGGCGAAAGTGAAAATCAGACATACCCGTACTACTCACCACAACATTGTCGTGACCACTAGTACTAATATTGTACTTGTCCATCATCTTTTACCTTAAAAAACCAAAAACTGGGATTTGATCAGAAAAGGAAAAGTTGGTTGAAGAAGAAGAAGAAGAAAAAAAAAAAGATTCAAGATAGCCTCTGAGAAAACCCTTATATGGACAAGATAAAAAAAAAAAAAAAAAAAAAGAGCGGTTACTACTGTTTGAGACAGGGATAGAAACAGAGTTTGAGTAGTTATTTTCAGTTATACATTATGCATCTCTATCTTTATCTCTTCCTTTCTTGACAATCTTCTTCCTTCTCCCCCCTAACTTCACGTATACATACATTTTATATATATATATATATATGTATATACTGCAAGGAGGAAGTAATATTTGTTATTAGCTATACATCAACCCCATAAAGAAACATTCTAAAGAAAAGAAAAGAAAAGAAAAGGAAAAATCATGAAATCTTTTGTCTTCTGATCATATGAAAGTATGGCGATCAAGATGTAATCTTTAAAAACTTGATTTTTCAAGAAAAAACAATGTCGTGGGTTTGTGGGTTGTTGAGTTTCAACCTGGGATCGTGTCTTTGATAATGCTCTCTTCCTACGACCCTCTGGTTTTCTTTTTTCTTGTTTGAAAATATTTTTTTAAATTTATAATATCAACCTAGCTAGCTACTAGATAATTATTAAATCTTTACGTAATTAATTTTATTAGCCATTTTTATTTTATTGAAGGAGAATTAGGTTAATTGGTTATAAGATGAGTTATTAAAAATAGTATCTTTTTATAATTTACAATTATTGAGAAATCCACATTTCTATTTTTGGTAACTACCTTATTATTCTGCCTTAAATTTCTTGTGCAAAAAGAAATACCTGTAAATTGTACCATACTATGCAAAGGAGGAACAAGAAGTAAGAAAATGTATTCAAGGAATTTCTCTTTTACTCATTTAGCATTTTCTCAACAATAATCTGAGAAGATGCACTTTTACAATTCCCTCTCTCTGCAAAACCTAATTTAGCATTCCTTTCTTTTCCCAGCTGCTTTCTTGATGATGAATACAATTTACACGTAAAATTTTGAACCCTAATGGTTAATACTCTACCTTAAAAAAAAGGGGGGGGAATTACCTTCAAGATTAAAAGAAGCAATTTTGACTATATTCTTCCCCACTGGATTAGGAGTTAGACTTTTGGATTTTGAAATGATCAACTACTCTTACAGTGTTTACAGGATCTTGCGGAAAAGAAGCTGCTCGCCATTTGCTTGGAAACTTTCTATGGTGGCTCAGATGCTGCTGCTGTTTTGGTTCTGCATCCCAATTAGGATCCAACTTCCATTCTTTTGGGACCTGCATAATTTTGGTAGAAATGGTTAGGTAGCCAACAATTTGATCTGGAGATTATATAGTTTACAAGAATTATTGATATATCTTACCTTGTCCACAGCAAGAGAGAAAACTTCGAGATCACCCTCGCTGGTGATGTGGAATCGTGTAAAAGATTTGTAATTGGCAATTCGTAGTGATGAAAAGGCTTCATCAAAGTGCAGATGCATCCAGTTAATACAGATATACAAATAGCTTCCAAAAACCAGAGAAACCACAGGAGTTGAGAAGACCCAGAAATAAAGAAACACAGAAGCATAATAGATTGCAGCACCCCCACGAGAAAGAGATTCCATTCCGTTCTTGCATATACTACTCCTAGAGACAGCCATGACCTAAAATAACACATAAATAAATTTTTAAAAAAAAAGATATGCTAGAATGAAAAATGAAGATACAATGTCTCTATATCAATCTTGAGTTTCTTTCCTGCACGGAGAGCTTTCTCACCTCAGGAACATCAAAAGCAGACATGAGATACTTTATGCATGCTGGGTAAAGACCAAATGTCCATTGTTCTATACGTGCCCGTAGGCCTGTTGGGTCTGGAAAATGTTCACTCTCTACAGATTTATACCATTCATACAGAGTATGATAGCCTGAAATTAAGATAAGGAGAAGCACCAAACACTTAATGATATGATGTCTCATTATTTATGCTTATATTAGCTTCATAATCAATTAAAAAAAAGTGATACTCACCAGATGTTGCCAACAAGTTATGCCTGATACAGGTCTCCACGCCCAATTCCATCAGCAACATGAGAATCAATGCAGATGCCAAGTGTGCAGAAACATGAAGAACCCCGATCATTATCCTCCTCTTTCGAGAAATTTTGTTGGGTACAAAAGTTATTGCAGTTACTAATAATATTAAAGCACCTGCTAAGGATATGTAGGAATGTCCCAACATATACATAAAAGCATCCCATATTGTCACAAAGAAGCTCCTTAAGTGACCTGAGAAAGTATCATCCTGCAAGATGTGATCAAGCTTACACTGGAAGAAGAAGAAGAAGGAAAATGATCAGTGGTCCATTTTAGGATGGTTCAATTGCTTGTAATTTGCTTATGAATACAGAGTTATTCATATGATCTATGAATCAAAACTCCAAATATGAGGGGAATCAGAATGGTTGTGTAAGGAAAAAGCAAGGTAAGTGAAATCCTGAATTGATCTAAGACAGCCAACTGCAAAATAATTTCTAAGATACATAATAGGAAGTTGACAAAAATCACCTGAGGAAACATTGAAAATGCCAAGACGAAATATATAATCCCACCAATGAAATCAAACTGCCAATTTTTCTTGCGAAACTTCAATATATTTCCTAAAGCAATCTGCAAGGGTGGGGATCAGAACCATAAGGCAAGAAAAACATCACTAAAGATGGTTCCATGAACTAGGAAGATCCATATTGAATTTATTTATTTTTTGATAGTTTAATGAGATCCATGTTTATTACCCTATTTGAATCTTCAAACGACGGATAAGAAGCCTTGCACTCATAGGATGTGCCATCTGACTTATCGAAATTACTGAACACGTGTGTGGGGTGCAAAAAGGCTCCACCACAACCATTCACAAGTAAATGCTGCACAGAAACTGGCTTATCTAAAGGGACGCATGAATGGCGCATATAGTGATGCAAGTCCCCTGCAATTCGAAGTCTACACCTCCCATTTAAATGGTCCCGTATCAGGTGTGAGACATTTTTTGCACTAGTATCACTCCAGTACCAATCAAGGAGCCAAGTGGGTTCATGTGTCATAATAATCACTGAATCATCTTCACCAACCTGAGAAAAGGAATCTATTGATCAGCAAAACTTCTCTGAAAATCTAAAAAGATGGAGAAGAAAGCTGCAAAACTAGGAAATATTACTCCTCTGAACATCTAAAAATCAATTGAAATAAAAGAAAATAGGAGGAGAAACCAAGTATTCATCAGCACAAAATTCTACAAATAGAGATAATGAGGTATATTGTAGGATTAACATCCATGACATAACAAATCTTCGATAATATTTAGCATATTTTAAGCCATATCTTTAGCATACAACCTTAAACATAAGATGAAAAGACAACTCAAAAGAGGGATAGCACAACATTTTTCTTCAAACTTATCCATGTCAACGACCTGCAGTTTCAGCGGATAACCATGTGCTTGATGAAAATTTATGCTTGTAACTTCCTCAGAATTGAAGAGAAAATAGAGATGGAATAGGAAAGAAATTAACACAGCTAACAATCTAACAATCCACAAAACTACTGACAACAGAAATGCAGCATTACTACTGACAACTGTGCAACGAAGATACCTTATCCTTGATCAATTCTGAGAAGAACTTAAACTGGTATATATCAATATCCAAGTGGAGAGCAAGATCAAAACCAAATATCCACCACCCCTGTGGTAGCTCAAAGCAAAATAGCTTTTCTTTTGAGGCATGAACCAACCACCCAACCAGCTTCTATGACAAATGTACCTCATGAAAGTCTGAAGACCATCAAACCAATCTGCAAAAATGTAAATGAAGGGTAAGATACTAGCACAAGAAACATGAATAAAGAGTCTGCGGACTGTTTGTATGAAAACTTTACTCCTATTACCAAAAGGAAGTAATAAAGACTATGGAAACCCGAACAAACCATGATTTCCAGGGATGACAAAACACTGAGGACCATCGTACTGCTTCAATTGAGTCACCCCACCAGGCAATTCTGGCTTGTTAACTGCTATGTGCTCCTGTCTATACCATGATGGAGGCTGAAGTGCATATTCAAATGGACGGAAGAGACGCTTCTCATAGGTAAAAGCTGATGGATTAGGGTATCTATAGACCCCACCAAAAAAAAAATAGAGAAAAGAAAAGAAAAGTTCAGTGTGCTTTACAGATGATGGAGTTGAAAGGTGAATCCAAATGTTTGAATAGTATACAATGCTTTAATCTACCAAATATATGCAGTTCTAGGCGTTTCAGTTCTAATGATCAATAAACTTGGATGTTCTTAACTCAAACAACCTACAAGATCAAAACATATACAACATCTTGAACAGCCAAGATAAAGATGCATGAAATGACAGTCAGTTCGGTGTTTCAAGTAGTAGCAAAGAAAAGGTTCTATTTGCATCTAGAAGAAACAAAAAAGGCAGATCTACAATAAAAGAACAATTATTACTACCTGCGACAATTATTCAAATGTGCTAACATTTGAATAATTGTCGCAGGTAGTCGATCACAACAGCTCACAAATAGAGAGAAGCCTTAAAAACAAAAGGTGGAGAAAATTTATTCTTTCAACGATGAAAGGAAAACAAAATAGCTCAAGGATTCCGGGGTTATTAAAAGTCATCATTACATGATTGTACCATTAATCATACTATGACCATGTAAAAGTGGATTTGGTTAGATGGTGTGTTCTTGGTAAACCAATAAGTTCACTATGAAGTTGAACTTACGCAAGATCACCCCCAATAAGGAGCAGGTTTCCGCGAGGAAGTGTAAGCACTGAATCCTTCTCTCGAGTCCGTATTAGAGGTTGAGCAAGAAGCCGTGCCACACTATAGGAAGGATTTCCACCATCACCAGTATCGGCCATAAAGTCAAACCAAAGCTCATCTTTTTCACTGAACTGATCATATAACATATCTTCCTGTTTAGCTCCATCTTGAACTCTGCTCATTGCTGCCTGATAACAAGGGAAGTGCAAAAATGGTGAAATATAAACAACCATATAAACAGAAGTATGAGAGTTTGCATATTTTATGGCATATTCACTCTAAGTCTA
The DNA here is from genome assembly GCA_027405835.1 of Asclepias syriaca. Taxonomy (NCBI): domain Eukaryota; kingdom Viridiplantae; phylum Streptophyta; class Magnoliopsida; order Gentianales; family Apocynaceae; genus Asclepias; species Asclepias syriaca. Next base: position 21,681,743 of record CM049934.1, read on the forward strand.
GCAAAATAAATTCATCAGATACAAGAATAGAGCAACCCAAATGTTGGACTGTTATTTAGACATGATAACTCTAAAAATTAATCTTTATGACCAAATGATAACATGAATCCCTGATAAGTAAGCTACAATAATAAAAAGGAACTAGTTGTACCTGCATCATACGCATATCAAAGCGTCCAACAAATACAGTTACTGATACCAGTAGGTCAAAAGCTGTCTTAAACAAGTCAGCAGATGTACTGCACATTCAACCATCAACAACAATAAACGATGAATTGATCTCTCATCATATAATGGATATAAACCATGTATGTGGCGAACGAGGAAATAAGAAAGATAGCATACCCAGAGTACCAAGGTACCATATCCAGAAATTCAGGTTTCATTTGCTTTTTCTTCAACTTTTCAAATTGCTTCAGAGACATTGGATGACTGAGAGCCCATCTGTTGATTACACAATACATAAAAATATAGATAAATAAACAGTATTTACAGACCTCAAAAAGATGCAGCTTTCATAAGCATATAGCACTTTTGTTCCTTACGAGGTGCATTTTGCAAGTATATGTAAATGCATATACTAAAAGTTCTATCAAAAGGCCATTTGACCTGCACATGCTAAGCATGAAGTATGCGAGGCCAACATTATGAAAGCATAAGAAGCATAACAAAAGTCACCATTTATGGTTCCAAATTCAAATTAGGCACAAGCAAGTACTCACCCGGTTGATCTTTCGACGACATAATTGGCAATATAGAGTCCGATAAAAGTTGCCCACAATGAATATATGGGAGAAATTTCATCTGGTGATTCTGAATATGGCCCCCTGCCAGTTAACTGAGAAGTAAAATGGAAAAGGACAGAATGTGGAAGCATAAGTCCCAGCAATGACATTGGTGATTATAGAGGAAACATACAGATAAGAGTCCTACCTCTCCATAAATAACCCACTTGGACAATAGTGGATAATCACTGGCAGATCCAACAGGAGCAAACCAGGATGAGCAAATTTCATCTTTCAACTCATTCATCCGGAGAAACTTTGCAAGCCATGTGTTTCTCTCTTCTTTCTTCCACAGTGTAAACCAACCCGAATTCTTTTGTTCAAATGATCTCAAAATAGCACGGTTGCCACAATGGCTATAAAAGATACAGCAGGCAATACTTAACACCTACATAGAAGTTCAGGAATGAAATAAGAACCGAGGCTTTGCCCTATAGAACTATGTATTCTGAGAACTTACAGCACAATTTTGAAGAATTGTCAGGACTTCAGGCCTATTTCCAGCAACTCGAGCAACAAGGCCCAGATACCAGAGCCCAAGGAATATAATATGAAACACAAGAAGAAATAAAATGGAGGAGACATAAATTGTCAAAAACAATGAGAGATTCATCCTGAGATCCACTCCCATAGATAGAAAACTGGGAAGATGATACAGGGCAGCCAATAATAACCAGGCTATGTACCTGCAAAGTAGAAAGCCCTGAAGTCATTAATTCGGATTCTATAACTACAATCTAGGAAACATCAAAACAACTTAATCACAAGCTCAGTCTTTTAGTGAAAAGTGAAATGAAGGATTACCAGCGACTAAAGTTTGAATAACTTGGTTTAAAGGTTTTTCCTATGAAAGGAGATGAAAAAAAGTAGAAGAATCCTAACAAACAGGCATACATAGACCACCATTTAACATTGGTGTCTAACTTCTGAATAAGGGTGTGAATATTATCTGATGATATGAAAAACAGGCACCCCACTACTACAGCAATAACTGCATGCCGAGAATGCTCATGTGGATAAGGGTACGTATGAGTTAAAATTGTCCTGACTGTCTCCATATTAAGGGTATCTAGTAAACCAGCAGACTGCTTGTCAGATCCCATCAAGCAATCTTGGACTCAATTAACTTCACTGGAGACAGGATCCCAGTGCATAAACTGCCGCACCTCAAAACCAACTGCAGAAATGAAGGCATACAAACTTTGAATATGAATTGAAAAAAAAAAAAAAAACATAAACATTGATGTACTGAATCTTCACATCAAGCAAACAAATAGCAGTTCGTAAAAAACAAGGCAAACAAAAAATTACATCCATAAATCAAATCAACACATTAAAGTAGCTGTTGAAGCCAACGAGAACTTTGCATGTATGAAGGTGGAGGGAGACCTTAAATGAAGAACTATTGCTACAGGTTGCATTTTCCATATAATTTCTTAAATGTTGCAAATATGATTTAGTATTATCCTCGACTGCTATGTGAGTACATATATCTACTATTATAGACTTTCCATTTCTAATTGAAAAGAAATATAAGCCACTGAGGATCAGAAATGATTTCTGATTATATCCGTCCAAAAAGAGAGCTTCCTCTCAAACCAGAGAGAAACCATTATGAAAACAACATTGCAATTTGACAAAATATAGCTTAAACAAATTGACTATATCTGAAGGCAATTATAAAATGAAAAATGAGCCGTAAACTAAATTAAACTAATAAAGCAACATAACAATGAAAGGAAACATATTTATTAAAGTAGACACAAACAATAATTCATCCTATTAGTAATTCAACCCATCATTCTCAAAACCAGCTTCCAACTACCCAATTCACAAAACCCATAATCCATTTCATCTGAGCAAGGGTTTCTCGCCGGGGAAAGCGAGAACAAGAACACAATAATCATCATCACCACCATCATCATCATCATAAAATCAAAAAAGAAAGAAAGAAATTACAATGGATTATCAAATAAAGCAGCGAAAATAGATATATCCAGAGAGAAACAAAGAAAGTTACCTCGTCAATGAAGAAATCAAGAAGAGGGAGATATGATGATGATGAAAAAGAAGAAGAAGAAGAAGAAGGGAAAAGAAAGCATGTGCTCTCTCAGAAGCATAAAGAAATGGAATAATTAAATAACAAGATTATGGAACCAATTTAGCCTATCACTGGATGTCTGCAAAGAACCAAATTTTTGCAGAATGGCATATTCCTTTGTTCAGAGACATTTTGACAAACAGCCCCCACATTAATTCAGCTCCCAAAAAAATAAAAATTTGAGAGAGATGAAAAGGGGGAAAAAATTGAAAATGGGCACAAAAAATTTGGCTGTTTTTATAGGTTTTCTATTGCAAAAGAACTGATTTCTTCCGGAGTATTCTTGAAAATGGAATTTTTTTCTTTTTTTTTTTTTTCTTTTTCTTTGTAAAGAAGTAATGGTTTTGAGTTTCAGTTGTAAACCGTTGGATTAAAGCCTTGATGGGTATCGTGGTCGGTTTGACGCTAGATGAGTACCACTACGGCACGACAATTCACACGTGTTTTGCAGTTTTCTTGAGTTTATGAAGAAATACAAATTTCTTTTTGTATCTGAAATTACTGTTTACCCCTTAATTTATGAGTTTAAATTGCCACTTTCCCCCCTAAATTTTGTACTATTAAACAACACTGCCCCTATTAGGCATTAGCGTGGGAAAAGTTATTAAATTAGATTTTAATTCCCAATTAAGCCCTTAATTTTTTCTTTGCAAAATCATCAGTTTTATTTATTTTTCTTGTGTAGTCATCAATCTTGTCTCTTTCGTTCAATTTTCTTTCTTTTTTGTGTATTAAAAAAAAAGAGAGCACTAATAAAGGTTTTTTTTTAAAAAAAAAAAAAAAGGAAATCTGCATTTAGATGTGTATATATTTATACTTTTTCTTAAAAGATTTTCCACTTTAAAATTTTATTTCATAAAATAAACCTACTTTTCTAATTTATGTCTTTTTCTTAAAGGAAATAATTGACTAATACTTTTCAAGAATATTATAAGAATCACATCATTATTTTTTTAATGAATAGAAACACAAGGTGTTAGTTTGGTTATCATTAAATATCTTTACCTAATTTTTATTGTTAAAGTCAAAGTTTTTTCTTTGAGTTTTTTCTTCCTTTTTTTTTTTGAGATATTTATCTATCTTTAATTTTTTTTTATATAATTTAAATTTATAATTTTTAAATTTTCAAATTTTAATATAACTCGAATTTATAACATATTATTAAACGAATATAATTAAATATATATTAAAGAAAAGAGAAGGTAAAAAAAAAACAATCATTATTTGTTGATTTGAAGAGTTGAAGTTGATTGCAGACCGTTGTTTTTGGGTTCAACAGTAGATATCACTCAGTGGTCAGATCTCCTCAACTTTGGGAACAACTGTATAGGCATTGCAATCCATGTTACAAAGATTCCTTGTAAATATACATACATACATATATATATATATATTATACAAGTTGTAATGAAGAAAATGTTAAAATTTATATATACATATTTTGGTTCAAGAGATGAACTGCCAACCAAAGTGCATGCATTGTCTGCGCCATCTCTTGATTATATATATATATATATATATATATATATATAATGAAGTTCAACCAGAAATGTCGCTCTCATTTATTACCAAAAGGAAGTGGTGCGGTTGCTTCCCACTAGTTCGCATATACATATATATGCCGTGCAAGTCTTAAACAACTAGATCAGTGCACCATTTCAGATTTAATATGAACTCAAATATGAAACATATGTATAAATTGTACTTCAATTTGTCTTAATCCACATAAGTTGAAACTTGAACAGTGAAAGGAAATTGTACTGTACGCCATGCGCACTGATCCCTTTTGCCTATAAAAACAATGGAGATCCAGAGTTCCATATATAACAAGTATTTCCATTTTATATTACATTCTTTCATTTTGTCGAACGCCATTAATGGCTTACAAGTCGATGATGTTGCATCATGCTTATGTTTTTCTTCTTATTCTACTCGTAACTTTTTCTTTCCAAATCATTCCTACCGAGGAAAGACAATTGATCATCAAAAGTACCAAAGCAGAAAAACCCGCAACAATATTCGTTTCTTCTCCGGCTGTCGATGCCGGCAATACTACTACTCTTGTCTTGACAGATGATCTTGCAGGAGCCGCCGACGATTTCCATCCCACCGACCCCGGCCGCAGTCCTGGAGTTGGTCACTAAATATACATATTTGTATATATATATATATAATTCTCTCCTTGCATGTAACCTAGGGACGGCCGGTATAGTAATCTTTCCTTTATTAGCTAAGTTTACTTTATATCCATATATAAAATATATATATGTATATGGCTGAATATGTAAATGAATTGCAATAATATTTCTATTTATAGTATATTTAGTATTCTAAATATATATTGCATTAAAAGGGTTAAATTTAATTTTTATTTTAATTTTGATTATTTAATTTCAAAAAAAAAAAATTGAAACTTTAATTCTCTCTCTACAAAATTCTAAATATGTATATTTATATATAATATATATATATAAGCTGACATTCTTGCTCCAATTTAGCATCACCCAAAGTGATGCGTATTTTGTTTCAGAGTCATCAATGGTGGACTGTCACACTGTGAAAACTTTTCATTCAACACGAATCTAGCCCATTAAGGAACGATCATTTATGATATACATACACACACACACACACACATATATATATCGAAAACTCTATCACTACACTTAATTTTTTATTAAATAAAATTCGAATTAAAACTCAAAATTAAAAAACGTGTTGATAAATTCATATTTATAGATATTATAAGTCCGAGTTTTAAAATCGAAAATCTTTTTTCTTTTTTTTCTTTTTCTAGAAATATGATTATATTTATAGTTTGAAACCTTCAATAACAAACTTAACGTTAAAATTACGCTGTCAAATAAACCGTTGTAATCGGGAGCAAGTGTAAATCTCTCTTGCATTTAATTTCCGAGTCATTGATAATTTTATAAAAGTGGAGACTTTTATGGAATTTCAATAACGGAATGAATACCATTGAATCAATTAAATTACCATGTTATTCCCTTTTTTCTAACTTGTTTTTACTTTGACTTTTTCTTTTTTTTTTATACGAGATCTTTTAAATTAATATAAATATATATCTATATTAAAACTAATTTTCAAATTTTAAATTTATTTTAAATATTAATATCGTCCCATAATTATCGATCGGTAGAGAGGCCCTACCCAGATTGGTCAAAACTTCCCATCTCAGTAGGTCAAAATCAAGAAAAGAGAAAAATAAAAAACCAAACTAGTAATTTTTCTTTTTTTTTCTTTTATTTTTTCCAAAAATAATAATAATAATTGCATGGAAGTTAGCATTTGACACTACAGTGTTTCTTTTCTTGAAAAAGGAAAAAAAAAAAACACACACACACACTCAAATATGTATATGTATATTACCTGAGCTCTGTTTTTGCAGATTTAAGTATATGACAATACTTAGTCATGTCCATTTAGTAGTACAAAAGTACTATAATTCCCAAAAACAGAAATGAAAATTTGCACATTCCATGTTTAGCCCTTCCTCTCATTTTCCATATATATTTTTTAATTAGAAAAGTTAACATATATTAATTATACATACGAAGTAAAAAAAAAAAAAAGATAGAGAAGAGATAATATCTATCCAATTCAAATTCCAAGAAAATAGTTAAATATTAATAATATATTTTGATTTGAATAAATCTGATTTAAATATCTTTAAAAAAAAGAAAGAAAATTCATTGCTAATTAAACTAGGGACAATAAATATAATTTTTAATTTTATTTTCTAAATATAATACGATTAAGAAAAAAGATTTTGAATCCGTCACACTTATTAGTAGTATATACTAAATAGCAAAATAATAGTAGTAGTTTCTCTCTCTAACTTATATAAAAAGAAATATGCAATATAAATCGAGAGTTTAGTACCAAAACTGGCGGCCGACCAAGCCAACTACAGGTTTACGCGAGAGGGATGAATATCTAGGATCCATATCATCGATAAATATCGACGGTGCACGTAACTTAAAGCACCGTTTGATCCTAGGGCTGAAAACAACTCCGCGTCATTGCAGGGCTTCCCATGAATCCGTCATCTTCATAAATCCTCTATTAGTGTTTTTTAGCCTCCACGCCCTCTCCGTACTTTTTCTTTTTTTTTTTTTTTCCTTTTCCTTCTTTCCTTTTCCTCTCTGGAAAAACAAAACTCTCTCTTCTTCCTCTCTCTCAGATTTGTTTCATTATATATATATATATATATACATATATATATATATATATATATTTACACACGCACATAAGCGTGTATATAATTATTGCTAGAGAGAATAGATAGATAGATAGATAGGTAGATAGAGAAACGGGTTTTTGTTTTAGGGTTTTCTCTTTTTTGGAATTGGTGAAAAGAGAGAAAGAAAACGACGACGGACTGTCTTTGCGAAGACAAGATGCAGGGGAACAGTGGTTCCGAGTCGCAACAGAACAACAGTAATACTAACAATAAAAATAATAATAACAACACTAGTAATGGGAACGGGAACGGGAACGGGAACGGGAACGGGAATGGGAATGGGAATGGGAATGGGAATTATAATCCGGGGATGACAACGACGGCGGTGGCAGCGGCGGCGGTGGTACAACCGGCGATGGCTGCACCGCAGCAGTGGATACCTACGATGCAGTATCCGGCGGCTATTGTAATGCCTCACCATATGATGACGGCGCCTCATTACCAACCGCAATACATGCCTTATCATCCGCACCACCTCCACCATCCGCAGCAACCTCACCCACACCAGACGCAACAGCAACCCTATCACCAGCAGCAGCAGGGTCGAGGAGGAGAAGGAGGATCTAATGGGGATAATAGAACGATCTGGGTTGGCGACCTCCAAAGTTGGATGGACGAGGAATATCTTCGCAATTGCTTCGCTTCCACTGGAGAGGTCTAATCTTTTATTATTATTATTGATTCTGTTTTAAATTTCTCCGATTTTTCCCCTATTAATATAGTAATGTGTGATTTGGTGTAATGCTGTGTTTGCTTGTTTGTTTGTATTTATCCTTAAATTGATATAGTTTGATAATTTTAATAGAGAAGTATTCATAATAATAAGAAGGACTTAATGTACAGCAAAAAAAAAAGGACTTAATGTAGCTTTTTTTTTTTTTTTTTTTGTTGTTGATGGGATGTTATTGATTTGATAGCTGGTCGTTGATATTGTCACCAACCTGATCTCGTTCCTTAGAAAAGTAAGGATATTTTCATGAAGGATTAAATATTTTTTTGTTCAATTAACTATTTGTGTTATTTCGTTTTTCATTCCTGTGTTAATTTTTTGCATGAAGGAAGGTTTAGAGGTTTCAAGATCGAACTGATGAAATTTAGTTGCTGCTTTTTGTGTTTTCAATATTTCTGTTGTGGATATTTTATTAGAGGTATTATGTTTTGAAACATATGGAAATAAAATTCTGATGTAAATGGAATAGGGTATTTATTCCATTTACAAATTGTTCATTTTTTTTTTTTTTGGGGGAATAAATAGCACCTTGTTCTTCCTTTAACCTTATGAGGTTGGATTTATTAATATCAACTTTATTCTCTTTCCAAGTTAAGAATTTGTTTTTGTGCCTTGATGATTGATGAATTAATGTATTTAATGTCTTACTTAATCATTCATAATCTTTCATGCAGATTTCCTCCATTAAAGTCATCCGAAACAAGCAAACTGGTATCTCTGAGGGATATGGATTTGTGGAGTTTTTCTCACACGTTACTGCAGAAAAGGTCCTACAAACTTACTCATGCATAGTGATGCCGAATGCGGAGCAATCTTTTCGCTTGAATTGGGCTACATTTAGCACGGGTGACAGGCGTGCAAGCAATGGTTCTGATCTTTCTATCTTTGTGGGAGATTTAGCTGCTGATGTTACTGACAGTTTACTGCATGAAACCTTTGCCAGTAAATATCCTTCTGTTAAAGCTGCTAAAGTGGTTATAGATGCTAATACTGGTCGTTCCAAAGGTTATGGCTTTGTAAGGTTCGGGGATGATAATGAAAGATCACTGGCTATGACTGAAATGAGGGGTGTCTATTGTTCAAGTAGGGCTATGCGAATTGGTGCTGCTACCCCTAGGAAGTCATCTGGATACCAACAACAATACTCTTCACCGGGTAATTTACATTCACTTTTACTTGTATTTCATCCAAAATATTTGTATTTACTTGCTACTTCTAAACTTCCTTTATATACTGTAATATGAGTTTAAAGTAGTTAATTCAATAGATATTGAAGGGGAGTTAGTACTAACGTGGGAGGGAATTGCTATGGTAATAGGTTTATTTTGGCTGATGAGAATCCTTCAGGGAAAAAATATATGGGGCATTTTGAGGCCACTAATAAGGTCATATTTTGATTTTTTCTTTTGACTGTTAGAAGGGGTGGACATATTGAGAAGACTGGGTTCAATAAGGTAGTCTTTTATCTTTTTCATTCTCATTTTGCTTTTTGGGGGGGAAGGGCAGTTTCACTTTTAAATAGGAACTGTACTGTAAGCATGACTTTATCAGGGTAGCAGCATAACCACACATAATGGTGAATGGGAATTATTATTGCTGAATTCTTGTTTCTATTCATTTTGGTGAAAATATGTGTTTTTGGTTTGTTTTCTCTGGTAGCGTCTTTTACTTCAATAAATGATAATCATCATTATTTAAGTTTCAGTTTTCACTATGGATTTTAATTGTTTGGACTACTTTGTTAGGCGGATACTTTAATGGCTCCTCAGCCCAGGGCTCTCAATCTGACGGAGAATCTCCAAACACAACAGTTGATATCTGATCTTTTTCCTTTGCTTTCTCATTTACTATTTTTTTCCCCTGTTTCTTTTAGTTAACATCAAATACTTGTAGATATTTGTTGGAGGACTTGACCCAAATGTGAGTGATGAAGATCTGAGGCAGCCTTTCTCACAGTATGGTGAAATAATTTCTGTGAAAATTCCAGTTGGGAAAGGATGTGGCTTTGTACAGTTTGCTAACAGGTTTTTTTCTTTCTTTTTTTTTTAAATTTAATTTTTAATTTTTAATTTTTACTGCTGTTTCCATTTTTTATTACTGTACTTATGGTGTATGAATATTACACTGCCAGGTAAATTTAATTTATATGTAATGCAATATGAAATAATTTTATGCAGAAATGATGCTGAGGAGGCATTGCAGAAGCTAAATAGTACTATAATTGGAAAGCAGACTGTGCGGCTTTCTTGGGGACGTAATCCAGCAAATAAACAGGTGATGACTTCTAGACTTCCTTGTCTCACCATTGGTTTTTAGGACTCATTAATTTTTTGAACAAATTTGAAATGAATATTGTTTTGCAGTTGAGAACTGATTTTGGAAACCACTGGACTGGAGCATACTATGGGCCCTTCTATGATGGGTACGGATATCCATTTCCACCACCACATGACCCAGCTATGTATGCTGCAGCAGCTGCTTACGGAGCCTATCCCATTTACGGAACTCACCAGCAACAAGTAAGCTGAGAGTGGAGGGAAGGAGGTTGCTGCTCCTTGACAAAAAAAAAATACAGCAAACAGAAGGGATGATGATGCTCACTTTCATCTCATATATTTTAATGGGAATTTGGAACGTTATTTTTCTTCTCTCCAAATGTGTGGAGGAGTGGAAATGAATTTTGACTAGAAATTGAGCCTAGTTTGATAGTAGGGGGTTGATTAAACATTCGATTTAGAAGTGTGAACTTGAACAAGATACTTCTCGATTTGAATAAATCATTTTGACACACGATATATTACCTTCTTCTTGTGCTCTTGTGGTACGACTTTTAGAGTTATTATTTTAACACATATATTTATCAGAATTTGGTAGTGATTTTTTGCACGCATATATGATTAGGAGTTTTTTTCACTTTTGGTTTGTTTGCTCTTTTGTGTGTCATGCTTCTTCTGAGAATTCCTTCCAATATTCCTTAGGACTATTGACAAAAGTTGTAGGTTAAAAATTCACTACCAAAAGAAATTTGTTCTGTTTATGTTTTTCATTGCTTGTTCTGACTTTTCTTTTTCATTAGATTCGTATTGATTTTTAATTAGGAAACGAACAAAGAGAAAAAGAAAATGCTGTCTGCTGCTTCATCACGGGGCGCACAGAGCACCGCCATTACCACCCTACCTCGTATGCAGGGTTTGCTCCCAGCATTACAGACACCGGAGCATTTCGAGGTCCAATAATAACTTCACTTCTCCGTCCGATCTCCCCCTTCTTCTCAGTTTAACGGTCCAGATTAGCTAAATCCTTCTCTAAACCTCAGTACCTCATCATTACGCCAGGTGGGTTGGTATATTCTATTCATTAATCCTTGATTTAGCTAATTAAAAATTAATTAAAAGTAAAATTTACCTAATCCACTTTTTTTTTTTTCTTTCTTAAAAAAGGAATTATCTATTATCTTACTCAAAAGAATCTTGTTACAAATCTAATATAGAAAAATGGATTGCTAATAATGATGCAAATTTATTATTTTATTTTTATAAAAGGAGGGAAGGGAAGGTAAAGGAACTGGAGAATTACTACATTAGCAACAGCTGGCTCTGACGACGATCCTCTGGCCTACACGTTAACCACGCACACTGAATAATGAAATCACTTTCTCTCTCCTCTTTTCTCCGCCCTCCTCTTCTTCTTCCTCCGTCTCATCCTTCTCTTCCACCACCATCACCGGCGACTTCTATCCAGTTATCCACCAGACATTTTCATCGACCTTCGCCTTCATATTTTGTCGTTTCCGCCTCGGCTTCTCCACCGAAAGTCGTCGTCACTAGAGAACGTGGAAAGAACTCGAAGCTTATCAAGGCTCTGGTACGCACCACACGGTCGCCTTTTATTACTTACAGACTCGAGTCTTGTAATTCTCTCTGTGTGCATATACCATTCGCATATATTTTTTCCCCTGATAAGAAGAGATGGTTCATTTCTTCATTAGATGTAGTTTGCTCTTTTTTTTTTCTTTTTTTTTTTTTTCCATTCCTGAGAATGTGGTATCCGTTTGAATTCGTACCATAGTCTTATGAAATAATGCTGCGACGTCGTTTTATTAATTTTTTAGTAGGTTGACTTTAGGATGTGTTTGATCTAGTGTCGGACAGAATAGCTTCGACATTATATAATGAATATAATTTTTCCCCTGTGTATGTGGAGATTGATGCAGCAGGTAATATTTTCTACAGATGATTTTACTCCCGGTGAAAATGTTGGAAAATATTATGTATCGCATAATGTGGTGGTGGACAATATCATCCTTTTCTTTAATATATATTATTCTTAATCGACTTAAAAGTGAAAGTTATCTCATATTTAAATATATCTTATCCACATGGGAGCCTAATGATTTGCTGGAAAAAGATGGATAAATGGGGTAGGCATCTTCAGAAACCTGGACTAGCATGTCTGTTTGCAAGGGATTCTCTTCCTAAAATGGATTTTGGAATATGATTTTGACGTGATTAAAAAATTTATAATTAAAAAATATGTTCATCTACTTAGAGCTGCTGTACTTTATCAAACTCCTCCCTTTATCCAGAGGCAGTGTCAAAAACTTGTATGTTTGCCATAGACATAGAAAGATCAGTGTTTCAAAAATTGGATTTAGTTAGTTCTTTTTAACTGCAATGGATAATGCTGATTCTTTAGTTATTTGGTGGATCAAAATTAAGTTTACCTCAACTTCTCTGTGCAATCTAGAACTGGACTATCAAGAAAATTTTCTTTTCAACCATGTAGGAATTTCTATTTGATTCATATGTTAATAGCATTTGCAACTAAAGGAAAGATAATTATTTAGTATTACCTCTGTATAAAATTGAGTTTTCATATTTCTACTTTTGGAATGTGTACATTGAATGTCTACTTCCCTAAAAGTAACATAACTTTCACCAAAGTTTCCTTAAAAACCTCTGTAGTTTAGAGGATTTATATATCGCTAGCTCATTTGCTGCCCTCCTGGCACATTTATAATAATAATATGGTAAGTTCTGAATGGTTGAAGGTCTTCTTAATTCTTATGAAGTCAAATACTGACATTTAATTTTGGATGGAAGGGACTAATATTTAAAGGAGTTTCTTAGTAATACTTGTTTTTGTGTGGCAGGAGAATCATGGCATTGGTTGTTTGGAGCTTCCTCTCATTCAGCACCAGCAATTATCTGACATGGATAGACTTTCATCTTTATTAAAGGGTAGGTTAATACCTCTATGGCATAGCTTTAACCCAACCCTACTTTCCCTTCCCCCTTCCCCACCCCCCAACCCTAAATCAATTGTTATGTTTGATCAGTCAGGTGTGAACTTTATTCAAGATAATTTATGAAAACTGGTTCCATTTTAAAGAGAAATATGAGCTGAAAAAAATCTTGTATTTTGGTATTATTTGTCTGTTTTACACTTTTTTCTCCTTGTGGCAGCAGAAGCTTATTTTGACTGGATTGTGATAACTTCTCCTGAAGCAGGCTTGGTTTTCCTTGATGCATGGAAGTAAGCCTTCTGACGTTTATATAAATTCTCAATATGCAATCTCAGATTAACTTGCATAACTTAGACAAATTTTGTTTCTAATGAGCGTGACTTCTTCCATGAAGACTCTAGAACAGAAGTTTCTTGTGAAGTTTAGTAGTGAGAGACTTCTCCATATATAATGACTCCAGTTTTTTAGCAGTAGATTGGACAAACCTATGTCCATGGGCAAAGAGGAGTAAAAGTTTCACTACAAAAAATGGCAAATATTACAATAAGAGACATCTCTCAAAATATTTATCTTCCTAATCTGCATATTTTAAGGAAATGTACTAGGTTTCGTTCTAACATTTTATGCATTTTACTCAACTGTCACTCTTTATGGAAAGCCAAGTTACTCTGACCCGAATGTAATTAGGACTGCAGAAAGTACTGTCAATGGTACAGAAAACCAATTGACCCACTACTTAAAAAGTTACACTGAGCTGAATGTTGTATCCCTGTCAAATTATCTAATGTGGTTGAAAGCACTGCCCTTTCTCATGTGTTTGATTTGATCTATGTCCATTTCCTCTATATGGACTTGCCAACTTTCTGATGCAGAGCTGCAGGTAACCCAGGGGTTAAAGTTGCTGTTGTAGGAGCTGGTACGGCCAGTACATTTGAGGGAATTTCTGAACCCATAAAACAATATCTGGAGGTTGCTTTCCAACCATCTAAAGGTATGCTTTATTCTTAACCTTCTGAGTGACATGCTACTGTCAGCATCTGGATCATGAATGTTCATTTTCTTATTCTATTTGGCTTCTGGTGTCTCCTTATATATGAAAGTTAGGGGATAAGATTAGTCAGCTACTGTTTTTGAACTTAAAAAGTTGGCCTCAATGCAATTTTCAGCCACTGGTAAGATATTGGCATCAGAACTTCCAAACTCTGGGAACGGAAGGTGCACTGTTTTGTATCCTGCTTCAGCAAAAGCTAGCAATGAAATAGGTATAAGTGCATTATATTTCCTTTTTGTCTTCCTTTGTAAGAGAAATTGATGTATGCATTCACTTGTATCATTGTCTATCAAGAGTTGGACCCTTCCCATTCATGTTATTGAACACCATCGCATTTTTCTTTCTTCTTTTTGTAAATGTTTTGAATTTTGTGTACTACATTTTTATAGAACAGAGAATCTACTCAAGGAAATTTTTAACGCCAAATTTTTATGACCTTTGTATCTTTGTCCTGAAGTAATTGGTGTTACCTCATGCTAGTGGTAGATGTTCCTTTTCCGTAATCAGAATATACTTAAAGCAACACTAAGGCTTCTGCTCTTGTTTCAGAGGAAGGCCTCTTCAAGCGCGGCTTTGAAGTTACTCGACTTAATACATATACCACGGTAAACAATACGGCAAAAAATGTTATGAATTCCCTTCTTCCCCTCTCTAATCTTGTGTGTTATTTTTCTTGCTGTCCTTCGTACCTGTGTATTGTTGTAGGCACCCGTAGATCAAGTTGACCAGAAGGTTCTCAGCCAGGCACTTGCTGCTCCTGTTGTAGCTGTGGCTTCACCATCTGCTGTCCGGTTTGTCTTATAATAGGATTATAATTACTTTCTTAGCTTGATTTACAGAGTAGCAAATGCTTGCCACTCATCTATACAAACCTAAGAAAGTGCTATACAAATTACAGACAGCACAACAACCTGTTAAACCTTGCTTGCCTTTACCTTATTTTTTGTGCTTTGCCTTCTCTAATGTTGCTGCTATATGTTATTTGTGGGTAGGGCATGGGTCAATCTTATTCCAGAATTTGAAAGGTGGAAAAATTCAGTTGCTTGTATCGGCGAGACAACTGCCTCGGCTGCAAAAAGACTTGGGTTGACTAATGTGTATTATCCAACTTATCCAGGTCTTGATGGGTATGTTTCTGTTCCTGTAGTGAACTTTATGTTGCTAAAGGGAGACTTCTTATAAATGTACTTTACGTGTGCCCATATGGAGGGTAACCACCTTAATCTAGAATCATATACTGGTGGTTACTTCTACACAACAGCCTGACACTTTCATATTCTTGTGATCCTTGGAAGGGGGGAGGGGGGGGGGGGGGGGGGGGGAGGAAGGAGTCTTTATATAACATGCATAATAGAGTTTCTATGTTTCTACAATTGCTTACATGCATCAAGGTAATGAGAAGCCTGGGAATTAGAAGTACATAACTGGACTAGCAAATAGATGCTAAGACATGTGATACTTTATCAGTAGGCTATATATATATCTTGATATGCAGGTAATTTCATGTTTGCTGTCAATGAACCAATTGATCCTTGGCCCTGCTTGGAAATGTATTATCTTTGGTCTATGTGCCAGAGTGGATGGAAAGGTTTGCACGATTAAATTACTTTAACAGTCAATTTTTTTTTTTTTTTTTTTTGGTTTTTTCAGGTGGATTGATAGCATTTTAGAAGCTCTTAAAGTGCACGAGCCAGTGCAGAGACTTTAACTGGTTAGGTTGTCATCAGCGTTTTTACCTTTTTTCAAGTAAGGATTACTTGATGTGTCCTCTTAGGAGTTCATTCACTCCATCATTTGTGAACCCCGGGATTGAAGCCGGAAATAGGTGTATTTTGGCAAGAATGGATCTTGAGAAGTATGTATTCAGGAAAAAGAAAAAAATAAAAAAAGAAAAAAAAATGAAAAGAAAAGAAAGTAAGACGATGGGAATAGAAGTGTTGAAGAAGAAACCCTTGAGCTGTGCTATTGACAACCCAGTTTCCTTAAGGTTAGGAGGCGTACCTTGTACATAGAGACTCCAGGCGATGTACATAATGTTGTATATTTCAATTGATAGCCTGGATTGGAATAAATTCATTTGGAAAAAAAATTTGTGAGGTCTTTTACTTTTTGTATGATCCACCCATTATTGATCCAAGTACTTGCTTGTCAGTTAGTGTTGTTTATCTTCTATTTAAGCAAAGATGAAACTTGGATTGCCTGAATAGACAGGGTAACAATCAGCACGGGTTGTACTCTATTCACCTACAGTCGCTGTTGTTGCAATTAGCTTCCTAAATCATGTTAATTTTTGGTTTTGTAAGATGTAAACTATTATTATGTCTATATACTCGCCAGTCCATATACCAATTTGTAATTTCTTACTTCCTCATCAGGTAAGATTGAGCTCTCTGCGTTTCTAACAGACCAGAAATGAGCACATTCAACCCTGAATTGGGGTGCCATGTATATACAAGAATCAGTCCCAAGATTTGGATAAACTTGGTGAGTTTTCAGACTGAAATTGAAGCCTAAACTTAATGTTCACAATCAAGTATTTGTATTGGACCATAAATCCACCGGCAGGAATACTCATAACACCAATTCGCATCTAGAATAATGGGGATACTCATAAATCCACCGGCAGGAAAATTTTTGAGAAAAGTTAAAAAAAGAAAAAGTGTCTAGAATAAAAAAAAGAAAATTATATATAAAGAGTTGTTTGTGAATTGAAGATTTTTAAAATGAACAAAGAAAACAAAAAAGGGACCATTGTCTGATCCAAATTGTGAAAGCTGGCCAAAAATGAATTAGAAAAAAGGAAACCAAATGACTGGTCTATGCATATGTGCAAAAAAAAGAAAAAAAAAACATTTGTTATTGTCTATCTCTCTCTCTCTCTACTCTTTGTCTCATTGATCACCGTTATCCTTCAATAAATATTTAGGTTTCAACTCTCTCTCTCTCTCTCTCTCAGATTATACATACAGCATTGTCCTTCTGCTTATTTTCTTGTCTTCTTCAAACCAATAATCCATTTTAGTGGTCTTTATCATATTATTAATTAGTTGACTCTGGCGGTTAATGGTTTATGGTATCCTAGAAGAAACCGTAAGCTTACACATGCATGCTCCATTCTTTCTTCCCTTTTTCTCCCTTTTTCGCGTTGAAAACTTGTTTGTTCTAATATTAACTTAATACATAAATCTGTTTATGATTATAAGTTTTAAGACAGATCAATTATTTGATACTATTTTATAGAAAAAATTCTTTTTTGTAATATATAAGAAATTTAAAAGAAAAATGGTAAGAGGAGAGTAATGTATTTAATTAAATGGATTTTGTTTCTGATTATTATTTCACCAATCCAAAAAAAAAAAAAAAAAAGTGCACAAGAATGTATGTTGTAGTAATCATGGGAAATAGCGATCACACCGACTTCTCTTTTTTAAAACATAATCATGTACAATAACATGTTTCGATACCAATTCTTGTCAATTACGTTTCTGGGTTTCATCTCCTTTTTTCATTACAATAATCAAGAAACTCAAGCCGTTATCATATTTTTATATATATACACAGAAACATAAGACAATTTAGCAGCATTCTACAAGTTCCAAGTGAAATTACTCTTACAAAGAGTTTAAATAGCTATATATATATATATATATATGAATACAGATTCATTTCTTAGAAATGTGGTAGTTGCTTTAGGCCTTTTACCATGCAGCCTTAGGGCACTGTTTACTTTTTATTAATCTAATTATTTGGGTCTCACTTCACACATCCATATGTAAGAAAGTTGAATTTCGGAAAAACATGAAGAAAGGGGCAAAATTAAACAGGAAGGGACCTCCATTCAGCCATAGGACCACCGAAATTTGGACAACTACAAAAGAAAAAACATTAACAAAAAAAAAGTACTATCTTTTTGACCTTCTGTAATTTGATCTTGCTATCCCTCTTCTGCAAGCCAAAAATATTATAATTGAGGCTCAATTTCTGTCTTTTATTTAAGAAATCTTTACTATAATATCTTACATGTAGCTCACAACAATAAAAGTTGATTTAAATATTTTATTGTATAACATTCACAAATCCATACTACTTATATATAACTAAAAGATTATTATAAAACTTTATGAAACTATTACTTTTCGAAAAAGTCATATTAAGTAAGTAAATAACTTAAATATTAGAACAAATATCCACGATCATGAAAAAAGGGCTCAAATTATACCTAATTTTACCTGCTGGAAAAAAAGAAAGATGAATGCAGATGTAAGCCAGGAGCTTGCTGTAAAGCTGAATCTTGATTAAGATTGAGAAAAAAAACTTGACCTTTAATCATACTAGCTAGTGATCGATGAAAAAAAGGGTACTCCAAACTTTGCTCATATCTTTTTACAATCCGTGCACTAAAAAAAAAAGGGATTGACAGACTACAAAGTAGTAAAAAGCTTATTTTTTTTTAATGGTTAAGTGGTACAATAATTTTCTGTGTGTGTTTGTGATGACATTGATATATATATATATATCGTTTGAACATTAGTTGGGGCGGGGAAGACATTATTAAAATTGTCAAATTTCTTTATCCCCATGATTGTTTTGCATGGACCCTCTTTGTGCAATCTTGATTCTTGATCATCATCACTTTTATCCGTATTCCCCCCTAAAATTTATCCATGATCCAACCTTAATGTATCTATAAACTTATTAATTATATATATATAAAACTAACAAAATGTATCTATTATTGATTCCTCTTTGTTGTTTCTCTTCAAAACCAAAGTCCATAGATGGGATCAGTTTCTTTAATCATATATTCATAATCCAATTACAAATCACGTGTCCGGACAAATATTTTTTTGTAACTTTTATGTGCTTTTTAGGTGTAGATTCCTCTTAAAGCTTGACTGATTATAGAAGGGCCTTGTCCATCTTTGTGGTAACAGAATATCATGTCTACAAAACTATTTCAATGAAAAAAATGGATAAATCAATCGATCTCTATATCTATCTATCAATATATATATACACATTTTATATATATATATATATATATTAGTTATTAGATCGATGATCAGTAGTACTATTTACCTAGAGTGGAAAAAGCTGTCATGGAAGCTCAGTCACTGTTCACTATTTATTAGCCGTGACACTTCCTATTCTTTTACTCCTTATTTCACCATCCCTTGTCCCACCTTCATTTTCATTTATATCATAAACAATCCATTTTGAATATTTTATAAGATTATAAATTCGATATTGATTATGATTATGTTTTATATATATATATATATATATATATATTATATATATATATATATATATATATATATATATATATATTATTATAAGTGGTCTTGACATTAGAATCATTTTGTTATATATATATATATAAGTACTATATTTATGCATAGATCATATGTACCCAGCAATGCAACAGGAGATTCCTTTACTAATCTGAGTAGTTTTTGTGTTGATTATATATATTTTAAAAAATTATGAATTGTGACCACATATTTTTTTATTTTATTAATTGTGGTCCAAAAAATAAATGGTACAAATAAAGACCAGAATAAATATAGAATCTCTTACACGTTCCTTCATTGAGTATATTGAATTCAGGCTGAAATTCATTTATTGGTCAAAAATAAATTAAATAAATAATTTGAGGACTAAAAAATATATATTAAAGGATTGTTTATTATTATTATTATTTTCAAATACAAAGCTTAACGTGCACGGAGATAGCAATAGTCTTTGACTTCATTTGCCTTTTAAATTGTCGTATTTCTTAAATTTTTATTAATTACGATTTATTTCAGTCTTAATCTTTCTTGGGATAAACATAAATTAATTAAGCGGACACAAAAATGAGACAAAACTAATTTTATACTTTGTAATAATAGCACAAAATTTATATCATTCAAACGGATAAATAGTGATTATTATTATTACTCGATTAAAAGAAACCTTAATTACTATGAAAAAATACACTCCACGTGGCAATGTCTGTTTCTTAATCTCCACTTTAATCCTGTTGTCAGTTCCTCACCATAATTACCTCTTCCGATAAAATTAAATCCAAAGAATTTATAATTAATTCCATTTATATTTTTATTCCTCATATATATATATATATATATATATATATAGTGTGATGAGCACGTGGAGATAGCGTGATAATTGGATTAATGATGAATAAAAAATAAATAAATTAAACCAAATACATGGGAATTGAAAGAAGAAAAAAAAAAAGTCTAACTCAAACCCCCCATTTCTTGGATTCTTTGGAGAAAAAAATAAAAATAAAAGCTTTATTGATTTTTTTTCTCTTTTATAATTGCAAAGTGTTTTAGTTGCCATGTGAATTTGGGCAGCTTTTAACAATATATACAGTATTTTTTTTCTTTCCCCTTTTTTAAACAAAAGAAATCATATATATACATATTACATTAGGAATTAATTAAATCTTGTTAATGAATGATAAATAAATTGTTTGACTACAAAATTATGCAAATGATGAATCTTGAAATTTTTACCCAAAAAAGAAAAAAGAAAGAAATTGTGTGTATGAGTTGTCAAGATTTGGAATCTAAAGAATCTCAAAAGTACAAATTTTACCAAAACAAGGAGTAAAAGTATTGGTTATCTTGGTGGGTTGTAAGGATGCAAAAGAAAATACAAAATAGTTAATTAATAATATTTGATTAAATAAATAATATTGTTTAATTATGATGTAAATCCAATCTGAATATTTAAAAGAAGATGTAGAAGATTAATTGTTGATAAATGGTAAGGAAAAATAATATTATTTTTAACAATTGAAAGTTGGGGAAAGAGAAAAGTACAGTTGTAAATTCTCCCTCCCTCTTTCACTCTCTGCCCTTCCTGTCATAACAATGGATATATATATAGTGAGAGAGAATCAGGGAAGCGTGTTTCAAAAACCACTAAGATATAGTCGTTTCTCATCATCCGACATTGAGAAGTGGGATTTCTCTTTCTGGGGGGATTTCATGTTTGCTTCGACAGACCGTAGTAATTAGCTTCAGTTACTCAAGAACTGGGGATGATATGTTTTTGGGTTTTTTTTTTTGATGATTCGCATTAAATTCACGCAGATCAAGAAATGCAGGGATTGGACTCAGCATTGAACGGAGAAGAGTGAGAAAGTGCAAATTTGTTGGTTTTTGTCTTTTGGGTTTCGGGAATTGCATTTGTTTTTTACCATTTTAGACTCTGTTTTCCCGCTTACTGATTATTGGAATTTCCTCCACCGGCTCTGCAATGAATTCATTCTTCTGAAGGTCTTTGATCTTCATTCTTTATTATCTCCGCAGACCCTTCATTTATACTTCTCAAAAAGGGAAAAAAAGGAAATCTTTTTTTTTTGTAAGTGAATTTTCTTCTTCAATTGTGTTCTTTTATTGTGTGGCAGATTTCTTTAAAGAGAAAAAAAATTCCCGGGGAGTGAAGAAAGATGAATACCAAAGAACGGACTGCTTTACAGTCTATGAGACCGCCTCTGAAGCAGGAAAAAGTAATCATTTTACATATATATATATATATATATATGTTTTCTTCCTTCTCTCCTTTAAGTGATTAATGGTCAGGGGGAGGTAAGAAAGAAAGACTGAATTAGCATTTCTGCATAATAGTTAAATATTTGTAAAATTTTCCAGATGAAGAAGGTCTTTAATTCAAGTGGGTAGGCTTCTATGGCTCAAATTCCCTCAGAAATTTTGGTGAAGTCTGCATCTTTGATTAAAAAAAAAAAAAATGGTGAATTTTTGGTTTTAGACCTCTCTTAAAGTAAGGAATCAGAAAAAAATAGTTAATTTGTATTTGTTTTGGGATTGAATCAATTTTTTTCTGGGAATTCTAGTGACTAAGATTTGATCTCTCTCTGCTTTGGTAAAAGCTTCAAAAGTGATCTACTTTGTTTCTTATCCGCACTTGGTTTATTTATTCAATCTTTCTTTTTGTGGTTTTTGCTTTTTCCCTTCCTCTTATCCAAAATTCTTTCCTTGTGGAAGTTGACAAATAAACTCACTTCTGATTTCATGAAGGAAAAGATGGGACTTCAGGGTAAGAATTCAATGGATTCCGAGAAGGCAACCACAAGCAGGAGAGGGTCAATCACAGAAAGAAAGAAAGCATTACAACAAGATGTAAAGCCTATTTTAGTTTTGTGTGAATTATGAATATATCACATTTCCTTATCTTCTGAAAATTGATACCTATATTGTGTGTGTAATAATAATAATGCAGGTTGACAAGCTAAAGCAGAAACTCAGACACGAGGAAAATGTTCACAGAGCTTTGGAGAGGGCATTTACTAGACCTTTGGGAGCTTTACCTCGTCTCCCTCCTTATCTTCCAGCTTATGTAAGAGTCCTCTAATTTCACAACTAAGAATTTGGAGAATAGTTGTAATTCAAGGAAAGATGGGTTTTGACAATCTTGATTTGGGATTTTTTATTTTTTATTTTTTGTAGACATTAGAGCTTGTAGCTGAAGTGGCAGTTTTGGAAGAGGAGGTTGTTCGACTCGAAGAGCAAGTTGTACATTTCAGGCAGGGATTGTATCAAGAAGCAGTCTACATTTCTTCCTCTAAACGGAATGTGGATAATTCAGCTGAACCTTATGATCAATGTCAGATCAACAATAGGAAGCAGAAGCAGTCGAAATTGTCGCTTGAAGCTGAAGATGATTTAATAGCATCCTCTGGCAGACATTTCACTTGCTTTATGGTAATTCTTGGTATTAAGCTGCATTGGCTTCAGTTTTCTTCAATGGCATGATACTGATTCATTCACATTCATGTTCTCTTTCAGATGATGAACTTGGAAAAGAAAATGAATTATGCTCTACTTCAACTAAGAGCAAGCAGAAGTCCTCAAGTTTGAGAGCTCAAAACATTAAAACTCCTAAAAGGCCACCTTTTGATTATAGATCTGCAGACAAGAACTTAGATCCCAAGAAATTACAGGTGTTGTTCTTGTTCTTGTTCTTGCTCTCTTTCACACTAATTTATATGTATGTAGTGAAATTGAATACTGAATTTCTAAATTGTGCAGTTAGATATGGACCATGAGAACAAAGGGAGGAGTCCTGCTATCGCCGATGAAAAGTCATCGGGAGATGAGAATCCAAATAAAATATCCGAGAGTGTCTTGAAATGCTTGTTGAGCATTTTCTTAAGAATGAGCTCGAAAAGGACTAGAAGCATGGCAGATCCATTTCCTTCGCCTTCAACTTTGACTTCTTCGGGAAACTTTGATGATCCAGAGTTTAAAGACCCTTATGGTGTCAATGCAGAGT
This sequence comes from Asclepias syriaca, assembly GCA_027405835.1. Taxonomy (NCBI): domain Eukaryota; kingdom Viridiplantae; phylum Streptophyta; class Magnoliopsida; order Gentianales; family Apocynaceae; genus Asclepias; species Asclepias syriaca. Next base: position 21,705,231 of record CM049934.1, read on the forward strand.
TTGGCAATCGAGACATTGGTCCATATAAACATTTATTTGTTGTGGAAGCGAGCTCAATAAATCCTAATCGAACAACAATATCTGTGTTTCTTGTCCGTAGATTAAAGTAAGTTAACTATTAAAATAATCTGTAAACTATCTTTTTCAATCTTTTGTGCAATATGAGGATGCTTATACTACCCTAATAATCATCTCGATTTTGCAGGCTTTTACTTGAGAAACTGGCATTAGCTGACTTAATCGGCCTTAATCATCAAGAGAAGCTTGCTTTCTGGATCAACATTTATAATTCTTGTATGATGAATGTAAGTTAGTCTGCAACTTTTTGATTGGCAATACAATTTCCACGTGAGTGTATCAGGTGAATCACATGTTTGCCACACAATTACTAATACAATCATTTGAACCTTGGCCTCCATTTGTCTTCTTATTTAGGCATACCTTGAACATGGAATTCCTGAGAGTCCTGAAATGGTGGTAGCACTGATGCAGAAGGTATATTTTGTCTTTGAAATAATCAGGCAGAAACATTTTCCTATAATAACCATTTTCGATAATTATATGCTTCCCTTATTTTACTTGAAAGAACTAATACTTGAAAATTCTTAAATGATTGGCAGGCAACCATAAATGTCGGGGGGCACTTTCTGAACGCAATACCATTGAACATTTCATACTTAGACTTCCATACCATTCAAAATATGTGAGGATATTTTGTTTCACCAACTAATACTTGAAGAAGAAAACATGGATAGTAGTTTGTAACCGATCTATTTCTGTGCTGTTGTCTAGACTTTTACAAAGTGTGCAAAAAATGAGGAGATGTCGACGCGTAGCCTCTTCGGTTGGAATTGTCTGAACCGTTGGTAACATTTGCCCTCTCCTGCGGAAGCTGGTCATCCCCTGCTGTAAGTATTTCCATTTAGTACTTACTTCAAAAAATGCTGCTTTCTGATGTTAAAAGATTAGCTTAGAGTAGTAATCCTTTTAGCATATAATCAAATTTGGGGCATTTATCTTGTTTTGTTAAATGAAGGTGAGAATTTACACAGCATCTCAAGTAGAAAATGAGTTAGAAATGGCAAAGAAGGAATACTTACAAGCAGCAGTTGGTATTTCAACCAGTAAAAGACTGGTTGCAATACCAAAGCTGATAGATTGGTACATGCTTGATTTTGCTAAGGATTTGGACTCTCTGGTTGATTGGATTTGTCTTCAACTACCCAGTGAACTGGGAAAAGAAGCAATGAACTGTCTTGAGCGCGATAGAAATGAACCTCTTTCACAGTTCCTCGAAATTATGCCTTACGAGTTCAGTTTCAGATATCTGTTGCATACATGAACTGGGAATCAGTTTTGCTTCAGTCCCTTTCTTTTCTACATAGGATCATTGGTTGGTTAAGGTTATATATATATATATATATATATATATCATCATACAGCCATAGATACTTAAACTAGAAAAAACAAATGTATAATCTGATCTACCTCTTGTAAGTAAATTTTGACATTCTGGAGACTTTTTTCAGGATTGTAAGAATTTAAAGGTAATGCCATCACCTGATGAGCATATTAAGCAATTCCATTTACATTAGTTGCTTGCTGGACAATAATGTTAAGCAGCAGGTGAATTTTCTTTAATTAAGACATGAGATCCCTTGCTTTCTTCAACAGGTAGACAAGAACATGACAAATATACAAAGAAATAAAGTAGATCAGATTTTCCATTAAGATTTTAGGTGTGAACAGTGACAGCCCATTACTCCAAGCATGTTACTGAATTTGTGAACCTATATCTCACCGTATAACAGAATACATACATTTAATATATACATATATATATATATATATATATATATATATATGGACCATCTGATGAAAAGTCTCTTATATCATAAATAATTGATGGGAAAGCTTTGACTTGAACATGAGAAACTATAATTTTAGTGGATTAAAGTCCTTGGATGCCAATTAATGCAAGCTGTAATGCAACTTTAGCAAAGATTTTCTTGATCAAATACTGATAATAGTTATGATGATGATGTTGATGAGCTTGAATGGCTAAGTGTTACTGAATCTTTGTTGTAAGATGGTGTCTGCTACAAATATTAAGTCTGTTTGTGAGCAATTGTTGTTTTCAACAGTTCCCACTCAGTCCCCTCGTGCCCACCACCATCCATTAATCTTCTGTCTTTTTCTTTTTTTTTCTCAATATGACTGACTGATCAGAAATGAGTAGGAGAGATCCAAATGGAGACAATTTGGGTCTTTTTCCTCAATAGCACGGAAGAGAGTAGTAGCTAAAAACTGTATCTTTGGAAAATCTTGAATTGTAGTATATAACTAACTTCCAAAAACATGTGTTTTTGGGCTCATTGTCAGTGATGTTGATACGGTAGAGAGCAGTCCCAGATGCTGTGGAGCCTTCAGAATCTCCCATTCCCATACCAACAAATTTTGTTTTTCAATCATAAACCCAACCACAAAATGCTGCCAACTTGTTCATATTATCGTGTCCGATAACCATTTTGGATCTCAACTAAACTAGATTCAAACCGCGACAAGTGTTCTTCTTACATTTTTTTTTTCATAAACAAAGTTTGAATTACTAATGAACCAAACTCGAGTGTTGGTCATTGTCGGACTGAAACTCTCCATTTTGGGCCCAGCTTACTTCCAATTGGGTCAATTAATCTCAATTAAAGCGGGTCCATATATATTGGACCTTATTATTTCAATATGGGCTTACTATTTTTTTCTTCCCTTTGGATATATAAGAAGAAAAAAGGCCCATTTACCAAGTTATGGAAATTAAAAATGGAAAAAACACACACATAAATATATATAAAATATACATTTTCAAAGATGATATAATAGGAAAACAAATAAGAGAAACCGTATGAGGAATAAGAAAAGAGTAAAATTTGGCAGGCGGAGAGAAGTATAAATAGAATGGAATATATATTTTATTTAAGTAATTAATGCAATTGCAATATATTGGATTTGTCTTATGTACGTAGTGTAACAATATTCTTTAAGGTTGCATGGATGGTGGGTAGGATTGTTCTTGTTCAAATGAGTTCTAGAGGGTCAGCTTCCGTGTGCCACAAACAACCATCTTATTAAAAAAAAACATACTCTATAAGTCTTTTATATTCATTATTTTCGAAAATGATCACACCATATTTTATAACTAGTTATTCTTTTCTAAATTTATATCGAGAATCATTGTTATATATATATATATATTTATCAGTGTTATAAACACTACACTAATTTTAAATATAAGTATTTATATATAAAAAGACAAGTAGTGTTTAGTTAAGGGTTAGCATCCATGCAATTGGCTTAGTTTTGTACACATCTTTCAAATTCAACCAACCAAATAAGACAAAAGGAGCTAGGGAAAGTCTCTCTTTCATTTTCTTTTCTTTTATGTATTTATTTATTTTGGAAAGAACAATATCATACGAAATCTTAAAATATTACATATGAAATTTCATTTTAAAAAAAATTGATTGATGATAGATGATAGATGATCCTAAACAAGGAATTAAAGAATGTGAAGGGGAAAAAAAAAATGCCAACTTTGTTTGGCTAATGAGGTGAATCAAGAATTAGTGTACACAATTCGAAAGAAAGAGATCACGGCTGGATCCAGCTAATATCAAAAAGCAAAAGAGACCACCTCAAAATGCTGTTCCCAAACACTGTCTTAATAATCATTCCTTTAAGCCACAAATATTCTTTAAATATATTAATGATCGATAAAAAAGTAGTTAAATATATTTTTTAATTTGAAATTAAAGATTTTTGTATCCACATTTTTTTTCTTCTAAATTAAACTATTTGGTATCCAAAACTTCAATCTAAATTAATAATATTTAAAATGAACATTGAATTTTTTATTTTGTATAAGATTCACAATATTTTTTTAATATTTGACTTTTTTGATAATTGCTTTGTGTGGTAGGGTCTAGAAAGAAAACAATTGATGGGATTTGGAGAAAGTGTGAAAATTAAACCTCGTTTGAATTTAAAACACATAACATGGAAAAACATTAAGATGGATCAAGAATTCTAATACATTTAAATAAAAATCTTGGGGAAAATCTCAATAAATTCTATTCCTACATTGTGGTAGTAGTGTACGAATGCAAGTTTGCAACCATGCATTAACGAGAATGGTTCAAAAATTAGGTTAGAAGTTTCCAACAATGTGTTTTTACATATTCATATATATATCACCCTTCCACATTGCAAATATATATAAATAGATTTGTGGCATAATCTACATTTAATGATTCAGTAGTATTATTAAAATGTCTGACTTATATTATATATTGTAAGAGAACATTTTTTGTCAAAAACACTTGATACTCTTTTACTATCTCGCTATTTAAATCATAATATAATAAAGATAAACAAAGTGAAATCTGTTGTTCTTGTCACACTATCCAATTCTTTTACTATATTTATACTTAAAAATGTTTATAAATCTATTTGAATATCCTTATTTTTACAAAATTTCTTGAATACTTGCCCATCCATGAAAGAAAATACTTGCCACCCACGTCTACTTTTGACTACATGATTAGTAAACAAAATTAAAAAGGTGGAATCATTAATTAAATTTACCAATCATTTTCCAAAATTATTATATATACATACTTCCATATTCCACCAAATCCACTTTCTCTTTAAAAAAAGAAAAAAGACACATACTTATGCCCAATTATAAGTGTCCTTAATTACAACAGCATAGTAATTAAACTAAAATCCCCACTTATAATATTTCCTTTTTCCATAATCCAAATCTTTGCTTTCAAAAGCACCATCTCTTTGACTGCAATTCTTTTCTTTTTATTTTTCTTCTAAAAAATATTTCGATTAATTTAAAATCGAGTTTGTACTTATTTTTTTATACATTTTTTATAATTTAGGTCTTTAATATATATGTATTAGTAAAAGTGAAGGGTTTAAATTATGGATGATGAAATTGATTACGCATGCCAAATTTTACTAAATTTTCTTATGTCTTTTTGTCTATTATACCTTTTACTTGAAGGAAATTTCATACTTTGTGGGCCAATTACTATTATTTATTTATTCTTTTTTTGTTTAAATAAAGAATATAATATATATATTTCTCTCCAAATGATGAAACCAAAGAATGAAAGTAATAAAAGGCGGCTTTGTTGCTTCCTTTTTTCCTCTCAAATCTCTCAATTCATTTCCATTCAGTCAACAATTTTTGGCTGATCATTCCAACCCCTTTCATCTTTTTTATTATGTACTAATTCTGTATGTATATGTAAATTATATATATATATATATACGTAAGAGCCTCTACGCCACTGATCTTGATTTAGTTGCAGGGTTGGGGAATTCAGGGGAACGGAAATGGAGGTCGTGATTCCAATCCATCATAGTATGGATTTCGATTTCAACAGTGCTCGTTCTTCTCCGAGACAACATATCATCAGTGCTCCTTCAACTCCGAAGCGTTTTGGGGAAGAGTACTATTTCAGTGCTCCAGCTAGTCCGACCAGGATCTCTCTGTTTTATCGAGATTTTGAAGAGTTTTATTCCATAATTCAGGAAGCCGATGAGATTAACGGTTATGATGATCAGAAGGAAGGCGGAGGCTCCGGTGCGATGGTGCCCTTTGATTGGGAAGAGAAGCCTGGTAAACCTAAAATGAAACCTCCGATTGTAACCGGAGGTTCTAATGATAATAATAATGGAGGAGGAGGAGGAGGAGGAGGAGAAGGAGGATTTGACTATGATTTTGCTTTTGAAGTGAGTGAGGATTTCGAAACAGCCTCTGTTTCTGCAGAGGATCTCTTTGATGGCGGCGTAATTAAGCCTCTGAAGCCACCGCCTCGTTTGCAACTTCCCGATGCCGTCAAGGCTAAAACCTCCCCTGCTATTTCCCCTAGGCAGCACCACAAGAAGGAATCAGTAGGTACTGGTACGACGTCGTATGAAGTACAAAAGAGTACTAGTGGGAGGAGGAGGAGGACGGAGGAGCGTGAAAGGGGAAGAGAAAGAGCTCCGGCGGGGAGCGTGTCTTCTTCCTCCAGCCGAAGAGCAACAAGGTCTCTGTCTCCCCTCAGAGTTTCTGATGAATATCCTCCATGGGAAGAAGAAGATCATCAGCAGCAACAGAGTAATAAAGAACAATCGCCGAAACCATCAGTAACCAATAATTTTTCACGTAATTCTTCAGCCTTGACAACGAATTCGAAGAACCTTAAGAAATGGAGCTTCAAAGATTTCTTCTTATTTCGAAGCGCATCGGAAGGGAGAGCAGCCGATAAGGATCCTTTCAGAAAATACACAGCGTTCAGGAGATACGAGGAAGCAAGGATATCGAGCGGCAGAGGAATCGATAGCCCCGGTGGTTCAACTGGAGGATCAATTTCCAGAAGGAGAGGACCACCCGTCTCTGCTCATGAATTACATTACACCGTAAATCGAGCAGTTTCTGAAGATATGAAGAAGAAAACATTCTTGCCTTACAAGCAAGGAATTCTGGGTAGACTTGCATTCAATCCAACCGTTCATGCATTAGCTAATGGCTTTGGCTTTTCTCGCAACTGAATTTTGATTTCCTTCTTTCTTTCCATTCCTTTTGTTTGTTTTGTATAGATAAATTGTGTGTCATGTAATGCTTTGATTTGCATCCAAGAGAATATATCAAAGCATCCAAATTCAGCTCAAGATTTTGCTGATCATCACATGTGAACATATACATATATATATATATATATATATCATCTTTCCTTTACGAATCAAAATCCATTTTCCAGGTTTGTTTTGTGCCTTCAAGAATTGGTTATGACAGTTCTTACTTCAAGATTGATTAAATTTCTTTTATTTTAAAAATCTTAGAATCTTTGAAAACACTAAAAATCAATCAAATAGTATGAATCTAGCTTGAGGAAAAACACACACAGAAAAACACACACACGTTGGCCGTTCTCTAGATTCTTCAGTACACAAAGGAGTCAAAAATGTTAGATGGATAAATTTGTCCCATTTGAATCTAAGTGATTTTTTTCTTTTTCTTAGACATCAAAACTTCTGCCTAAAATAGACACGTGGAAGAATGAAATATCTACCAAGAAAATTAATTATAATATAATATAAATTTCTGCCTATCCAACATTCAATCAAATTTTGTGTCCCAATTTACTTATTCCACGTTATTTATTTATTTATTTCGGTCATCACTGGCCAAGCGTGTGAGAATATAATATAATAATAATAAGACAAAACCGACATTTTTGACACTCAACCAAACTCTCTCTACTCAATGGTTTGGTTTGTTCATAACGGTTCAACCGACTGTGCGGTTAAACCAGGTGAGACATTTTCCTTAATTATCAAAGGAAAAAAACCAAGACTTTTTAAGTTTGACTTTTGTGTCTATCTGCAGTTACTAATCGTGTAAGAACATGTTACAGAAAAACATGTAGTTCAACTTCCTTTTATCAGTTTTATAGTATCTGGCAGTTTAACTGGTTTATTGGTAAGAAAGTTTCTCCATTGTCTGAGAAAAATTTAACTACAAACAAGTGTCTAAGCTCCAAAGGTTTCCATGGTTGACTCAAAATTTTCAATTTTGATGGGATTGATATCATCAGGCACCTCAAAATGTCCCACCAAACGTGCAAAGAATACCATTTGTTGCTCAAGTGTAAACTTAATGTTTTCAGCCTGTGCATGCAGCAGTAACCAAAAGTGAGGGGAAAAAAAATGGTAAATAAGCCAGCTGAGTAGTAGTAGTAGTAGTAGTTTACAAGAAAAGAGTACCTTCCGGAAGCCATGCTGTTCTCCTTCATACTCCACAAGGGCAACGGGCAATCCTTTCTCCTTCAATGCATGATAGATTTTGCGCGCTTGATCAGGTGGCACGACCTGTGACATAAGGAAAAAACACACACACACACGAAATGAAGAAAGGAAGGAAGGAAATGGGATGTTATTAGGCATTCATACCTTGTCTTCTAGTCCTTGGAAAAGAATTATAGGACAAGAGAACTTGTCAACGAAGTTTATAGGTGACCTCTCAAAGTATGCATTTTCACTTCCTGCCATAATAAAGAAATAACCATTGCTTTTCCAGAAGAAATGAATTGATAAGTGGAAAAGATGTGTGGTGACTCAATTTATTTACCAACAAGATTGTCAATATAGTGAGATTCAAATTTGTGCATTCCTTCCTTCAGTAGCTTTAGGTCACCTATCTGTTTATCAGGAGTGAATAGAATAAAATCAATTGCACGAGATAAAAAGGTAGTTGATTGAGAGCCACTCACGCCGTAGAGGGAAGATCCGGCTTTAAATGTTTCTCTGAATGCAAGTGCTGCTAGTGCTGTGTATCCACCAGCAGAACCGCCTGTTATACATAGTCTTTCGCCATCAACTTTACCTTGATCCACCTACAACGACAGTGGTCAACAACTTAGTCATTGCAAAGAAAGGAGAAGAAATGCAGGAAATTGCTTACCAAAAACTTTGCACAGCTGCAACAATCATTCACATCAACAATCCCCCACTTTCCATATAGTCTTTCCCGATATTCTCTACCATAACCTTCACAGTTTAAAATTTAGTCTAGAATCAGAACAATAAAGGGTTTCCACAAATAGACACATTTTACATATGATTTGATACAAAAAGTTTTTAAGGATCATGAGTTTATGGAACCAAAGAGGAAAGCATGTTAACTCTTTGGTATAGGTAGCTAAAGTTCCACCAACTCCAACTTCTGCATCTATAGAGATTATATTTCCAGATATAGCACCCATCGTACAGGTGCATATGAAAGAGAGAGAGTGATTGGAGATGGAGGAAAAATAACATACCAGAACTTCCACCGTAGTTTACTTCTACAAATGCCCAACCACGACTGGTCCAATACTGAACACCAAGGTTTAAGGATGCACGCGATTCTATAGTAGGTCCTCCTGCAACCACAGGAAAGACATAATGTATATGATTAATGCATTAAAAGGGTTGATACTGTTTCAATCATTAACAAAGAAAAGAAAAGGAGACATACCATGGCTTTCCAACAGTAAAGGAGGCTTGTCTTCTGGACTAGCTTGATACAGTGGATTCGTTGGTGGATAGAAGTATGCATAAGCAGTTTCACCAGGGACCTCAGTTGGGAATTCTATCAATTCTGGAAAACTAAAATATGATTTGACATCCGAGGAAATGGATGCAGAAGACCATGCGATCTCAATATCAGTGACTTTTGGTGTCTGATAATTGACAGTCACCTGTACATACAAAGAACTATGAGAAATGAAGAAATCTAAAAGCGATAAACTTAAATTCACAAAAGATGAGACATGTTAGAACCTTAGCTATTGACAGGGGATCAACTGCAGAAGATCCCTCAACATATAAGGATTGAGCACAAGAAGTCTGCGGAAGCAGTAGATTTCTTAAATTATTGTCATATTCAAAACTAAAGCTGCAGGCAAGTGGTTGTATAGAATTTACCATATAATCAATATTCGTGAATGGAATATCAAGAGGTGATAATTTGCTCTGAACAGTGTCCAGAATCCCAAGATATGATTTCCCATTCTTCCTGCATGCATTTATAATTTGAATCATGAGAAAAGAGGCAAATTAAGGTGAGACGGGCAGGGCAGGCTGAGAAAGAAGAATCCATATTATTCAACATTGTTCTTGAAGAACAAGAAAGTGTACAGCTATTTTAAGTATTATGAGCCTAACTGTATTTTGATGTTACCTGTAACTGCAGGCAATTAAGCTTTTCTGATCTTTGTCCTGAATAAATTCGTACGTGTTGAAACCAAAAGTCCACAAAGGTATTGAAAACTCAGCATCCAATGGGTAGATAGGTAGCACTTCATTTGCAGATTCTACCTATTATCAATGACAAATTATTATAACATATGCCACCAGAAAAAATGATTTAAAAGCATAGTGGCAAGAGAATGCTGGAAGTAAATAGTTCTATGAAAAGAAGAAGCAGAAGAAATGACCAAAAAAAAACATCAACAGTCTTCACCACCTATCATAAGATTAGAAGCTCACCCACTTGTAGAGATTCCAAAACCCAGTTTTTCTGTCGGTGATGAAAAACAGGTCCCCTGCAGTGCCAAGTTCCGCAATGAACACCCAAATATTGGAAAAAAAAAAAAAAAATTCTGTATCAAAATAGGTGAGGTAATATGAAAACTATAAGCAGAAAGTGATGGTTCTGGAGTAAGCTGGCTTACATAAGTAAGAAAATTATTCAAAAATACCTTCTGGAGACCATTTTGGTTCAGTTGGAGATTCCACAAAGTTTCTATCACCGCCAGCAACACAAATCTTTTTGTGCACATCTCTGAGAAAAGAAGAAAATCACCTTAGAGAGAGATAAAGATAGCAGAAAATATATGTAACCATGCGAAAGACATTATCTTTGGGCTACACTGGTGATATGGAATAGCATTTTTGTAAAAGTCTACCGCCTATAAAGAATATGAAAGGCAATAGTCAACGTTACCAGAAAGTAGCAAAATTCCCATAAACATATATGCCCTTACAAAGAGGTATCAAGAACAATGAAGCTTTACAACACAAGGGGTACACCTGTGACTTAATAATGTGAAAGCAGAAATCTACAGCATACCCATTTTCACCAATATAACCAACCCAAAGTTCTGATTTGTCCCATGGCATATTTGGATGAGCCCATTCAATCCATGCTATATGCTCCCCTTTTGGATCTATACGAGGGAAAGCATAGAAATCTCTGCCTGAGACTAATACCTTTGGCTCTGCAATTGTCAAGAATGCAGGCCTCAGAAGAATATAAGCTTAATGACTCGTCCGAGCAAAGACCAGCGAAATTACCTCAAAGAAACATGAAATCATTCTCCAACTAGTAATACTAGCTGAATATATATATATATATATATATGCAAGAAATTGAGAAAGAAAAATTTACCTTGAATTTCTTGATCATCGAGATTAATTGTTACTATTGCTGTGACTGAATTTATACTACTTTGACGGCAGTCTGTCAAAATATAAGAACTTAAAATGCAAACAAACAAAGTTTCAGCTATAAACCTTTCTCTGTAATAGTATATTGAAATACTACCTTCTTGAACAGTCACATAACGGTTGATGCGTGGATCAAAAACTCCATCCGCAAAACATACAAGTGGTTCGCCATAATCTGGAGTAACTGGCACAGGAACAGAATCTGCAAGCAGAAGAGTAATAAATTAACAATAGAAGTTTTAATTTGAAAACTGACTATGACGAAAATAAAAATGGCAAACCAGGTGGAATAGACTGCACAGGAAAAAATTATAACCTTTGGATGAAATAGACTGTTTGTAGAGTCTTTGGTCTTTGTAATTGGAGAAAATTATTGTGTCCCCTGAAAGACTAAAATCTCCACCTCCGTACTGCTGAGCTACTGATCTTACTGAAAACTCTTTGGGCGTAACATCTATCGCTTCATCCCCTTCCTTTTCTCCTTCCTTAACTATCACTAATCGTCTAAACCCAAAATAAACAAAATTTTTTTTTTTTTTTAAAAAAAAACCCATCAAATTTCAGTGTAACATTCATTCTAGACCAATACTAAATACATACCCTGCTTCATTAGGACGAGATTCAAGCCAAAGAAGACGGCCAAGGGAGTCAACGGCGATGCCACCCAGACGCTTGTCGGAGCAGGAGACAAGGTCTGAGCTGATGGGGGATTTCCAGGAACCGTAAGCGGCATTAATTTTTTTGCTACTTTTAACGGAAGCAGACATTATTATGGAACAGTAGAGGTGATACTGAAGACTGGAAGCTCACTGAAGCAACAACAGGAAAGCTGAGTTTTCTTTTTCCTTTTCGGTTATTATCCAGAAAGTATAACTATAATGAATAATCCTTTAATTCCAAGTCCCGACAAAGTAAATTCAGGAATAATGGCAACTTTTAAAACTTGTTAATGAATGAAGTGTGAGGTCAATCATTATATATTTACACAAATAATTTTTAAGAAATAATGAATATGCCTGTTTCTATAATTAAAAAAGAAAAAACTCTAAAAAAATTTAAACTTTCCTAACCGTTAACTAATATATACATAGATATATATTATTTTCAGGTCTATTAGTATACAATTCCATGTTGCCAACAATGTCATCAGCAGCTTGCTGCCTTAATTCTTTCCTTGGAACACACATTCATCTTGCAGCTTTAACCAAAGCCTCCAGAAATGTAGCACCACAGAACTCAATGACTCGGATAAGAATTCTCAATTTTGATGGCAGTGATTTCATCAGGTAGGTCAAGGTCAAGATTTCTCACCTACCTAGCAGAGAAAAAATCATTTCTTGACGTTCTCTGCCTGTGCAACATTTCAGTTGCAACTGGGAAATGGATGAGAGTGATTGTCGCCAGAGGAAAGTATGCTGTTCACCTTCGTATGCCCCGGGAGCAACAGGGAATCCTATCTCCTTTATCACAACTTGCTGCCCCCAGATTTGATGCTGTGCAAATTGACACTTGTATCACAAACTGCAGGGATCAATTATTCTAGACCAAACTGTCTCATGACCCTATCTGGCAGATGTAGCTCTATAATCTCCCAACAGATAAGCGGGACAACACATCGCCAAATCTCTGACCTCGTGCAAGTATCGAGGATCTAGCACTTTGACATACTCATCAGGGAAAGGAATCCATCTAAACTGCAATAATAAAGAATCCACCACATTAATCTCAACGAATGCATAAAAATAAATTGGAAGCTGACAAATGACAAGTGTGATTTACCTGATCACCATGCAGAGCATCTAACTGACTCTGATATGTGACCAACACATTTGTAGGTAGTCGGTGTAGGTCGAAAGCAACATGCCATCGAGCACCTAAGGGTGCCAGCTTTGGAAGTTGAGACACTGGTTTGGGAATTGGGCGTAATAACGGTAAACGCTCCCATGCCCAAATCTAATAGTGGAGATACTCAAATACATTAGTAAACAGTAGTGAAGTAAATGTTATACTCCATGTTGTAATTCACATGATTTAATATGGTTATATAAAGCCAAAGAAATACCTGAAGAAAAACCGGTGGCCCAGAGATCTCTCGAGATTTGCACTGTGATGCCTCACACATTGATCTAGCTAGATAAGCCAAGACTGCACTACCCCAACTAAGGGTGCCAGAGCGTGTAATGTCATCTAAGTGCAACAAGTACCTCAAAGCAATAAACCTCCCTGACTTATCAGAGAAGAGGTGTCCACCAAGCAAAAGAAGGATGAACGTACGAGCACGCTGAGCATATACATCATAAGGTGCATCAGCAGCCAGTGGAGCAAGTAACTGTCGCTCAAGAGTACCCTTCATCAACCTCATTATCCTCTGGCCGAAATCCAAGTAATCCATGACATAGATCCTGCCAGTGAGATCGTGGACAAGCATACTTGTCGCCTATAATAGGATTCCCATCAACCCGGAGTCCAAACAATAAAGCAACATCTTGCAGTGTAATTGTGGCCTCACCCACTGGAAAACAATAAACCAATGCAGTCACCAGAGCATGATCTAACATTATGTCTCCAACTCGAGAAATTCCCCCAAAACCAGCCTCATCAATTATATCTTTAACTCTAGGTGGTGCCCGTGCATAGGCAGTCCAAAAAGCTGAATCACAGTGACTAACTACAAGAGGCGTGAATGTTGCCCCCTCATCTCCTTGCCAAATAAGCGATGAACGATGATATTTCTGCAATTTAAGTACACTGTCATCAATGGGTCCAGGATGTACCTCAGTACGTAAATGAATTGGCTCCATCTGAAAACAGCCATAAAATTATAACCTCGTAAGATATTAATGAGATAAAATATTGCAAACAATGTTTTAAAACTAGAATATAACTTTTAGCATAAACTTCATGACAGAAATGTCAGTTTGATAAGTAAATAACAGGAAAAACAGACACTTTAGCAGAAACGGGAAAAAAACAGAATCAAATTCCAATATTTTTAACTGAAAAATGACAACTTTGGCAGAAGGTAGCAGAAACAATAACAAGGAGAGGAAAAATAAATAAGTAAAAGAGAACCGCAAGCCATACTGGAGATTCTACATAAAAGAAAACAAATTGAAACTCTCGAATTGGTTGGCAATAATAATATGTGAGAGCATAATACCTGAAATGGACAATGCTAAAGAAGATGAGAGAGCTCCTCGAAAAACCAGGTCCGTCAATGCTAGTGGAAAAAAAGGGAACTTGAGGAAGGTTAAGGGCATAAAATGAGGAACGGAAAAAGGGGAGGCGGGAAGATGACCGCCGGAAGGGATAATGGGAGCACACCGGTGCCTGATTTCTCGACAATGGAGGGAAAGGGAGACGGGGGAGGAAGCGCAGAAAGTCTAGCATTCAGGAATGCGTTGCAGAAGAATTGGCGCATATGTACGAATGCGTCATAATGGTAACAACTACGGTTAACCATTTGAACCCTAAAAATTGTAGGAGACAAAAATATTTTAAATTAAGTTTTTTTGTCTGAAATTACTCGAATGGATTAAAGCAACTCAAAATTACATTCCAAGAGATTTTACCAAAAAAAAAAAAAAAAGAAGTAAGACACGTGTGTCAGTTTAACTCTAATGAGAAAAATAAGAAGTATTTATTAGAGGCTTTAGTAGTAATCCCATCTCGAATATTGTCATCAGCTGGTGGATTGGTTTTCTCCCTCAAGAAACACAAAACATGAGTGAAGGAAGTATTTATTTGTCTTGCAGCATTAATGGAAGCCTCTATAAATTCAAGATCCTGATATCTTAATTGCCTCAGTCAAAATTATCAATTTTGATGGGAGTGATTTCATCAGCCACGTCAAAATGTCCAACCAACCGTGCAAAGAAAACCATTTGTTGTTCTAGCGTAAACTTAATGTTTTCGGCCTGTAGTAAAGAGTCCAGGAGAAAATGAAGATCAGATATCTTTAAGTAGAGAAACAGATGATTTCTAGTTTTTAAACTATTTAACAGGGCAGATTACCTTGCGGAAACCATGCTGCTCTCCTTCATATTCCACAAGAGCAACAGGCAATCCTTTCTTCTCCAAAGCACGATAGATTTTAAGTGCTTGATCAGGAGGGACAACCTGTAACATATCTCTTTGGCCTTAGCAGTCTTGAATCATGGCCACTAATTATGAGAAAACAAGTGTGTATGCACGGGGGGCGTGGGGCTCTCATTATTTAGCATTGCATCTTATAACATACAAATGTAATGCAAGCAGTGGGCATACCTTGTCTTCTAATCCTTGGAAAAGAATGATAGGGCATGAAAAATTTTCAACAAAGTTAATGGGTGACCTCTCAAAGTATGCAGTTTCACTTCCTGCCATTGAAAATAAATAAATAAGTTTGCATTTCACAAGAAACAAGCAGAACTTATGCATTCATAGTAACATGTATGGCAGGGATTCAATTATTACCAACAAGATTGTCCATATAGTGAGATTCAAACTTGTGAGTTTCTTCCTTCAGCAGCTTGAGGTCACCTATCTGTTTGTTAGAGAATAGGAGAAAAACGATAAAATACTGCATTAAAAATGTTTATGGGGAAGTAGATTTTTGGGGGAGAAAAGGAAAAACTACAATAGTTGACTGCAGTTGATTGAGCACTCACTCCATACAGAGAAGCTCCAGCTTTAAATGTTTCTCTGAATGCAAGTGCTGCTAATGTTGTGTAACCTCCAGCAGAACCCCCAGTAATGCATAGCCTTTCACCGTCAACTTTTCCTCTTTCAGCCTAGAAAAGAATCATTCAACCACTCAAAGGATCCAATAGGGAGCTACATTCATCATAAGCAGGGAGAAAAGTAAATATTACTTACCAAATACTTTGCACAACTGCAACAATCATTGACGTCAACAATCCCCCACTTTCCATATAGTCTTTCTCGATATTCTCTACCATAACCTTCAAAGTTGAAATGGAGAAATTTATAATCATTATAGAATAAAGGACTGCCAGGAATCAAGACATTTATATGTTATTTGATTCTTAAGCTTTCTTAGAATTGAAACATATGGGTGTATAATTCTTTTGGAAAAATGTACCCAGCCACATTTTCTGCATATAAACATTAAAAATTTCTAGACATAAAATCAAGGACTTTGCAAATCAAGTTACTAAAGTAAGTGAAAACACATCCATACATATATGGGGAGAGAAAGAGGAAAACGAGAATAGCTACAACATACCAGCGCTTCCACCATAGTTCACATCTACATATGCCCAACCACGACTGGTCCAATATTGGACACCAAGGCTTAAGGTTGCACGCGATTCTACAGTAGGTCCTCCTGCAACCATGAGAAAATATACTGTGGGATAAGTAATTGCATTAAAAGAATAAATATTGTATTTTAGACGTTCCAAAATTTATATATGGAATTTTCTGAGTACATCATTTTTTAATGACAAACAAGAAATTGCAGGGTTTATTCGTGAGACTAGCAAACAAAACAATGAGAATCACAGCAGTCCAGAATTGATGATTAAGCAAGTTTATTGCAACAAAACAATGTCAGACATAATGGAAAAAATTTATAAGAGAAAGCAAAGTACATCTAGTTTCATCATAAGAAAGGCAATTGAAACACACCATGGCTTTTCAATAGTAATGGAGGCTTGTCTTCTGGACTAGCTTGATACACTGGGTTTGTTGGTGGATAGAAGTATGCATAAGCAGTTTCTCCGGGGACTTCAGTTGGGAATTCTATCAACTCTGGCATACTAAAATATGATCTGACATCAGAGGAAATAGATGCAGAAGACCATGCAATCTCAATGTCATTCACTTTTGATTTCTGATAATCGACAGTCACCTGCAAAGCAAACACAAGGAATTCACTCCAAGAATTCAATAAATACAGAACTCTTAGATAACCAACCAGACAATTTAAAAGAATAAAATGGAGTAAATTCTCATAGGAGATGGACTAGAACCTTAGCTATTGACAGTGGATGAACTACAGAAGCTCCCTCAACATATAAGGATTGAGCCGAAGACGTCTGCACAAGAAGTAGATATTATAGAATTATTTCCGTATCCTATATGGAAGAATTCCACAGCTGGAACAGGAGTTTGAGTTTTTACTATATTATTTATATCTGTCAACAGAAAATCAAGTGTTGATAATGTGCTTTCAACAGTTTCCAAAATACCAAGATATGATCTTCCATTCTTCCTGCACACATCATCATTCGAAACAAAATTAAGAAAATAGGGAAGTATGGGGAGAGGGCAGACCAAGAAAGCAGAAGAGGTTTAATTGTTCTTAGCATGGAACTTTGTTCTTAAGCTATTTGAGAATATAGTGAGTATAATGCTATTCGGGATATCACCTATAACTGCAGACAATTAAACCTCTCTGATGTTCATCCGGAACAAAGTCATAGGTATTGATGCCAAAAATCCACAGAGGTCTTGAAAACTCAGCATCCAAAGGATAAACAGGTAGCACTTCATTTGTGGATTCTACCTGTTATGGATGACAAAAAGGGCATTTATAATCAAATGAGTACTACCTTTATGCTTCCTTCATTTACACACAAACAGAATAAATAAAATGCATGCAGTGATGCAAAACCCAATAGGCATACTCAAATGAATGTCCACATTATTTCTCTCTTCACAAAATTGAATGTCCACATTTTTATTTTTGAGTATCTAAAATGAATGCCCACTCACCTAAATAAATACATTTTTACCTAAAGTTTCACAAATACTCTGTAATAATATAGCCACTAACATGGATCCAACTAAGAATAAACGTAATAAATATCTAAGGTTAAGGCTTTCCTTTTATTTTACCAACTCAATAGTAGGCATTTAATGAACAACAGAGATAAAAGATATGGCAAGAAAATATCCAACAAATCTCCTAATATGGGATAAGAAGCTCACCCATTTGTAGAGATTCCAAAATCCATTTTGCCTGTCAGTCATAAAGAACAGTTCTCCTGCAATAGCAAGTGCAGCAATGAACATCAAATATCAGGAATTTTAAAAAATAAATAAATACTTCTTCAGAGTCAAATATTTTCAAAATAACTATTTGATTGACAAATTTGGTAAATTATTGAACTGCTTTTACTGAGGTCTTGTTCTAAGAAGCTTCAGAAAAAATGTATAAGCAAAAGAGTAGACTGTCTAGGTAATACACGAGGAGACCCAACTTCCTTAAATTCCACTAAAGTGTGACAAAGTACCATGAAATAAACAGCTAGTGAAGCTAATAAAACAAATTATGTTGAATATCTCTGGGTGTCGAAGTCCAATCAAAGAATAAATGCTAATATTCAAACATACCTTCAGGAGACCATTTAGGCTCAGTTGGAGATTCTACAACATTTCTATCACCCCCAGCTACACAAATCTTATTCTGCACATCTCTGAGGAAAGAAGAAAATGAACATTAAAAAAAACAAAAAAGAGAGAGAGAAAGAGAAATGAATCTACGAGTTTTGAAGCAAAAAGCAGTAGAGCTCCCAAATGACTGGCTCAATTACAGCTATAACAGACAGGTTTGGAGAAAAAGGGAGGTCTAAGCAGGGGACAATGACTCAATAAACCCTATACGTTATTACTTCTTTGACACTCCATTTTACTTCCTCCTTACCATATTTTAGAAGCAGTTTAGAAGCTTTCTGCAGATATAAGCAACTAAATTCATGTCTTCCCATGAGGAATATTGAAAATGTAACATTCTAGGATAATGCATATCAGAGTTAAGCTCAGGATAAAATTAGAAAAAGAAAAGAAAAACCTATCCTATGCGCAAAGTAATTTTCAGGAACCATGAAATAGACCCAGGCATGCAACTGTATTTCATACTTCAGATATCTGCGTGTACATAAAGATGTTGAGAAACATGCAACATACCCATTTTCACCAATATAGCCAACCCAAAGTTCTGATCTATCCCATGGCATATTTGGATGGCCCCACTCAATCCATGCTATACGTTCCCCTTTTGGATCTATGCGGGGAAAGGCGTAGAAGTCTCTTCCAGAAACCAACACCTTTGGTTCTACATTGTCAAGAATACAAAGGAACATGTAAGTAATGAGAATATACTCTTAATGATTCATTTTAAGAAAGATCACCATAAGGACCTTAAAAAAAATCAAATTAAACCGAACCTAATCATACCTACCTTCCCCGAGGAAAGAGAGGGAGAAGAAACAAAATTGAAAAAAAATAAAACAAATGTTTACCTTGGATATTTCTATCACTGAGGTCAAGTGATACTATTGTTGTGATCGAATTGGTACTACTTTGACGGCAGTCTATTAACAAAGAACAGAAAACATTAAAATAGACACATAAAATTATTAGCCATAAAATTTGTTTTTAATATACTGAAATTGTACCTTCCTGCACAGTCACATAACGGTTAAATCGTGAATCAAAAACACCGTCCGCATAACATACAAGTGGTTTGCCATAATCAGGAGTAACTGGCACTGGAACAGAATCTGCCAGTAGAAGTATAAGAAATTAAAGAAAATCGTTCACCAAGAAGCTTCGGTACAAACTCCTCTAATTACATGAATCACAAGAATTTCACACACTTAGGAAGTTGTCAATGTAGTGCATTGGGAGCTGTGAAAAAAAGATAAAAAGTGGGAAATGTTCAAGTAGAGTAATAGCCTAGTAGAAGTACACCTGAATCATGTTCAGTGAGATTAAATAAAATAAAATAAAATAAAAAAAGCGCTAAAGATACAACCTGCAGATGAAATGGACTGTTTATAGAGTCTTTGATCCTTGTAATTGGAAAAAATTATTGTATCCCCTGAAAGACTGAACGCTCCACCTCCATACTCCTGAGCAACCGTCCTCACTGAAAACTCCTTTGGCGTAATATCTATCGGTTCATCCCCTTCTTTTTCTCCTCCTTTCACTATCACCAATCGTCTGAACCCAAAATCAAAACGACTCAATAACTTTTACACAACCATCATTAATCAGGGAAAAGAAAAAATTAAATGACACAAATCCCCAGCCACCCTTTCTAAATTTCACGTGTATTAAAAGTTCAAACCAATACTTAACGTACCCTGATTCGGTGGGACGAGATTCAAGCCAAAATAGGCAGCCGAACGAATCAACGGCGGTACCACCAAGACGCTTATCGGAGCCGGAAACGAGGTCGGAAGTGATCGGGGACTTCCAGGACCCATAAGGTGCAGTTATTATTTTCCCACCACTTTCAACGCTTCCAGAAGACATTTGGGAGGAACAATAATGGCGATACTGAGAAATGGGGAATGTAAATCTCTTAGAAAACCGAACTAGTATAATCTTTCTGCTACTGTGGTTGAGTGAAGTAGAAATACATGAAGTTGTAACAATGGAAGGAATTTTACAGTGCCTGCTATGGCGAGCAATAGTTGATATGGCAGTTACTGGTGCAGCCATGGGTTGCCATAGACTTCCAGAGTCTTTTTCTTAATTTTTTTTTTCTTTTTCTTTTTACCCGTAAACGGGCCTCTCAAAAAAATGAAAGCCCAATATTATTAGTTCAGCCCAATATTTTTTACAGTCCTATGCCGATGTAAGCCATTGAGAAAAGCCCAATTCATAAATCAAGTACACAAAAAGCCCAATTTTTTGTATCATCAATTTTCTTCCCCTACATTTTCCAAATAAAACACCAACATCTCCAAGGAGTTTAATTCTTCTAAGTTATCAACCTTTCTTTTTGTTGACCACTGGTTCAATTGGAAGGAGCTTAATTTCTCATTCACAAGATCTCGAATTTAAACTTTGTCTATAAAAAAAATAGTGTAGGAAGAGCTTCCTCCAATAAGGATCGAATCCAACAAGCTCAATTTTAGATTAGTCGGGCTCAAAGTGACACAAAAATTAGTGTTCTACACTGAATGATCTAGCCAGATACTTATATATATTTAAAATTATGTTACTTTTTCTAATTAAATCCAACATTATATTTTACAATTACGAAAGAAAACTTTGTTACCTAAAATGGATTAGGAAGTAAATAAGTACATAACATCAATAGATAGAAAGCAACATATAAGATTGGAGTCATCATGGGTACAATTATTGGGGACAAAATAAGGCACATCTTGCATCCAATCAACACCTAATTCATGATTATGATTATTATGAATATGAATAGCTTAAGCTGCCTAATAAAACTAAATAAACTCCTCCAAGAGATAAGAATGCATATAAAAAAGTACTATATATATATATATACTTCAAAGTTTATTTTGGATTATGTCTTCCCATTTCCAAAACCCTAATCATAATTTAATCTATTAACTCACCATATATATCCTTATATATATGTGTGTGTGTGTGTGTGTGTGTGTGTGTGTGTATTATCATCTTCTTTTCTTTTTCTTACATTTTAGAAATCTTACAAGAATTGTATATTGTATTTACAATGATTGAACATATATATGTATGTATATGTGTGCAAATCATGAAATGATCAGTCAGCAACATAATTAAAGTGAGAATTTCAGAATCACCAAATGGTCCATAGTCTTTGATCATCAAAAGGAAAAAAAAGAATGGAAGAAGAAGATGAAGAAGTTGTGTTGTCGTGTCAGGAAGTCTATCGTGTATTCTTATCATCCTTTACTTGAGATAAAAAGGTATGAACTAATTTCATGTTCTCCACTTTGAGTTTCACAAAAAATATAGCCCAAAAGAAAAAAAATAAATGAGAAGAGAGAAATTGTAGTTAAGAGTTGTATGTTGTAAATAGATCTTAATTATGAACGACACTTTTAATTCATATCTATGTTTAGATTTTTATTTTTTTTAGTGGAGTAGTTTCTAGTATAAGGTAAAATCTGATTTCAAATTTTAAACAATTATATTTATGAATACAAGTTTTATTCCACAATCGCACTTAAACAAAAGAATTTTTTATTAACTAAAATGCACTACACTATTGCAGATCTATATTTATATATATATGAATTTTTAAAATAAAGATTCATCCAAAGGATTGTGATGTGTAATGGGAAAAATTGGATTGAAAGTGAAATAGAAAGAAGAAAAAAAAAGAAAAAAGATAAGTGTCCCCTTATTTTAATAAATCCCAATATAGGGGGTTTTATATGTGTTATAAGTGGCTACATGAATTGCACCATTACGACCTTCAAGATGTTGAAGGTTGAAGAAATTAAAGGGGTTAGGAAAAAGCAAGCTATAATGATAAGGATGCACCTTTCTTTTTTTGAAATAAATCAGAACTGCACATGCCACTTCCACCATTACCTAATATATACTTGTGTGTTTTTTCTCTTCTTCTCTCTCCTCCTTTCCCCACTTCTTGTGGTCCGCCTTCCCTTTTATCTTTATCACATTCAAAGTTTGTTTTTCATTTGTTACATAAAAAATAGTTATGAGTTTCATCTCTAAAGTCTTGAATTCAAACTTTCATATAAAGAGATATATGTAAAAAAAGTTTTTTCTAATAAGGGATTCATTGTAACTTGAATTCGATTTAATTAGGGTTATATAAATTTTAATTATACACTATATCTTTTAAGTTATATCTACATTCAAATTAATTTTTGTTTGAATTAGGATAGATTTCTTTACTAAAGGTAAGTATTGGCTTCAAATTTTAAATGTCTACATACATAAATACAGATTCAATCATAAACTTTATTTAAATCAGAAAAACAATTTATCATCTTATTAGATCTATTTCTTAATTCATATATAAAACAAATCATACACTTATGATAATTAGATTACTTTCATCCTTCAAAAAATATATATATATCCTTACTTATGACTAATAATAGCCTTCTAAACTTAAAGATGATCACTTGAACTAACACTTATGATAATTAATTAGGGTTATATAAATTTTAATTATACACTATATCTTTTAAGTTATATCTACATTCAAATTAATTTTGTTTGAATTAGGATAGATTTCTTTACTAAAGGTAAGTATTGGCTTCAAATTTTAAATGTCTACATACATAAATACAGATTCAATCATAAACTTTATTTAAATCAGAAAAACAATTTATCATCTTATTAGATCTATTCCTTAATTCATATATAAAACAAATCATACACTTATGATAATTAGATTACTTTCATCCTTCAAAAAATATATATATATCCTTACTTATGACTAATAATAGCCTTCTAAACTTAAAGATGATCACTTGAACTAACACTTATGATAATTAATTAGGGTTATATAAATTTTAATTATACACTATATCTTTTAAGTTATATCTACATTCAAATTAATTTTTGTTTGAATTAGGATAGATTTCTTTACTAAAGGTAAGTATTGGCTTCAAATTTTAAATGTCTACATACATAAATACAGATTCAATCATAAACTTTATTTAAATCAGAAAAACAATTTATCATCTTATTAGATCTATTCCTTAATTCATATATAAAACAAATCATACACTTATGATAATTAAATTACTTTCATCCTTCAAAAAAATATATATATATATATATATCCTTACTTATGACTAATAATAGCCTTCTAAACTTAAAGATGATCACTTGAACTAACACTTAACATATCTTTATCCATATATCTTACACATAATTTGAACTAACAAATTATATATATATACATATATTTCTTACTATATGACATTTTAAAAGAAAAAGAAAGAAAGAAAGAAAGGAAGAGAAAAAAGGAGGTCGTCTTTTCCCTACGTAACATGTTAAGAAAAGGTATAGCCTCATTTTTCTAACTCAACCAATTCAAGTGTCTCTTCCTATCCCCCACTTGAATGATTCCAAGGACAATCCAACTAATAACCCTTTTTCTTCCTTTCTTTCTTTCATAAACAAACTAATTCCACTATAAAATCATCCCTCCACCCCTTCTCTCTCCCTCTCCGATCATCAATCAAATTATATACATACATACATATATATATATATATAGAGAGAGAGAGAGAGAATGCCGACGACGGCGTCGTCTAAGGTCTACTCTAGCCCCTTCCACAAACTAGAGAATTCAGCCTTATTGTCCATGCTCAACCACAAGAATAGTAATACTTGTGCAACTACAACTACAACTACTACTACGACACCATCCAAGAAATCAAAACCTCGTAGTAGTACAACCGGCGGGGTATTTAAAATGTTGAAGCTACTTCCGATGTTAAGCACCGGGTGCAAAATGGTAAATTTACTCGGGGGTCGATCACGTAGATATTTACTAACAGATAATGCAACCACCACGGTGACATTATTCGGTTACCGTAAAGGAAAAATAAGCCTAGCAATTCAAGAAGATCCACACCGATTACCAATCTTCGTGATAGAATTACCGATCACCACAACCGGATTCCACAAAGAAATGAGTTCTTCGGATATTCTAAGGATTGCATTGGAAAGTCAAACCAAGACGAACAAAAAAAAAGTGCTGGAAGAGTACGTTTGGGCTGTGTTCTGTAACGGTCGGAAAATTGGGTATTCGATTCGAAGGAAGGATATGAGTGAAGATGAAGTTCATGTTATGCAGATTTTAAGAGGGGTTTCGATGGGTGCAGGCGTTCTTCCTAGTCCGAATGATAAAGAATCGGCGGCTGATGGAGAATTAACGTATATGAGAGCAAGATTTGATAGAGTAGTTGGATCTAAAGATTCTGAATCTTTGTACATGATAAATCCTGATGCTACTACTGCTGCTTCTTCTGCTCAAGAATTGAGTATTTTTTTTCTTAGAATGCACTAAAATTTGTTTTATAATTAATTACTCTTATAATCTAATCATATCATACATTAGATACCTATTAGGTGAGTTATCTTCAATATATATATATATATATATATATATATTATATATATATATATTATGTATGTATATTAATGGTGTGGAATTTGTATTGTTTCTTTGTAGAATCACTTCTTTTTATATATTAATCGATTTATATATATATACATATATATATGTGTGTGTATATGTATGTATGTATAAAGAAGGAAAGAAAGAAAAATTTAGCTGGGATATTTCAAGAAGATTTATATATATTGGGTCAATTAACAAAAAAAAGCAAATAAGTTGAACAATATTATAAATTTCTAGGTACAAATATTTATGGATTGAATTAATTATTGCTTCTCACTCTTTTTCTTTCTTTCCTTTTTTTTTTCACCAATCCATTATTTTTGCATTATTTCTTAATTATTCAGATTTGGCACTATTTCAACTTTTATGGTTCTTTTCAATCAATTTTTTCAAGAAGATGATGATCATCATCAAGAATGGCAGCCAAAGAATCTATCTAAGGAGAAGATTACAATATATATACATACATACATACATATCTGCTTTCCCTACTTTAGATTCTTATCCTCCTTTCCTAATCAATGAAAAGTAAAAGAATTAATCCGTAGCCATATTTGTAATATATCAAGCAAGTAATATATATATATTACGTTTATATAATTCTAACTCTTATTTTTAAAAAAAAATTATATAATGTTTATTTGAGAAGGAAAAAAAATTGATTTTGTCTGATTGATAAAATTATGTGAAAGGTAGTACGACTAAAGGTTAGGCCGCGGGGATTAGGGCTTTTATTTGTGATTTCAGTTACTTTTTCTTTTTTTCAGTTTGTACTGAAAATATATATATGAAAAGGATTTGTGTACTATAAATTACTGGGCCTTCGAATAAATGTTATTTCACGTATAATCGGGCTTCACATGGGATAATTCGGGCCACAGCCCAATGAAAATTTCTCTAATCTTTTCCTTCTTCTTTTTTTTATATATATATATATATATTCAATTGGTTTAAATGAAAGAAATTTATTTTTCATTTAAAGTAACTCAAATCCGATTTAGTTATATATATATATATATATATATGTATGTATGTATAGGTTAAAAGAATAGGTAGGGTATTAAATTTGGTTCCTTTAGTAAAAGTTTGCCATTTTACTGGCAACAGCTAGACTGTGGCTTCTTTTTTTGCAGGGAAATCAGGTAAAAATATCCTAAATTTGAATTGAGCTTCTTACTACTGACATGCACTTGAATTTCAAGGATTCAAGAATCATAGATTTTAGGTATGGGAAGTAAAGTATAAGTAGATGTACATTAATGTCCAATATTTCTTTATATAAAGACCTCTGAATTTGACAACCGTCCAGAGAAAATAACCATCATATTTTAAATTCTTGTACTTTCATTCCCCAAGTTATGTAGTTTTTTCATTAACTTTTTTGTGTTCAATTATTCCACATACCAATTTAACACTTTATCTAAGATATAATGTGGAATTCTAAAGCACAAACAAACTGATAAAGAGTTTTTATGGTGAAATCGATAATTAGTTAAAGACAAGTGTAATCAACCAAAATTAAGGTAGGTGAGATTTATAATTAGATATATGGTTTAGGAAACTTCTTAGCACATACTAAGGTAGGTAAATGGAGGAGAAAGTGGTGATTAAAATAGAGAAATATCCATGTGGGATGAGATTTGATGATCATTAGGAGACAAACAAGTTTAATTAACTTTTATTTTCTTGTTTTATGAAGAAAAAAAAATTCCAAAGAACAAAGAAAATCTTTGGAGATTTTTATGGTTTTTCCTCTTTGTACCCATTTCAAGAGACAATTATGACAAATAAGGAATAATTTGAGATAAGGAATAGTTTGATTAAATCATAGGAAACTTATCCATAACATTAAAAAAAATAATAATAATTCCCTGGACCATATTATTTTGTACAATGAATTTAGACATATGTAATTTGTTTATTTTGTATATATACTATATTTAGAAAAGGAAAATCTGGTAAGGATTTCCAGATTTAGTGAAAGAATCTTCTACTTTATTAATTTCAGTATTAAATTTTTTTTTTAATATAAGGTTAATTTAATTATGTAAAAGATCCCAAACATTAGTGAGCTGGATGTGCTTAATTAGAACCAACAAATTTGTCTCTTGTTTCTTCTTTTTGCTTTCTTTTTTTTTTTTTTAGGGTTATCTGTTTAACAATGTATGTATTTATATTTATATATATATATTCAACTATCAAAGGAGGAAGGAATCTTGAATTGGTTATATATAATTAATAACATGCCAAACCCTTTTGACATTTCGTGAAAAACCCAAAGTTTACAATGTTTTCTTTTCAAAAAAAAAAAATTTAAGAAAAAAGAAAGGGAGAAAGATAAGAAATTCAGACAGAATTCTATGAATTTTCGAATTTTAGTATATAACGTAGAGGAAGAGATTTGATGTTGTTAAGGAAATATGCAAAAATTAGAAGCAAAATTTTAAAAAGAAAGAGTTCGTGCAAGTAAGCTAATTAACCATAATGAGGATTTAATGGTGAAAAGAGAATCATCCATACCTTTGTATTCCATAGCCGGAACAAAAAGAAGGTAAAATGTTCTTGGTTTCATTACATTTAGGTTGGTGAACATTCCATGTTATTGGGTGTTAGTTACTATGTTATCCAAATAAATGCTACGAGGTTAACATAAGTATCTTGTAATATAAAATTACGAGTTCAACACTTGTTATGAGTCCAAAAATTTAAAATAAATTATATTTTCATATAAAAATTAGATTGTATCAATACAATTCAAATCAAATTATAACATTTTTTATATTTCCTATTTAGCTTGGCATGCTCGAAACATATATATATATATAACACTAATTAATTACTCTAACGTCTATGTAATACTTAGACAATCGTTCTTTTTTTATCTATTATGTCTCGAACTTATTGTTTTTCTAAGTTACAAGTGATGTTGAGCTACACGTTCTTGACACAGTCAATTATTAAATAATATAATTCTTAGTATATTATGAGAAATATTTTGAATATATAATATGATGATACAGTAACCAATTATTTGAACTACATTTGTTAACCAATGAAATCAATTATATTATTTAAATTCAATTGAAACATTTGTGGGAATGGATTTATCCACGACAACAATTCCCTATAGACATTATTATTATTATTATTATTGTTAGATACAATAATTTTTCCCACAAAACAATGACTACTATTTGACATACCAGAATTTCTTTTTGTACTCTAACAACAATGTTGGCAATGACAAAAACCAAAACCTTTAATTTTTCTGGTACAACTCATGTCCGATTGAGACCATAGAAAATATGCCAGACTTAATTTAAGGATAAAAACAAAAGACAATATTACAAACTATAAATCATTTATAGAACATTTGGACAACAACCCTAACCAAATTAGTTGACCATTTTTGTTTGGTTTTTTCCTCTTTTTTTTTCTTTTTCTGAGATACTTTATTTTACCATTAGTTGTACCATACGCTCAAAGTTATGTACTATATAATATATATGTACATATATATATATATATATGTATGGCTATGGTGAACCGGCAAATAGGTTGGAGGGGAACAGCGCCGTGGGGTGCCCTAAATTGACACGTACCTAAAACGACTGTTGAAAATCTAATGGTTTATAAGAAATGTTAATAATTAGGTTGTATTTATTTGAATAGCTAATCCAACTCAAATTGTCTTAAAGTAGAAATTTATTTTCATTCACTAATATTTATCTTTAAAAGGAATTATTATATTGTATTAAATAATTAATTTTAATAAATAAATAAAATAGAAGAAAAATATATGATTATGATTGATTAGAATTTAATTTCTCCATAATGTTCATGTACCGTAATTTTCCCGCGACGTCAATCAACCGGCCAATCTAACAATTTGGTGGGTCCCGCATGGTCGTGTGAAGCTACGGAAAATAGACAATAACCATTAACAACTCGTCTAATCATCACTTAAGATTATGTGGTTGTTAATTTCGTCTTTTAATTATTATATTAAACTCTAAATAATTTTTTAAAAAAATGTAAATTCATAATAGCGAAAAATTTGTAATATTTTAAAAAAAGAAAATGTAAGGAAGTGGGAAACAATCAGGTGGTTTCGGGGTGTAAGAAAGTCGGTGGGGTGGAGGACAGGCTGTGGTCCTCTGTAAACTCCAAGTTTTTATCAACTGCCCAACTGCTGCTTGCTTTTTCTTTCTTTCTCTCTCTAAAAAAATTTAAAAAGTCATCAAATTGAGGAAACGTCCAAAGCGTCCCTTAAATTCTGCCACGTGGGCGGCTCGAGAAACAATTGCTCCATTCATATTACATGTAAAATCTTTTTTTTTTCTTTTTCTTTAATAAAGAAAACCTTAACTTTTTAGAGTTTAAAAAAGATTGAACTAATTTTAATAAATAGAAAACATTAAATTTGTTCAATATCAAAATGATGATGACGATGATTTTATGTTTTAAAATACATATTCAAAACAAACAATTAATGTACTATTTTTTGTATTTTCTTTATTTTTTAAAAAATTGCCATCAATCATTTTCATCATATTATTATCGCATTTTAAAAATGAGAAAAATTAAATTTTTTTTACAGAATTAGTGAAACCTTGAAGGTGCCACGCTCCTTAACGGGCGAGTGGGGCCAAACCGAATTCTGAGATAGAGTTGCTGAAGTCAAATTGATTCAAACTCGTATCACGTGAGATTCTTCCAGGCTGTAAGTGGGACCCATCCCTACGTGGAAGTCGTTGAAGTCATCCTGAAACTGCAGTTAATTTTAAATTTTTACCTATTCCCGTTTTTAAAATTCAAAAACGGTTTGATCAGAGCCGTTAGTTACACTGACTCAAGCTATGAATTGACGGGAATCACAGCTGTAATAAAAAGCGTGGGACCTACTAGGACGTTTTATTCATATACTCGTTTTTCCAGTATTTGGTTAAAACTGGGGGAAAAAAAGAAATGGCATTATTATTATGATCAAAAACAGCTCCGGCTCTACTGTCATGTTTTAAACGCTTCTGATAAGATTGAAAGGTGAGTAGGAGAAAATGAGTTTAATTTTTCTTATTTAGGAATGGAAATATTTTTCTTCTTTTCCATTTTTACCCTCCTTCCCTAATTGTTATTCATAATAATTTTGTTCAGTCCCCTTCACCTCTCTAATTATATCTTCTTGTACATGGTACCCCCCCTCCACCTTGGAACATAAGAAAATTGTGAGAGCTTTGGGGAAGAAAAGAATTTCGTAGTTGAGATTATAATTGGGGGAAGAGAATAGTTAAAAGAGTAGAGTAGAGAGTACTTTTTATAGAACATTAATTTTGAGGGGTAAACTACTACTAGAAATGTAAGAAAATTGGGTACATTGTTTGTACGGACAATGTACATATATGATACTTCTCAATTATTTATTATTATTATTATAATGACTATGTATCCAAACTAGAGGACAAAAAAATCCATTTGCCATAAGATGCAAAATGGAAAAAGAAAAATGGGGGTATAATAATAATAATAATAATAATAACACCGAGTTCAATGAACCGTAACCAGAAATTGTTGTTGAATTTACTTAAATAGACATGGTGATTTCATCAATGCCAAGGACACCCGTCTCTTCCCCCAACAATCCAATTCAATGAGAGGATATCATTTCGTATCTTTTCTTTCAGTACCTAAATATGTAATTTTGCCTAATACGACAAAACAGAACCCCAGCAAACATCGACAGAAAAATAAATAATTAAATAACATATAAAATATATATGTAAATGAACCAGGATTGGGTGCACATCTATGCACCCCTACCAACTTTACATTAGGCAATTTCCAAGAACCAACTTCTCCCTCCTCCTCTGCTTTGGCCTAAAAAGCCATGCCATTTTGCCAAAGTGCATGCACCAATTTTCTCCACCCTCGATCTTAGCCACACATACACAGTATAATCGTTTTCTCTTTCTCTTTCTCTCTCTCTGTCTATATATATATATATATATTTGGCTGAGAAACACACTCTTTAATCTCTACTCTTCACCTTAGCTTATACTTTTCACTCACTACTTGTTGTTTTTCTTCCAACTCGAAACAGGGGAGGGTTCTGGGATATATAATTATAATAATAATAATGGATGGTTTTTATAGGTGTTCATCAGCTGTTGGTACTTCTACATCATCTGATTCTTCGTCTTCTGATTCATCTTCGGGAAATAAAACATTAAGGGATGGGAACAAACCTGAGAGGATTAAAGGTCCATGGAGTGCTGAGGAAGACAAGATCCTAACCAAATTAGTAGAGAAATATGGACCGAGAAATTGGTCCTTAATAAGTAAATACATTAAGGGCCGTTCTGGAAAATCTTGTAGGCTTAGATGGTGTAATCAGTTAAGCCCTAATGTCGAACACCGTCCATTCTCATCTTCTGAGGATGATACCATCTTAGCCGCTCATGCCAAATACGGTAATCGATGGGCTACCATTGCTAGGTTACTCCCTGGTCGGACCGACAATGCCGTCAAAAACCATTGGAACTCAACTTTAAAACGAAGGTACCAACAACATCAAAAACAACAACAACAACAACAACAGCCGCCCACTCACCAGGGACAAGGACAAGGACAAGGGCAAGTAATACTCGAAGGCAGTTCGAGCGGCGGTATTACTGCTGCTGCGGCTGTTAGTACTACTCCGGCGGGATCTATGACGATGTCGTTAATGAAATACGGGATGATGAATGTATCTAATAATAGCAGTAGAGTTTTCCCTTTGATTAGCGATTACGACGAATCGGATCCAATGACGACGCTGTCGTTAGCGCCTCCCGGGATGAGGGAGGAGGAGGAGGAGGAGATGATGATGCCGGCGGAAACGCAGGCGGAGAGTTTGCCCGCTGGATTTTGGGATGCGATGAGGAATGTGATTGCCAGAGAAGTTAGGGAATACGTTGCGTCGTCGTTTTCCGCAACTTCCTCCGGGTTTCATTAGCGGCGGGGACGGAGGGATAAATAATCATGTTGTTTCCTGTTTAATTATTATTAATTTTCTCTTTCTTGTTAATTGTTCTGTTTATATTCTTAATTATTAGTTTAAAACAAAGTCTTCACGTGCAAGCCGCTTTTACCTGATTCCTAGAAAATTCCATTTGGCTAAAGTCGCAACCTCCTTCCACCCGCTTTTGTTTTTTCTTTAAATCGAAGATTTATTACCTCCTTTTAGGTTGTTTGGCAAAATTTTAATTTATCAGGTTCCGACAATAATTCCTGAGACTTCGTCTCAACAAAGACAGTAAAAGACCAATCTTTTTTCTCTTTTGGCCCCTCTTTGTTAGATTTCAAAGTCCATAGCCAAACAAGTCATAGTAGACCCAAAGAAAAATACCTTACAAGACATCTCCATGACTAGATATAATAATCCAACCCAAACTATAAATTTCAAAACCTCCACTAATTGATTTTACAAGTGGAATATGATGTCTTTGTCCTACACCAAAAGTTAAGTAAACATAAAATACATGTTTCTCAGTCTTAGCCAAATCTCATAAGACTCTAAAACTTGCATGTCAGATTATTAAGAACAATAAAAAATTGTATACCTGATTTTGATCATGTATCACCAACATAATTTTTTAAGAATCTAAAAAAGCTTTCTTCTTAACTTATATCATAGTCTTTTAAAAATTTATTGGAGTTTAATGTTCTATTTTATTGACGGGATATAAAATAGGCACTCTCAATAAATAATAATATTCTTAACCAACCCATCATATTCATATGTTGTCATATACTTATTGTTGATGCATATTAGTCCAATAAATTTAATTAGATTACTTTAATAAAATTTAATAAATATGATAATCTTAAATACAGACACAATAAATCTACATAATTTATTAAAATAAATTCAACACTTACATATTAAAATATAACACTTAAATAAGAATTTAATTTTACAAAAACTTCAATTAGTTTCACGAAAATATAGGGGCTTTCCTTAAAATGACCCAACTTTTTAAAATTTGTCTCGGTTTAACCTAGTTTCTAAAACTATTTTCCAAACTAACTTGAACTCATTCACAAAATGAGTTCTAATGAGACCTACTAAATTTTTTAAAAAAATTTTCTCTTTTTTTCTTTTTCTCTTTTTCTCTTTTTATCTCTCTTTTTTTTTAATTTTTAAAACCTCTCCGTTTCCTCCCTCCGTTTCCTCTCTTCGTTTCCCCTCTTTTCATTTTTTTTATTTCCTTTCCCTTCCAAACCCATCTTCCCCCCCCCCCCCCCCACTTTCCCTTTTCTTTTCATTTTTGTCTGTTCTCCACATAAACCCTAGCTCACAACAAAAGGGATATATGAAGAAGGGATATATATATATATATATATATATATATATATATATATATATATATATATATATATAATAGGAAACCTACTATCAGAACCCCTTAAAAAACAAAAGGGTAAAAATTCAAATAATTTGACGCTGCTCCCGACCCAGCGTTGATTAGCTTTAAACCCGGAGTAACAGAAGAACAATTGAAGGAAGGAAGACGAAGAAGATGAAGAAGATGGCAGAATTTCCATCCGGAAACCATACGAATCTCAATCAAGAAAACGAACCCAAAAGAGTGAAGAAAACTAAACCCCAATTCAGACCTGCTGCAGATGATACCAAGCCTATTCTACAAGACCCTGTAAGTTAAAACTCTCTTCTCTATTTATTTTTCATTTTACATTTTTAGCAATTCATAAGATCCTGTGGAGTAATGGGTTCTTGTTAATTTCAACCCTAATGAGTTTTTTTTTTGTTTTTTGCCTTTCTTCGGGGTGGTTATGGTTAGATTCTCAGAGCAGACCCCATTGAGACGGAAGAAGCTGTGCTCCGATTGCCTCCTTTTCCTGTTCCCATTACCAAAACTAGTTTCAATGTTTAAACATGAATGCAATTTTCAGTTTTTCTATGGTATTTCTGTCATTCAAGAATTTTGAAATCTTGTGGATGTTCCCCCCACCAAAATCTTGATTTTTTTCTTTTTCAATTACATTATGTGTTTTTCTTTTTTCGATAATAATATGTCTATATATTTTACATTACATAGAAAAGGTTGTATAAACTTTTGTACCAGTAGCCCTTACCTATATTTACCAGATTTAAAAAAAATAAAGAAAATTGTTCATAACATATCCTGAGGAGAAGACAATGGATGGCTATGGAACATAAAAGTAATGAATAATTATATGTGAAACATTAGGACTCATCTTCTCAATGAGTCCTATAATTCAGTACTGGAATTTATCAAGTTTGAAAATTATGTGAAACATTAGGACTCATTTTCTCAATGAGTCCTATAATTCAGTACTAGAATTTATCACGTTTGAAAATTATGTGAAACATTAGGACTCATCTTCTCAATGAGTCCTATAATTCAGTATCACGTTTGAAAATTATGTGAAACATTAGGACTCATCTTCTCAATGAGTCCTATAATTCAGTACTGGAATTTATCACGTTTGAAAATTATGTGAAACATTAGGACTCATCTTCTCAATGAGTCCTATAATTCAGTACTGGAATTTATCACGTTTGAAAATTATGTGAAACATTAGGACTCATCTTCTCAATGAGTCCTATAATTCAGTACTGGAATTTATCACGTTTGAAAATTATGTGAAACATTAGGACTCATCTTCTCAATGAGTCCTATAATTCAGTACTGGAATTTATTCACGTTTGAAAATTATGTGAAACATTAGGACTCGTCTTCTCAATGAGTCCTATAATTCAGTACTGGAATTTATCACGTTTGAAAATTATGTGAAACATTAGGACTCGTCTTTTCAATGAGTCCTATAATTCAGTACTGGAATTTATTCACGTTTGAAAATTATGTGAAACATTAGGACTCATCTTCTCAATGAGTCCTATAATTCAGTACTGGAATTTATCACGTTTGAAAATTATGTGAAACATTAGGACTCATCTTCTCAATGAGTCCTATAATTCAGTACTGGAATTTATCACGTTTGAAAATTATGTAAAACATTAAGACTCATCTTCTCAATGAGTCCTATAATTCAGTACTGAAAATTTAGTACTGATAATTTTCCCTTCCTGAATTATAGGACGCATTGAGAGGATGAGTCCTAAGTATGTTCTGATAGTAGGTTTCCTTTTATATTATATATATATATATATACCTTCTTCATATATCCCTTTTGTTGTGAGCTAGGGTTTATGTGGAGAACAGACAAAAATGAAAAGAAAAGGGAAAGTGGAGGGAAGATGGGTTTGGAAGGGAAAGGAAATAAAAAAAATGAAAAGAGGGGAAACGGAGAGAGGAAACGGAGAGGTTTTAAAAATTTAAAAAAAAAAGATAAAAATAGAAAAAGAGAAAAAGAAAAAAGAGAAATTTTTTTTAAAAAATTTAGTAGGTCCCATTAGAACTCATTTTGTGAATGAGTTCAAGTTAGTTTGAGAAATAGTTTTAAAAACTAGGTTAAATCAGGACAAATTTTAAAAAGTTGGATCATTTTAGGGAAAGCCCCGAAAATATAAGACACCAAGCGCCTAAATGCGTATATAAAAGAAAAGGGTGGTGGGGGTAATGTTGTTGTCTTGATCAACAAAGTAGAGAGAACGTGTTGTCCTCGGGGAATGTTTCCATTTATATTATATATATATATATATATATATATATATATATATATATATATATTTGTGTGTATATGTATTGGAGGGAGATGTTGATGGCATATGATAAACGTGCAGAACAGTAGTAGTTTGAGAGCGTGT
Organism: Asclepias syriaca; assembly: GCA_027405835.1. NCBI lineage: Eukaryota > Viridiplantae > Streptophyta > Magnoliopsida > Gentianales > Apocynaceae > Asclepias > Asclepias syriaca. Next base: position 21,740,939 of record CM049934.1, read on the forward strand.
GTGAAAGCACCATGTTATTTCGGCCATCAATGATTGTCTTTTTGGCAGGCTTCTTTCGGAACTTTATTTTTTTTCTTTATCTTGTTGATAATTGTGGTGTTTTTTTGTGTTTGATTTGAAGGTACCTAACCTTTTTCTACTTTGATAAGAACCACGTTTTTGCATTCCATGACAATAATAATACTAAGCTTTTTAGTCGGTGTTGTCATCAATACGATAAAAGATCAGGACAGCTAAAGAACATCTATTTAACCGTATTATAAAAGTGATTCATTTATTTATTATTCACCTCATTTTGCTAAATATATAGTAATTACTTCTGTAATTTTAACCCAATTTATTATTACGAGTTAACAACAATAATAATAAAAAAAAGGTAGAGTATGTAAAGTAAAATAGTCGCGGGATTGAAAGGCAAATTTTCTAGAAGAAAAAGGTGAAAAGCTTTGAAACGACGTCGTTAGATGAAATTTTGAGGCGACCTGGTTTCAGTACTCGTCGTCTTTCCCGATCGCCAATAGCTCCAAGTTCAGACCTTAGAACCGACTGCGCCGTAGTACACAGGAGTCTAATTAAGGTTTTGCTACTCCTTTACTCTATCCTGTCTTAATATCGATAACCCTAAATTTCTCGAGGGAATTTTTCTTTCTTTCCCGAAAATTTGGTTTTGAGGATGGTTTCTTGATTGATGCAGGCTGAAATCCTTTATGGGTGAAACACGGTACTTGATTTAGAGAAAAAAAAAAAATGGATTCTTCGTCGTCCAAAAATCCTCTCTTTTGCTTAAAATGGCCTTGGGATGTCCACCATCAAAGTGTTAAGACTTCCAGTTCCAGCCCTTGCAACTTCGAGACACCTTGGCTCTTCAAATCTCTTACGAATCTGGGCTCCGTCGCCTTTGATTTTGTGAACCACATGTCAAAATCTGCAAACCCTATGTTCAAAATTTCCTCCTCTTTACCCGGGCAAAGGAGTGCGGGGAAGAAGAAGTTGAGTTCAGAAGAGCAAGGAGAGGCAGAGCAGAGAGCCCTAGCAGCTGCCTTAGCTACTCGTAAGGAAGCAACAATGATTAAATTTTACTCTCCCAAGTGTATGCTTTGCAGTTCGATGCTTAAGGTTGTCATGGAACTTGACAAAAGGAATAATGACTGGCTCAACATTGTTATGGCTGACGCTGAGAATCCTAAATGGTTGCCTGAGGTACTCTTTCAGTTTCCTTTGATTTTAAGTTTTTCCTAATCAGAAATGTGATTGACTTAGTTAGTGTTCATTCAATCTGCTTAATACAGCTCCTCCATTATGACATAAAGTATGTACCTTGCTTTGTCCTGTTGGATAAAAATGGGAATGCGCTTGCAAAAACAGGCGTACCAAATAGTCAGCTACATGTTTTAGCAGGCATTTCGCATCTCCTCAAAATGAAGCGGCCTAAGTAGAAATCCTGGTAGATCTTTGAACACTTAAACTCTTCTGTGTCTGCAAAAAACAAAAAGCGCATATTTCTGTGTGCAATAACTTTCTGTTGGTGCATTTACTTATGTTTATGAATTCACAGGAGAAACTACTATGTTCATTGTTTACTTTACTGCCTGGAATTACACAAGTTTAGTACGATTTCATACCTTTTTGGCTTGCCATATTATCTGTGCTGTCTCATTGTTTAATAGTTAAAGTCAGGAATTGATCAAGGAAAACGTCCTCGATCTGCAATTGCATGAATATCATCAAAAAGATTATGTTATACAGTGATATACAAGTAATGTTTATATTCTACAGCTAATTGTTCAGAAGCCCTTGAATTCTTTCCCTTGTTTCAATGAGGGGATCAATGTGATCGACTCCGTGAGTCCATATATGCTGAACAGGAAGCATTGTCATTCCCGTTTCAATTAATAGCTGTTGCTGCCGGTGAATAGCATTTGAATCCATGAGACTACCAGCAATTGACTGTTAAGGTTAAATTGATGTGAAAATTATGTAAATCTTAAAACATAGCTGAAGACAACCGAGGAAAATGGTGAACTTACCCATACTGTGGTTGAACATGCGTTTACTATTAACCTTCTGAGGAAATCCTTATCGGATCTGTGGAGAATTTCATCAGAGCCAACAGAAAAAGTAAGGTCCAGACCTGAAGAAGAATCATACATGGATCCATGGTTTTTTACTACCACTCTTCCATGTTGCCGTAGAATGTTATTCAAGCGACCAGTGCTGTTAGATCCATGAATCTTGTTAATCACAGTCGTTTTTGGCCTTCTAGAAGTTGCAGGACGAGCTTCTAAATGAATCCTAAGCAAAGTTGCTGCGGCTTTACGAGTAGCCCAGCAACAGCACGACGATGATCCGTCATCTGGACATGAAATAAACAGAATTCATAAATAAGCCAAATATTTCAAACCATGAAAATATCCAGAGATTATGCATACCCAAAATAAAGCCAGCCAGTGGTATGTCTATGGCCGGCGACGAAGATCGGCTGCTTGGATTTAGGGATTTTGTGTTCTCAAGAATGAGGACATAAAGGGTAACAACCTGTCAAAAATGACAGAGCATTTATAACAAACTAGAGAATTCAAGAAAAAAACTAGAATTAAGCAAAGTATAAACAGGAAGTTAGACTGAAGAAGATTTAATGTAGGTAGAGAACCCATTATTACCCTGCAACGTAGTCGTATTGGCTTTGAATCCACTCTCTTAGTAATTTCAGAAATCAAAGCTATGGGAGAGGCAATCACTGGAGCTACGCTCTGAGTGAGTGCAGATGCCAAAGCAGAATAACTCTTTTCTTTGGATAAATAATTGGCACCATTAATGGAGTTCACAACAATGAAAGATGCAGGAGTTAACATATATTGATTCTGTCCACTGTAAAAAAAAGAAAAAGAAAAGGAAAAAGGGGATATAATAATAGTCTGCTGATAGTTTTTCGATTTTTAAGAATCTTGAGAAATTAAACCCTTAGAAACGCAAAGGGATAATTAGATTACGGTGAATAATGCATACCCAAGAACAAGAACTCGATGGAAGCTTGCATGGATACCTTCTCCAAATCCAGTCGGAAGTGCATAATCACCTTGAGCACCAAAAATCCTGGCCTAGCCAACACAATAAACTAGTGAAAGTTATATAACAGATGTAGAACAGATGAAAAACAAGGGTGAACTTGGGAGCTACCATGTCATGGTCTGCAAGAACATGGATGCAAATGTTCCCTGATACCTCAGAAACTCCATGTTCAAAGATATTGGCAGAAGTTCCACACTTTGGATTTGCAACAAAAGAACCATGATTAAACTCATGAACAGCCAAGACATGTCCATGTAAAGATATAAGATCACCTTCAGGTAAAAGGATATCAGAATGGAAAGTTCCAGGTGATAGCATGGGTGCACCAACAAACAATTTATTGCCATTATGTGTATCTCTCTCCCCTTGAAATGAAGCATATGTACTTGTTCGAACATCGTGTGATGACTCGAGATCAACCTTTAAGTAATTTATGATATCAACAGGAGTAAACAAGTTGATGTCTGACTGGAATTCAGGATTAACTTCGTTAAAAATCTGACTTGACCTTTGATGCAGAGAAACATCTGGAAGCATTTCCTCATTACAGACTGATGAACCCACAATGGAAATTCAGCTGATAGCTCAGAATTTGAAAGAACCTCACATGATGAGAATGAGAGGCTCCAGAAACATGTTTTGGCAGTAATGAAAAAGGTCATATTGGCTATATTGTTTTCATCCTTTATAGTGCAAAACAGGTCTTTCTCATTCTGCTGTACAATATAGTAACCACCAATTCTCAAGCCCTGTAAATTTTGGAAGCACAAGTTTTATGCATATTGCACAATGAATTGTTTTTTGATGCTCACAAGAAATTAAGGGAAAATGCGACACACCTGATACACGTAAAAGCTCTCAGTACCAAATTCCAGGAACACCCTTCTTCTATCCGGTTTGCAACCAGAGCTCTTCATTGCCTCTCTGTCTCTGCAATGCAGAAAACCTTGGTAGGGAACCTTGAAATTTCTACTGAAGATCAGACATGGAAATTGGGAATCACAAAATTTCTGATCAGAGTAAGAGCTGCTGCAACTGGTACTCTCTGAGAGGCAACTAATCACATCCCCAGCATCACTCCTTTCAGAATTCAGGGTACTGTTTAAAGTTCCATCACTTTTACATTTCCTTAAAGTTACGTCTTTCAGTAACCTATCTCTACCAGAATACTTCATGGAATTTCTTGGTTGGTTTAGTGGAGCGCTAGATTGATATGCAATTTCATCCTTCTTACCGAAAATCAAATCCCAAGGCAGAACTATAGCCTCAGCAAACACACTTGACCTGTGTGACAAAGCATCATCACCGACGAACTGAAAAAATACAAAAGTTACAAAATCAGTGAATGAGATACAATTATGGTGATTATACAAGGTTGTACAAATAGGAATGTGCTTTCAATACCTCCTCCAACAAAAAAGAATACTTGTGCTCTAACCAGACAAGGTGAAATCTTCCGCATTCAGGCACTGGACATCCTTTCCCATTTATGTAAGGAGAATATATATCATGTCGTGGCTTTTGGTCTCCGAAATTATAATGAAGATACAATGATAACTTCGTCTCTTTCTTTGATGGAGCACCATTAAAAATACTTTGGCAAGTGAATGATTCAGCTGTTATTAAATCCAAGTGATACAGTTTTTGAGGTACCCCTTGCATAATTACATTGAAATCTTCTACCTAAAAGCAAAGAGGAAGAGTTACTGAATAAAAACATTGCCAGATGTGGGGAGAAAAACATGCACTTTGAAACAGAGCCCAAAAGCTAAAGAACAAAACAATTCTATATTACCTCATAGATTGTGTTGAAATCCCAAAATGATGGGATATCAATTACAACAACATCAATGCTTCCAGTAGCATCACTTAGCTGCAATTTTCCAGAGGATGAAGAAACCTGGATAAACATCCAACATAACCAAGTATAAGAAACATTCAACAAAACTGCATTCCAGCACAATTGAGTGAGGAAATGTGACCAGTAGTATGACAAAAGGAAAAGAAAATGGGGGGAAAGGATTAAAAAGAAAGAAGAAAAAACCGTTCAAACAATGACAAAAAAATTGGCAATAAATTAAGTAAAAGACCTTTAGCTTTCCAAGCAATTTAATGCCAATATCTTCACTGCAAAGGATTCTTCTAATCTGATTTGTGCAAGGTCTCCCACAAGAAGATATAGTAGGACTTTGAATGATAGAATCCAAGCTATTGAGATTCTTTGTCCAGTCAAACAGTATTTTCATCCAACTGGTCTCAGAATGACCGACTAAGAAAGAAATAGGTACCACCTGAAGAAACAAATGAATCATAAGTTAGCAGTTTATCCTGAAAAATAAGTAGAAGGTAGGAAAAACTGATAGACCTTCTATATTTTGAACAAAATATTAGAACTTCAGAATACATGTTTGCTTAACTTACCAATTTCAAACTACTGTAATCTTCTCCACCATCACAATTACACATACCATGGTTCCAGTATTCTCTAAATACTCCACGCTGACAAAAGATCCAATAAGAATTTTTTATATAGAAAACCATGTGACAATCTTTTTTAAGAAAGATCAGAGTATATATTTACCCGCAACTGATACATAGATGGGGTTAAACATGAGGTGATGTATTTTAGAGCCAGTCCTTCACTCTGGAAACACCTTGTAACTGCTGAAGTCAGCTTACACTAATAGTATATTTAAGAGAAGTAAAAAACAAAGAAAATACTTTTTGACAACCAACAAACTTTAAAAATCAAATGCAGCTGATTACTTGTTTTGATCCTAAAATTTCCTTCTCTGAGAAAATACCAGCAAATTTTTGCAGTAAACATGTCATAGTAACAAGTACCCTGAAACAAAGCCAAAGAAACACCAGTCAACTGTAAATATTGGCTGCTGAATTTTTCTTTTTCAAGAAATACAAGTTCTGGGATATTGTTTTCCCCAAACAATAGCAGCATTTCCTACCATAATCTTGCACAGAAGGTCAATGTGTCAATAAATTTTCGGAGATGGTTATGATCTTGGGATTTCACATAGCAACTGCAAAGAAGAATATCAGCAAGGTGAAACAGTATATCCAGAGGTTCATAAATGCAATTACTTTCTATTAAGGTTAAATGCTTACCCTACTTCCAGTGCAGAAAATGATTCCACATGAATGGTTGTTATGAAGCAAGCACCAAGTATGACTGCTTTTGTCCAAGAAAACTTTGGATTTATGACGTGAACATTTCTCACTGATACCTGTAGAAGAAATATACTAAAGCAATATGTCTTTTATTTCCATTAAGGGCGACAAAAAATGAGAGAAAATAACTTCAACTAGTAATAGCATAAGCTCACATACTCATAAACTATTGATCACCAGAGATGTGACAAACCAACCCGCATGCTTATCTAAAACCAAATAAAAAAAAAAAAAAATACAAAACTAAACTACAGGAACTACTTCACATACAATAGCACCAACTCTCAAACTATGAGGTAGAATTAGTTGCTGGTCAGTTAACAAAAGAAGTAAATCTTGATCCAACTCAACAACCATGCCCTGCATGTAAATCCCAGTTACAGTTCCAGCATAGCTGCCAACCTCACCAAACCCTCTTAACCGGGCTACTTTTCCATTTGGATTCCAAACCTTTTCCTGCTTAGGAAGCAGCAAGGAAGTTTTATCTGTAGTAAGATACATCACCTGAGAGTCCTTCCCTATATTAACCAACTTTTTCTTCAATCCAGACAGTGAAACAACATTCTGAATTAATCTAGAAATAGCAGGGTGCCAAGATGAAGCAGACCCACAATAGTGAACTGTTAAAGGCTTCACAAAGCAATGGCCTTTGTAATTTTGAGAACTTAAATCACGCAAGTCCGTTCTTGGAATTGCATGCCTACACAATTTGCACTCGCAAACTAAAATTTTTGAAAGAAATCCACAAAGATTTCTACTGTCCCCTGAAGAATTACCACCAGCTTTTGAACAGGCTGCCACACAGAGAGGACTTACTGATTCCAGAACACCCAAAATTGAATATTTAGCCTTTAAATCACCCTCATAAGCTGAGCTAGAACCACCAATAGACAAAGGAAACGCGGACAATTTTGAAATGCATTCAAGAAACTCCCATCTAACAATTTCCAAAAAGCCTCCAAACTTTGTAGCACATTTCAAAGGAATAAAGTTCCAGGCACAAACACGAATATTTTTACCAATTACTTCTGGGGAAAAACCAAGAATATCACAGCAAACCGTGGCTGAGCCGTCATTAAACTGAAAGCAGCTACATAGTAAGGTGATGTTAGAATTTCCATTATTACTGTAACAACAAGGCAAATTTAGTGTTCCAACAAGAACAGCTGGATAACTCAAGGCTTCAAGAGTTCCACATTTAGGGCTCTGAGAGGTATTTCTGGAGAGCATTGGTTTACCATCAGTCTGTCGCCGTTTAGATAAATATGTCTGAAGTTTGGAAGTAAGAACAGAAGTACCAGTAACTGGCCGTCCACGGCGGATGAGATCGGTGGTTTTCAGTATTTTCGCGGTGGTTTCTTCTTCCTCCGTCACCGATATCGACATTTTCAGTGTTGGCGGGTGAAGGGAGCGGGAAGGACTAATCTTTCAAAGCACTCTTTTTGTTTTTTTTTTTCTTTTTGGATAACTTTCAAAGCACTCTTCATATTTACGAGATGGGCTTTTGAGCCCAACCAATTGTCAGATCATTCTGAAAGGCCCAATTCTTAATTCTCAGTTTCTCATCACTCTTTGTCTTTGCCTTGATAAAAAAGAAAGAATAAAAGAAAAATATGTGAATTGTTATAAAATTGTATATATATATAATATAGTATATGAATTGTGAAATTAAATTCAGGTCATTCTGAAAGGCCCAATTCTTAATTCTCAGTTTCTCATCACTTTGTCTTTGCCTTGATAAAAAAGAAAGAATAAAAGAAAAATATGTGAATTGTTATAAAATTGTATATATATATATAATATAGTATATGAATTGTGAAATTAAATCAGTATATATATATATATATATATATATATTAAAGATGGTGTGTTGAAGGGAGAAAGGAAGAGAAGAAAAGTGAGAATAGGTCTCGGAAAATTGAAAAATGTAAATGTATTAATTGTCTTTATTTCTCTACAATCATGGTCTATATATACTAAGTAACTAAGTTGATGCTTACATGTGAACTCCAATAACTATGAGTGCACTACACACTACTTCCACTTTCTCCTTTTTTTATTACAACCGTATATATATATATATATATAATATAGATATATATATATAATATATATATATATAACTACATGTCCAATATTAAAAATATTGGGTGATATTTATCACATTACGTAATTTTCTGGGATGAATGGATAATAACGATTATATGATGGACATCCATTAGTTTAATGAATCTTCGGGATTCATAACACTCCCACTTGGATGTCCATTACATAAAGAATATGTCTCGTTAAAACCTTACTAGATAAAAACCCAGTGGGAAAAAAATTTCTAGTGAAGGAAAAAGAGTACATTATTCTTTATGTGTAGATTTCTCCCCCTGATGAGATGATCTCTCGAAATCTTTAAACCGACGCAAACCAATTTTATATCTCATTTTTTCAAAGGTTGCTATCAGAAGAGCTTTATTGAATATATCCGCAAGATTATCACGTGATCGAATTTGAAGCACATCAATTTCACCATTCTTTTGAAGTTCATGAGTAAAGAAGAATTTAGGTGAAATGTGTTTCGTCCTATCTCCCTTAATATATCATCATTTTAATTGAGTTATACAAGCTGCATTATCTTCATATAGAAGAGTTAGAATCCCTCTTCTGGAGGATAAACTACAACTCTCTCTAATATAATGTATTATTGACCTCAACCATACACATTCTCGACTTGCTTCATGAATGGCTATTATCTCAGCATGATTAGAAGAAGTTGCTGCTATTGTTTGCTTCGTGGAGCGCCATTATATAGTAGTATTACCATGATATAGTAGTATTACCATATGTAAATAAATAGTCATTTTGAGAACGTGCCTTATACGGATCCGAAAGATGACCCGCATCGGCATATCTAATCAATTCTGAATTATTTACATTTGAATAAAATAATCTGAGGTCAATTGTCCCTTGGAGGCATCTAAGGACGTGTTTAATACCATTCCAATGTCGTCGTATTGGTGAAGAACTAAATCTTGCTAATAGATTTATAGCAAATGCTATATCAGGTCGAGTATTATTTGCAAGATACATCAGTGTACCAATAGCACTCAAATATAGTACTTTAGGACCAAGTAATTTTTCATTATTTTCTCGATGTCTAAATATGTCTTTATTTATATCTAGCGATCTCACGACCATTGGAATACTCAATGGATATGCTTTATCCATGAAAAATCTTTTCAACACTTTAGCTGTATATGTTGACTGATGAACAAAAATTCCATCTTTCATATGTTCAATTTGAAGCCCGAGACAAAACTTAATTTTTCCAAAATCTTTAACTTCAAATTCTCGTTTCAAATAATCTATAGCTTCTTGAAGCTCTTCTGGAGTTCCTATGAGATTGATATCGTCAACATATATAGCAAGAATCACAAAATCAAAATCTGTTTTCTTAATAAAAACACATGAACAGATTTGATCATTCTTATATTCTGAATTCAATAAGAATTCACTAAGGCGATTGTACCACATGCGTCCAGACGGTTTAAGCCCATATAATGACTTTTGTAATTTGATAGAATAATTTTCACGAGGGCCTTTAGAAGCCTTTGGTAGTTTGAATCCTTCAGGGATTTTCATATAAATCTCATTTTCAAGGCTTCCATAAAGATAAGCTGTAATGACATCCATTAGACGCATGTCCACCTTTTCATGAACTGCCATACTTATAAGATATCGGAGTGTAATAGCATCAATAACGGGTGAATAAGTTTGATCATAATCAATTTCTGGCTTTTGCGAAAAGCATTGTGCGACGAGTCGTGCTTTATATTTTACGACTTCATTATTCTCATTTCGTTTTCGCACAAACACCCATTTATAGTCAACAAGTTTTACATCCTTTGGCGTTTGAACTACAGGTCCAAAAACTTCTCGCTTCGCAAGCGAATTCATTAAACTAATGGATGTCCATCATATAATCGTTATTATCCATTCATCCCAGAAAATTACGTAATGTGATAAATATCACCCAATATTTTTAATATTGGACATGTAGTTATATATATATATATACGGTTGTAATAAAAAAAGGAGAAAGTGGAAGTAGTGTGTAGTGCACTCATAGTTATTGGAGTTCACATGTAAGCATCAACTTAGTTACTTAGTATATATAGACCATGATTGTAGAGAAATAAAGACAATTAATACATTTACATTTTTCAATTTCCCGAGACCTATTCTCACATCTCTTCTCTTCTCCCTTCAACACACCATCTTTAATACATACATACATACATATATATATATATATATTGATTTAATTTCACAATTCATATACTATATTATATATATATACAATTTTATAACACGTTTATAAAATTTCACAATTTTTTTTTGAGTTTATTTGAAGATCAATCATGTACGTTTTTTATCGGTACGTTTTCTGTTATTATGTCAAATCTTATTAAACTCAAATTTGTGGTTCTTGATGTCACCAGAAAGTATTATTTGTTATGGACACTAGATGTCTGAATGCATCTTGCGACAACGGGTCCGGTAAACACCGTTGTATAAAATAAAGTGTCATCAACACAAGATCGTGTTCATGAAGATTTGAAAAATGAATATCTTACCGTGACAGATCCTCTTAATTTGTGGGGAAATTTGAAAGAAAAATTCGACCACTAGAAGATGGTCGTTCTCCCTAAAGTACGTTATGACTGGTTGCACCTGAAGTTGCAAGATTTCAAATTCATGAGTGAGTATAACTCCTCAATGTTTAAAATAGTTTCACAATTGAAACTATGTGGAGTTGATAGAACGGATGATGATATGTTGGAGAAAACATACTCCACTTTTCATGCCACCGATATTGTCATGCAACAACAATATCATGAGAAAGGTTTTAATAAATACTCTGAATTGATTTTTATCTTCTTGTTGCGGAACAGAATAATGAATTACTAATGAAAAATCACGAGACTCGACTTACTGGCCTACTCCATTCCATGAAGTGAATGCTATTAGAAATCATGATCCCAGAAGAGATCACGGTAGTGGTCGTTACCGTGGTAATGGTTATGAACGTCGTGATAAATTTGACCATTATAATCGTGATAATAATTTAGGTGCCAAAATATTTATGGCCACCTGAAGTGGACAAAACATAATAAGAAAGGAAATGTTGTTCCGAAAATTATGAAGACAAATATTATCGTTGTGGCATGAAAGGTCACTGGTCACGTGCCTGTAGCACGACAAAACATTTTGTTGACTTACTTCTCAAAATTTGTCTCATAAAATAAATGATGACGATCTTGAAAATGTTGATGTTGATGTGACTCACCTGGATGTTACTGATCTTTTCGAACATCCAAAAAGAAATAATTGACCACTTGATTGGAAATTAAAGTGTCCAAAATAATTAAAATATTATTATTATGTGTTATATATTTATATTACTTTTGTTGTGATATTATATGTTTAATTTTTATTTCTGTAAATATATTGTTAATAAATCAGATGACTTTTGTTCAATTTTCTGGTATGAATAACGATATCGAAAGTGTCTGTCTTATTGACAGTGGAACTACGCACACCATACTGAAATATGAGAAATATTTTTCTCATTTGAATGTGGGAGAAACAAGTGTTACCACAATAAATGGTAGTGCAAAACTTATTGAAGGCTCCAGAAGAGCTAATATAATATTACCTGGAGGAACTATGATTGCTATTGATAAAGCATTATATTCCTTAAAGTCTCAAAGAAATTTATTGAGTTTTAAAGATATCCGACGTAATGGATATCATGTTGAGACTATGGAAGATAATGGTCATGAATATTTGGGTATCACAAAAATGACCTCCGGTAATAAGATTTTGTTGGAAAAACTACCACCTCTATCCTCTGGTCTATATTATGCGAAAATAAATGCTATTGAAGCGCATCATTTAGTAAACCAGAAATTTACTAATCCCGTTACTTTTAAAGTTTGGCATGACCGTTTGGGTCATCTGAGATCAATTATGATGCGAAAAATTATCGAGACAACGCACGGTCATCCTTTGAAAAATCAAAAGATTTTGACTTATGATAAACTTTCATGTGCTGCATGTTCTAAAGGGAAATTGATTATAAGACCAGCACCATTAAAAGTAGGAGCTGAAAGTCCTACATTTCTAGAATGGATTTCTGGAGATATATATGGACCGATTAGTCCACCATGTGGGCAATTTTGATATTTCATGGTCTTGATTGATGCATCGACCCGATAGTCGCATGTTTGTTTATTATCAACTCGTAACCTGGCGTTTGCGAGATTACTTGCCCAAATAATTTGCTTAAGAGCGCAGTTTCTTGATTATCATATTAAGCGAATTCGTCTAGACAATGCTGATGAATTTTCTTCGCATACATTTGATTCTTATTACATGTCGATTGAAATAATTGTTGAAAATCCTGTAGCTCATGTTCACACACAGAATGGTCTAGCTGAATCATTTATTAAAAGGCTGTAATTAATTGCTAGACCATTATTGATGAAAACAAATCTCTCTACAGCAGCCTGGGGACATGTAATTTTACATGTTGCAACACTTGTGCTTTTAAGGCCATCGAGTTATCATAAATTTTCTCACATACAATTGGCTTTTGGTTCAGAACTAAATATTTCTTATTTGAGAATTTTTGGGTGTGCTGTATATGTTCCAATTGAACCACCCCAACAGACAAAAATGGGTCCGCAGAGAAGATTGGAGATATATGTTGGGTATGACTCCCCGTCCATTATAAGGTATTTTGAACCTTTGGCGAAGGATGTATTTACAGCAAGATTTGCTGATTGCCATTTTGATGAAAATTTGTTTCCCAAATTAGGGGGAGAGGAGAATAAATGACATAAGATTGAACTTGCGTGGAAAACTTATTTAAATCATTTAGATCCACGCACAAATATGAGTGAACTTGAAGTTCAAAAGATTATACAAATATGGCAAATCAACTGCAAGATTCTTTTGCTGACTCCAGCAGAGTCACTAAATTGCATCTTCCAGCTATAGATGCTCCTATACGAATAGAAGTTCATGAAGGACAGAAAGTTAATCATATAGCTTTCGAATCAAAAACACGTCAGAAGCGTGGCCGACCCCTTGGTTCTAAAAATAAAAATCTTCGAAAGAAAAGAGGAACAAATGATCCAGAAGATCATATTGATGAAACAGAAAAATAAAACCAAGGGACAACTGATGAAAAGATTCTAACTACAAATGATGAAGAGAATTTTGAAATCTCTATTAATTACACCAGTTCGAATCAAAATTGTGATCGAAGAAATGTTGTTATTGATAATGCTTTTGCATACAACGTAGCCCTTGATATTTTAAAGGATAATAAGGATTTAGATCCTTTATCAATTAAAGAATGTCAGCATAGAATTAATTGGCCTCAATGGAAAGATGCGATTCAATCGGAGTTAAATTCGTTTGCGAAGCAAGAAGAAGAAAATTTTCAAGACTTGAAATAGCTCTTACTTTCCCTTTTCTTTCATTCCATTTCTATTTTCCCAAACAAAGTTAACTATATATATATATGTATATTGTGATAAACCTTAATTTTTATACAATTTCATAACAGGAATAGATTTGATTTGACTCTTTTTTTGGTTTCCTGCACGTGATGAAAAAAAAAATATGACTGTTAGTTGACCCAAAAGCATTGGTCGTTGGGTTTTTAAGCTGGCTCTGGCATGAGATATATTCTGACGGTTTTCTTTTGGCTTTCTCACTCCCTCTGTATTCTTAGTTTTTTTTCTTCTTTTTCTTGAATTCTTTGATTTCTTTCTTTCTTGTGTTTTTATTTGAAACATTTGTTTTTTTTCCTTTCCTTCTCTCGTTCTTGGATTCCAGTTTCATCAAAACCCTTTTTTTCTCACTTTCTTGAATTCCATAGACATCATTAGCCTTGTCTTTTTCCTAAATAATTACATTACATAATTTTCTGCATTATTTCCGAAGCTTCTTGGAAGGTTGAGTTTCTGCATTGTTGACTGTAATTCAGTTTGATCTTCCCTGCATAAAAATTTCATTTTTTAGATGTTCCAGTTCTAATCAAGATTCCATTTGCTTGGGCGATGCGATGAAAAAATTCTCTTACTAGAAATCTCTCTATACAGTACTACATGGGCGACGACCACGAGAAAAAATACCTTGGCATAAACGAAATGTTTAACAACCAGAACTTGATTGAGGATGTTTCGCCACCTTTTGGACCGGCATGGCGAGGAGCGTTGATTTATAAAGCTGTCGGGAAAGTCTATTTCCTATAGGGTGATGAACTAAAGAATATTGGGCCCACATATACTCACAAGGTTGAGCTTCCACCACTTAACTCCACATTAGTATGATATTGTCCATTTTGGGCCTAAGCCATCACGGTTTTATTCTTTGACAACATCCCAAAATGCCTCATACTAATGGAGTTAGTGGAACTCTTATATGCTAGTCACCTCTAACATTATCTTCAGATGTGGGACATGAGATGACACCCCAACAATCCTTCCCTCAAACCAAGGACCACATAGGCCGCCCCTAGACGAAATCATCTTGTATCACTGCCGCTCCTTCAACACAAGGCGGCACAAGGCACCCATAATTGCTAGGTTTTCACAAATAAGGGCTTTTACCCACAAGGCACCCGACACAAAGCACCCCTAATCGCTAGGTCTTCACAAATGAGGGCTTTTTTCCTCCACACATCTTTTTACAAGCAAGCCCATTAACCTTAAGCTCTGATACCACTTATTGAGCTCATATATACCCACAAGATTGGGCTTCCATCACTTAACTTCACATTAGTATGATATTGTTCGCTTTGGACCTAAGCCCTCACGATTTTATTCTTGGTCAACATCTCAAAAGGTCTCATACTAATGGAGTTAGTGGAACTCTTATATGCTAGTCACCTCTAGCATTATCTTCAAATGTGAGACATGGGTTGACACCCCAACAATCCTCCACTCAAACCAAGGACCACATACTCGTGGGCCTCCCCTAGACTCAAATGTGGGACATGGGTTGAAACCCCAACAATTTGCTAAGTTTACAAACCCAATCTTCTTTACCAGCAACCTTGTATCAATCTGTCTGAGTCATATAAATTTCCTCATTCAAATAACCGTGTAGGAACGCGGTCTTCACATCAAGTTGAGCTAGCTCCAAATTCAACTATGCTACCAAGACCAACAAAATTCTAATGGAGGAATATTTAACAACTGGAGAAAATACCTCATTAAAATCAACTCCCTCCTTCTGAGCATAGCCTTTAGCCACCAACCTTGCCTTGTAGCGGACATCTTCTTTGTTAGGAAATACTTCTTTCTTTGCACCTGCCCAACTATCATTTTCTGAACTTAGAATGACTTCCGAGTATGTGGATGGAATGTCATCAACAACTGGAAGTGCATAAGCTACCATATCAGTGAAATGAGCAGGCTTCTGAATTTCTCGTCTCTGTCTTCTAATTGCAATTGGCGTCGATTACTGTTGAGGTTCTTGGGTAAGAACCTCTTCCTCATCTGATTCTTCTTCTGTCATAGTAGAGTCACTGGTGGTGCTTCGTGCTGGGATCACCACTGTCTGTTCGAACTCCACCTGCTTTGGAGCACACTCCACCTCCTACTGAGTACTATTAATTCCTTCTGGATTTACCTTATGTAACAAGGCAGAATCATCAAATGTAACATCCCTACTAATAATCGTCTTCTTTTTTTCAAGACAACATAGACGATATTCCATCACTTCATGATCGAAGCCCATGAATAGAGCCTTCTTTGCTCGTGGATCTAACTTTGATTCAATCACATGATAATATGCAATAGAACAAAAAATATGTAAAGAATCATAATCAATCACAGGTTTTCCGGACCATACCTCTAATGGAGTTTTGCCATTTATAGCAGATGATGACAAACGATTGACGAGATGTTAAGCGTACGTTACAGTCTCAGCCCAAAATTTTCTGGCTAACCCAACATTAGACAACATACAACGAACTTTCTCCACAAGTGTCTTGTTCATACGCTCCAACACCCCGTTCTGTTGCGGTATTTTTCTGACAGTGAAGTGCCGAACTATGTCACAGTCTTGGCATACCTTCAAGAATGGATCATTCTTGTATTCTCCTCCATTGTCTGTTCGGAGAACTTTGATCTTCCTTCTTGTCTGATTTTCAATTTGAGCTTTCCACTTAAGGAAAATTCCAAGCACGTCATCTTTATTCTTCATAATAAACACCCAAACTCTCCCGAAAAAATCATCAATAAAAGTGACAAAATAATGCCTACCTCCGATGGACGGAATCTTGGCAGGTCCCCACACATCTGAATGCACATAATCCAGAATATCCTTGGTATTATGAATTGCAGTGCCAAACTTCACTCTTCGTTGTTTTCCGATAACACAATGCTCACAAAATTCAAGTTTGCAAGTTTTCGTACCTTTTAACAATCTCTGCTTGGCAAGAATTTGCAAGAATTTTTCACCAGCATGTCACAATCGTATATGTCACAGCTTCGTTGCCTCAGCATCCTTTTTAGTGCTTAAAGTTGCTACTGCTGCTACTGTCCCCACTATTGTACTACCTTGATAGTAATACAGATTATTCTTTCTCACACCTTTCAACATCACTAGTGCTCCTGAAGTTGCTTTAAGAACTCCATCTTGCATCGTCACAACTATGCCTTTAGATTCTAAAGCCCCCAATAAGATGAGATTTTTCTTCAATTTTGGCACGTATCGCACATCCCGCCAAATTTTGGTGGATCCATCATGATTCCTCAATTTGATTGAACCTATCTCGACTATTTTACATGGATTATCATTACCCATGTAAACAACCCCATCATTGAGTTCCTGAAATTCAAAGAACTATTCCCGAATGGGACACATATGATAGGTACAACCTGAATCTAATATCCACTCATCTGGACTCGATGATGCTGAAGCGAGACTGTCAAAGAGATATCTGATTCAACATCACCTTTGTATTCTGCAGCAACATCAAGACCTTGCTGAAAAAGAGAGTCCAAGACCTCTCCTTGCCACATGCCAAAATGGCCAGTACCATCAAAAATTTCGACTGCTAATTTCAAATTGGGCAGCGGGAACCTCGACCATGATGACGAGGAACCTGATGCCCCTAACAGAATCTTTGTCATTACAGACCCAAAATATAGTATTCAATATTATAACACTTACCAACAGCTCAATGATGAACCTTTGGCTCTAATAAAAGCAGTATTTGCAGAAGATATTACAACATTTTGGTGTGCACGAAGATACAAAAACTGTAAGTATCCCACTTTCTCCACAAAAATATAACCAAAAAATTATCAGACCAGATAATGAGAAAAATGAGCCCATATAAAATGTCCAAACAAAAAATAATCAGACAATAAAAGATTCAGTCCAAATAGTCCAAAAAAGAATCGGAATATGTCTATCCAGACAATAAAAGAACAAAATACAATTAAAAAAAAAACCTCTAACAAAATAAACAGTTTAAATAATGTTAGCCTAAAAAACAGCAAGCCCAAGTGAACTAAACCCAGACTAAAAATTAGCTGAATAAAATATCAGCCAAACATAAAAAATGGTCATCAAAAAAAAAAGAGTCAGAAAAAAAAAGAAGTTAGACTAAAATATTCGACCCAAATAAAAATCGCAAAAATGGTCGACCCAAAACAATAAAAGAATAAACGCAAATGATAAAAGCCCACAAAAATATAACCAAAAAATTATATAATGAGCAAAATGAGCCCATATAAAATGTCCAAAAAAAAATCAGACAATAAAAGATTCAACCCAAATAGTCCAAAAATGAATCTAGAAAATAATGAACAGTCCAAATAATGATAGCCTAAAAAAAGCAAGCCCAAGTGAACAAAACCCAGACGAAAAATTAGCTAAATAAAATATCGGCCAAACAAAAAGAGTCAAAAAAAAGAAGCTAGACTAAAATATTAGACCCAAATAAAAATCTCAAAAATGGTCAATCCAAAACAATAAAAGAATAAACCCAAATGATAAAAGCCCACAAAAATATAAGCAAAAAAAATATCAGACCAGATAACGAGAAAACTGAGCCCATATAAAATGTCCAAAGAAAAAATAACCGAACAATAAAAAACTCAGCCCAAATAAAATAGTCCAAAAAAGAATCCTAATATGTCTATCCAAACAATAAAAGAACAAAATCCAATTAAAAATAAAGCTCAAACAAAATAAACAGTTCAAATAATTTTAGCCTAAAAATAAAAAAACCCAAATGAACTAAATCCAGACGAAAATTAGCTAAATAGAATATCAGACAAACAAAAAGCCAAACAAAAAAGTAAAAAAAAAAAAAATGCTAGACTAAAATATTCGACCCAAATAAAATAGCACAAATAAAAATTACAAAAATGGTAGGCTCAAAACAATAAAAGAATAAACTCAAATGATAAAAGCCCACAAAAATATAATAAAAAAATATCAGACCAGATAATGAGAAAAATGATCCCATATAGAAAGTCCAAACAAAAAATAATCGGAAAAAAATTCAGCTCAAATAAAATAGTCCAAAAAAGAAAGACTTTAAAAAAAAACAAAATCCAATTAAAAATAAAGCTTAAACAAAATAAACAGTCGTAATGTAGCCTTCAAAAAAATAAAAAAAAGGCCCACGTGAGATAAACCCAGATGAAAAATAAGCTAAATAAAATATGAGCACAAAAAAAAGTCATCCCACACAAAAAGTCAAAAAGAATAAACCAAAAAATAATAATATTATTAAAATATATATATATTGGACCCAAATAAAATAGTACAAAAAAAATCCGAAAAAAGTCGGCCCAAAACAATAAAAGAATAAACCCAAATGATAAAAGCCCAAAAAATATAAGCAAAAAATATCAGACCAGATAATGAAAAATTGAGCCCACAGACAAAAAAATAACAATAAAAATTCAGCCCAAATAAAATAATCTAAAAAAAAATACCAATATGTCAATTCAGACAATAAAAGAACAAAACTCAAATAAAAATTAAGCTCAAAACAAAATAAACAGTATTGTAACCTATAAAAATTTTCGACCCAAATAAAATAGCACCAAAAAAAAACATAATATGCTAAGAACACAATAAAAAAAAGAAAGAAAGTCCAAACAATTAAAAATAAAATAAAAACAGTTAAAAGACAAAGAATAAAAATAAACCTCAGTCAAAAATATCAGTCCAGTCAGCCTAAACAAAAGAAATAAAATCAACCCTAATGAAAAATGGCAGACAAAAAAGTCAGCCTAATTAATATCAGCCAAAAAAAGAAGTGCAGACAAAATACAACCCAAAGAATAAAAAAAAAATCAGTCAAAAAATAATGTACACTTAGCACAAACGAAAAAAAGGCTAGAAGAAAAAAATCAGACCAGAAAATACAAAAAAAGTGAACCCATACGAAAGAGAATCCAAACAAAAAACAGCCCAGACAATAAAAGATTCAGCCCCAAAAATACTCAAAGGAAAAAAAAATCCAGATGAAAAAAAGAATAACCCAATTAAAAATAAAGATAAAACAGAAAATGAGTCCAAATAATGTTAGCCTAGTCCATAGGACAAAATAACTCAGTTCAAACAAAATATTCATCCCAAAGCAAAAATAACTTCAACTAAAAACGCCTAAAAAAAAAAATCAACCTAATAAAAATCAGCATAGAAACACAAAAAAAACAAAATCAGCACAAACAATAAATAAATAAATATTATCCAACCCAGAATAAAAAAAACAAAAACAAAACACAGAGAATCAATGGAATGGGATTGTGAAAAAGTGTAAGGCAAAGTACTTACTTCAGGGCAATAACTACACTCCAGATGGCCAGTAGTTTTTCAGACATCCTCCAACAAAACAAAATGGATGTAATGTTTGCATTCTATTGTCACAGATAAAGATCTGTTAAAAAAATAAAAGTTAGATGTTAGAATACAAAGGATTATAAGTGACGAATTTTAGAAATTTGGGCAAACTCAATATTCACATCTCTCAAACCAAAATTAGAAGGTTATCTATCCTAAGGAGGCTACTAACAAAGTTCAACATCATTGTTTTCATGTTAAAGCATAAAAAGATGTTAAAATAGATTAAAAACATTATAAATAATTTCATACTTCCAAAGTTCAGAACATTTATGAAAATATTCAGCAGTCCAAATTGCATATACAGCCCAAAGACCGTGATTCTAGAAGCATTCAATTGCATATACTCTCAAAGCATTTCAAGTGATGGAGTACCAAAATTTAGACACCAGAAAGACCAAAATAGTAGCAAGAATGAGTATTAGCAAAGTCATAAATACATTTGTAAAGCCAGTAAATTTATTCACCTTAAACAGAAGCCAGTTCTACTGGTCCTAAATCATGAAACATTAAACATAAACATTAGTATCGAACCTCAGCTATTTGCTAATTGAAGACATCCCAGAAAAGAAAAAGAAAAAAAAGGTACCGATTGGGCCAATGAATGCTGTGTCAATAAGAGATGCAATAGGATCAACAGTAAGAGATAGAGCAGCAGGAAGAGCAACTCTGGCTATTTCCAAACCAAGTTCATCCATTTATGGAGAGAAAGAAGAAGGAAAAGAAAGAAGAAGGAAACTTTCCACACCTTGGAACCAATACAAGTGAGCTACGATAAAACTTGTCTCCCATTGTTCACACTTTCATAAATCTAACCACAAAAACATGCAGTCCAAAGGGGTAAGATATAGGAAAAGAAAGAATCACAGAGAAAGAGGATACATTTCAAACTTCTCCAAATTATATCATGAAAATAGAAGTACAGTTCAGAACTTACCTAGAGAAATAATGGCCTAGTAGTTCATCATCTGTCCAATATATTATCAAAATGTATAAGCTATTGTATAAGCTAGTCCAAGAATTAAACCAAAACCAAGAATGACTTGTCAATAAAAGGATAGCAAATAAGAACTTACATTTTCATGGCAGACGAGTCTACCTGTGTAAAGCCACTTTTTACAGTTAGAAGATCTTCACTCTTTTTCTATCTTAGGCCTGCAGCAGAGGGATGAACATCAAAATCAACGAACTTATAGAAATGGTTTTACAAGAGAAGAGATAATAAGTCTAAAGCACTGTTTTTTCATTCCTGCCACTCAGTCTGTTCTTTCTGACAAACGAGATAGTTCTTTTCAGACAGAAAATGCTACCCTCTAGGCAACACTTCTTGAGATACACCAAACTAAACATCTAAAAGAATAAAACCTAATGAAATAAATAAGTTAAAAGGATTAAGATAAATACTCGTCAGGTTCAGGAACTGGTGCAGTAACTATAGGCATGTGAGGCCTTCCAGGAACTCGACGAATTAAGACTGATGTATTTTTTGGCATCAACGTTGATTCATCAAGATACTCTGAAATCGGAAAACATAGAAAACAGTCTAAAAAGCCTGTAGAATAATTAACATATGTAGGAAAATATGCATCTGACTAAACATAATCCCCAGGAAAGCACATTGCAATTATGTAAGGCAGCCGCAAGACTTTTATCAACAGACTGATTAGGTTCGATAAGAAACTCAAAGCATCATAAATTTTCAGGAAACTAAAGAATCACTTGATATACCACTTGATTTCAAAGCTATCTTGTCAAACATCCTGTGCAGATTATTCAATCACATGTGGAACCAACCAAAATATATTGGTGACAATTTGAGGGGCTTCACTCCCCTGTTATTAAAAAATGAAATTAGAAAATGCTGCAATCAATATTTATAAAAATAAGTACCTCAAAAACAGTAATTGCAAGAAAAACCTTGTTTCTACCAATGTATTTGCTGTCCTTTTTCTTCAGATTTTGGTGTCCCACATATTTTTCATCTCGTGGCAATTTTCCCATGCAAAAAGGAAAAAAAGCATGCAGTTAGCAAACAAATAATATATAGATAAATGAGATGATGAAAGTTTAAAATTTTTAAAATATCAGAATAAAAAATGATTTGTTTGCAAGACATGAAGATTTGAAATAAAGTTTTATTGAAAAGAAAAAAAAAATTACAAATTCAAAAAACAGTTTAAACTAGCTCCAACAAATTCAGGAAAATAATAAATAAACAACATAATCAGAAATTCATTAAAATCTCATATGTTACTAGAAAATAAACACGTAGCATAAAAGATAAACATTCAATTCCACTAGAAGACAAATAAATTTTCAGTATAATATAGAGCTACTAAACAGAGGAAAATTGAACAATTTTATTTAATAAAACAATAATTAAAATTCTAGTGGGATATATAAAATAATGAAGTTATGATTAAAAAATGAATAGTTTAAAATTAATATATATAATATATATATATATATATATTTTAAAATATTAAAATAAAATTCAAACTTTGAAGGAAATATAAAAATTTAAAAAGCATTTCATATGAAAACATGAATAATTTTAGAAAAAAAAAAAAAAGACTTTCATTCTTCTTTTCCCACAAACCGTACTGTCCAAAATAAATCGGTTTCCACGTTCCACCATGATTTTTCCATCATTTCACTTTTCCTTACCCACAAAATAGAACAGAACAATAATGCCCAAAGTTAAGTGATTCCATACATTCCACCACGATTTCTCTATCATTTCATTTTTAGTTCCCTCAAAATGGAACGTAATGGTAATGCCCAAAATTAATTAGTTCGCACGTCCCACTACCACTTATCCATCATTTCATTTTTCTTTTCCCGCAAAATGGAACAATAATTTTGGACATTACTACATACCACGACATTACTACACGTCCACCACGACTTCTCCATTATTTCATTTTTCTTTTCCCGCAAAATGGAACAATAATTTTGGACATTACTGCACGTTCTACCACGACTTCTCCATTATTTCATTTTTCTTTTCCAGCAAAATGGAATGGAACAGATAATTTCGGACATTACTAACTTCCCACCACTACTTCTCCATCATTTTCAAGTCTTTTTTCCTCTCTAAAATTTTTAAAATTATGTTTAAAAAGTAGAAGAAGAAAAAAAGATTTGTTACAATAGAAAATTAATAATTTTGAGAAAAAAAAAAGATTGAAATAAAAAATATATTTAAAATAAATTATATTATATTAAAAAGAAAAGTAAAGGGAAAAAAAGGTAAAAGAGTAAAAGGAAAAGGACTAGTAGAAAAAAGGAAAAAGAGCAAAAGGGT
Source organism: Asclepias syriaca (assembly GCA_027405835.1). Lineage (NCBI taxonomy): Eukaryota > Viridiplantae > Streptophyta > Magnoliopsida > Gentianales > Apocynaceae > Asclepias > Asclepias syriaca. Next base: position 21,764,445 of record CM049934.1, read on the forward strand.
AAAATGAAAAAAATAGTAAAGAGCAAAAGAGTAGAGGGAAAAAGAGCGAACGACAAACACCCTAATCCCTAAATCTCAATGCCTAAACCCTAAACCTTAAACACCTAGAGCCTAGACCCCCTAGAACTTAATTCATAATCCCTAAACCCTATTAAAGGGCAATAAGGTAAAAGAGTGAAAGGAAAAGGACTAATGGAAAAAAAGGAAAAAAGCAAAAGGGTAAGAGGAAATAAGGTAAATAGCAAAAGATTAAAGGGAAAAAGAGTGAACGGCAAACACCCTCTCCCTAAATCCCAATGCCTAAACCCTAAACCTTAAACACCTAAAGCTTAGACCTCCTAAACCTTAATCCATGATCCCTAAACCCTATTAAAGGATAATAAGGTAAAAGAGTGAAAGGAAAAGGACTAATGGAAAAAAGGGAAAAGAGCAAAAGGGTAGGAGGAAAAAAGGTAAAGAGCAAAAGAGTAAAGGGAAAAAGAGTGAACGGCAAACACCCTAATCCCTAAATCCCAATGCCTAAACCCTAAACCTTAAACACCTAGAGCCTAGATCCCCTAGACCTTAATCCATAATTCCTAAACCCTATTAAAGGGCAATAAGGTAAAAGAGTGAAAGGAAAAGGACTAATAGAAAAAAGAGAAAAGAGCAAAAGGGTAAGAGGAAAAAAGGTAAAGAGCAAAAGAGTAAAGGAAAAAAGAGTGAACGACAAACACCCTAATTCCTATATCCCAATGCCTTAACCCTAAACCTTAAACACCTAGAGCCTAGACCCCCTAGACCTTAATCCATAATCCCTGAACCTTATTAAAGGGCAATAAGGTAAAAGAGTGAAAGGAAAAGGACTAATGGAAAAAAAAAAAAGAGCAAAAGGGTAAGAGGAAAAAAGGTAAAGAGCAAAAGAGTAAAGGGACAAAGAGTGAACGGTAAACACCTTAATCCCTAAATCCCAATGTCTAAACTCTAAACCTTAAACACCTAGAGCCTAGACCCCCTAGACCTTAATCCATAATCCCAAAACTTATTAGTTTTATTTTAAAAAAAAAATTTAATGCTATTTTTAAATGAATAAAAAATGAATATTATTGAAATGAAATAGAAAAGAAGAAAGGATTATTAGAATAAAAAACATGAGTATTAAATTATAAAAATAACTTTTTTGAAAATAAAGATAGTTTTTGAAGAAAATTATAAAAAATTATCAAGAGGATGAAAATGAAGATTTATTGGAAAATTGATAGTTTTGAAGAAAAAAAAAAGAGTGGAATAAAAACATATATAGTTTTATTTTGAAATGAAAGAATATTATTTTTTGAGGGGAATGAAAATAGATGCATAGACCACCTAGACAGATTTGTTCAAAATTAGGATCACATAAATCATCTAACCAAATTCAGAGGGGCAAAAAGACTTATAACAACAACAATTCAAATCAAAAGGCTCCTCCACTAATCAAAATTTAACAACAACAACAACAACACAATCCTAAATTCACCAGAAGGCTCCTCCACTAATGTTACCACAAAATAAACATATATTGAAAACAAATATGTATGTATATATATAAGCACAAAACAGAGCAATTCAATTCCACCATAGAGAGTTCTTATATCATAGAAGAAATCAAACCTGTATGAATTCCCTTGTTGGAATCACGTTGCTGTGCAACGTCTTTTATCCAGATTTTTTAGCTTTTAGTTAGACTGCCCAAATAAATAGAAAGTTAATTACAAAAATGTTATAGTATAAATACCTGAATGAAAATAAAACCATCCAGCAGTTCTTAATCTATTACTTTCATCATACTTGGCGTGTGATCCCCTGGGTTTTTATCCTTCATTCCTGATCAACACCCCACCTTGCAAAGATTTTCTTCCTTCCTTCCGATGGTACAGCAATCCAAATAACTAAAAAGTCAATATAAAATCAGGGAAATATAATTAATCAAAGAAATTGTTTTCAAAGAACAAAAAGAAAAAAAGATACAATCCCTAAATAATAAACCCAATAAGAATTAATTAACTTTTACTCAAATAAAAAAAATAAAATAAAAATTAGGGTATAATACTTTTAAACCCAGTAAATTTATTCACACAACATTGTTCATATTCAGAAATCTTGAAAATCTTCTATAACAAAAGTGAAGAAAAAGAAAAGAAAAGGAAAAAAAAAAAAAGACGAGGGCTAGTACTTACATGGTTCTCTATATTCAATCTAACAATTGAAGATCAGCAGCATTCGAACATATCAATTAATCTTCAGCACAACCCCAATGAGGAAACAGATTGGAATTCCATAGTACTTTGAGAGAAACTTTGGAATCTCCGGACAGTGATCGAGTCCTTGCAGAGAAAGCAAAATAAGGAGGGAAAAGAAGAAAAGAAATTTGAAGACGAACATTTAGTTAAACAGCTTACAGAGGTAAACAGTCTATATCACACCGCATCTCCAACGGTAAAAACCCGTGGTTTTCGCTTTGGTTTTAGGAAAGTAATTTATTTTCTTTCTTTAAAAAAAAAAAAAAGAGTAATTTAAAAATTAAAATTTAAGTAAGTAACATTTCGGGTAAAGTATTGGGTCAGATAAATAGTACTCAGCCAGAAAAGCCCAACCCAACATTATTGGTTGGTTCAATATAGTTATGCAGAAGTCGTAGCTAAAGCTTTCCGCTTTCTTTGAAAACTCGTGAAAGAACACAGCCACTTTCTCGTTGCCGGCCACCGCCGTCGCCAAACCTCCTCTTCCCGGAAAAGATGTCTCAGCAGCTTCCGGAGATACCCATGTCACTCTATTCTTCTTGGTCTTTCAGTTCTAGGATTAGCTTTTTTTCCTCATCCAAATTGCTCCACACTCCTCAGCTATCTGGTACTTTGTAATCCTATGCATTTTTAACTACCGTTTTCAATTCTAGTTTCTGGTTTCTCGAACAAATTTGGGTGTTTATTTAGCACTACAAATCAGTGTAATCCTTTACAGAAATTTGATTTCACTGTTAAGTAATACAGGGGAATGTGCAAAATAGTAAATCTTTGATATTGTAATTTCTATTTGGGATTTTATAATTTTTTATGCAAGATTTAGAGTTTATGTTGTTGCCCCCTTTCAATCCTTGGTTTGCCTGTATTCAGGGTAAAATTAAACAGTGGGATATTGTTTTCAATTTCATCTAATGCCAATGGTTGTCCATCTATATTCCAAGTAATCATAGATATGAATCCTTAAGATTGGCATTGCATAAACATTTAACACATGATGAGATTGGGAATAATGAACTTCTTACAGCTGTAACATGCCCGGAAGTATAGTACTGGAACTCTATAAGAAGTGCTGTAAACAATATGGAAGTCATAATGGCATCTTTCTTGACTGTGATTCTCCGCCTTGGCAAAAGAATCCAAATAAAGATTGCATAAGAGATTAAAGAAACCATTTGCAAGAAGGAAGGAAGGCAGCGCAGCAAAATCAACAGAAGTTGAAAGAAATTTTACTAACAGAGAGTTATTAGTAAGGTTATCTTTGTTGCCTTTGGCTTCTTTTTCTTTATCCCACATCGAAAGTATAACATAAGGGGAAGGGAGTTGGGGGAACTCCCACTGGAAGTCTTTGATGAAGAATCGATAGCCGACATGGGTGACTTGGTCGGGAAGACAGTGCGAGTAGATCCGATCACTATTGAAGCTTATAGAGGACGTTTTTGGAGATCCCCAGATAGTGGAATATGAAGGCTTGCACTTAATCTACTTTAATTGCGGAGGTAGGTGTGGACATAGAAGTGAAACCTGAGCATATCAAAATATACATTAAATTTGTTTCTTGGGACTGCATTACAAATATGATGATCATTAATATCCACCACCAACTGAAAACATGAAGAAGAAATGCAGCATTGAGCATCCAAGCTCCAAAGATAGTTGCATCAGTGTATTGGTTTCTGCAAAAAAAATCTATGATGAGAATGGAAAGCTGCAGCAGTCAAGAATTTAGCCACATGTAACAGCCCATTTTCTATATTGACATCATTTCCAGCCATAATCATCAAGTTTAACCATAGATGTATAGCTTTCATTTAATCTGTTCTGACCTGAAAGGCTTTCCCTGACTTGGAGGCAATAGTATCAGAGCCAGAAGTTGTTTTCAAGCTTCCTCCGTCAGACATGTAAAAATAATTGTAGTTAATTCGAGTTACTAAATCTGCTAAATGGGGAAACTGCCCAACATTGAGTTTCAATGACAAAATCTGCAGCACAAATTATAGAGAAGAAGATAGTTTTATCAGAGTATATAAACGAGAATGTTGTTCTCTGCATTCAGACTAAAAGATATAGAATAAAAATGGATTGAAGCATTACCCTGAGAAGGAATGTTATGCACTCATCAAACTGTCTCTCTATGCGATCTGCTTCCATTTCACATCTTGCTTTGATAGCAGAAACAGCACCACTGTTTAGTGTTTGCTGTATGGAATAGAAGTCTAGAGCTAGACCAAGGATAGTATTGAGACGGCTAGCAATCAATGCCCACTATAAAACATAAAAAATGAAAATATAAGATAAAATGTGTTTCATGTTTCCGATGTTTCTTAGAAAGTGAAAAGGCAAAAAGGAAGAGAGATTAAAAATAAAGCATTAAGAAAAAGTGATGGAAATAAAGGCAGGATCAGACCAGCTTGTCCGGAACAACAAAACACAGTCTTTGGATCAACAATAGATAGGATTCGTGCACTTCAATGACTTCATCCAAAGATCCAGCTAGTGAAACACCATCACAGAGTTCACTCCATGCGCTGTGATATACCTGCTCATGGCGTTCTGGTAAGAGATTGCAAGAAACCAATGTTTCTACTACTATCCATAATCTTGACTCATGACGATATGATACTCAAATTAATTCGTTTGCAATGAAAAACTGTGTGTATCACTGGAAATGTTAAAGAATATTAAATGGATCTTTGATGAGTATCTAGTTCTGATCACACAATGAAGTGTAAAGCAAGAGACATTACTCTGTCCATCACATACTGGTGAAATGCATCCACAAAATGTAGTAATTTTTGTTCCAGTAACCAGTGGCGCTTGCGATTTGTTGTGGTCATTCCCCTATCCTGAAAGATGGAAAGTTCAGAAAAGAAGAAGAAAGGTGAGAAAATGTCCCGTGAATAGTTTTACAGTAGCATTTATCAATGGAAATGCATCCTGCTAATTGGACACCAATGTTTGATGACATGCAATAAAGCAGGAAGAACAGACACACTAACCTTCCACATCCACCTTCGAGCCTTATCAAGAACATATTTTGCACGTTTGACCTTCAACAGAAAAATCATTACCTGTATGATGTAAAACATTATTTTCCCTGAAAGAATCAGAATCTATAATACTTGCATGGTAAAGAAAGTGATTATGCACCTGGTTGTACTTCTTTACAGCTTCTAAGTTAGCTATAAGTTCAAGTGGCCATGAGACCTAGATATTCAATAAACAATTATAATTAAAATCACCAGCCAGAAGATAGATATGCGCACCAGAATACTGAATTTGGTTGAGAAAAAGAATTAAATCAACTTAATATGGAACACATCTAAATCATCAGACATTACCTTGTATGTGAACTTCAGTGACTCAAGGACATTAATTCCAGTGCTCAGACCTCGATTTTTGCGGGTAGTTGAGCCAAGCATAGAGGTACTAGGTTGTCCATCCTCACCAACACCAGGACTTTTCGTGATTGATACAGCTAATGAATCCGGTGTACTTAGCAATGTACCATCAGCAGAGTTTCTGATTGATTCCTGAAGAGTAATGTAAGAATTGGCAGTTATGTTCTAAGAAAATGGCTAGAACAGTTTATATATGAAACCAAGTGTCTCTCTGTTGTCCCAAACAACCATTCAAGAAAGAGGATTAAATTTGCGTGTTCAAGAGAAAATATGCGGGCGATTGGCAGTTAGCAATTGGTTTGTGGGAATAAATCATGCAAGGCTCCAAAGTAAACAACCTGTAATATTGTGTTTAATTCAAACTCATCATCCAAGCATTCCCCTTTATCTAATTTGTCAAATATCACTGCCAAGAAGTGATGTAGAAGATCACCTGGTAGCAGATAAGTGCAAATATATTAGTATTATCTACCTAACATCAGATAATAAAAGATTCAAGCTTGAATTCAGAGAATACCTGATCCCAACAAGTATATATCGCGCAAGACACCTAACTCATCTAGTAATCTCCAATCATAGAGTAACTTGGACAGTATATTCCTACCTATGTAATCTGCCTGCAAATGAAAGCAGTCACCTAAACATACTGTGTCAACAGAGTGGACCAAATAAGCATCTAAAATAGGCTATCACCCAAAAACCCACTTGGTTCTTAATGTAGGTAATAAGGCATTCCTGCAAAACAACAATAGGAAGCAAAGTTCCCTTTGGTTCAAGACTTTGGAGCCAATCAAGAAATCTTGATGTGAGACTGCTATTTCTCTGAAAAGGTAAATATTCTGATACATGAAAGTCCTCCTGTCACAAAAATAAAGAGAAAAAGTCAGATAAAGAAACCTCCAAATGCTACTCCAGGGAAACAATTCATCACACTGACAAAGCATAACCTGAAAAGAGGGAAGCAGGGTTGGAAAAGGAAATAACATCTCTAGCATCTTTCTGTCTTCATCTTGGCGATGAACTTCAGATTCACCAAACTGAAAGCCAAAACTGAAATCTGTGCTTCTTGACAAGCACGATTCAGCATTTTCTTGAAATATATTTTTTCTCAGTTCCTCATCATTCAGAGGTGGAAGCTGCAAACTTCTTGATAAATTTAATTTGCTCAATGTGTCACCATTATCAAGGAGATACTTGTGACAAACACTCATAGCTGGATTTTGTGGAAAAAATGCTCCTAAATGTGGGTCATTAACTCCATCTGATACCAATTTCTTTTGTGTTAGATCAAGGACAGATACATCTCTATGTAAAGATTCCAGGTCAAACTCTCTTTTTTTATCTAATGTATCAGCCAAGAACTTACACCAGACCTTATCTGGGTGTGAAATATTGCCTAAAGTGTCACCATTCCTGTCATTTTGTTTTTTCATACTAGATTCAAATGAAGAAGCAATTAGGTTATCTTGCCAAATGTATTCAGCAATATGGTCGCTATGACCAATAAGAGCTGCTAATGACACACAAAATGCCTCTGATAAGGTCAATCTAGCCACACATGGAGCAAGTTTTTCATTATCTGTCGGTACAGCTGAAAATGATGTAATGGGAGCATGCCGTATCAGCTGCAAAGACTTTCCTGCAGAAACAATCGCCTTCCCCATGTCCTTGATAAACATGGGACATACATCAAAGTCTCTCTCTTTCACTTCCTTTTCTTTGGTAGAACGACCAGAGATGTCTTCAGTTCCAGTCATATCTTTCTTCTCTTTCATGGCAGCTAAAACATTAGTAGGAGAATCCAGATCTAATTTCTCAAAGGTTCTTGACCTCAGCAGATAGCTCTTCTCCCAAAATTCAGTTTCATCAATTGAAATATTTTTATTTTCGTAAAAGAACATCTGCAAAAATAAATAATCAAAAAAAAAAAATTAAGTTTCATGATAGAGCTAAAGAAGATTTATCAATCAAATAGTCAGGTAAAGTAACTTGATGATGTTTTCTATCATTAAATATCCTTCCAAGAATCAACTCCTTAAAAGGAAAATCTTTTACCTAATTTAACAATTCATTTTAATAAATAACATTCCCCAAAGAATATCTATGACATTGAAGTATCCAAATGTCACTTCTACTGTAGAACTAGTAAAATCCATTGATGGTAATTAGACAAAGACAAAATTTTATAGTTTGTGAATTTCCACCCATCTAAAAGCTTAAGTTAATAGAGAATAGTTGAATTAATACACTTGTGTACCCTCACATGTGGACTGAACACAAATTCTCAATAATAGGCCCAATACGTGAGTGATAATCACAAATGGGGTAGAGTCAAGACTTGATCATGGGACTTCTCTCTTTGATAATATTAAATCTTCACTTCTTGTGAATGCCAAAGTTTATAGAAAGAGAGGGGTTGGATATATATACTTAACACACCTCCACACATGTAGGTTGAACATAAATTCTCAATAATAGGCCCAAATATCAAATACCAAGTTAAATTTCTACCTCATCTAAAAATTTAAAAGAGTGCATACAAGATATCTGAAAAAAATTCAATTAGAAATACCTCCTCATAAGGGTCATCAAGGTTCCCTTCAAAAAGCCAAGAATCAAGACCCTCAATGTAGGGAAATAGTGTACCCGTGAATATATAAAGTAGCATACTTAGAGCATCCTCCTGCAAAGAGGATTTCATACGTCAATACTGTTATTGAAGAGAAGAACAGGTACTGAACAAAAATCTATTTGTTTGCCGACACGGGTTCACAACCTCACCCCCTTGAAGAAGACAAATCTCACTGAGGTTCCTGTACAGTTTATTAAGAATATAAGTTGCAACATCAGCTGCTGAGAAAGAAGAATCAAATTCAAATATGGATCCTGGGATAGCTTCACGAACAATTCGCAACAAGTATTCAGCACCTGAGCACACACTACAGAGAAAAAGAGAATTTGAAATCAAGAACTTCTACAAAAGTAAGATTCAGAGAAGGATCAACTTTCAATTATGTAGTGAAAATGAAAAGTATACACAGATATGAGGGATGCATTTATCAAACACAAGATATATCATCTAGAAGGCAGTGAAATCCATGTCAATAGAAGAACAATCATGTTTATACAATACTATGCAAAAAGAAAGAATGTTTGCTGCAAGGGCAATGGTAGCTACCAATTGGGGAAATAAAAAAAAAAGAAAATTCCTAATTTAGAAGTATTGGTAAAATCTATCAAACCTTGATAATGAACTTGACAAGCCCAACAGGGTTGGAATAGTTTTGGTCTCCTTGCTGTTAATCTTTTCCTCTTCCCTCAGCGCAATGTCTCGCAGCCTCTACATCCAATGTAGAAAAACAAAATCATAAGCTCTCTCAGGAAAGAAAAAAAAAACTAACTACAAAAAAGATGGATATCTTACTTTAAGCCAAGCAGACACAGAGCATGAAAATGCTCTCAGGGTAGGAGTAGGTGAACCTACGGATTTCTGAATCTTGTTCATGTTAATCTCTACAAGCTGTAAACAAGTAGCTGCATACAAGAATTGATCAAGAACTCCGCGAAGACTCCCTTGTGAAAGATGGGTCACATATATCCCTCTTTTAACACGAAAGCATTGCCCATGATGGTCCCAATAAAGCAAAGAACTTGATAACCCTTGAAAGATCTGTAAAACTCCTCGTACCTAAATCAAATCCAAAAGGGACGAAAATGTACAAAAAAAAAAAAAAAAATCATTTCTCAAAGAAAGAACATACTTTGTGATTCTAGGCAGAAATTCTATAATAATTTGCCGGCAACTAATTAAAGCACTCACCAATTCAAACTCAGTCGTCCTCAAAGATGATACTGGACTTGCAAAATGTATGCCACCAGCAAACGAAGTATGAATTTTACTAATTAAACCTTCAGAAACTTCCATTTTCCCAACATCAACTGTAATTACCTTAGTAATAATAATACAGAATGTGACCCTTTCTGAACCACCTTTGTCAAACAGTATGAGACGTTGAAGACGATGATGCAAGGGCAGTGACATTCTCTGAGTAAAGATTCATTGCTCCGATTTCCAAAGAACTTTGGAGGGAAAGTAAACCCGAAAATAACAAGAAATTAGGTCCTTCCGACTCAGAGATGGAATTTAAAATTAAAATGGTTGGTAAATTCGACTTTTTTTCCAAAATTAAATTAGAAGAAACATTTATCTGAGCCCAATTGAATATATTTTATAGTAGAAAAAAAATTAAAATTTTTAAATAATTATATATATGAATTAAATTTAAATCTTCGGCCTATATTATATTAGCTACATGTAATTTTAAAAAATTATTCTTACAAATTCCACCTTTTGATTAATTTTTTAAATTATATACATAGATATATATATATAATTATTTTTTCTGTGTGAGCCGCTCATACCTTTCTATAAAGGTAAAATTGCAAAAAAATTGGGAGAAAAGAATATATATATATAAAAATAAATATACAAAGAGATTTACATTCTCCACTAAATTTCAATGTATGAATCGATACATGGAGAAGAAATGGTCATGAAACAATGCGGGGATCTCTTCTTATTTTCTGTAATAAATGTTAATGAATGGATCTCCGGTACAATTTGTCAAATTCTGCAAAAGATATGAATAGAATTTGTATACCTCTTGATGAGAACATTTTTTTTTTTTTTCCTAGCTGCTTGGAGAAAGTTGCAGATGCTGAGAAATTTTTTTTATAAAGGCTTCATATAATGTGTAGTAGAGTTTGATTCTGGTGAAGTTACAGTAGGAAGAACTTCAAGAGTTGAACGAGGCGAGTGTCGGGAAGATGTCTGTCCAGAATCTGTGACTTGATGATAAGATTGCAGGAATTCACTGGAACAAACAAAAACAAAAAATTACATTCTTGATTTGTTGTTTGCAGAATATCATAGAAGATGCACAAAGTTAAACCATACCTGTTGTATGGAAATTCTCCTTTCTTCATCAATTCTTTGTTCTGTTTTGTTCCCTGTCTTTGAATTTGGTGTTTACCCTGGAAAAATATTTTTGAGTACTTTTCAGAGTTGAAAATATTAGTCAAAAAGATATATTATGGGGATAACTTACATTTTCAGACAGTTTCATTCCACAAACAACTTGTTGGCAACTTGCAGGATTCTGATCATGTGAATTCCTTAGGAAAGGATGATCTAATAGCATGGAAGCTGTTGGCCGATCCCCAGGCTTTCTGCGGAAGCAGCATTGGAGAAAATCCTTCCCTTCTGAACATAAGTTTTCTGGTATTGGCGGCGATCTATTCAAGACATTGAACATAGCTTGCACCTAGTGAGAAAGGCAGAATTGTTAGTTTCACTTGTATCTTTTAATCATTAATCCATTGTAATTCCTTTTGTTGTAACCTCATACTGTGGGGAGAACAAAAATATGCAACACATTAATAAGCGTATACCCCGCTAAATTCACTCCACGGAGGCTTTCCCGTGAGCATTTCTATAACTGTACACCCAAGACTCCATATATCTACCCCAAAGGCATGCTCTGGACTTGAATCTCTGCGCATCACAGCCTGTAACACCTACAGTAGAAGAATAGGTATCCAGGTTTTTACAAGTAAGGAAAATCATTTGCCAAAAGTGTAACAAGAAAAGATGTCTAAGATACCTCAGGAGCCATCCAGTATGGGCTGCCTTTCAAGGAAAGATCAATTGCATGTCCCGAAAGCTGAAAAGAAATATATTTTGAGCAAATAAGGGAAAATGGAATCAACAAGATACACTGATCAGAAAATTCAGTCTAGGGGTTGAAGGTTGATAGCATAGTAAGTAAGAAGATTGGAGCTCACATGTTTCGCCAGCCCAAAGTCAGCAAGCTTGACAACTCCATGTGCATCAACAAGAAGATTTGCCCCTTTAATATCCCTATTAACAGAATCATAAGCCGTTTACCAAAAAAAAAAAAAAAAACACAGAATCATAATGAGTGATTCCCATTTGCCAATTAGGGATGAGGAATCAGTTCTTACTGGCAACCAAAGTATTTCTGAAGCACAATATACTTAAAGAGAGAATCACTAATATCCTTGAGCTCAAAAATTCTGGTTTAGTTTTTACCTATGTACAGTCTTCTTGCTGTGTAAGTAAGCCAACCCAGAGAGGATATGACGAGTAAAATGGCGGACAACACTCTCTGTCATAGCTCTACAATGTTCGCGGATGTACTTATTGATGGAACCAGGATGAACATATTCCAAATATATACAAAAGCTATCTTCCATCTAAAATACGTTCATACGTTACAGTAGTGAGAATCTAAACAAGGAAAAATCCAAATAATGCCTGTAGCAATATATATATAAGGAAATACTTACTATTTCACTGCCATAATATTCTACTATATTTGGGTGCTTCAATTGCTGAAGAACTTTGATTTCCTGAATAAAATGAAAAACAATTTTTAAAATTTTCACATCATCTAAAAGTTTTAAATATTTTAGAAGAAGCAAACAGTTTCAGAATATTTATAACCTGCTCCATCTGCTTTACACATTCAACTGTCTTAGGATCATCAAAAACAAGATCAACTTCTTTCATTGCACATAGAGCTCCTGTTTCGCTGCAGAATGGGAATTGAAATATGAGATAATTACATTAGTAAATTCTAGAGATTGGAGCAAATGTAGTATTAGCATAGCATACCTATTGGTTGCAATATAAACACTTCCATATGTACCCCGTCCTATAAGTTTTCCCTTGTTCCATTGGCCTTTAACTGGTGATGATGTTACATAAGGTTTGTCCATCTGTTGACAGACAGAAGGCGATTGTGACGGCCTTGATGACCCTGGTGGACGGGGAAGAGGATGTACATTTGTATTATTACCATCGAGCCCTGCCTCCGGTAGAGATTTGTTATGCGATTGCAACACGAATGTATTATGTTTTCCTGTGTTCAGGGGATGGTTTTTGATCTTGGGCTTTGAAGTGGTGAGTGCTCCAAACTACGTGAAACTCGTGTAGGAGACAACTGCAAAGAACTCATAATCCTATCTGAATGAAGCATCAGATGGAGAATGGAAAAGATCCATTGCATTGAATCTTTGTGGGCTAAGAACAGGACTTGATGGACCACTTGTAGGGGCACTCCTTGCAGGACCATTTAGCCTAAAGTTACATTGGACTCCTTCAATGTTTAGCTGTTTGGGAATTCCTCGACTGCGATATGTAGGATATCTATTTGATCTCATATCAAACTCACCACTGCTCTTCTCAACAGTACAGTGAGTAGCTGCAAATATCTTCAAAGAGAGGGGACATTGAGACGTCTCACTGCAATTGTATAATGGAGAACAAATTCCCTCGAGTCAATTTTTCTTTACTACATGCACAGACAACTCAATGTTCTAATTACCCATAATTTGCTACACAAACATCGCATCAAATCTTAACTTGAAAACATTCATAATTCTATTATGTGGGTTTGGGAAATTTCTGTACCAAATTAAAAGGGGGGAAGTAAAAAATGGGATCAGGGGAAAAAAATACCTTGAAACTGGGGGACTTGAGGGATCCCCAGCTCCTCTGCTTGGACCCTCTTTGGTAGGAGACGAAGAGTTACAATTTCTTTGCAGAGAAATCAGTTCAGGAAGTGGCAGCGGCAGCGGCACGGCTGACTTGGACCAGTGGTGCGGCGAGCGGGATTCAGAACCGTCGTCCGGCGATACTGGCGTGGACTGAGGGGAAAGACCCAATCCATCTTCAGTAACATACCTCAACTTCCGCTGCCTATTAAGTCTTCTCTTTAAATAATCTTTACTAGGAGAATTAGAAGGAGAAGTGGTAGCTGATGATGATGAAGAAGAAAAAGAGGTAAATACAGACCATATACTCTGAGGCATCAGGCAGGAGATTATCAAGAAAACAAAGAAATTTGAAATAATAATAATAATTGTGCCCTCATCTGATGAAACAAAATTACTTATTCCCCATTGGAAATTGACCAAAAATTCAGGAGTTCTTCCGGTGGCAATGGCGTTGATGGAAGCATTGAAACTTCGAAGAAGAAGAAGAATAATACAACGTAAAGAGTCATTGCGCACACACAATTACACACACAACCCAAAAAGTTTGAATTCGTTTTGGTCAACCTTAAGGTTGAATTTATGCATTCATACTAGTAATCTATAAAATTCTTCACCAACTTTCATGAAATACCTTCCCGAATTGCAATTTCGTCTGAATGGAGTTTGTTACACGATTCCGTGGACTTTTCAGTACAAACTGTATGCAAAAAAGTCAATCTTGCCAAAATATTTAAAAATTGATGAAAAAAAAATACTACCATTACTCCTCCTTTTACTCGTTCGATCATGATGATGATTCTTGATAAGACGAAGTCAAAGTTTGAAAAAACATTTATTAAAAAAATAGAAATCCACCTAGTGGGAGTGAAACTGGAATTCTCGTAACTACTCGGAATTTTACGAGGAAAATGTCGTATGGAGTATTTAGATGTACGGATTGCTAAGGTGAGTTCAGTTAACTGCTGGAGCTGAAAAAAAAAAATCCTACGTTAATTTGCACTATAAACATGGATGAGGATTTACAGAACTGTCATGTATGCATGCCGGAAACATGTGCTGTTGTCCGGTGGTGACGCAGCCGCCCCCGAAGTGATTAAATTCTAATAATTTCTAAATTTGTATGTCATTTCAAATATTATTAAGACATGTTTCGTAAAAAATTATAATTAATTAATTTGATAACTTAGATTTTGAACTATTAAAAAAAAATTTAAAAATAAAAATCTAAATAATATAATTTTAAAATTGAGTACTAAATAAAAATTTATTTTTAATATTTTGAGTCTTCATATATAATATATATTAATAAATAGTCAAATGCATTACGCAAAGGAATAGAGAAAAACACGTATTCCAAACTCAAGTCAGTGTCAAGGTTGCAATTTTCCAGGAGCTTCAGTCACGTGATTTGAAATTTTGTTGGGACCTTCATTAAATTAGTTGAGTTTTTAGGGACTAAAATGCAATTCTTATAGTATGCATGCAGCTATCTAGAATTAACTCAACTAATCTAGATGTAATTCTCTTCTAATTTGGAATTTGTTATGAATTTTAAGATTAATTAAATTAGTTGATGCGTTATTATCTTTTAATTTCTAAATAATTACGTATTTAATGAAAGGAGATAAGTGTCTGTCTATTTCTAAGGTAACACATATCACATAGTACTTATGACTTGGATGACAAGTGTAACCTAACACTTAATATTAATATGGGGTGATAAGTGTCACCTTAGTATTTATCTTTATCCCATATTTATCCCTATAAATAGAGGGTCATATACCTTTTGTAAAAATAACCAACAACCAACCAGAAATCACATTATAATATTCTTTCTATTTTTTATTTCTCTCTCGTTTATTTTTTATCTTATTTATTTTATTATTTTTATATAATTTTGTAATAGAATTCATTTATAACACACATTAAAAAAAATAAAAAATTGGGCTTGGGTTTCATAATGTTGTATAGAAATTTGTGCTTGGGCCCAACTCTATAATTTCTGATAAGGGAGTTTTAAGTTGACTGCTTACATGATCACTAATGGACTATCTGACTCTATGTTGGATTAGGCCCGCATGTTTGAGAATTGGCCAAATTCATCAATTATTTGGAGATATGAAAACATTGTTTATAAAATTTTATTTTTCAAGATTTCGAATATGAAGGGTTTAGTTGGATCCAATTTTTTTTTTCTAATTTCATATACACAATTATTGCATTTTGGTATATTTTATTATCCTTGGTCAAAGTTAGGTAGTTTAGTAAGAAAGGAATGTGAATGCCAGTCAATGTTTAGACAAAACGTGTATCCAAATATGATATGAAGAAGTCATCAAATAAACGTAATAATTAATTTACTTTAAACTATCCTAACTCACAACTATATAGTACAAAATATACAAATTTTTCAAAGATTAGTTGAAATTGTTTCATTAGGAGATTATGCCATTTTCTTCTAGATGCAATTGACCACATACCAATTATCCCTTACTTTGTTATGTGTATGGTTTTTATGCATTTGAGTTATAAAACAAAGAAAGATTTTATAATAATCGAAAAAATTGTTCATCAAAATTAAAGGTAGTGGTGGAGAAATAAAATGGCATTATCAAAGTTGAAATTACAATTATGCATCATCAGCATATTCCACTAGATTCTTGAATGCCACTTGAAAAAAAAGATACCCCCTTTTTTGCTATTTTGTCTTACTCCCATGACTTTCTTTTATGAAGACTTTACTAATAAATTTTGTACTTATATATATATATATATATATATATGCAAATCCACCTCGTTGTCTGGTTTTTAGGATGATTTTGATGATGCTTTTCGTGAAATACTATAATACATTTAGTTTCGATTCACCTGGACGTAAAAATATCCCAACCTATCTATTTGAAAAAAAAATAAAAAATTGAGAAAAAATTGTGGAATAATTGAGGGTTTTTATTTAATTTGTTTGGTAAAAAAGTTATGATTTATAATTAAATAAATATTAATAATCTTGAATGATTTTATTTCTTGAAGTTCTCAAATTGAAAAGGTTCAATTATCAATCTACTTTATTAGATTACAAAGTTAGCCGCCTTCTGTCGTGCAGTGTAATATTTCTTTCCTTAATTTTTTATTTTTTTTAAATTGAGTTATTTTAGTTTTAGGGTATTTTTTAACTCAAAGCTTCTTAATTAAATATCAATTAAGTTAATTAAACTCTCGTTATCATAAAATAGGTTTTTTTTAATAGAAAAAATTTTGTTTATATTATTTTTTTTATAAGTAAAAACTATTACTATCAGTTGTTGTCCAATTTCTGATAAAAGAAAAAGAAAATGGTGTCCAAGGGTGTTTTGGTCATTTAAGGAAAAAGTTCTAACTGCCTTAAAATCCGAAGCCAACCGGCAACTTCATCAGTTTCACTCCTCACCGTATCATCAGTTTTGGTGGCAACGGCATCCGGTATCAGCCCAAAAGGCAGGGGCAAGATATGGCGGTGACGGACCTTTTCGCCGGCGATATCGCCGCAGAGCTTCTGAAGGAACTAATAGCTATATGCAAGAAATCCGCTCTTTGTAGGTCTAGTGCCCAGGAACTCATTGATTATATCAATGAGCTCCAACCCATCATTGAAGAAATTAAGTATTCCGGCGTCGAGCTTTCTCAACCTCGTCAGCGTCAGCTCGACATGTTCTCGCAGATCCTCTGCAACGGCCTTGAACTTGCCAGAAAAGTTCTGAGTTCCCCTCGTTGGAACGTGTACAAAAACCTACAGTTAGCTAGAAAAATGGAGAAGCTTGAGAAGAATGTGTCGAGGTTTGTAAAAGGTCCAATGCAAGCTCATGTTCTCGCCGACGTGCATCACGTGAGGTACGAGATGTCGGAGAGGTTAGATCGATTGGAGGGTTCTACTAGACGGCTGGAGCAGCGGCTTGGAGTGATGAAAATTGGAGTTAATGAGAATGGGTGGTTAGGGGAAGCTGTGAAGAAAGTGGAGGAAGAAGAGAGGTGGAACGAAATTAGTTTAGTAAAATTCGGCGCTGGGATTGAATTAGGGAAAAAAACTGTGAGGGAGATGCTAATTGAAAAGGAGGACGTGAGTATTGTAGGAATTTCTGGAATTGGAGGTAGTGGGAAAACTACTTTGGCTAGAGAGATTTACAGAGATGATAAAATTAAAAGTAAGCTTGATTTGTTTATTTTATGTTCATAATTGATCCATGATTTGCACTAATTATATGGGTCATGTATTTATCGAAGTTTTTGTTCTCTGTTTACCTGTTGATTCATCGAACTGTTTCATTCGGAACAAATAAATTAGGCATGTTTTATCTAATTACCAGAAAACTATCCTGCTAACAAATTTACTATTCTTTCCTCATGGTTTCCTCCATTTTTCAAGTTAATTTGATCTAGTAATCGACTTGACTGATTGTTTTTCTCTCTGTAGGCTACTTCAGTAACGGGGTTTTCTTCCTCAATGTCTCTCAGTCCCCAAATTTAGAACAGTTGAGACTAAGGATATGGGAAATGATATCAGGGATCAGAGTCGAGGGTTGTGGTTATGTTATTCCCTCGATCACTTTGCAGTATCCAATGAAGTTTGCTAAGCCAACACTTGTGATTCTGGATGATGTTTGGTCCCTTTCAGTACTTGAGCAGCTTATATTCAGAATACCTGGCTGTAAAATCCTTGTGGTTTCAAGATTCAAGTTTCCCCAGTCGGTTATCAATTGTACATATGATCTGGAATTGCTTAGAGAAGATGAAGCCATGTCCCTGTTCTGCCATTATGCTTTTGGAAATAGTTCAATTCCTCATGGAATGAACAAGAACCTGGTTGAACAGGTAAGAAAATACTTATACTTTGCTCAGCTTTTAAATTTCCTCCGTGCAGTTATTGAGAAAAATGCTCTGTATAGGTTGTGGATGAGTGCAAAAGGCTCCCTTTGGCTCTCAAGGTTATTGGTTCTTCCCTGAGGGACCAGCCTGAAATTTACTGGACGAGTGCAAAGAACCGTCTGTCACGAAGCCAACCCATTTGTGAGTCACATGAAGTCCAGTTGCTCGAACGGATGAAATTGAGTATTGATTACTTGCCTGGGAAAGTCCGAGAGTGCTTTCTTGATTTGGGTTCTTTCCCAGAGGACAAGAAGATTCCTTTAGATGTTCTGATTAACATGTGGGTGGAATTACACGACATTGATGAAGAAGAAGCATTTGCTATTCTTGTCGAGCTCTCGAATAAGAATCTACTTACTCTAGTCAAAGATTCACGGTATGTAGATTCAGATGTCATTGAATTATTAGGCCATTTTTTATTATTGGAACTGGTTATATTTGTTCATTCCATTATGAAGAGAGGAATTAATTCTGAAATGCTTTATATTTATTTCCCCAGTGTGGGAGACCTGTATAGCACATACTACGAGATATCTGTATTCCAACATGATGTCCTGAGGGACCTGGCAATTCACTTGAGCAATCTTGAGGATGTAAATCACCGGAAGAGATTGGTTATGTCAAGAAGAGAAGAAAGACTACCAAAAGAATGGGAGAGAAATGTGGATCAACCATTCAATGCACGGATTGTCTCTGTCCACACAGGTATACCAATCTTGTTTAAGACCAAGAACTATGTTAACGAAAGCAAATGCAAATTTCAAGGAATTAATCAAATACTCTTTGACTTGGAACTTTTTCAGGTGAAATGGGAGAGATGGACTGGTGCAGAATGGATTTCCCAAAAGCAGAAGTACTCATTCTGAACTTTTCATCCAGTGAATACTTCTTGCCCCCCTTCATTGACAACATGCCAAAGCTGAGAGCACTGATACTAATCAATTACGGAACCTCAAGCACAATCCTACAGAATCTATCAGCATTCAGCAATCTATCCAATTTGAGCAGCCTCTGGTTAGAGAAAATATCAGTTCCTCATTTACCTCCCAATACAATACCCCTACAGAACTTGAGGAAGATGTCTTTAGTTCTTTGTAACATTAGTAACAGCTTAGATCAGTCTGTGATAGACCTACCCCATCTATTTCCACGTCTACAAGAGTTCACAATGGATCACTGTATTAACTTGGTTGAGCTGCCACCAAGCATATGCCGGATGCAATCACTCAGAAGCTTGAGTATCACTAACTGTGATAGTCTGCTTCAACTTCCCACTGATATAGGTAAATTAAGTTGTCTACAGATTTTAAGGGTATATGCTTGTCCAAATATAAAGAGACTTCCTCCTGGAATTGGACAACTTATAAGGCTGAAATACATTGACATTTCCCAATGTGTTAACTTGGCAAGCCTTCCTGAAGGACTTGGAGGATGCAAAAGTTTAGAGAAGATTGATATGAGGGAATGCCCATATATCAAGCACCTGCCAAGAACAGTTGTTTCCTTACAATCATTGCAAAGGGTAATTTGTGATCAAGAGGTCTCTTGGGTGTGGAAGGATTCAGAAAAGGCCATGCCTGGACTCTGTGTTCAAGTTGCTGAGGAAAGCTTTAATCTTGACTGGCTGGATGATTAATGTAAGTATTAATCACTATTTAGTCTAAATGTAAGTATTAAGGAAGTTTTTTTGGCATCCCTTGAATAAAGCTAGCTGTACAGTATTACCCCCTTCCCCCATTTTTAAAATTCAAGATGGTTACTTTCTCATTCATTCATTCATACTTTAAAAGAGGATTAACTTAAAAAGAGTTCAATTCCATCTTCTAAAGATGGAAAATGAAAGAAAAACAAGATAGTAGTCCAAGTGGACCATTATTTGTGGTTGGCTGTTCTAGATGAGAAAAAGACAAGATGAAAGGGGGGCACTAAGTTCATTGAATCTTTCTTGGATGATGAAGATAATGGCAAGAAGGAATTTCTATAAAAAATATTAATAATTGTGGACAGCGGAAATTAACACGTGTTTGTAATCTAATCTAAATTAATTCCTGTGGGTTTTCAATAAAGGAAATGATGATGTCAACTCAGAACGAAAACGAAGCCGATAGCGACGACTCTTTGTTGGGTGTGGAAAAGTCTTTGGATTCTTGCGCGATATGAACGCGTGGACCCTTTGGCTGCTGCTTTTCTTCATAACTTTTTATCTTTCCAAATAATCTGTTACAGAAGTTTGATCAAATCCTCCTACTTTCTTCATTAGTGATGAGTAGAGTTTGGAAAAAATTCCATCCAACTTGAAAAAGGTCGGCATCGATGATCAAACCCACATAAACCAGAAACACAAAAGTCCCAAATATCTAAACAAATTCTTGGATTCATTTGTCAAAATCATTCTGCAGTCTGAATCATCTTAACTTGACGGATCTTGAAATTATACCACAAATTTGGTAAGCGTATAATAATGGAATTATAGCTGTAGAGTTAGGTAAAATTTGAGAAAGATGACTATGATGCATCATCTAAAGAAAACAATAATGGTTAAAAAAAATGTACAAGCATATAAATTTTGAAGTTATTCACAGAAATCTGGTTGGGATATATTCATTTATTCTAAGAGGATAACTGTAGAATTCTTCATTTCTGCTATCTCCTTTTCTCCTCTGGAATGGTACAAACCAAGGTATGCCTCTCTCATTCCCTGTGTTTCTGGCTTCTAAGGTGTTGTCTACAAGGGTTCCAACTATGATCGCCACAGTAGGCGCCGAAGAGAAGATCGTGTTTAATATGTTATTGAACTGCAAAACAAAAAAAAAAAACAAACAATAACAGTATGTGAAAAGGACAGCAAAATTGGTGGAAGACTAGAATATTTGGAAAGATGGTGGAATTTGTGCACAATTTGGTGATGGATGTGAAATTCATCATCATTTATCAAGAAATAATATTAAAAGCTAAGATAAGTAGTAGAATTCTATCTTCTTACCCATCCACCACCAGTTTTAACGGGTCCATGGCCAAAAGCGTCGGTGTTCATGATGAAGTACTGTGGTATTGATATCCCCAAGAACAAAGACAGGCCTAATATGTAGATGTTGCGCATCGAGTTTGGATTGGCAAATTGGAGAAATGAAATTCCAACAGCAGCTGTAAGGGA
Organism: Asclepias syriaca; assembly: GCA_027405835.1. NCBI lineage: Eukaryota > Viridiplantae > Streptophyta > Magnoliopsida > Gentianales > Apocynaceae > Asclepias > Asclepias syriaca. The sequence goes on from CM049934.1 coordinate 21,785,735, forward strand.
GAGGAGGGAATCAGGATGGCGATTCAGTACTAGTTCTTACTTAATTAGACAAAGGAAGTGTGGTAACTAACAACAAACAAAGAGCACTCACCAACAATGGCATAAAGCACACAGTATGCAGCAGCAAATATAGGTAAAGGAATCGATGCAAAGAAAGCGCCAAACTTTCCTGAAATAGAGAGATTGTTATCATGCACATTGCACAAACTCAGAAAGACAAACATCAAAATGAAAAGCTTGAAATTGAAATCTAACCAAATATTGAGAAGAAAATCATGAAGGCAGTAGAAATCTCAACTACTCTTCTGCTCCCAACACGAGTTAGTCCAAGAAGGCCAATATTCTCACTGCATTTATTTCCAAAACATAAATTAAATGGCATAGAAAAACAAGACGCATATAACAAACGGCTGCATATCCTCACATGGATGTGCTTGTGCCAACTAAAGAGCCGAATATCCCTTCAAGTAGCTGACCTATACCCTGCAAATTAAGAGAATACTAAATGAAATGCCTTTTCAAGAAAACACAACACGTTTTGCCGGCACATTAGGCCGAGGACTTGTTAAATCAAATTGAAATACTTGGTGACACTGAACCTGTAAGCCAATGCTTCGGTTGACGACATGAGCAGGAGGTATTGTAGCACCAGCAAGCCTTGATGCTGCGTAAAATGCTCCAGTGGACTGCATTACAAACTCAATTTCAGATTTCAGTACAATTACAAAAAGAAATGATTAAGAATATTCAATGGCCTATTGCACCTCTGCCGATGAAACAAGTGCAGCCCCCATCATCCCGAACACATGGCTTGCTCTAAATATTGGGGTACCCCATTGAAATGGGTATGGAACTTTGATCCTATATTTGAAAAACAAAGGCATACAAATTAAGGAAAACTCACTCTCAACACAACAGACTTATTATACAATCTAAAGCATACCATGGAGCAGATGAAACTAGGAAGGCTCGGTCTGTGCGGCAGCTCATCTTAGTCTGATCTCCAACATTGTTGTAGGCACCAGCAACAGTAAGAATAGCAGCAAAAGCCCAGATGATTCCAATGCATAATAGTAGAGCAAACCTCTCGAGTATTGGCCGGGTAAGCGGATGGATGTGCTGTAGATACTACATACAAAGTATGTAAGAGTCAAATTGTGTTCCATGTTATATGGATTTTCAAGCAGAATAGAAATGTCAAATGAGATTTACTTGTTGACTGATAACCAGCAAAATTAACATGGGAAGGCCAATAGCCACACAGTTTCCAACCTGTATATACCACAAGAAATACATATATATATATATATAAGGAAATAATGCATCAGCTTATAAATAGTAAGATTTGTATTCCGCCAAAAGAAGCATAGTACCTGTGGGAAACCTCTAGCAAATAATCCCAAGCCAAGTACACAAACTACTGGTAGTATAATGACTGGAGTAAAAAGCCTACAGTAGAGTAAAGAAAATCCCATGTGTGTACAGTTAATATTGCAGGAAAACGATGAATAATATACAACATGGAAAACACTGCATTCATGTACCTGGTAAGATTTCCCCAGGCCCTTCCATATCCAAGAATGATATTGATGAAGGAAGACACGATCAGCGATCCTTGGACAGCTCTAATGGTGTGGGTAAATCTCTAAAAGTACGCAATCAGAAGAATCAAACCAGATGCATGAAATTCAATTCTACATAATTGAATGCATTTATTATCATCGCCCCAATAATCTAATACTAGGTTACTACCAGCCCACCCAAAAAAGAGAAGACGAAAGAGGAAAAACAAGATGAGAAGAAAGATATGCAAACTGAAGGAATAAACATTATAGTGCTTAATATATATATATATATATATATGCCCAAAAGACTATAAGAAAAGGAACAAAGTAAGCAACTAAGAAAAAACTAACTCAAAATGAAGAATTCTGTAAAATGAGTTTTCATACCTCATGCTCTGAGTTGAAGTTACTATCAGCAAGATCATTTATGGTCAGCAAGACAGAGATGGCATAAGCAAATGATGGACCCATTACAGTAGGAAGTCTGGTTCCAAACAAAGTTTGGAGAAGTGTATTTATACCCGACATGAAAAGCATAGATTGGATTACTCGAGCTTTATCACCCTAATCATAATAATAACACAAAGAAAAATACAACCATTTTAGATTAAACATAAATAAATTCTCTCTATCTGACATTTAAAATTGATCTTCAATATATATATATATATATATATGATTAGGAGGCTTACAGGGCCTCCACCCATTCGAGGCACAAGCATGCTGGCAATCATGACAGTGGTTCCAAGCATAACAATGTAGTGCTGGAAAGCTAGTAACAAAGTTTCAGCTGCAAATTAAATATGAAACCAGCATCTATTAATAAAAGGGGATTAAAAAAGAAGAACCCAAATCGGCACGAGCAATAAATTTATTGGCTTTAAAGAAATGAGATAATGACCATGAACTTACAAGTCCTAGGAATTGACTCGACTAATTTGATAATCATAAATAATTAATTACACATTAGAAGTTGGCAGACCTTTTTATACAAACAAAAGTGAAACTTCCGTTCTATTTTTCATTCCCAGTGAACAAAAAGCTTAACTTTTATCAGTTAAAAAAAAGAACAGCCACAGCCACAACCACAACCTTTTTCAGTTTTGTATGCATCAGAAAATTAACAAAGACTGTAGCTTTTCCAGTCAAGACTACACGTTTAGCAGTTTGGTAAGTTTTAACACAACCGAAATGAAAGGCAGATAAAAAAGAAATCTATAAACAGGAAGAAAACCACTCACGCCAGGAAGGATTTGAATGGATGCAGTAGTGAAGCTGAAGGAGTTGTTCTGAAGGTGGAAAAGCAGGGCCTCTAGCCGCACCAAGAGGAAGTGCTGGTCCCGGCTGGTGGCTGCTGTGGCGGTGGCTGGTGGTTGTGATTGTGGTTATGATTTCCAGTTTCCACCATCTTTTCTCTCTTTCTTTCTTCTTAACTTTCTGTTCTTTTACAACACTTACAGTACCAAAGAAAAAGCAAAAAAAAAAAAATTAACAAGTTTTGGCTTTATCTTTTTGTATACAAATCCTCCTAATCAACACCGACACCAAGAAGAGAAACAAACACCTAAAACACGGAAGCACCACCCACCACCTTAATAATAAGAAATCAGTGAAAGTGCGATTCTTGAGTTCAAAGTATTAAAAAATGACAATTCAAGAAAATACATTGAATATTATTATAGACTTCTTCCTTACTATACACAGATCAGATCATAAATGCTGGAAGATGAAAGAAGTAATTCAAATCTAAGTAATAATATAAATATATATAAATAAATAAATTCTGACAGGGAAGAAAGAAGAAAGAGAAAAATCAGAGGAGGAAGATGGAGAATGGAAAATGAAGAGGAAAAAAAAACTTAAAGAGAGTGAGATAGCTTGGAACTACGTTAATGTTTGTCCGTTTCGAGGAACATAGTGCATGGGTTTCTAGTTTTTGTGACTTGTGACGACTCCGTGGGTCCACGAACTTCGAGGTCTCTTATCTTCTTATTTGCCATTCAAACTCTCTGTTATTACGCTTTTGCCACCCCTGCGTTTCTTTCATTTTCCAAGTACGGTAAAGTTTGTAACGGCTCTCTTTTTTCTTCTTCCTTCTTCTTTTTTCTATACGGATATTAAATATTTTATAATATATTCTGAAAAGAATGAAGATAAGAGATAATAACTTTAGTTACATGGGACAAAAACTATTATTTGGTGTATATATTATACAAAAGACTAAAGATATTAAATCTCCTTTCTTAATAAATATTATTTTTTCTCCTTTTATGTACGAAAGTTGTTTTCTTTTTCTGTCTTTTTTTTTTCTCCAACAAATATATTTTATTCACTTAATCCTATGTGGATACATTTCATCTCCCTGCATTTAATATTACGAGACTATATAACTTTTCGTTGGTATTGAAATATACGATTACAAAAATATGTGAATAGAAAAGATCTATATTCATCTAAAAATTATATTTTTTATACTCACTTTATAAATTATATGAATAATAATAAGAAGAAGAAAAAAAAGAAGACTCCTCTTTGAGTAGCATTTAAGAATGTGCTAATAGCGGGTGTGGTGGGTGCAAGACTTTGTACACAAATACTATAATGCATCACTCTCACCAACAATTTCATAACACAATAAAATTAAATTATTCTTGTAGATGCTAAGAGTAAGAATTCAGGATACAAGAATAAAACACAATTTCTAAAAAGTGTGCTAAAAAGATTGAAATTTCAATGAATCAAACAATTAATAAGGGAGCTTACGTTTGCACAAGCTCTTTCTCCTACCACTATTACTTCTTGGACTCTCATCACTTTGGTATAATGAAACAATAGTTTCATTCAAAAAGAAAAAATGTCTGGCAGTAAAGTATGTACTGAAATACGACTTTTCGTCATTAAAATCAAACAAATAGAATACTCCAGCTAAGCTATAAAACAACTGTTCTTGATTTTCATTTTTCATGTGCCTTATGAAGTGCGAACCGAAGCATGTAAGAGGAACAAACAACACAAGTTTAGTCCAAGAATCTTTTACTCCGTAATCATTCATTAACCAAAACTCAAAATGACATATAATACTTTTTGCGAAACATAAACAACCATTATACTCTCCTATTTCCCACCACTTCTTTGAGTTTCTTAAATCATCAGGTAATGGTAACAGAGTATGTTTTCCTGTTCTAATATCAACACTTAAAAACGAATCTCTGTTATTGGAAAACATCCAGTGTGAAGAATGGTTATAAAAAAAACCAGAATTCACTCTTTGAACAAGGTAAGGTATAGTTTCAATCGAAGTCCAGGTACTGGATTTGAGACTGTAAAACTTACCCTCGGTTGCGAATGTTTTTTCCGGTTCAGTATTTCTTCGAATTCCGGTTAATTTAAAAACTTTAAAATCATCTTCGACTTCATCGTACCCAAAGCCGTACACATTGTGGAGCCATTGTCTCTGTTCAGGGGAAGACTCCAAGCCACAGCGAGGTACTTTTCTACATTTTCTGATCCATGGATTACACACATGAACACCGCCTCCTTGGGTATACTGAAGGCAGATGATTCCTCTTGATGTACCGACGATTCTATTTTTCTCATAAATTTGTCCCGGCCAACATAACATTTTTGGGGATAGAGAATTTGTTTCAGGCAACACTTTGAGGAAAAGGTAGAAAACCAAAAAGACCAGTAGGATGACAATTCAATTTCAAATTTCCGCAAATTAACCTCTCAGATTTAGAATTGAAGAGATGATGGATAGTGTGGGATTTCGCGAATTCTGGACTCTCGATCATACTCATCCATAGTTTTGACACGCACTTCAATTTCAAAAGTTCCTTCACAGATAACCTTGCCAGTATACAATAGATTATGTCATAGGGAATATAATGTTTGTACATTGTTGCGGTAAAATTATCGAAGAAGAAACTCAGGGTTCAGGGAAGAGAACGGAGTTGCAACAATGGCGGCAGAGGCAGAGGCAGAGGCAGAGAGGAAGAAATCCTAAACTTATATAACCTAATTTCTTGAAGGTAAATTAGCTTATTATACTAGTAACACTTGAACTTTTTAAAAATTTAATTTTTGCAGTTATATTTATTTTTTCTTAAAAGTAATACGTTAACTATAAAATATCACTTCTTTTGTTGTTTTATATAAAATTTCTGTCATATTTTATTTTCCATCCAATTTTTACTAAATCATTAATATTTTTAAATTATTAAAGTTTTATTTTTAAGGTAATTTTATATTTTACTTAATTATTAAAAATTTGGAACAACTATAAATATGTTAATTTATATAAAACTTATATTTTATATTATAATTATACAAAAAATAAATACGTATTTTATATTATAATTATATTTTATATTTTAAATATAAATTATATTAAATATAAACATTTTAAAAAAAATATTTTCAAATAATACAATTTAAATCTTTGTTATTATCACCTTCTTCAAACATCACCTGTTTTATACTTCCGTTCAAAATTTCTCTCAACCTTTATTTTCTGTCTATTTATCAAGGATAATAGAGAGAATGTTTTTGAATTTTAAGTTTATTGGGCTGTTTTCATTACGGATAATTTTACCTTCCTCATTGCCATTCAAACTCTCTGTTATTATTCTTTTGCCACCGGTGGAAGTACTGTAAAGTTTTGGGGAATCTTGCTCACTAGGAATTTTGGGGAAAAAGTATGAAAAAATTTCAAATCAATCGACTACAATTTCAAGATAAAACAAAGCGTAACAACAATTCTTGTTTACTGGGTATTGGATATTCTGCAAAAATAAGTAATTTAATTTGAAAGAAACGAACAATATGAGATTAAATCGAAATAATTTGAAAAAAAAAGTTGAAGAATAGATAGGAAAAGGGGGAGAGATTTAGAAGAACGGAGAGATATATTGCGTTTATTTAGGGAAAGTGAGTGATGAGTGGAAAAAATTTTATTTTAAAATTAAATTTACGAAAATGCCCTTGATAAATAGACAGAAAATAAAGGTTGAAAGAAATTTTGAACGAAGTATAAAACATGTGATATTTGGTAGTTCGAGTGTCAATTCAAAGCAAAAATAAATAGAAGTGTAAATAGTGATAATAATTTCAGTTACATATGACAAAAATTTGGGGGAAAAGAAAATTATTTTTTAATATATATTATAAAAAAATTAAATTTTTATTAAATTTGATAAATAAATAAACTTTAAAAAGAGAAAAAAAAATATTTTAAATATTCTCATATCAAATCAAATCAAATCAAATAAAAATATTTTTTTATATTGATAAAAATAATTATTGATAATTTGCGAAATTACAAAATGCAAATTGAAGAAAATGAAGACTCTTGATGGAGAATTTTTAAACTAAAAATGTATCATTACAACCAAATAAACTAAAAAAGAAAGATTTTAACTCCTCTTATCAGCGGGGAATAATGAAACAAGAGTTTGATTTAAAAAGAAATAATCCTGGGCAAAATGATGGCCTTTATCATGACTATACAACTCTCCCTCAATAAAATGAAGTGCATGGAATACTCCAAGGTTGGTATAAAACAAAGAGTGTCCATTTTCATTCTCTGTGTACCTTATGAACTTGGCTCCACTGCTTATAGGAGACAAAGTGTGGAGTTCAAATTTAGTCCAAGACTCTTGTACTCCGTAATCTTTCATCAACCAAATTTCAAAATGACTTTCTTTACTTTGTGAGAAACATAAACAACCATTACACTCACCTAAGATAAAATCATCTGCGAATCTCAAGGCATTATGGTTTTTAAAATCATCAGGTACTGGTAACAGAGTATGTTTCCCTGTTCTGATATCCACACTCAAAATCCAGTCCATGTTGTCAATCAATATCCAGTGTAAGGATTGATTATAAAGAAAACCAGATTTCTCTCTGTGAACGAGGTAAGGTAAATTTTCAATCGATTTCCAGGTATTGGATTTGAGACTGTAAAGCATACTCTCTGTTTCGTTTGTTCCCAATGCAGTTTCCCTTTGAAAACCGGCTAATTTCAAAACCTTAAAATCGTCCTCAACTTCATCGTACCCAAAACCGTACACATCGTGCGACCATTTTCTCTGTGTAAGGCTAGAGAAAAGCTCCGGGCTAGGGCTAGGGCTAGGGCTAGGGCTAGAGTTAGAGCAAGGTACTTTTCTACATTCTCTGATCCATGGATTACACAAATAAACACCGCTGCTTCCCTGGATATACTGAATGCAGATGATTCCTCTTGATGCACCGACGATTCTATTTTTCTCATAAATTTGTCCCGGCCAACATAACACGTTTACGTTTGACAATATAGATTTCAGATGACTAAACTTTTCAGGAAAAGGCAGAAAACAAAAATGACCATAAACATGAGCAGAATTCCCGCAAATTAACTTCTCAGATTTAGAATTTGAGGAATGATGGATAATGTGGGATTTCGCGAATTCTGGACTCTCGATCATATTCAGCCATAATTTTGACACACGCTTCAATTTCCTAAGTTCCTTCAGGGATAACCTCACCAATATACTATAGATCATATCATATGGAATGTAATGTTTCGGCATTGATAAAATTATTGAAGAAATTCAAGGTTCAGGGAAGAGAACAGACTTGCAGCAATGGAGAGGCAGAGTAGAGAGGAAGAAATCATAAACTTATATATAGCGCCTAATTTTCCTTTTCCTATTACAATTCTGATATGTATTTTGATAATTACAAAATAAATAATAATAATATAGATGGATATATTTTAAATTTTATTTAATTATAAGTAATTACTATTTTAAAAAGATAATTATGATTATTATTATTATTTGAAAAAGTATTCTATTCGTTAGTCCAAGAATCTTTTTTTACATTTATTTTGTTTATAGTAATTTTAATATCAAAATAATTATTTTATTTTAATATATTTATAATTTTTAACATTTATACAAAATTTTAACAACATTTCTATATTTTAAATATTTTTATATAATAAAAATGATATACATATGTTTACACACAAAATATGTGAAACATTATTTAAAACTCAACACCAAATATTTGTCTCAGTTTAAATAGATAAATATATGTGTATAATAAAAAAAACTTAAAAAAGAAACGTTATTAAATTTTTATTTTTAAAAAAAATTTCAAATTTTTTTTATTTAATTTAAAAAATTACATTAGTTCCACTAATCATGATTTTTTCTATCGATTCACTCACAACAAATCTACAGATTTTATATTTTCACCAAATATTTTACAAAAATATATTAAATTATTAGAAATAAATTTTTTTAAAATTCTCAAAAATAAATTAAATATTATAATTTTAAAACTTAGTTAAATTTTATAAATGATATAAAATTTTATAAATTATATAGTTATAATTATCACAATTTTAAAAAGTATTTGAATTTTATAATTAATAAGCATAATTTTGTAAAAGGCAAATTTTATAATTTATAACCATAATTTTGTATCCACTGCAACAATGGGAGAAACAGAAAGGGAAAAGAAATCAAAATATTATATATATACCTTACCTTTCCAGTTTTTTTTTTTAAAAAAATATCACAGATTTTTATATATTTATTTAATTATAATTAATTACGATTATTATTTTAAAAATATCCTTTTACTTAATAATTTATGTTTATTTGGGCAACTTCGTAATCTTAAATTTATATTCTTTTTTAATTAGGTTTTGATCACAATTTACCTCATTAAACAAAAATAAATAAATAACTAAATAAAATCTTATCCCATCCCTTCCTTCCTTCCTTCCTCCCTCCTTTATCCTCATCCCTTTTCATATAAGTGCCTTTTAAGGACATCGATGGAATGAATACTATTTTGAGTATAAACATAATACACATTCAAAATACGTTAAATGTATCCACATTGAACATATCGTGTAATAAGTATAAACAAAAATGCAGTAAGAAGTTAGAAGAAAAGAAGAGGGGATGAACAAAAAGAGTACATGATAGCTGGTACAATTATTAAACATTGATTATATTTGAACAAATAGCAACCAAGAAAAAGAAAAAGATAAAGATAAAGAAAAAGCAAAGCACAACCTCAATATACCCGACTTGAACATAAATTAGTCGAGAGGATTAAGTACACTGCCACAGAACAGCACCACACTAGTCATGTCTTCTCTTATGAGGAAGAGGAATGGATGATCAGCAACAAAGTCTAGTTCCTCAGATATCATTGCAGATCTTAGCCGTATCACTCCAGCAGTGGCAGAACCTGCTTCGGTGCCTTCTTCATTAACCTCTATGAAAGATTTGTGGAAAATGTTGGAAACGTGGAGATTTTTACTGACAGTGGACTCCACCATTTCAGTGAGTCCTTCACCAGAGAAGGGCTGCACCACTCCTAGTGCTTTTAGTAGTTTAGAAGCTTCAAACCCAAATGATATCTTAAATTTTGGGATCCGGAAGTCCCCTACTGGTACTTGAACACAAGGTAAATGACGCTTCAAGAATCCAGGCTCAGAACCAATTCTGTCAACCAAAGCTGGCAGTCCATCCTTGGCATCTGGAAGTAAGAAGTACATGGAGAACTGACGCTTATCTTTGCCCTGTTTGTAAGGAAGACGCAAAACTTTAAGACCATCAAAGGCACTTATATACTGTTTACTTTTGCTTGTCATGAAGGGTACTTTGACTGTGTTGCCATTAAGAAGGTGGAACTCATGCTCCTTTGTCTTTGATGCATCAAATTTCTCATTCCAGCTTCCCTTGTAGTACAAAGCATTTGCAAAAATAAGCCTGGTTGATTGGTCTACTGAACCAGGAGGAAGGATCTCTTTGATGAGGCCATGTGTTCCTCTCTCAGCCCATGAATTTACGTCATTTGTCACCTCGACAGGCTTCAACATCATAACAGAGAATTCCTTAAATGTTAGCACATTCATTGTGAAAAAAGAATTGACACTTTTGACTCTCTTTAGATGTTTTCTATAAATTATTTAGTGCTATGAATGCATATGCAAGTCATGTCGTGGATAAAACCATTTTAAACTGTTAGGAAAATAAAAATAAAGGAAACAGGAAGGAAGATCTTTAGGGAGGGGGGGGGGGGGGGGCAGAGTGAAAAGGCAACAAGCTCAAGTGAAGATATCTCAAAAATGTCCTGTCAGATAAGATCCATGTTCAATTTCAGGATACAGTGGCTCTGCAGTTTGGATACGCAAATTAGATACTGAAGTTCATGTTGTGAAGAAGCAATTCATAAAGCAATTTACCACTTTATCATATGTGAGTGATGCAGAGCACTAAATCAAACAGAATACTTATAATTTTGTAAACAATAATCTATGACTTGGCATGGCAATCCTTCAGGAACCTGGCAGGAGATCCAACAGCTAAAACTCCCACAGTAATTTCCTGATCAAGGATTCATCTCTCCTAGTATTCAAACATGCCCGTTCACCACGGAAAGAACTAAAAAGGACATATATTCTATTTCAAACCACCGCAATAACAAGGAGAGTAATATTTGCACTAACAATTTCGTATAAAAAAACCTAGACATGAAACGCAAGCAAATACCGGGGTTCAATGGTCCATATTTACACATAAATAAAAAATAACCAAGCATAATCGGAGAAATAAAATTGCTACCTTATTTTGAAAATCCACTTGATTGGAAGCGGCCTTATAAACATCATCGACAGTTTTCTTAAAAGCAGGTTTAAGAGGCAGAGACTGATCTACCCAAACACCATTCGCAAAAGACAAGAGAGGGCCACCGGAGGAACTGCCGTCGGCAAATACAACGGTGGCGAGCTGAGAGGACAAGGAATTGACATCATCAATAGAATTTGACTTTCAGGAAAGAGAGAAGCTGGCGTTGGGATTCGCCACTAGAGCCGGCAGCGATGAGTCCTAGAACCACATGAATCGAGAGAGGAGAGAAAACAGCGTTGCTATCCTTGGCTTCCGTTGAGATCAAGTGCTTAGCTAGTGTCAAAGAGACGTCGTTTTGTGCGCCGATTGATTCGCGGAGGTCCATTTTTCCGGTGCTGTGTGTGAAAAGAGAATAACGGAGCAGTGTCTGAATGTAAACAAGCGAGTAAAGAAAAACAGATAAATTAAAGAGAAACGAACCGACCATCACGTATTGTTTCAGTTTCAAATCAGAGAATCGCACCGACTCCGTGTACCGTAATTTTTCTTTTTCCATTTTTTTAAATTTAAGGTACAGTGGATTTATTCCCTCTCTTAAAAAAACAATATAAGCCCACTTATAAAGGCTGGAGAAAAACATCAGTGAGCTTGGGCTTATGGATCTTTTGACCCAGCAGCAATTAGGCCCAATACTACCCGAAGGTTGAACTTTTAATTTTTTTAATTATATATATATATATATATATATCAGAAAACTACAAAATTTTCTTACCATGATTGCAACAACAAACAAGCAAACAAATGAAGGAAAAAAGATTAAATTTTAGGGCAATGATTTTATATTTCTTAACAGCCATCGAAGTTAATTGACTTAAAAGAGAGACATTTTCGTCTGCTTTTGCCTTTAAAAAAATGATTTATTATGTCAGAATAGCACGCCGTTGAACAAAGATGGTGGTTGAAAGTTGAATTAATGCATGAAAATCTGTAATATATATATATATGCATTGCAAAGTCACAACAGAAAACAGAACAAAGTTTCATATTTCCTGCCAATCACCTCCACATTAAAAAAAGAACACTTGTTCTTCTTATTAAAAAATCAGGAATCATTACAACCTTTGTCCATTTTTCTTGATTCAAATTCATTAAAATAACTTTGTTTGATGTTGAAAATTGTTTGTTGCCTTATCTAATTGTGCAAATCTGCTAAGGATTTTCTCAGATTCAGACCAAATGATTTTTCCTCAGTTGCTGCTGCTGTTGGCTATTATGATCAAATTTTATACCTTTTGGCTTATTACAAATATGGAATCTTTACAACATTTGACCGCTAATCATCTTTATAATTTATTATCAAAATTTGATTAGATAATCATATGTCAACTAATACTATCAAAAAAGAAATGCACGTCAGACAGAGAAACTCCAATCATAAGAAACAAAGAAGAAATATTAAATGTGCCAAGTTTTCTGAATTGCATAGATTCTCATTGATTCCATTTTTCTTTGCTTGTCTTTCTTTGTATGGACAGTTGCAACTTTCTCTATATAAATAAAGCACCAAATGCTAGTTTCTTTTCAAGCTCAAACTAACCAAAATGGTGAGCTCATGCAGCACACTGCTCATGTTCTGTTCTTCATTGTTTATGAAATTTAGTTTTCATTTTTCTCTACTTTCTTTGCTTACTGATTATCTGTTTTCTCTGTATCAGGAGATTAGCAAAGATGCCACTACTAAATCCAAAAACGGATCGAAGCTTGGAGGAACAAGAGCTACCCTTTTTGTATATGGTAACAGGAACTATTGATTCATGTTCAATTAGTGTGTATATATATATATATACTGGTTTTGATTCTGAATCTAAAAATATGCAGCAATGGCTGGACTCGAGAATATGGCATTTATTGCTAATGGTGTAAGCTTGGTGACTTACTTCTATGGATACATGAACTACAATATTACAAAATCAGCTACCACACTTACAAACTTCTTGGGAACAGCATTTTTGCTGTCAATATTTGGGGGATTTATCTCAGACACTTATTTATCAAGATTCAAGACTTGCATTATCTTTGGATGCTTAGAAGCAGTGGTAATTAAAGAATCATCTTTGTTTTTGTCATATATCATTATATTCTCCTAACTTGTGGTTGGATTTTCAAGGGATTTGCAGTTCTAACAATACAAGCACATTTTCCACAACTGAGGCCACTTCCTTGCAAGAACATGACAATACAAATGAATACGTGTGAAATGGCAAACAGCAGACAAGTGGGAATGATGTATGCAGGGCTTTATCTTGTGGCAATCGGAACGGGTGGAGTCAAAGCTGCTTTGCCATCTTTAGGTGCAGATCAGTTTGATGAAAGGGATCCTATGGAAGCACCTAAATTATCAAGCTTTTTCAACTGGCTGTTGTTTTCCATTACCTCTGGAGCTATGCTAGGAGTGACATTCATAGTATGGATTAGTGCAAATCAAGGATGGGATTGGTCTTTTGGTGTCTGTACTATTGCTGTAATTGTGGGACTTTTGTTCCTAAGTATGGGAAGATCTGTTTATAGAAATAACATCCCCAAAGGAAGTCCTTTTGTTCGAATTTCTCAGGTATTTGTTGCAGCTTTTAAGAATCGGAAACTTCCAGTACCTGAATCAACAGAAGAACTACATGAGATTCACAGAAAAGATGATGAGGTTCTTGAAAGAACTGATCAATTCAAGTATGTTTTACTGTTTTCCATTTCAATAATTAGTGTACTTAACTGTAAAATATTCTAAATTCAGAAACAAATGTAACAGATGCTTGGATCGGGCAGCAATTGTCACTGTCAGAAGCTCATCCACCATGCCTGGACCATGGAGCTTGTGTACAGTCGCACAAGTTGAAGAAACAAAGATTCTTCTCCGAATGCTTCCAATTATTCTGAGCACAATCTTCATGAACACATGTTTAGCACAACTTCAGACATTCTCCATCCAACAAAGTACAACCTTGGACAGAAACATAGGAGGCTTCAAAATCCCAGCAGCCTCAATTCCAGTAATACCATTGTTCTTTATGTCGGTACTAATCCCCGTTTATGACCGTGTTTTTGTCCCGGTAGCAAGGAAATTCACCGGCATTCCAACCGGAATTCGACAGCTACAACGGATTGCAGTCGGATTAGTACTTGCAACAGTGTCTATGGCAGTAGCTGGAGTGATTGAAACACGCAGGAAATCAGTAGCTCGTGACCATAACATGGTTGATTCACTTGAATCATTGCCAATGAGTGTTTTCTGGTTAGGCCTTCAGTATTGTATATTTGGGATGGCTGATATGTTTACATTGGTGGGATTGCTTGATTTCTTCTATGCAGAAAGTTCAATGGGGATGAAGTCATTAAGCACAGCCATTTCTTGGTGTTCAATGGCATTTGGGTATTACACAAGTTCTGTGGTGGTTAATGTAGTTAATAAGGTTAGTGGTGGGTGGTTGGAGAGCAATAATCTTAACAGAGATAAGCTTAATTACTTCTACTGGTTGCTGGCAGGTTTAAGTTTATTAAACTTTGGTGTGTATCTAATGTGTGCATCCTGGTACAAGTACAAAAAGGTAGAGATGAAGGAGATTGATGATCATGGGAAAGTATCAAGAAACCAAGTTTAGGAAAGTTTTTAAGGTTGTTTTTAGTGATAATTAATGATAGATTAAGAAAGTCTATTCATTTCCTGCATATTGTGTTACTCCAGTTCCAAATAAGTCTTTGAATAGAACATTTTTTCTTCCTTTTTTCGCTCAAGCATCTAAAAGCATTCTTAAGGCCTTTTTTTTTTTTTTTTTTGTTGGATTCTATCACCCAACTTGATTTCATAGTGCCTGCAACCAATCACAAAAGAAAAAATGAAGTAAAAGAATGGAGAAACGAAGATATGCTAAGATAATTCTAGCAAAATACTGATACCATCAGCATTCTGCAACTTCTTTTTATCTTTTTCTCCTATGCTGTTCATCTGATTTAACAATGGAAAAGAAGAAAAGAAAAAAGAAAGGGGCGGGAGACAAAGTATCTGTACAAAATTGTAGGATTGATTATACAGATAAAAGGAAAGGAAAATCAAAGAAAAGTTATGTTGTCATGGTGGTAGTGAATGCTGCAAAAGAACGTGCTTATATATTTTCTCTACCATTTCATACCCAGAGTGAGGGCTTCCTGTGGAACAATAATGGATGGAAAATTTGGGAAAGAAACATTTGCCATCAAATATCTCCAAGATCTTGTATCCACTTCAATAGAAGTCTGGATCTTTGCAACGATTAAGGGTTTCAAAACATCTGCCTCAATTCTTGCAACTACCTCAAACAACAGATGCTCAACAGTAGGCTTTGTCCTCCACTCGGGTATCTTACTCCACTGAGGGTCATTGCTGTGAATATCTCTTTCAACTTCAAGCTGGAAACGAAATAAGGATGATGCAATAATATTTGCACTTAGAGAACCTGAACCTGAACCTGCAATTTTATTCATTTTCTCACCTACAAACCTCTGCATAAACTTATCCAGCAATGTCATACTTGCACTCAGAGAATCTATGGAAGGGTGCTGCCACTTTCTGTAGAAATTCTGGCTGTAACATTTCTCTGGCTGCAATTCCAATACTCTTTTTGACAGGAAACGAGTTTCAATGTGTGCCTCAGGGTTTCGAGTTCTGAAAGCAACAACAGTTGCAGACCCTACTATGCGCATATAAGGCAATGCCATGCATACTGAAGGTTTAAAGTATCCAAAACTGCTTGTAGCACTTCCGTTCACCACTCCATGAGGATCTATTGAGCAGGACAGAGAGACTTCCTTCGCACCTTTGATTTCTGCGGTGATGCCTTCCCTAATGTAGATATGTTTCAGTCCATCAAATGAAGCATTCATCTGATCAATACATCAAAACTGCATATCATTAGTAAGTAAACCTAAAATAGAAATAAATAACAAAAAATGTTGGAACGGGAGAAATCAAATGTGCAGATTCAATCACTCGAGGAAAAAGTCATATTTACACACAGAAACCTGTTGTTTCACCACATACGCCAGCAAAGAGAAGATAACAGAATAACATTCATTCACAGCAGAGGAAGAAAAATCAAACAATGTAGGGAAATGTGAAGGTCAGAATTATGCAAATTTCAGATAAGCAATAACTAATCAAAAGCAATTTAGTCTATGCAAGCCTTCAAATGAAATTTAATTTCTTGTAGATCAGAAATCCAATCCAAGCAAGATATAAGAAACAAAAATGCTAAAATGGCTGCAAAACAATTATAGAAACAATATGGCCATCAACTTCTGCTAGTAGTAAATTGACATTCCAGTTACACTCACAAGCTCAAAACAAAACAAACAAAAAGGAAAAACGATAGAAACTATTACCGTTAACATGAGAGTAAGCTCATGGTCTCCACTAACAAGTAAGTGGGAAGGGCCTTGAATTTCGAAGGTATCCAGCACAGCGTTTGAGTTAATTTCTCTGATCAGTGTTTCGAATTCGGACTGATTTTCCACTCCTTGAATTCTCTTCCACCGCGACACTTGATCCAACAGCTTGAAAACAAATTCATTTTTCCCGAATGGAACTCTAAATTCGTACCTCTTTACATCTCCAAACGTGGATATCTCAAAATCAAATTTGGAAATCCGAACGTCACCTACGTCCCACTTACCTTTGTGGGCAATAGCCTCCAATACACCCTAACAAGTTAAGACAAAGAAAAAAATGAATTGCGTTTAATTTCGGAAATCAAACAGTTCAGTTGAATCGAAGAAATAGTAAATATAAAGGATTTACTTCTTGTACTGACCTTGAAGAAAGGAGGGGGCTGAGGTTGGCCATGGAGCTCTTCTTCAACAAAGGAGTCAGAATAGGGATAAAGGAAGTGAGAGATATTAAAGTAAGGTGACGAGTGAGAGAACGACGCGAGGAAACTGAGAGAAAAGAAAGTGAAAAGAGCGAAATGAAATAGCATAATTATTATTCGCGGCGGTGGATTCCGGTGTTACCGATTGATAACGGCGACGACGTAGGGCGAGTTCTGCACAGCGACAGAGAATCGGAAAAGACTGGAACAGAGTTCGAAACAAACGGAAGCTACTTAGTCGGAGATCTGATTCGCTATAAAATTACAGGTACACGCCCCTCCCGTTTTCCGGATCCAGAAACGCTATCTTCTTTCATTTTTCTCTTTTCAATTTTTTATGGCAAATAGGATTTTTTTTTTTCCAATTAAGTAAAAGAACGAAAAAATAAAAATTAAAAGATAAAAGGTATTATTGAGAGTTGTAGACATATTCCTATATTAATTATCTTTTTCCTTTAATCCCTCCGTTTTATATATATATAATTATCATATATTAAAACCTTATGGTAAACTTACATATATTTTTCCATCATACTTTTATAAATTTAATATTTTTACATATGTCCCAAACTTACCCAGCTAGAAACTGAAACTTAGTTGGCCAAAAAATACAGAAAATCCCAAATATTATGACAACTTTAAGATCCATCGGAGGAGTAAACGAATTCTTTCTCCTTAATCCTCACTTGTTTGAAGATTAAAAGATCAATTTACTTTTTATACAAATGAAGAAATATGAATTTATAAAAAAAAAAAAACAGCCTGTGTGGGGGTGATAATGAGAGATTTATCCCGTCTGCAATGGTAAGGATGATAGTCAAAGGTAGCATTACAAAAGGAGGTCAAGTATTCATTCACACATTAGCTCAAAAAGGAGCAATGACAGGTGAATGAATAGGGAGGGTTGGAAAATCCTCCACAGTCACGGGCACAGGAAAGAAGCAGTGCAGCAGAGTGGCATTGTTTCTTGAAGGTGGCGAGATCATGACAGTGCAATGGTGTTCCTAGTAGCAACTGCTGGGTTATGTAAAGTGTCGGACACTCTTGAAGGTGGCCAGTACCGGAAGACTGATCTACCAACAATGTTCTTTATTGGGAGAGGTCCCCTGTAAATGTGATCAAATGAAAGTAAACACAATCAGGAGATATTACACCACAGAGATCTCAAAATATTGAAAAGCTACTCCAAAACAATTATGTTCAAGATGCAATTAGTAAGTCCGAACAATTTTATCAAGCCAATGTATTAGAGGAATGAAGATATGATGGTAGAAAAACTTAAAACGAAACTGCATCGGTACAGTTAACTCACCAATCATGCGAGTCATAGCTGTGGTTACGGTTATCACCCATGACAAAGACATATCCCTCAGGAACAAGCTAAATAATTTAAAAAATGGGGACAGCAATCAGACAATGAAGACTTGAACCTCTTCAAAGATGATACATATATTCTTTTAGAGAAAAAGAGTAAAACATACCTCTGGTTCCATCTCATAAGCAAGTGGTTCTAAGATAAATTCTTCATCTTGAGGAATTCCATTAACCAGCAATTTGCCATCACGAACCTATAGTTTACAACAAATAAAGCAAATGATGTAAAAAAAAATGATACCATGCAGAAATCCACTTAACTCTAGGATAAAAAGGATTAGTGATCAAAGAGTAGAGATTTTATAAAATTACAGTCAACTCACTTCAACATAATCACCAGCTTTTGCCACAATCCTCTTTATGAAGACATCACTTGAACCATAACCAACCTCCTGCAGGAAAAGAGAAAAAATAAAAAGGAATAAATTTAGCTCCACGGAAAAACAGTACCAAGCCAGCCAAAAAATGAAATCCAAGAATTAGTGACATACCTGAAGAACTGGAGGTGCTTTAAATATAACTATATCTGAAACTTCAGGCTTCCGGAAAATGTACGAAACCTGTAATACAAAATTGAACAGAGAATAAAATCAGCTCCCCTAGATTCATTCTAAAATGTAGAAGGTCTTTGCCATCTACAATTCAACAATATGTTGATGCCAAAAACAACATAAAATGATAAATGAACTACAAAAACCAGACACATAAAGCTATAAGTTAATAAAAATGCAGTGAAAATGTATACCAATCATATTTCTCGGTAGAATTCAAGCAATTGCTGGAGTCGTTGCAGAAGTGAAGAACTCAACATCAAACAGAGTAACAAACCAATTTAAAAAATAAAACCCATCAATAAGCAGCAAGGTCTTAGGCTATGTATCCGAGTACTACTGTAATATTTGCCTCCAAAACCATCTAGGGCAATGCAAAGAAATACACAGATACATAAGGCAAAATATCTTCCATTGAATATATACCTTAATTTCTCTGTTTCATTAACACATCCAACAATTTTCCATGGATTAATTTTTAGTTCCAATAACACAACACCACATTCTACCAAAATATCATTTATTTTCGTGTCCGAAGATGGTAAATATCACCTGCCTATATTTATTCCACAAACTAACGAACGAATTGTGCAATTCCCAATTAAAGTCAAGAAACAAAATCTTGCGCGCACATATTCCAGCTCCCCAAAATAGCGGAATAGATATTTATATCGTTAAATAAAGAAGAAGTCATGATCAATACCTTCTCTGTTAAGACCCGATCACCAACATCAAGAGTTGGGTACATAGATGCCGAAGGAATCGATCGAGGCTCGGCCAAAGAAGATTTAAACAGAATACTGACGCTCAAAGCAGTGAAAGCAGCTTTAGCATCATCCGAACAAACATTTAAAAGTTTTGACAACCAATTTCCCTTGGAAAGCTTCAAACTATCCACCATAGCTTCCGTTGAGGCAGTAGCGCATGTATTCCTACTTTCTTGAACCAAGTTCCTTTTAGAAATTGTACCACTAACCTGATCAGGTGTAGCTGCAGTTCCACCTTTATCCACCAGAGTAGTAGCAGAACCTATACTCGGCTGGCTACAGGGAAACCACTTAGATCCTTGTAATAAAAATGGAATGATCGAAGATGGCTTCAACGGCGAAACCCCAAAAACAGCCATCACAGAAGAATAATCGACTGATGAAGAAGGCAGCGAAGCTGATGACTTGATTAAAGAACTTAAACCGACAACCAAAGGGTTCTTTGATTCCCCAAAAACTTCACCAGCCAGCGTTGAATACATCGAGGATGAGGAAGACGAGAAGGGTGGTCTAGACGGGTTTGACCTGGGATTTTGCCGGGGACGAAATTCGGAAGAACAGTTAGTATCAGGCTTGGTTGGGATAATTCGTGACCGGGAAACGCATTCATGGAACAAGCGGTAGGCCCCAGCTTTGGAAGAGGCGGAGGAGACAAGGTTTTGGGCCAAGAATCCCGAGTAGGTAACGGTGAACCGGATCGCCATAACTACAAATTGTATAAGACTCAAGAAGATGTGTAAAATTGTTGGGTCGAAAACGAACTGGGAGGGTTGTAAAAGCCCTAACAGAAGGAAAGAAATGCCATTGAAATTGAAGATACCAGAAATGAACCGGAGAAAAAAAGGTTGAATTGGAAATTTACGTTATGATCTGCGGAGTAAAAGAAAAAACAGAATCAATCGACAAGCTGTCGGAAAGAGATGACTGAATCAGGAATGGATAATTCACCGAGATGACGAAGAAAAATGGGGAAATTGAACCGAGCTTTACCTCAGAGGGAGGAGAGCTCGGGCGTGGGAGCACAGAGTAATTGGAGACTGCGGGGAAAGCAACGAGAAAATTGGAGGCTGCGAGGGTTTAAGCGTTGCCAGCTACTTCTGGACTGTGTCCATGCCCTTCATTCTTGAGATAATTACATCAATGCCATTTCAATTTATTATAAAGGAAAGAAACTACTGATAATTTTTGAAAATATAAATAAAGATAAAGATTTTTTTATTTTTTTATTTTTCAAGTTAAATATTATGAATATGGTTTAAGATATTTTTAAATTTTACATGTAAAATAATAAGAGATATGATGAAAATATCAAAAAAAAAAATTATTTATTGAAGAATATATATGTATAATGGTATTATACGTAAATAAGTCGAAAAATGTAGGCATTTTTTAACCAAGTTGTTTTCGAAAGTTTTTCTTTGACTTAGATTTATTAAAATGAAGCAATTTCCAGGTAATTACCCGTCCACGCTGCTTCCCGGCAACTTTTCCTCTTTCCTTATTTCTGGTCCCTAATTTTTTAATATTCACAAATTCCCCCTCACCTTTTCCAAATCCTTCAATCAACTACAAACGATATCTTTGACCAACTCTACTCCTCCAAATAATATGAAAATTAGTTTGAGCAGATAATGAATAAATTAAAAATATAGGGTTATATTAGTAATTAAGCTGTTAGTTGTGGGGGAAGTCGTTAGAGTTTATAAGTGACGAAAGCGCAAACATCAGCGGCCACGTAATTTTCATTATTTTATAATATAATTCCAACTCTGCCCATATCCAACCCCACATGGTTTGACTTTTTATTTATGAACCTGTTTGGTCAAAGCCCAATGTTATCCTCACCAGGTCAAATGCCAACTTCTTAGTATTGCAACTTTGTGGGCTTAAAAGAAGACCTTTACAAATATAATGTAAGATCCAAATTTCAACCCAATACTATTTTACATGCCCAAATTATTAGTTCAAATGGAAAATAGTTCAAAACTTATTTAATAATATTTGGAATTAATTTTAAATATTTTAAATAATTTTTAGTATGTTTTGTTTTGTAGAAATGTACAATTTAACAAGAAGAATGATCTGTAGAAAGAGATAAAAAGAAAGGGAATGTTTGGTTGTTTTCTCTTTTAAGAAGGGACACACAGACAAAAGTGAAAAGGAAAAGATTTGTGAATGCTGAAAATTGGAAGCAATCTTCTCCTAAACCCTAAAATTCACATAAGCCCCCAAACAAACCCTTTTTGACATATTTTATTTCAAATTAAATTAATTGGAATAGCATAAAAAGGGGTGTCCATTAATCTGCACGCTTGGTGCCCCACGGCAACGGCGTGTAAGAGAAGCTGCCCGCGATTCATATAAATTCATCATCGCGAAATGAATAATTATAAATAAAGAGACAGAATATATATATATATATATATATATATATTCCGGTTAATAATCATCGCAGCGCCACCAGCGGGGGACGGCGGGGTCAGCAAAAGTCACGCGAGATATTTCTGTTTCTTTATATATATATTGCGCATGTGGTGGTTGTCGGAAGAGGATCAAATAATCCAGCCATACACCTCCCATTTTAGCCACTACCGTAATCATCATTTCCCTTTTCTTTTTTATTTATATTTCTTAGAAGAGAAAGGTTTTGTTTTAGGGTTTTTCAAAATCTTCGAACTTCCCGTTCCTCGCTTCTTCCGAGACAGTTCAGACTCCGGTGAGAACTGGGATCATTATTTCATTTTTAACTATATTATTATTTTATCCTTTTCTTCTTGTTTTAAAGAGGGAAGAATACATATAATATATTCTAGGAAAAAAAGACAAAGAAAAATAAAAAACTATTGTTAGGAGAAATAAAATATAAGAAAAGTAAAGTGGGAGAGGAAGTAGCAGAAATGTTTCAGGAAGATGTGGGGCCCACATTGGTAGCTAGTCAACACTTCAGACGATTGTATCAGACGCTCTGACTCGATCAGTAAACGTCAAAATACTATTGATTATGATTCCACGCGCGTAAAACCCTCGCGTGAATTCAAATATTTTTGTCTGCTCTTTTTTTTTTTTTTTTTTGCATTTTGTTAATATAATATTATTAATATTTTGAGAAAAAGGAATATTTTTTTAAACATAAAATTACTATTTCAAAAAAAACAAAAAAAAAACAAAGGAATTAGGATTTGAAACTAAAAGACTTGTCAGTTAGCCACTAACCTTACCACACGAAAACCACGTCGGACAAATATGTCTTGTCTCTTCAACCGAGGAAAACCCAAATTTTTGTGTGGACCCCACTTAACCCTACCGTAAGCTACTGTACACCTTCATCCATCGCAATCAGAATCATCCATGTCGTCCAATTTCTTCTCATCATATCTAACACTTTTTTTTTTTCTCTTCTTTTTTTATAGAATTTTGTTTCCTTAGAATAAAGAAATCTTCTTTTCTTTCTTTCTTTATTTATTGATTTTTTGGCTTTATGAATTATTTTTAACAAGATTTGGAGAAATTTGATGATGATGATGATGAGCATTAATTAACGGTCAGATATCATTTGCTTCCCTAACTTTCACACTCTCTCTATTTACAGTCTCCCATCCTTTTCATGAACCTTCAAAGCCTTCTCTGACCATTCTCTATATAATCTCCTGTATTTCATCTTAAAGCTTTCAACTTTAATATCAATGGCCGAAACCCAGAAAAATCTGTCATAGAAAAAGTTCCATTTATATCCCAGCAAGCTTATTTTTGTTTCTCTTTCTTCTACAAGTGTTTTCTTTAAAATCTAAAATGGAGGAAAGACCAGAAACAGAGCTAATATCAATTCCTGCAACTCCACGAGCATCAACACCTGAAATACTGACTCCATCCGGAAACAGGTCGCCGAGAGGAATGACGTCAACAGGGCCAGCTTCGAAGGAAGCTAAATCATGGACGCCAACTTCTTTTATTTCACCGAGATTCTTGAGTCCCATTGGGACTCCAATGAAGAGAGTGTTAGTTAATATGAAAGGTTATTTGGAAGAAATGGGTCATTTAACTAAGCTTAATCCACAAGATGCTTGGCTTCCCATTACAGAATCTCGCAATGGGAATTCTCATTATGCTGCTTTTCATAACCTTAATGCTGGTGTTGGGTTCCAAGCTCTGCTCATTCCTATTGCTTTCTCTTTTCTTGGATTATTTTTTTTTTCATTACTAATTCTTACAATTTTTCTCGAAGATTTTTTTTTTTTTTTTGGTGATTACTGTTGATTTGCATTGTTAATCACAGAATCCCTTGTTCACTAATAGGATTTGACACTTTTTTCTTTCGAATGAGTTGTTGATTAATTGCTTTCTTATTCATTCTTTTCCCCAATTTTTCGATACAATTGATTTGAATGGACCCAAGAAAGATCCTCGAGCCAAAGACAGTTCATTTATTTCCCCTTTTACTTTTTCTTTTACATAGAAATTCTGCCTGGAGACTCTGGACTGTGTCTTTTCATGAAATTTCTTGTTTAGGATGGGGACAGTTGCATTCCGCTTTCTGCTTTATTTGTAGTCTTTTTATTAAGTCATTCATATATTCCTTTCCCTTTTCCCTTTACCCTCTCATTCTCCATTCTTTTTTCAGCAACCTATTAAAAATTTAGTCTTTATTCATCTTTTCCCTTTTTTTTTTTATGCAGTTATCTATTAATTGTTTAGTGTATGATTTCCTTTACGTATTATTTAAGCATATTGTTGTACTAATTCAGAGCTTTAGTAATGAATTTATATACATATTCTTGTGATGCTGATGAACAGGAGTTGGGGAATAATTTCCTTAACAGTTGCATACTTCTGGCAGCTTTATACTCTCTGGATCTTAGTTCAGTTACATGAAGCAGTTCCTGGAAAAAGATACAATAGATATGTGGAACTTGCACAAGCTGCCTTTGGTGAGAAAACATTAAAAAACAAGAAAATAAAAATCCAATCTTTATTCTTGCCCCAATTGTCATCAGTATTATCATTACAGTTTCCTAAACCTAAAACAATCCAAATTGGAAAGAAATGATAATGATGATGAAATTTAATCGTTGTATTTCTTGAACTTGTCAGGAGAAAGGCTCGGTGTTTGGCTTGCTCTCTTTCCCACTGTTTACTTATCAGCTGGAACAGCTACTGCTTTGATTCTGCTCGGAGGAGAAACCATGAAACTATTCTTTCAAATAGTCTGCGGTCCACTCTGTTCTTCAAATCCTCTAACAACTGTTGAGTGGTACCTGGTTTTCACTTCCTTATGTATTGTGTTATCCCAGCTTCCAAACCTCAACTCAATCGCCGGCCTGTCACTCGTCGGAGCGATAACTGCCATAACTTACACCACCATGGCTTGGGTGCTCTCTGTTAGCCAACAGAGACCACCCACAATATCTTATCAGCCCATTTCATTGCCTTCCTTTTCAGCTTCAATGTTTTCTGTCCTTAATGCTCTTGGCATCGTGGCTTTCGCTTTTAGAGGCCACAATTTAGTCTTGGAAATTCAGGCATGATCTTTCTCTCCAGGATTAAAACATTTGATTACTGAATTAATGCCACACAATTTGACTGTCAAATTTTTTCTGATGGGATTTTTCAGGCCACTATGCCATCAACTTTCAAGCATCCTGCTCATGTACCAATGTGGAAAGGAGCCAAGGTTGCCTATTTCTTAATCGCAATGTGCATATTCCCTGTTTCCATTGGAGGGTTTTGGGCTTATGGAAACCTAGTAAGCATTTCAAACCAGTAAATTCTTTATGCCGTTATGTATTTTAGTACAGTTCAATTGATAACAGTATCACTTGCAGATGCCACCAGGAGGAATGCTAACAGCATTATTTGCATTCCACAGTCATGACATTGCAAGAGGACTTCTTGCAATGACATTTCTACTTGTGGTGTTCAATTGTTTGAGCAGTTTCCAGATATACTCAATGCCGGCTTTCGATAGTTTCGAAGCCGGTTACACCAGTAGGACAAACCGTCCTTGTTCAATTTGGGTAAGGTCTGGATTCAGAGTGTTCTACGGATTTGTGTCTTTCTTCATAGGAGTGGCACTCCCTTTCCTGTCAAGTTTAGCTGGTTTACTTGGAGGACTTACTCTGCCGGTTACATTTGCTTACCCTTGTTTCATGTGGGTTCTCATTAAAAAACCTACAAATACAGCTTCAATTGGTACTTCAACTGGATTCTTGGTTGGTTAGGAGTTGCATTCAGCTTGGCTTTCTCCATTGGAGGTATTTGGAGTATGGTTAACAGTGGTCTGAAACTCAAATTCTTTAAGCCCAACTAAAAAGCATGTATTTTTTCTCCAAGGATGAAAAAAAAAAAAAGATAAGCTTTTTATTTATTATTGGGAATTATTTTATCTTCTTTTTCACTTTCACCATATATTTGTATCCTTTACCAGAATGCTATGTTTGACTGTTATTACTACATCAACGTTAGTGAGGGATGACAGCTATATCTGGCTGTGTATTATTTGTGCAATATGTACATTATTCTGTGTTTTGTTCAAGAATTTCAATTTTTTTTTTTTTTTTGTAATACCATATTTTTATCCACGAATATCTTGAACAAAATATTCACTTTTCTTTAAAAGAAAAACAGTCTTACGTGGGTGTCTGAGTTTCCCATGTAAAGATCAGAATTTTACCAGAGAGAGTCAAATCCAAGAGAAAAAAGATCACATTCAAGAAGAACTTTATGCCAACTCGAGGAGAAAAAGGAAGTTTCATCGTTTACACAGCAGTTATTACCTCTTCCAAAAATTGGGACAAAAAGAAAATCCATTTTTTTTTAAGACAGCAATAGATTCTAATACCAGCAGTATTATAATGAGCTCATGATACCGCCATTTTTGCAGAAAAGTATTTATTTTAAGCTGGAAGCAACTGACGAAAAAAACAAAGATCCTAGTCAAAGATGAGAAAAAGTGTACATAGAAGCAAATATTAGGGCAAGATTTCCATCACAAAATTGACCATTCACTGCAAGTGTCCAGTGTGTATCCTATTACCACCGTAGAAAAACCAAGCCAACCCACCATTTATTTACTTTCAAGTCTTCTTTCTCTTTCCTCTCTCAACTTTTTATAAGAAAAAGAAAAGCTACCAACGTACCAAAAGTGTCCAAAACCAAAGCAAGAGAATAAAATGACAAAGCAGCAGAATATGTACATATATATATATATATGTAGATATATGTATGTATTTGTTATTATGAAGAAAGAATGAGATGAAATGAACAATTCGTTACTTTCACTAATGGGATCGAACAAGGTGATCCATTTGTTGGACAAAATGGGCCACTTGGTCGGTTTGCATCTGTCATTCATTCTTCTTTTATTTTCTTTTTACTTTGGGACTTTCTCTTTTGTTTTTTACCCTCTCAAGAATGCCACTCCTATTTTAAGCATTTTCTTGGTCTGCTACTACCTGTGCCATATGACGTCTATTTTTCTATAGGTCTTTATAGATTACTACTTCACTTACTCGTAACTTACTGATACCCAGAAAAAAAAAAGAAAGGGCAGCAGCAGGCACTACTAGTCATCCCAGTGATCTTTTTTTCAGGTGCTGCTGCATTTCAAGAATCCTTAACTATGTAAAAAGCTGGAAAAAACAGACAAAGAAACTGGTTTTCTTCCGACCATTTAATCTTTTATTTATATTATGTTAATTTAGCATTCAAGTTCTTTCCTTTTGATAGATGCATTAAACGTTCCAAAAAGGTTGGTAGAAGAAAGAATATGCTGTGTGTATGTATGTAAAACTTGCAACTAAAGACTTCCATGCACGGAAGCAAAATCTAGAGCACTTTGAAAAGCCAAAAACAAAATGTCATTTCTTTTTTCAGTTTTGCTCCATCTATGTCAAAAGAAAGAAAACCCACAGAAAAAAGTAAAGAAGAAAAAGAAAACAACCAATCAATTACATCATCAATCAAACCCTCTGTTAATTAATTAAAAAACATCAAATCAGAAAAAGAAAAAAAACAATTTTGCCAAAATACCAATATAATACTAACTACTACTATATAGTATTAGTCAACATATTCTACACCCTTGAGATACCATTTTCTTTGCACCAAAAACCGACAAACCTATATTTTTTTCTTTCTTTCTTCACCTTTTTTACTTTTTCTTGAAAAGCTAAAACTAAAAGGAAAAAAAATAAATAAAAATGCAAGCTTTCACTTCACTTGAGACCTTTGCCTGGCATGGAAATAGCAAGGTCCGGCCAACCAAAGCAATCACCATCTCCTATACCGCCTTCAACTCCACCTAACTGCCACGTGTTGCATCCTGATCCATTTCCACCACCACCACCACTAACACCACCGTCTCCTCCTCTTCCATTTTCACCTCCTCCAACGCCTGCACCGACGGTTCCGTTTCCTTGACCGACCGATTCCATGGGCCAATCCATCATACCTAAACCAAACCCGACTCCATGCAGACCCGGCCCGAACCCACTACCGAAAGGTAAATAACCGGCACCCACTTGAGTTGTCAGCAACGAACTGAAACTTGCAGCTTCAGGGACGGCTTCATTCAGGTTGACTTCGCATCCGGCTAAAGAACCGGAACCGGCGGAACCCATCTGCGACACCATTGAAACGGGACTCGCATGAAGTGGGTCGTGAGTCATATCAGACGACGACGACGCACAGGTGGCAGCGGCGACGGCGGTTTGAGCAGCAGTAGAAGAAGTAGAAGTAGAAGTAGAAGTAGGGTTTGTTCTTGGACGTTTATTTGAAGAAGACGAAGATGACTTACGAGAGCCACCTCCTACCGGAACGTTACGGAGGGTGCCGCCACGTGTCCAGTAACGACGGCATGATTTACAGAAATGACGAGGCTGTGAGAGATTGTAGTTGTTGTAGTAACAGAACTTTGTATTGGTGGAATCACACCGCGGACATGGCAGATGTTCCGGCTCGCTGGGCCTCGTCGCCATGGTCGATAGCCTGACCGGACCATTCTCCGTCGACATTTTTCTTTTCTTTTTTTTTTTTTATTTTTTTTTTATTTTTTTTTTTTGTCTGTTTGCAAGAATTGGAGGATATTGCTTTTCGGTTTTCAGGTGGGGGGAATTGGAAGAGTAGTAGTAGGAAACAGACAAAAATATTCTCAAAAACACAGAGAAAGAAAGAAAGAGAGTGAAAAGGGCCTTGTTCTGGAAGTTGAAACTGAGTTTTATATTGAGATTGAGGGGCCATTCCCTTTTAGAGCCTTGAGGGGTAAATTTGTAATTTCAACCCCCCATATATATAAATATTTTCACTCTCCAAATCTCGCACATTATAACTATTACTTTAATACTTATTTTAAATAGTACATAAATTATTTTTGAATAAAAGTTAATTTTATAATTATCTATCAAATATATGTATATGAATAATAAGGTATATTTGGTTTTGATGTGATTTGAAAGGTTGGAAAGTATAAGGTTTTGTATATATATAAGGTGAAGAGAAGTAGCATTATTTTGTTAGCTATGAGTAGTAATGGAGAGAGCATAACTTTTGAGATTGAACATGGAAAATCAAATGAATATAGCAATTGATTTCACCCATGACCCTAACCTATACCCTACTTTCTTTTTATTTACATTTTAGACCCTCTTACCTTATTACATTCCACAATTAACGGAATTTTTTTTAAATTAATAATTTAGATTCTTAATTTTAATTTGAATTTTTTTTTCTGTAATAAATATATCAAGAAACAATTGGTAAATTTTGGATAAGGGTACTGATTTACCGAGCCAACTTGTTTGACTTTTTTTTCTTAAAAAAGGGGTAAATTTTGACTTGCTGAGGTAGTGGAATTTGTCATTATGGTTTAATGGAATTAGTGGCCTGGTCACCACCCATGTTGAGATAAGATGTAATTTTACTATTTTAACCCTCGAAAAATTTCCACAAGTGTGTTTAATTAGGGATAATGATGACGAGGACCCTTAATCTACGCATGAATCTATCTATAAAAACTAACTCTTTATGTGTGGGTTATTATTATTATTATTATTTTCTGAGTGGTAATTGGAATTAAAGGAAGGAATATAGGGACGGATTGGTAATTATTGATTTCACTTTCTCGTGATTATCAATTTATCATAGTTTCCATTTAGAAGCATTTTTGACATTCCCACCATAATTACGTCTGACCAACTTCAACTTCAACCTAATTTCCTTTCATTATTATTATTATTTAAAACGTGTTTAAAAGTAAGTCATTTCTATTGATATAAAATTTTGACTAAAACATTTTAATTAGTTGGTATATATTTTTTTTTTAAGAATTCTTATGCGACTATTTGTCTTTATCATATCTTAAACTCATAATTTCTCTGTCATAAGTGAGAATGTTTACCATCCAAACAACTCCTTATTGACAATTAGTTAGTATACATAATATATAATTTTAATTTTAATAAACTAATATATATATCCATATATAGGTACATATTCTTATATACTAATATGTCAGGTAATAATATAATTTATATTGATTATAGTAACTCAAATTAATTTAGATTCAATTATAGTTGTCATTTCATACTCTAAATTTTAGATGGAGAAAGGTGTTGTTTTACTCAAATTAAGTGTGATTTTATATAAAGTTACAAATTTTTTTATTATCCCAAGATAACTAGCTTAATTCTTGAAACCATAAATTTTTAAGTAATATATATATATATATTTAAAATATTTATGTGAGTTTTGTTATTATTATGTTTCGAACTCATAAATTTTAAGTTATAAATGATGATGTTATTATTATTTGAAAAGTTTTTCCTTGATATATAAATATATATATATATATATGATGGAGAGTTTTTTTCATATAATTTAATATTTATTAATTATTTTTATGAGAAAAATGAAAAAGAAGAAGAAGTAATTAGAAGAATTTCTTGATATTGCATTAATGGTAAAAATCTTTATTTATAAATAAAAATTGTATATGAATTTTAAAATGAAAAATTTAGAAGAATCGAATACGAATAATAATAATAATAATAATAAAAATAAAAAATATATATAGGGATTAGGAAAGATTAGACAGGAGACAGTATGATTACTGTCGGGGAGCGTGGTAGCAATAATTGGGTTCGTCCCCTCCATTTTCCCCAAATTGCTACTCTTTGGTCGCCGTTCGCCGGATATTTCGGTCCCTGCACTCCCTCCATCATCATTCTCATGCACCACACCACCGCCAACATCACCATTTCACTTTCTCTCTCTATCTCTATCTCTATACATACATACATATATATATATCTATATATATAACTGTAGGAGAAGACAACTAAACAGTGGAACGAACATATATATATATACATATATATGACTGTATGATTTGTATTCATGTTTAATTAGTTCGACCTCTATCGGACACGGGTGGGGTTGAATTTCTTTTTTCTTTTCTATTTTTAACAAAAGGGTTTAGCCCATTTTGTCATTATGATGATTGATGACGATGATGATGCTCTCTTCTCTTTCTGTGTGTGTGTGTTCTTGGTGGTGGTACGTACAGAATAAGAAGAAATACCCGTGGTTTCTGTCTCAATTATGACACAGCAAAGACCCCCAAAAGAAAGAAAGTGCTGCTTCTTCTCTTCATATATGTCTGGGTACTGTATACTTCTTACTGTATTGCTTACATACATAGAGAGATAGATAGAGAGAGAGAGTGAAGTCACGTCTTTCTCTCTCATCTGATTTCCACTCCGGGTTTCTCTTTCAGATTCTCTGTATTTTTCTTTTATTTTCTGATGGTGCCTGTCTCTCTCTCGTGTCTTTTTCAAATCCTATTTCTTGACACCCAATTTTCAACTCTCTCCACTGTTGTTATTGTTCTTCTCCATAAATTGACCTAATTTACAATGGTGCCAACATTTGGGAAGTTTCCTTACTACCCCTATTACCAAAGGTAACCAAATTTTTCCATATATTTTTTAATGGCAGGTAAATCTTCGATTTTAAATTATGAGATAATATTTTAAAATTAATTTATATTTAAAATAACTCCTTATCAAGTTATAAAATTAAATTTTAAATAGATATATAATAAAAATTTTCCTCTATACTTGCGCATGCCTCTCTACTAGGGCCCTTTTTCTATCAATGTCTAAAGAATAAATGTTGCTATCCACTATGCTTTTTTTAAATAATAATAATAATAATAAAACATATTATAAATATAATACGAAATAATTGAACATTATAAAAGAAACTATTTTCTTCAGAAAAATATATTTTGATTTTTAAAAGAAAAATGTTAAATTTTGGAATTGAAAAAGTCATGAATCATAATTTTATACTTAAATATGTACCACTTAGAATTTAAAAAAAAAAAAGAAAGAAAGAAGGGTCGTTACCCAAAATGTATTTCCTCCTATTTTTTGAGTTGAATCGAAATAGCATATAATTATATATATAACAGAAAAAAAAAAGAAAAAATTACTGCATTCATGCAACATAAATCTCCATCCCTTTCAATTTATTAATCTTCGGCTATAATATAACAAAATAAAAACAGTCTTTCAGTATGTATTGGGCCACTGAAACGGTCCATAAGATAAGAGAATATAAAGGGGTGCCTAAACAAAAAAGGGAATTTGTAAGAAATTCCACTCAGTTTCTTGGCTTAATCATTGCCAACAAAGGATGAAGCTTTTGGTTTGTAAGCCCCAGAATGTCGACATTGTCTTTCTCGCCATCTGATAGTTCCCACCAAAACTCCTGCACCAACCTTGCAATGGTCATGCAAGAAATTGTCATAGCCTGAAGTGAACCTGCACAAACCCTCTTTCCACCACCAAAAGCCATTGTCTTGTACAAATCAGCCTGATCATACCTGCCTTCAAGAAATCTCTCTGGTTTCCACTCTTCTGGATTATCCCACACCTTCTTGTCCATGTTACAACCATATATGTTTATTGCAATCTACACACAGCCCAAACAAAAAAACCCACTTTCTTTAAAGAGAAGGAAATGTGTCAAAGAATAGCAAATGTTTTGTAAGAAGTTCTTTTGCTTGACATAATAGAAACCACAAGACCAAAGTTAGGATCTTTAAAGCATTTGATAGCTTTCTTGATGAAATGAATGTGAGTGTGTGTAATTACTACGTGTAAGGATCCTGTAACTCATGCATATACTATAAACGTGGATACATATTTACGTGCATTTTAACGAAAAGAATAAAGAATGGGGGAAAGTAATAACCTCGGTTCCTGCAGGAACAAAGTATCCTCCCAACTGTGTATCTTCATGCACATATCTGAGAGGAACTACAGGCACTGGACTGT
Organism: Asclepias syriaca; assembly: GCA_027405835.1. Lineage (NCBI taxonomy): Eukaryota > Viridiplantae > Streptophyta > Magnoliopsida > Gentianales > Apocynaceae > Asclepias > Asclepias syriaca. Next base: position 21,818,858 of record CM049934.1, read on the forward strand.
GCCTTCTCAAAGTTTCATGAAATACAGCTGACAGATAAGGAAGCTTACAGACGTTCTCCTCTGTGACCTTATTAGTTCCACATACATCAACAATCTCACGGTACAAACGATCCTGTGCCATCGGTTGGAAATGAGTAAAAAACTGACATTGTAGTGATAAAAAAAAAATGTATGGGAGCAGGAAAAATTGATCACCTGTCTTTCTTGATCTTTTGCAAGTTCATACATGGCCCATTCTGTAGATACCATGGTAGTGTCTGATGTTTCAATGATTGTCTCCCATACCAACATTAGTATCTGTTTCTCTGTAAATGATTTTGCTTCGGACAGTAAGTGATCAAGATAACAGTTCAGCTCCTGCAAACACAATAAAATTGCTTAGGTCAATTGTCAAAATCTGAGCTCATATTTCATACATGTAGAATCCGGTATCACATTACCTCTCCCGAATCGAAACGCTTCTTTTGTTGCTGAATAAGGGCTCTCGTGACAGCTTCTCTACGAATATGTATTCTTTCGATTCTCTTCTCAAAATTCTTATTAGGAATCCATTTGAGATATGGAAAGAAATCTCTCCAGTCCACATCAATTGCACCTCCCATTAGATCACTCACCAAAATCTTAAACATTTCCTCTCTCTCAAAAGTCTCATCGAATTCCTCTACATAGATCGACTCCACATCGTATCCTAGAGCCTGCAAACACATATAGATGTATCTTAAGATCTTTCTAGATATGAAGATTGGTAAAAAATCGAATCTTTATTAGCAGTAAATGTAACTTACCTGTTTCAAACTTAATCCAAATAGCTCAGATTGGAAAGGTTTCCTTAAATTTACTGGTTCAAAGGGATTGTCACTCAGACAAGCATACAATTGGTTAATAGTATTCTCCAACAATACATCCCTGTGGAGGCGATGTCGTTTCTGATATAAAAAAATTTAGAAGTAAGGATCATATGTGAGAAGATAATCTATGAACACAACAAAAAAAAGGAAGAATTTATCGGAGCAAAAACAAATACCTGAGCATTTGATCCTAAAGCACTCGTGAGCAAGTGTCGTTTAGCTTGCTTATAGAACTCATCGTAGTCACTCATGGCTACAATGCTTTTATCAGCAGTAAGAATCTTTAAAGCATTCGATAGCTTTCTTGAGGAAATGGAAGCATACCTTGTTACCATAGCCTGATAACAAGCCAAAATTACAATTGCTAATTAAAAACATGTTCAAGCAACAAAAGCAAAGCATGGAACGATTATACATTTAATCAAGAAACATGATTATCCAGGTTCATAGAAAGTTTTAGCACCAACAAACAAAGAGGCTCTTGTCTCTTAATTTCTTTTCCCCAGACAATTAGCTGCATTAGATCATAAGTATAACAATCACAAATTATATGTTCAATCAAGAAAAGCTTGATCCTTTTCTTTACCATCCACAGTGATACAGTTTCAGTACATAAAAACACAGATTTCACTGAAATAATGTTTCTGGCAGATCTTGATTCTACAAAATTGTCCATTGGTTGAGAAAGAACTAAAGAAACAGATATACCTCTTTCACGACTTCATTTGAATTAAGGACCACCATTTTATTCGCACCAGTTTTGATGGAATAAATAGGTCCATAAGTCTCCGCCCACTTAGTAAAAGTTTTGTGAGGTTTTTTCTCCGTCAGCTGAAGAATATTCCCAATCACAGGTACTCCTGGTACCTCTGCACCCAAAGAAAAGATCAGATTTTTCCCAAAGCCCTTTACATATCTTTTCAGCCAAACTAGTAATTTCAGGAAAAGAAGCAATTTTTATTAATTTTTTGTACAGATGATTTCAAGAACAGCATAAAAAGAGAAAGCACCTGGTACAGGTGGAAGGTTGGCAGATCTCCTCCTCTGCTGATCATTCATATATGCTTTGAATAACCAAAGACCGCCAAGAGCAACAGCAGGACCACCCACAGCAATAACAGTGCCCAAAGGAAGCGATTGAGCATCAAGAAATCCTTCCAACAACGCCATTTCTTTCTGCACTCAAAAAACAAACAAAACAAAAACAAATAAAAATGTTATCTTTTCAACCCGAGAAAGCTTTTAAATTTCCATGTTTTGGAACTACTGCAGTTTTAATATTATTTGTATAAATTAAAGAAAAAGGTATATTCTTGAAATTAGTTTATGATGGAGTAGGGACCCAGAGTAAGTCAAGATTTGGAGTTTTCCTGTTAGAAAGAAAAAAAAAAAACAAACATACCTCGGAAATGATAAAGAAAGAAAAAAGAAAAACTGACTGAAAAGATGACAGAAGAAGAAATTGTCGGGTATGAACTGAAGCAAAGAAAAAGAATATGCGTATCACAGGGCTTAAGGTGAGTTTATATACAGGAAGAAAATCTACGGCATTTAATATAAGAGAGCGACCTAACTGATGATGAAAGCAGTGGAAAAAAGTCTGTGAATTTTAGTTATGATTATGGTCCACAGGAGATTTATGTGATAAGATTCTGAATATGCAGATGCTTTCTTACTCTCTCTTCTTATCTTTTTTGTTTTTAAAGATAAAATTGTTGTCTTTTTTATTTTCAATTTGCCGTTTTTTTAAATTGTCCAAATCTTTTTTTTAAAAAATGTTTTTGTCTCGGTAACATGTCTAAATTCATATATTTTAAGATAACAATTTTTTATTCTAGAGAATTCTATTTTTTATTTTTTTAATTATTTATTTAAATTTTTTGGATTGTTTTTCATTAAATAATTTTTTTATTTTTTATTTTTTTATTTGTAATATTATATAATTAATGCAACAACTTTATTAATATTTTTGGACAATACTTCTTTTGATTATGTGTATAGTTATTATTCATTAATTATTAAAATATTTTGATTAACCTTTTATTTTTTTAGACATGTAAATTTTTTTAAAACGTTTTGTTTTAGAATAATTGGTGAGTTTGATTTCAAACAAATTTAGCTTTGGCAAGTTTAGTCCCAAAATATTTTTTTTAACTTTTAAGGTCCCAAACTTTTTTTTGTAGAGAATAATAAGGTCATTTTTGACGGATTCTGTCAAAATCTCTAAAAATTTAGCGGTTGTTTGTCTTTAGTGAATTAAAGATAATGATAAAAAAGTAATTACATGTGAAAATAAATAAAGAAAATAATAATAATAATAAAATATTTAAACACAGAGATAAAAATATCCTCATATTTTTTTAAAATTTTTATTTTGAAAATGTCCTCATATTTAAAATTTTAAAAATAAAAAATCTATCAAAATAGTGAGAATATCAAAAGTCATCGTCAATCTTCTTCTTCTCCGGCTAATCTTCTTCTTCTTCTTCTCTGGCACAAGCTTTTTATCTTTTTCTAACATTTTTGAAGAAAGAAAAAAAGAAAAAAAAAATTTGAAGAAGATGTATTTATAGAAAGAAAAAAGAAAATAAAAGAAAGAGGGATTTGTTGGGCCCACATATGGGTATATTCTTGAAGTTGAAAAGAAAAATCTTGAAGCAAATACAATTAGTGTTCATTCTTATAGTTCTTTTCTCTTCCCTAAATATTTGAATACTCCTCCATTTGTCATCAAAGTGGTATCAGAGCCAAAGGCTAGAGGGCTTGCTTGCCGGATGTGGATGCCTTACGAAGGATGCAAGATGATTATTCCTCTAGGGGAGGACACGGGTATGTGGTCCTTCGTTTGAGGGGAGGAATGTTGGGGTATCAACCCATGTCCCACATTTGAAGATAATGGTAGAGGTGACTAGCTTATAAGAATAACACTAACTCCATTAGTATGAAGCATTTTGAGAAATTGCTCAAGAATAAAATCGTGAGGGCTTAGGCCCCAAAGTGTACAATATCATACTAATGTGGAGTTAAGTGGTGCTTGTGGGTATGTGGGCCCAACAGGATTTAGGGAATTCAAAGTTTAACCAATGGAAAGAAATAAAGTTACTTTCTTTCAAGAGAAAGAGGACCAACAGGATTTAGGAAATTCAAAGTTTAACTAATGTAAAGAAATAAAGTTACTTTCTTTCAAGAGAAAGAGGACAGTGTTGACAAATCAAAGGTGTTCTAAACGACAAGAAACAAATTCAAGTGAGAGCAAAAATTAGTGATATAGTTTGGGTGTTCATGCTATTGAAATACTCAGTGAATCTTCAATTATTAAAATTCAAAAATTAGTGATCTAGTTTGGGTGTTAAAAATTTAAAAAAAAATAAATGCTTTTAATGCTGAATTTTACATATAAGACTATAATGAGGAGGAATTGGTGATTTAGTATTTGTGTTGTAATATTTTATTGATATAAGTCTATTGATTCTATTTGCAGGCTTAAACACAATTGTTAATGCATCATTGACCATCGTTGAGTTGCTTGTGTGCACATTTGTTACTCGACATCCAACACGTAGGAAAATATTGATGGTCGTTGTTGGGGGTAGTCTTGCCATGCTACTGGAGCTTTTTTCCCCTCTCTAGAAACTTGTAGATGAAATCAATATATGATATGTATTCTTATGGTGGTTTTATCTTGAATTTTTAGAAAGCAAAACTTTTTTTAGTAGGAAGTTAATTTAGTTATCAATTCAACTTTTGAACTTTGTGGTTATCTTGAATTTCAGTTTGTATGAAATCTAAAATTGTTCTGAGAGTCCAATCATTATTTTTGACTAGAACCTTTCTCTAGAGAATACATTTACCTTTTGTTTTAAATTGTATAAAATATCATCCAAAGTAATTTTTGTAATATCAGGGAATAATATAAATTTTCAGCAACTATCAAGAGCATCAACTTTTTTTTTTTGTTAATAATGAAATTTTTTCTCCCAACAGAAATATTCCAGTTGATAAGCATCAAAGTTCTTGTAAAAAGAATGAGTTGTAATTAAAAAGAGCAACATAACGAATCTTTAGTTAGTAAAAAGAATAAGTTGTAATAAAAAAGAGCAATATAGCGAATCTTTAGTCAATAAAATCTACAAAAAACATGATCACAGTTAAATAATAGGACAATATTTTCAATACAAACTTATGTTACTCCATAAGATATAACAAAAAATTATCCACATGTACACTAATCCCTTTATTTGGCCAGCTTAGGCCGATAAATGAAAGAGTGGAAAGAACTTCTGAGAGAAGAGGGAGAAGTGTTTATTTTTGTGCATGTTTCCCCACATCTAACTCTAGTTCCGATATAAGCAAATTTAAAAGAACGTTAAATGGTTTACATGCATTTGACAAAAAAAAAGGTGTATATTGTTGGTGATTTTAAGACAAGGAGGAGTTACATGTAGTAAAACCTATAACCACTGTAGAGGAAGATATTCCCAATATCAAATTATCTTTGTTCTGATGTGCAATTTACAAATATTCATGTTTTTTATAGCCTTCGAAGCTCTTGTAGAAAAAAAGATTATAGGTTTCCCTATAATTGATGATGACTAATTGTGAATTTCTATATTCACTTAAAATGTAATATTTCAATATGTTTTATAACATTATTTAAAATAAGTAAATTTTTTGATAGCTTGAGTACACAATTATTGGATGGGTGGTGTCCGATATCATCAATTTTGATGAAGAGTCAGTATCTTCCTTTGATGAACAGGATCACAAGAGTTTGAGTGAGGATATATGGTAAGAAGATGATGAATCAGAATTTAAATCAGATTGATATTAGAATTCCTCTTCTTTTATTTTTCTTTCTCTTTCTACAAAGACGCTCTTATTCTTCTTTATTTTTTTCTTTTTTCTTTCTTTAAAGATATAAAAAAAGGATAAAAATTTTTGTAGAAGAAAAAGATTGACGAAATATTTTGATATTCTCTATTGAATTTTTTTTTAAAATTTTAAATGTGAGGACATTTTTATTCCTTGTTTAAATATTTTTCTTTATTTTCACATGTAATGACTTTTTTATCATTGTCTTTAATTAACTAAAGACAAACAACCGTTAAATTTTTAGGGTTTTTAACAGAATCCGTAAAAAATGACCTTATTATTGTCTAAAAAAAAGTTTGAGACCTTAAAAGTTAAAAAAAATAGTTTGGGATTAAGCTTGCCAAACTAAATTTGTTTGAGATCAAACTTACCAATTATTCTTTTGTTTTATATTATAATGTTGAGATGACATCAATAATTTGATTATACTTTTTTAGACATGTAATTTTTTTTAAAACGTTTTGTTTTATATTATAATGTTGAGATAACAGCAATAATTTGATTCTACTTTTTTAGACATGTAATTTTTTTTTAAAACGTTATGTTTTATATTATGATGTTCAGATGACATCAATAATTTGATTATACTTTTTTAGATATGTAATTTTTTTTTAAAACGTTTTGTTTTATATTATAATGTTGAGATGACATCAATAATTTGATTCTACTTTTTTAGACATGTAAATTTTTTTTAAAACATTTTGTTTTATATTATGATGTCCAGATGACATCAATAATTTGATTCTACTTTTTTAGACATGTAAATTTTTTTTAAAACGTTTTGTTTTATATTATAATGTTGAGATGACATCAATAATTTGATTCTACTTTTTTAGACATGTAAATTTTTTTTAAAACGTTTTGTTTTATATTATGATGTTGAGATGCCATCAATAATTTGATTCTAAAAATTGTAATTTTTGTCTTTGTAAGATGTCTAAATTCACATATTTTAAAGATAATATTTCAATTTTTTTTATTCTAGAAAGTTCAATTTTTTTTTTTAAAAAATATTTATTACTTTATTTTGTTTAAATTTTTTGGATTGTTCTTTAGTAATATATATTTTTAATTTTTCTTTTGAAAAGTTTGACCATTTTTTATTTATAATATTATATAATTAATGCAACAACTTCATTAATATTTTTGGACAATACTTCTTTTGATTACGTGTATAGTTATTATTCATTAATTATTAAAATATTTTGATTAACCTTTTACTTTTTTAGACATGTAAATTTTTTTTTAAATTTACATTATGATGTTGAGATGTTTTATATTATGATGTTGAGATGACATCAATAATTTGATTCTAAAAATCGTAATTTTTGTCTTTGTAAGATGTCTAAATTCATGTATTTTTAAGATAATATTTCAATTTTTTTTATTCTAGAAAGTTCAATTTTTTTTAAAAAATTATTTATTACTTTATTTTGTTTAATTTTTTGGATTGTTCTTCAGTAATATATATTTTTAAATTTTTTTGAAAAGTTTGACCCTTTTTTATTTATATTATTATATAATTAATGCAACAACCCTATTAATATTTTTGGACAATACTTCTTTTGACTATTTATATAGTTATTATTCATTAATCACTAAAATCTTTTTTACTTACCCTTTTATTTTTTAGACATGTAAAAAATTTTTAAAAAATCGTATGTTATGACGTTGAAGATGACATAAGTGAATTATTCTAAATAAATTTATAACTGACAAATTTATATAATTCAAATCAATAAAAAAACAAACTAAAATGCTATTGGAAACAACGATCAAGATCAAATTCGTTAATTAATGGTGATTGAAATGACATATTAAAAATAAAAGACACATCAAAAATTTGGAGTCACTGATGGATTTTCGACCTATATGTTTATGCAATAAGATCTTTTCTAAAGTGATTGTAAATAGAATAAAACATGTCCTTAGGGGCGGATGATTAATTACAGACAGTATTGTTATTGCCTCTGGAGTATTTCATTGACTTAATTTAGGTCGACAAGTTTCACAACATGATGCATATGCAATAAAGATTAATAAGAGGAAAGCTTATGACTATATGGAATGAAATTACTTGAAGTGGATGCTCCAAAAAATAGGTTTTCCGGGGCATCTGATTGATTTGTTTATGCAGTATGTATCTACGGTTCAAATTCATATCCTCATTAATGGTGAACTATTTGCGATTTTTACACCATCCCGTGGGGTGAGCCATAGAGCTATTATTTCCTTTCCAACATGCCACACGACATTTTGAAGATCGAACTCGGGAAAGGTTGGAGCATCCCGCGAGATAGAAGCCACGAGATGTGAGTTGGCTGAAGATGAATGTTGATGCCTCGTTTACCAGAAGGAATGCAGGTTTTGGCTTTGTGCTCTGGAATCATACAAGAATAGTGTTATGTACTGGGGCTGGACCGTTATTCCACATGATCAATGCAGAACATGCTGGAGCTATTGCAGTTTGACAGAATTGGATGGCAATTCAGGATTTTTGGCGATGGCCAATTGTGATTGACAAAGATTGTTTGCAGGTTGTTCGACAGATGGCGTGGTTGATGTGAACTTGAGCACACGAGTCAATCTACAAATGTACCAGCTCACAAACTAACTCGGTTAGGAAAATCTCGTAATTCGATGGTTATATGTGATGACAAATGGAGGAGTATTCAAAGATTTAGGGAAGAGAAAAGAACTATAAGAATGGACACTAATTCTATTTGCTTCAAGATTTTTCTTTTCAACTTCAACTTACAATGAAATGTAATGCCACTATTTATAGGTACATATTATACCCTTCAAATTACAAACGATTCAATGAACTATGCATGATTTAATAAATAGACTTTTCGATTTTCTAGGAGACTCTAAATATTTGATTTTTTATTCATCAGAAAACTAGACATTCAGGGCTTCAAAACCATAGTTCATACATTGAATTTGGTTATCATTTGACCTTTCAAATTCTATGTGAAACAATGCATCTTCTTGAAGTTTCATGTATGTAGGTCGGTTTGACTTTTAACACTCCCCCTCAAACCGAGCTTTCATTCCAAGCTTCTCTTTGAGTATGTGAAACACGTCTGCTTTCAAAGGCTTCGTGAAGATATCTGCTAACTGGTCTTCAGTGCGACAATAAACTAACTCCACTGTCTTATTCTTCACTTGCTCACGGATAAAATGATACTTTGTATCAATGTGCTTGCTCCGGCTATGCGACACAGGATTCTTTGAGAGTGATATGGCAGATTTATTATCAACATAGATTGTGATCGGATCTTCATGCGCAAAAGATAATTCCTTCAAAATATTCTTCAATCAAATTGCTTGACAAGTACACGCTGCAGCTGCTATGTATTCTGCCTCACAAGTTGAGAGAGCAACAATTTGTTGTTTCTTTGATGACCACGAAAATGCTGTCGAGCCAAGATGAAATAGATAACCAGATGTACTTTTCAGATCATCCAAGTCTCCCCCATAATCACTGTCCGAATAACCAACCAATCTTGATTTCTTAGAGTGTGTATAGAAGAGACCATGATCTACAGTACCTTTGATGTATCTCAAAATTCTTTTGGCAGCACTCCAATGATCTTGCTTTGGATTCTCCATGAATCTGCTAACCAGTCCAACTGCATACATAATATCTGGTCGAGAGATAGTCAGGTACCTCAAACTTCCAACGATGCTTTTGAACAACGTTGGATCTATCGGTTCACTTGTGGAGTAAACACTTAACTTGATGCCTGGTTCAGCTGGTGTGGCTATTGGCTTACAATCTTGCATTCTGAATTTTTTTAAAATTTCCTCCGCATATTTCTTTTGAGACACAAATATACAGTTCTCCATTTGTTTCACTTCAACTCCAAGAAAGTATGACATTTCATCAATGTCTGTCATTTCAAATTCTTTAGTCATAGCTTTCTTAAAGTCATTGAACATACCTAGATTATTTCCTGTGAAAATCATATCATCCACATATAAGCACACGATCATGATGTCACCAACTTCATTTTTCTTCGTGTATAGCGCATGCTCGTATGGGCTTTTCACGAATCCATTCTTCTGAAAATACTCATCAATCCTGGTATTCCATGCTCGTGGAGCTTGCTCCAATCCGTACAAAGATTTCTTCAGACGATAGACTTTGTCTTCATGTCCTTTCTTCATATATCCAGGCGGTTGCTATATATAAATCTCTTCTTCCAGATAGCCATTCAGAAATGCTGACTTCACATCCATCTGATAAATCTTCCATCGATTTTGTGCTGCAAGAGCAGTGAGAAGCCTTACGGTATCAATCCTTGCGACAGGAGCGAACACTTCATCATAATCAACTCCATATTTTTGCTTGTAGCCTTTGGCAACGAGCCTCGCTTTATATTTCTCTACCTTTCCTTCTTTGTTGGTCTTTGTCTTGTAGACCCATTTCACTCCAATAGGACTATGTCCTTTTGGTAAAGTTGTTAGTTCCTATGTGTCATTTCTTCTTATTGCTGCAATTTCTTCATCCATCGCCTTCTTCCATTTCATATCTTCATTTGCTTCTTCATATGTGAATGGATCACATTCAGCCATCAAACAGAATAAGGAGTAGTCAAGAGTTGTCTCAATTGGCTCAGTATCTTCATAAATCTCACGAAGGCTGCGTATTTTTGTGGGAGCATCACTTGACGTGCTGCTACTTGGTGATGCAGATGTTAAAGGAGTTGTTATACCAGGACTCTGCGGAGGATTCTGTCCATCACCTTCTTCATTTTGAATGCCAAAATCATCATCTTCCTCATCATGGAAGAATAATCCTTCAACTTTCTTTTCTTCTTCGCTCCATCTCCAAAAATCAGCTTCATCAAATTCAACATCTCTTGAGATGATGACCTTCTTGGTAAGTGGATTGTACAACTTATAAGCTTTGCTCCTTTCATCATAGCCGATGAAAATGCACTTTTCTCCTCTATCATCGAGCTTCTTTCTCAGCTGTTCAGGTACATGGGCATATGCAATACACCCAAAGATCTTGAGATGTCCAATTCCAGGCTTTTGACCACTCCAGGCTTCATTTGGTGTCATGTACCGGACACTCTTTGTTGGACAACGATTTAACAAGTAAACTGCACATCGAACAGCTTCAGCCCAGAAATTTCTTGGTAAATGCTTACCTTTCACCATGCTCCTTGTCATGTCGAGAATAGTGCGATTCTTTCTTTCCGCAACTCCATTTTGTTGAGGTGTGTATCTCACCGTCAACTGATGAATAATCCCATGCTCTTTAACAAAATCTTCAAATAAGTTTGCAGTGTACTCGCCTCCTCTATCTGATCTGAGTATCTTCACATAGTATCCACTTTATTTTTCCACCATCGCTTTAAACTCTTCGAATTTATCGAGAGTTTCTGATTTTTCTTTAAGTATATATACCCAACTTTTTCTACTGAAATCATCAATAAAAGTTAGGTAATACCTATTTCCTCCCAGCGATGGTATATCAAATGGACCAGCTAAATCTGAGTGCACGATCTCGAGCGGTCTTCTGGCTCTTCTAGATTTTCCAACTTCAAAACTTTGTCTGTGTTGTTTCCCTTTGATACAAGCTTCACACAAATGATTTGGTGGATTTATTTTTGGCAATCCATTCACCATATTTTCTTTTTCCAACAACCTCAGTCCAGAAAATCCGAGATGCCCATACCAGAAGTGCCAAAGCCATGAGTCATCTTTTATAGATACCTTCATGCACTTCACTTCTCCAGATTCGATGCCGATGGTAAAGAGACGATTTCGTGTCATGTCAACCTTGGAAACCATCTCTCCATATTTGTTTCTCAAGGTTAATGAACAATCCTTTATGACCACCTCATATCCCAATTCACTAAGTTGGCCAAGACTGATGATATTGCTTTTCAAAGCCGGTACATAATACACATCTGTTATATACTTCTTTTCTCTGTTCTTCTGAGTAATCATAACTTTGCCTTTTCCTTTGACATTAGTATGTGAATCATCTCCAAAAGTTACACGTCCTTTGACAGATTCATCTAAATCAACGAACAATTCCTTTCGCCCACACATGTGATTACTTGCACAGTTATCAAGGTACCAAATAATTTTTTTGGATCCTTGATCTCCTTTGTATGTGAGGAATATGCAAGATTCCTCGTTTCCATCTTCAACAGCTGCTACGTGACTTCTTTCTTCTTGTTTAGGAGACGATCTACACTCATAGCTATAGTGACCATATTTGTCACAATTATAGCACTGCACTTGAGATTTAAATCTCTGTTGAAATCCACCTCTGCCTCGGCTTCTACCTCGAGGTCCTCGTCCACGATTTGCTCCAGGAGAATCTTCATTTGATTGTCCTCTACCATATGATTGATGACCACGTCCACGTTGTCTGCGATCACCTATGTTGCCACCTCTATATCCTCCACGATATCTTCCACGATTGTTTGAGCTTTGTCCTGAGTTGCTGCTCGTTCCGCCTTGAGTTAAGGATAACTTGCTTTGCAAAGCTTTATCCAAACTTTCAGAATCATCATATTGCTTCATCTTTTGCTCATGGGCTTGGAGAGAACCCACAAGTTCATCAAAGGAGATTTCTGCTAAATCCTTTGATTCTTCAATAGCTGCAATCACGTAATTAAATTTGCGTGTCAATGACCGCAAAATTTTTTCCATCACTCGAACATCATAGAGCGGTTCCTTGTTTCTCTTCATCTCGTTTGTCTCTGATTTTACTCGAGTGACATACTCGTCAACCGATTCAGACGTTTTCATTTTTAAGGTATCAAATTCAGCTCTAAGGGTTTGCAAACGTACCCTTCTAGCTTTCTCTGCTCCTCGAAGAGATTTTTGCAGAATCTCCCATGCCTCTTTTGATGTTGTAGCATCAGCAATTTTTTCAAAGGTTGATTCATCAACACTTTGATGAATTGCATTCAGCGCCTTACTATCTTTTACTCGATTCTTCCGCAGTACTTCTTTATCTTCATTAGATAAAGCCGCCTCAGCTGCTGCATCTGTTGGAAAATCATAACCGGGTTCAATCATATCGCAACAACTGATTGCTTTGAGTAAGACTTTCATCTAGGTGCTCCAACTCCCATAATTTGACTTTGTCAATTTAGGGACTTGTAACTGGTACATATTCGACATCAAGACGTGAACACGAACCTTGCTCTGATACCACTTTGATGACAAATGGAGGAGTATTCAAAGCTTTAGGGAAGAGAAAAGAACTATAAGAATGGACACTAATTGTATTTGCTTCAAGATTTTTCTTTTCAACTTCAACTTACAATGAAATGTAATGCCACTATTTATAGGCACATATTATACCCTTCAAATTACAAACGATTCAATGAACTATGTAGGATTTAATAAATAGACTTTTCGATTTTCTAGGAGACTCTAAATATTCTGATTTTTTATTCATCAGAAACTAGACATTCAGGACTTATAAACCATAGTTCATACATTGAATTTGGTTATCATTTGACCTTTCAAATTTTATGTGAAACAATGCATCTTCTTGAAGTTTCATGTATGTAGGTCGGTTTTACTTTTAACAATATGGTATCATGTAACATAAATCTCCATCCCTTTCAATTTATTAATCTTTGACTATAATATAACATGATAAAAACGGTCATTCAGCATGTATTGGGCCACTGAAATGATCCATAAGATAAAGAGAATATAAAGGGATGCCTAAACAAGAACGGGAATTTGAAAGAAATTCCACTCAATTTCTTGGCTTAATCATTGCCAACAAAGGATGAAGCTTTTGGTTTGTAAGCCCCAGAATGTCGACATTGTCTTTCTCGCCATCTGATAGTTCCCACTGAAACTCCTGCACCAACCTTGCAATGGTCATGCAAGAAATTGTCATAGCCTGAAGTGAACCTGCACAAACCCTCTTTCCACCACCAAAAGCCATTGTCTTGTACAAATCAGCCTGATCATGCCTACCTTCAAGAAATCTCTCTGGTTTCCACTCTTCTGGATTATCCCACACCTTCTTGTCCATGTTACAACCATATATGTTTATTGCAATCTACACACAACCCAAAAAAAATCCACTTTCTTTAAAGAGAAGGAAATGTGTCAAAGAATAGCAAATGTTTTGTAAGAAGTTCTTTCGCTTGACATAATTGAAAACACGAGATCAAAGTTAGGATCTTTAAAGCATTTGATAGCTTTCTTGATGAAATGAATGTGAGTGTGTGTAATTACTACGTGTAAAGATCGTGTAACTCATGCATATACTATAAACGTGGATACGTATTTACGTGCATTTTAAGGAAAAGAATAAAGAATGGGGGAAAGTAATAACCTCAGTTCCTGCAGGAACAAAGTATCCTCCCAACTGTGTATCTTCATGCACATATCTGAGAGGAACTACAGGCACTGGACTGTGCCTTCTCAAAGTTTCATGAAATACAGCTGACAGATAAGGAAGCTTACAGACGTTCTCCTCTGTGACCTTATTAGTTCCACATACATCAACAATTCGCGGTACAAACGATCCTGTGCCATCAGTTGGAAATGAGTAAAAAACCGACATTGTAGTAATAAAAAAAAGGTATGGGAGCAGGAAAAATTGATCACCTGTCTTTCTTGATCTTTTGCAAGTTCATACATAGCCCATTCTGTAGATACCATGGTAGTGTCTGATGTTTCAATTATTGTCTCCCATACCAACATTAGTATCTGTTTCTCTGTAAATGATTTTGCTTCGGATAGTAAGTGATCAAGATAACAGTTCAGCTCCTGCAAACACAATAAAATTGCTTAGGTCAATTGTCAAAATCTGAGCTCATATTTCATACATGTAGAATCAGGTATGACATTACCTCTCCCGAATCGAAACGCTTCTTTTGTTGCTGAATAAGGGCTCTCGTGACAGCTATTGTACGAATATAAATTCTTTCGATTCTCTTCTCAAAATTCTTATTAGGAATCCATTTGAGATATGGAAAGAAATCTCTCCAGTCCACATCAATTGCACCTCCCATTTGATCACTCACCAAAATCTTAAATATTTCCTCTCTCTCAAAAGTCTCATCGAATTCCTCTACATAGATCGACTCCACGTCGTATCCTATAGCCTGTAAACACATATAGATGTATCTTAAGATCTTTCTAGATTTGAAGATTGCTAAAAAGTCGAAGTTTTTATTAGCAGTAAATGTAACTTACTTGTTTCAAACTTAATCCAAATAGCTCAGATTGGAATAGTTTCCTTAAATTTACTGGCTCAAAGGGATTGTCACTCAGACAAGCATACAGTTGGTTAATAGTATTCTCCAACAATACATCCCTGTGGAGGCGATGTCGTTTCTGATATAAAAAAATTTAGAAGTAAGGATCATATGTGAGAAGATAATCTATGAACACAACAAAAAAAGGAGGAAGTTATCGGAGCAAAAACAAATACCTGAGCATTTGATCCTAAAGCACTCGTGAGCAAGTGTCGTTTAGCTTGCTTATAGAATTCATCGTAGTCACTCATGGCTACAATGCTTTTATCAGCAGTAAGAATCTTTAAAGCATTCGATAGCTTTCTTGAGGAAATGGAAGCATACCTTGTTACCATAGCCTGATAACAAGCCAAAATTACAATTTCTAATTAAAAACATGTTCAAGCAACAAAAGCAAAGCATGGAACGATTATACATTTAATCAAGAAACATGATTGTCCAGGTTCATTGAAAGTTTTAGCACCAACAAACAAAGAGGCTCTTGTCCCTTAATTTCTTTTCCCCAGACAATTAGCTACATTAGATCATAAGTATAACAATCACAAATTATATGTTCAATCAAGAAAAGCTTGATCCTTTTCTTTACCATCCACAGTGATACAGTTTCAGTACATAAAAACACAGATTTCACTGAAATAATGTTTCTGGCAGATCTTGATTCCACAAAATTGTCCATTGGTTGAGAAAGAACTAAAGAAACAGATATACCTCTTTCACGACTTCATTTGAATTAAGGACCACCATTTTATTCGCACCAGTTTTGATGGAATA
The DNA here is from genome assembly GCA_027405835.1 of Asclepias syriaca. Classification (NCBI taxonomy): domain Eukaryota; kingdom Viridiplantae; phylum Streptophyta; class Magnoliopsida; order Gentianales; family Apocynaceae; genus Asclepias; species Asclepias syriaca. The sequence goes on from CM049934.1 coordinate 21,834,615, forward strand.
AATAGGTCCATAAGTCTCCGCCCACTTAGTAAAAGTTTTGTGAGGTTTTTTCTCCGTCAGCTGAAGAAGGTTCCCAATCACAGGTACTCCTGGTACCTCTGCACCCAAAGAAAAGATCAAATTTTTCCCAAAGCCCTTTACATATATTTTCAGCCAAACTAGGAATTTCAGGAAAAGAAGCAAGTTTTCTTAATTTTTTGTACAGATGATTTCAAGAACAGCATAAAAAGAAAGTACCTGGTACAGGTGGAAGGTTGGCAGATATCCTCCTCCGCTGATCATTCATATATGCTTTGAATAACCAAAGACCGCCAAGAGCAACAGCAGGACCACCCACAGCAATAACAGTGCCCAAAGGAAGCGATTGAGCATCAAGAAATCCTTCCAACAACGCCATTTCTTTCTGCACTCAAAAAACAAACAAAACAAAAACAAATAAAAATGTCATCTTTTCAACCCGAGAAAGCTTTTAAATTTCCATGTTTTGGAACTACTGCAGTTTTAATATTATTTGTATAAATTAAAGAAAAAGGTATATTCTTGAAATTAGATTATGATCGAGTAAGTCAAGATTTGGAGTTTTCCTGTTAGAAAGAAGAAAAAAAACAAACATACCTCGGAAATGATAAAGATAGAAAAAAGAAAAACTGACTGAAAAGATGACAGAAGAAGAAATTGTCGGATATGAACTGAAGCAAAGAAAAAGAATATGCGTATCACAGGGCTTAAGGTGGGTTTATATACAGGAAGAAAATCTACGGCATTTAATACAAGAGAGCGACCTCACTGATGATGAAAGCAATGCAAAAAAGTCTGAATTTTAGTTATGATTATGGTCCACAGGAGATTCTGTGATAAGATTCTGACTATGCAGATGCTTTCTTACTCTCTCTTCTTATCTTTTTTGTTTTTTAAGATAAAATTGTTGTCTTTTTTATTTTCAATTTGACTTTTAAAATTGTCCAAATCTTTATTTATTTATAATATTATATAATTAATTCAACAACCCTATTAATATTTTTGGACAATACTTCTTTTGACTATTTGTGTAGTTATTATTCATTAATCACTAAAATCTTTTTACTTACCCTTTTATTTTTTAATATATAAAAAATCTTAAAAAATTGCAAGTTGTGATGACATAAGTAAATTATTCTAAATAAATTTATAATTGACAAATTTATGTCATTCAAATCAATAAAAAAAAAAAATAAATGCTATTGGATGTTAAAAGTCAAACCGATCTACGTACATGAAACTTCAAGAAGATGCATTATTTCACATAGAATTTGAAAGGTCAAATGATAACCAAATTCAATGTATGAACTATGGTTTTGAAGCCCTGAATATCTAGTTTTTTATGAATAAAAAATCAGAATATTTAGAGTCTTCTAGAAAGTCGAAAAATCTATTTATTAAATCTTGCATAGTTCATTGAATCGTTTGTTATTTTATTATTATTATAATTATTGAAGGGTATAATATGTGCCTATAAATAGTAGCATTACATTTAATTGTAAGTCGAAGTTGAAAAGAAAATTGTTGAAGCAAATACAATTAGTGTCCATTCTTATAGTTCTTTTCTCTTCCCTAAATATTTGAATACTCCTCCATTTGTCTTCATTGGAGACAACGATCAAGATCAAATTCGTTAATTAATGGTGATCGAAATAACATATTAAAAATAAAAAATACCTAAAAAATTCGGAGTCACTAATGAATTTTCGACTTATATGCTTATGCAACAAGATCTTTTCTAAAGTGATTGTAAATAGAATAAAACCTGTCCTTAGGGGGTTGACTGATGACACATAAAGTGTTTTTGTCGGCGGACAATTAATTACAGAAAATATTGTTATTCAATCTGAAGTATTTCATTGACTTAATTTGGGTCGACAAGTTTCACAACATGATGCATATGCAATGAAGATTGATAAGAGGAAAGCTTATGACCGTACGGAATGAAATTACTTGAAGTGGATGCTCCAAAAAATAGGTTTTCCGGGGCATCTGATTGATTTGTTTATGCAGTGTGTATCTACGGTTCAAATTCATATCCTCATTAATGGTGAACTATTTGCGGTTTTTACACCATCCCGTGGGGTGAGCCATAGAGCTATTATTTCCTTTCCAACATGCCACACGACATTTTGAAGATCGAACTCGGGAAAGGTTGGAGCATCCCGCGAGATAGAAGCCACCAGATGTGGGTTGGCTGAAGATGAATGTTGATGCCTCGTTTACCAGAAGGAATGCAGGTTTTGGATTTGTGCTCTGGAATCATATAAGAATAGTGTTATGTACTGGGGCTGGACCGTTATTCCACATGATCAATGCAGAACATGCTGGAGCTATTGCAGTTTGACAGAATTGGATGGCAATTCAGGATTTTTGGCGATGGCCAATTGTGATTGACAAAGATTGTTTGCAGGTTGTTCGACAGATGGCGTGGTTGATGTAAACTTGAGCACACGAGTCAATCTACAAATGTACCAGCTGACAAACTAACTCGGTTAGGACAATCTCGTAATTCGATGGTTATATGGTATCATGTAACATAAATTTCCATCCCTTTCAATTTATTAATCTTTGACTATAATATAACATGATGAAAACGGTCTTTCAGCATGTATTGGGCCATTGAAATGATCCATAAGATAAGAGAATATAAAGGGATACCTAAACAAGAAAGGGAATTTGTAAGAAATTCCACTCAATTTCTTGGCTTAATCATTGCCAACAAAGGATGAAGCTTTTGATTTGTAAGCCCCACAATGTCGACATTGTCTTTCTCGCCATCTGATAGTTCCCACCGAAACTCCTGCACCAACCTTGCAATGGTCATGCAAGAAATTGTCATAGCCTGAAGTGAACCTGCACAAACCCTCTTTCCACCACCAAAAGCCATTGTCTTGTACAAATCAGCCTGATCATGCCTGCCTTCAAGAAATCTCTCTGGTTTCCATTCTTCTGGATTATCCCACACCTTCTTGTCCATGTTACAACCATATATGTTTATTGCAATCTATACACAACCCAAAATAAAAATCCACTTTCTTTAAAGAGAAGGAAATGTGTCAAAGAATAGCAAATGTTTTGTAAAAGTTCTTTTGCTTGACATAATGGAAAACACGAGATCAAAGTTAGGATCTTTAAAGCATTTGATAGCTTTGTTGATGAAATGAATGTGAGTGTGTGTAATTATTACGTGTAAAGATCCTGTAACTCATGCATATGCTATAAACGTGGATACATATTTACGTGCATTTTAACGAAAAGAATAAAGAATGGGGGAAAGTAATAACCTCGGTTCCTGCAGGAACAAAGTATCCTCCCAACTGTGTATCTTCATGCACATACCTGAGAGGAACTACAGGCACTGGACTGTGCCTTCTCAAAGTTTCATGAAATACAGCTGACAGATAAGGAAGCTTACAGACGTTCTCCTCTGTGACCTTATTAGTTCCACATACATCAACAATCTCGCGGTACAAACGATCCTGTGCCATCGGTTGGAAATGAGTAAAAAACTGACATTGTAGTGATAAAAGAAAAAGGTATGGGAGCAGGAAAAATTGATCACCTGTCTTTCTTGATCTTTTGCAAGTTCATACATAGCCCATTCTGTAGATACCATGGTAGTGTCTGATGTTTCAATGATTGTCTCCCATACCAACATTAGTATCTGTTTCTCTGTAAATGATTTTGCTTCGGAGAGTAAGTGATCAAGATAACAGTTCAGCTCCTGCAAACACAATAAAATTGCTTAGGTCAATTGTCAAAATCTAAGCTCATATTTCATACATGTAGAATCAGGTATGACATTACCTCTCCCGAATCGAAACGCTTCTTTTGTTGCTGAATAAGGGTTCTCATGACAGCTTCTCTACAAATATGCATTCTTTCGATTCTCTTCTCAAAATTCTTATTAGGAATCCATTTGAGATATGGAAAGAAATCTCTCCAGTCCACATCAATTGCACCTGCCATTGGATCACTCACCAAAATCTTAAACATTTCCTCTCTCTCAAAAGTCTCATCGAATTCCTCTACATAGATCGACTCCACATCGTATCCTAGAGCCTGCAAACACATATAGATGTATCTTAAGATCTTTCTAGATATGAAGATTGGTAAAAAATCGAATCTTTATTAGCAGTAAATGTAACTTACTTGTTTCAAACTTAATCCAAATAGCTCAGATTGGAAAGGTTTCCTTAAATTTACTGGCTCAAAGGGATTGTCACTCAGACAAGCATACAATTGGTTAATAGTATTCTCCAACAATACATCCCTGTGGAGGCGATGTCGTTTCTGATATAAAAAAATTTAGAAGTAAGGATCATATGTGAGAAGATAATCTATGAACACAACAAAAAAAAGGAGGAACTTATCGGAGCAAAAACAAATACCTGAGCATTTGATCCTAAAGCACTCGTGAGCAAGTGTCGTTTAGCTTGCTTATAGAACTCATCGTAGTCACTCATGGCTACAATGCTTTTATCAGCAGTAAGAATCTTTAAAGCATTCGATAGCTTTCTTGAGGAAATGGAAGCATACCTTGTTACCATAGCCTGATAACAAGCCAAAATTACAATTGCTAATTAAAAACATGTTCAAGCAACAAAAGCGAAGCATGGAACGATTATACATTTAATCAAGAAACATGATTGCCCAGGTTCATAGAAAGTTTTAGCACCAACAAACAAAGAGGCTCTTGTCCCTTAATTTCTTTTCCCCCAGACAATTAGCTGCATTAGATCATAAGTATAACAATCACAAATTATATGTTCAATCAAGAAAAGCTTGATCCTTTTCTTTACCATCCACAGTGATACAGTTTCAGTACATAAAAACACAGATTTCACTGAAATAATGTTTCTGGCAGATCTTGATTCTGCAAAATTGTCCATTGGTTGAGAAAGAACTAAAGAAACAGATATACCTCTTTCACGACTTCATTTGAATTAAGGACCACCATTTTATTCGCACCAGTTTTGATGGAATAAATAGGTCCATAAGTCTCCGCCCACTTAGTAAAAGTTTTGTGAGGTTTTTTCTCCGTCAGCTGAAGAATATTCCCAATCACAGGTACTCCTGGTACCTCTGCACCCAAAGAAAAGATCAGATTTTTCCCAAAGCCCTTTACATATCTTTTCAGCCAAACTAGTAATTTCAGGAAAAGAAGCAATTTTTATTAATTTTTTGTACAGATGATTTCAAGAACAGCATAAAAAGAGAAAGCACCTGGTACAGGTGGAAGGTTGGCAGATCTCCTCCTCTGCTGATCATTCATATATGCTTTGAATAACCAAAGACCGCCAAGAGCAACAGCAGGACCACCCACAGCAATAACAGTGCCCAAAGGAAGCGATTGAGCATCAAGAAATCCTTCCAACAACGCCATTTCTTTCTGCACTCAAAAAACAAACAAAACAAAAACAAATAAAAATGTTATCTTTTCAACCCGAGAAAGCTTTTAAATTTCCATGTTTTGGACTACTGCAGTTTTAATATTATTTGTATAAATTAAAGAAAAAGGTATATTCTTGAAATTAGTTTATGATCGAGTAGGGACCCAGAGTAAGTCAAGATTTGGAGTTTTCCTGTTAGAAAGAAAAAAAAAAAAAAAACATACCTCGGAAATGATAAAGAGAGAAAAATAAAAACTGACTGAAAAGATGACAGAAGAAGAAATTGTCGGGTATGAACTGAAGCAAAGAAAAAGAATATGCGTATCACAGGGCTTAAGGTGGGTTTATATACTGGAAGAAAATCTGCGGCATTTAATATAAGATTATGGTCCACAGGAGATTTCTGTGATAAGATTCTGAATATACTGATGTTTTCTTAAGGTAAAATTGTTGTCTTTTTTATTTTCAATTTGCCTTTTAAAATTGTCCAAAATTTTCTTTTAAAAAAATATTTTTGTCTTGGTAACATGTCTAATTTCATATATTTTAAGATAACATTTCAATTTTTTAATTTTAGAAAGTTGTATTTTTTATTTTATTTTTTAATTCTATTTAAATTATCTGAATTGTTCTTTTTTTTCTTTAAAAATACTTACATGATGTCTATTTTAAACTCATGATTTTTCAATCATAGGAATATTTACATCAAAACAATACAATTGTTTGTCATTCATATTCTTTATTAAAAAAATTTTAATTTTTCATTGTAATATTATACAATGCAACAACCCTATTAATGTTTTTAGACAATACTTCTTTTGATATTTGTATAATTATTATTCACTAATTACTTAAAATTTCACTTACATTTTTTTTATTTAGGAATGTAAAAAGTACTATATAATGTTATGACATTAGTGAATTTAATTCTAAATCTCAGTAATTTTTGTGTTGGTAATATGTCTAAATTCACATTTTTTTAAATAATATTTTAAATTTTATTCTAGAAAGTTTTTTATTATTATTTTTTAATTATTTATAACTTTATTTTGCTTAAATTTTTTGGATTGTTCTTCGTTAATTTTTTATTTAAAAAAATCTTTTGAAATTTTGACTTTTTCATTCATAATATTATACAATTAATGCAACTACCCTATTAATTTTTTTGGACAATACTTCTTTTGACTATTTGTATAATTATTATTCATTAATTACTAAAATATTTTCACTTACTTTTTTTTAGTCACGTAAACACTTAAATTTAATTATATATTTAAAATATATAATTAATCTTATTTTAATATTTTAATTTTTATAGAGAGATTATCAAGTAACCGTTGGCATCCTATTAACCAAGATTCTCATTCTCTTAATTATAATAAAGGGTCAAATTCTCTTGAGGAAGAGCAAAAAAGAAGCTCAAAAAATAAGTTGAGAAGTAGAAGTTCTGGGAAGGAAACTGAGTCGACAGAAGTATACAGAAATCCCTCCAAGTTGGATCCAGTTGAGATCAGCCTAAAACCCATCGCATAATTTAGAATTTCGTTGGATCGAGATCAAGCCCAAAAAAATCCTGGAATTCAAAAAAATTATTGTAATTATATTAAGTGTAACTCATTTTCTTATAATTTTTAATTTTAAAAAAATACAGAAGAAATAAAAATTGTTTTTAAAAAATCCTATGTTTATGATATTGAAATGACATTAGTAAATTTTAATTTTAAACAAATTTATAATTGACAAGCTTGTGTTATTCAAATAATAAAATAAAAAATAAAAAATTATTACATATCTATAAATATAGAGTGAAAGAAAAGTAATAATATTCGTTCACAAAGTATTATGAAAGAATATATATAATGATTTATTACCCTTTCATTTTATATAGCAAATTGTATAGACTCACAAAATTTTTAATGAAGAAAGACTTTATTTTCTTAAGTGAAAATTTCAGAATTTTAAGCAAAAAAAAAAAATTTAATAAAATTATTAGGGAAAAAAATTCCATCATATGAAAAATTTGTTATAAAAAATTGTATTTTACATAAACTAGATTATTCATCGATAAAAAAGGAAAAGAGTAGAAAGATAAATTATTAATAAAAAAAATTTGAAAATTTTGACTTTTCATACATAATATTATACAATTACTGTAATAACACTGTTAATATTTTTGATCAATACTTAAAAGTTGTATTAGTTATGATGAAAGTTACGTGTAATTAAATTTATGATTGATAAATTAAATTTTAATTATTATTTTTAATTTATAATTTTAAAAGTCAAAATTTATTTATTTAAAAAATTAAGATTTTTTCTTCATAAATTTTTAAATAATTTGTGTAATTCTAATTAATAATAATTAAAAAAGTCACTTTACATAATAAAAATTTAGAGTAAAATAAAATTTATTTCATTTATTCAAAAAAATATTATAAAAAGGTAATATATATATATATATAATTATTTAATTAACATTTATTTTTATTTATATAAATTTTGATGAAATTCATAAAAATAATTTTATTTTTCTCATGTAAAAAATTCAGAAAATTTAAAAATTAAAAAAAATTATGACTAAATTTAACATAAATTTATTTGGATCAAATTTACCAATTACTCTTATAACTATAATAATTAACTATTTAATTTTAAAATTTTAATTATTTTTAATGTATGTGTATAACGAACATAAATAAATATTATAAAATTGTGTTAGAATAAAAAAGGTCCAAACAACGAATTGAAACTTTGATACCATTGTTAAGAAATTTAATCACTTAAATTCCCTCCCTAAATTTATGCAATAAATATAATAAATAAAAAATAACAAGGTTTTAAAAAGCTCTCAAAATAGGAGAAAAAAAATATCGGGGCATACAAATAAAAGTTTAGTCAAACTGAAATAGTCTTTGCAAATTTTTATGTTCTTGCAGAGAAAAAATTTAACTCTCACCCAATAAGAATTTAATTAATTTTTATTTATAAAAAAATCTAAAACTCTTTTAAACTATGCACTTAACCATCTTTCACCCTTTCAAATTTAAAAAAAGGAGCAATCTCAATAATATGATATTTTTGTTCAAATTTAGATAAAATCTTGGTTGACCTAAAGTTAATTATAAGGGAAAGCTGTAAAAAAAGAAAAGAAAAGACAATGGAGGAAAAAAAAAAACAAAGAAGAAAAAAGTGGAGACAGGAAATTAATAAATTATGTGTTTGATTCAGATTGATAATTTTTTGTACGAAATTTTGTACATTTTCCTAAGCTGCGAACTGTTTTCAATTTTATGCAGCACAAATTTTTTTCATTCGTCGTTGTCAACTTCTTTTCCTAAAGACTGAAAAGAGGGCTAAATCTATCGGGAGAAAAGAGGAGGTAGGGGAAAAAAAAAAATTTGTAAAAAGAATAAATAATTCCACCGTTTTTTAGTATCCCGGGAAAATGGGTGGTGGGGGTGAAGCATACTTGGCACCAATATTGGGTGGAAGGGCAATGTCAGAGTCTGTTGGTGTTGGAGATTGTGCATCTTGGTGGGCTGGAGATTCTACTGGAGAATCATTACTATCTGGAGTAGGGGCTGGAGATTGGGATAGTGGTGGTGGGGACTCAATTGATGGAAATTCAGGGTTTGGTTCTGGTGTTTCCGGATCTGGAAATGGTTCGTTTATTGGTGAAGGAGGATTTGGTTGCGGTGGTGAATTTTCAACCGGTAAAAAATTAGGTTTTGGATTTGGAGATGATTCCGGCGTTGATGATGGAACCGGAGATTGTTCAACAGGTGGAGGATTAGGATCTCGCTGTGGAGACTGCTCCGGAGTTAACATTTGGGGAGAATTGTAATCTGGCTTCTGTATTGGCATTGGTGCTGGAACCGGAGACTGTTCAACTGGTGGAGGATTAGGTTTTTGCTGTGGAGATTCCTCTGGAGTTAACATTTGTGGAGAATTGTACTCTGGCTTCTGTACTGGAGTTGGTGCTGAAACCGGAGATTGTTTAATTGGTGAAGGATTAAGCTCGTGCAGTGGAGAGTGCTCCGGCGTTGATACTTGTGGAGAACTTTCAACCGGTGAAGGATTGTACTCTGGCTCCGGCGTTGGTGTTGGTGCTGGAGAATTTGGTGGGGGAGGAGAATTAGGCTCTACCTCTGGCGTAGAGACTTGGGCATTTGGAGATGGAAGATTAAACTCTGGTTTAGGAGATGGCTCCGGTGTTGGTGTTGGAGAATTTGGTGGTGGAGGAGAATTTGGCTCTTCCTCTGGAGACTGCTCTGGTGTCGAGATTTGGGGATTCGGAGATGGCTCCGGCGTTGATACGGGAGGAGGAATAGGCTGTGCCTCCGGAGATTCTGTATTGGGAGATGGTGGAGATTGTGGTCTTGTTTTGGTGTCTTCGCCATCAGTTTGAGATTTTCCACAAATGAAATTGCTGCAATCAATTTGTTTACTCACAACAGGACGACATAGTTGTGGTGATTTTTGATCAGTCTTATCAGCCAAACAATTATCGGAATCATCAAATGCTACATTTGGCTTGGACCCGAGCTCACATCCATTCCCTTTTCCACTGAAAAAATTATGCGCAAAAGTAAAATTTGACAAGCTTGGCAAGCTACAAATCGCATCAGAAACCAACCCAGTTAGCTGATTATTCGAAAGATCCAAAATCTCCAACTTCTGAAGCCCACCAAATGTCGCCGGCAAACTCCCCTGTAACTCATTAAACGAAGCATCAAAAATCGTCACATTGGTAAGCAATCCAATCTCAGGCGTCAAACATCCAGAGAGATTATTATTTCTCAAGATTATTTCATCCAAGGTATTCACCATACCCCCAATGCTCCGGGGAATGCAGCCTTCGAATTTGTTGTTAGCCAACACCATTACAGATACCGGAGAATTCCCAATGTTTTCAGGTAAGTTTGAGCTAAACCGATTATTATTCAAAAACAGAGCATCTAGATCTTTTTCAAAGATTTCAGGGGGTATTTTTCCTTCGAAATTGTTAAACCGTATGTCTAGGTATTTGAGATTTGGTACATCGATGATTACTTCAGGGAAAGATCCAACAAAATGATTGTTGCTTATATCAAGTTCGTGTAATAATTTGAGTCTGTTCAAACTTTTAGGTATAATCCCACAAAAACGATTTGAATTGAGATGAAGAACTGCTACATCCGTTAAATATCCCAGTTCGACGGGAAGGTAACCTGCAATATCTCCATGGTTGAGATCAATTCCTGCTACAACTGTGGCATCGGGTTCATCGAGAGCTTGAGCACAGAAGACATTGTTGTAGCTACAAACATCGGGACCTTGCCAATTGGCAGTGAAATTCAATGGGTCCGAATATATGGCATCTTTCCAGGCCTTGAGTGCAATGTAGGCACGACGAAGTCTCTGATTGGAAAAGGTGAAATCAGGTTGATCTGTAAATTCAAAATGGGGAATCAAATCCCCAGCTTCTGGCATAGCTAGAAGTTGACGCTGAGCTATGAATTCTGATTCCGCACCATAAATTGCAGAAGCAAATTGAAAAACGAGAAGGAGAGAAAACAGAAAACAGTAAAATCCGTCCTGCATTTTGGTTAAAGATGCTAATAATGGCAATGCCTTGAAGAGAGCTCCCAAAGGCTTTTAGAAACCAAAGAATAAGAAGAAGAAAAATCGGTTAAAAAAAACAACAAATCTGAATTGAGGGATGATGAAGTTATGGATGGATATAGAATGGATAGAATTAAACTACGAAACTAAAAATTTTGTTTTGTTTGGGGAGTTGATAATGAAAGATGGTATTGGATTAAGACGTTGATTCCAGAGGTTCTGCAAAAGAAACTCGAGACCCGATTATAATTTTACCGCAGAAAATGTCTCCGACATTCTTGGAATTTGCTTCAAATTGGACGTTGTCTAAATTTTGCATCACAGGGATGAGTGCTAAAGCCATTGGTAAAACCTTATCTTATTTCATTCAGTTATTGTCATTACTATTTATTTTATTTTTTTAAACTCTTATTCTTAACCATTGAAATTTTTTACTGTGATTTAAAAATATTTTTTTCTTTTTGTATGAAAAAGGAGTAATATTTACAAACTTTGTTATGGACTCCAAAAATATTTTACAATCTTCCTTTTATAATTTATATTAGAAGAGGGTGAGAGCCCATTGGCTCTAGCCTACTATTAAGCCCATATATGTAAATATATATAATTGTATTTTAAATTACAACTCTAATTAATTCATATTTTAATGTTGGAAGAAAATAAAATATTTTATTCTAATTAAGCCCAATTTAATCTAATTCCCTTACATTATTATTATTATTATTTATTTTTAGATAGAAAATTATTTAAAGAAAAAGATGTGGATGGATATGTATAAAGAAGGGAGCAGTTTAATTGATGTTCCTAATTTAGTGTCACTGCATACTCCATGAAAAGGAGCAGGAGAAAAGACACCATCCACCATTGCCCAAAAAAGGTTGGATTCCTCATCCCATCCAATTAATTAATTCCAAATTTATTGGGCCCTCTCTTTATTGTCCGTTGTACCTCATTTTAAATAATAATCTATTAATCTAAATAAAAAATAAATCAATACAATTTTTAGAATAAAGTAATTTATATATGTAATTATTTAAAATTTAAGATTAAAATTTTTTTTAACAAAAATTAATTCAATCTGAACTGAATTAATTAAATAAAAAATAATTTAAATGTGTCTATCTAAATTAATTATAAAATAATAATAATAATAATAATGCAGATGAGGATGAGTTCAAAACTTTTGATAGTACAAATAAAATAATATAAATAAACAAAACAGACACGGACACGTTACCAACAATTTCATGCAAAGTAATCATAGCCTTTTTCTTCAATAGATTATAATTTTTAACAGTTGACCATCTTTTTAAATAATTAAATAAATAATTTGGTCAAGTTGCCTCTTTCTTTATATATATATATGTACTATTTATTTGAAAAACATTTAAAACTAAACAAAAATTAATTTTTCTTTAACACGTGAAAAATCGAACCAAGTATTTGTACAAAACTTGACTCAACAAAACATTCTTAAGTTTTTCAAAAGAGTTACCAATTTAGACCAAATTCTAAAATGCCTTATTTTTCTTTTTTCTAGACAAAAATAGACTTTTTTCATATTTGACGTTTCTACTAATAATAAAGTAAAACAAAAGGATCCAATTTAATTTTTTTAATCTTTTCTTGAAGTTTTATGTTTATTATTATTATTATTATTTTAAAGAACACTGTTTATTTTATATGAACACGTAACTGAAAATAGTAGACAAGAAGATATAATAAATAAATGTCATACTTTTTTAAATTTTATATTATTTTTTCAAGATCTATTATAATGAAATCTAAAAAGTTGATAACTAACCTAAGATACTAGCTAGTCCCATGCCCTTGAAACTAGCAATAAATTAGTCTCTTCATTATATTGGACAAAACAGTACCAATAAATTTCATAATATATCATTTAAAATTTGACTTTTTTTTTTAGCATATCATTGTTAGAACTCATAATTTTTCTAAAAATTACAATTTGTATTGAAAATTTGACTAAAAAAGACAATTCATATGGCAAAATGTAGCTTTCTCAACTTTATGATTGACAACTAGTATAGCAAAGAAGCAGCAATTAAAGAAGATTCAAGGAACAAAATTAAGTCAAAGGAGCTTTTTTCCATTTCTTTTTTAGTTGGTTCATAATAAATATTGATGTAACATTTAAAATGATATTTTACATTTATTTTGGACAAAAGTTGGCTAAGATAGAACTTGATCATATATATATATATATATATTATATTATAAGCAGCGCCATTAGCGCACGAAAGTCCAAAACTTTGCACTGTACCGATCAGCAAGCATTGGAATTTTTTACAAATTGAATTGATTTGAGGCCCAAAAGAATAGCATAAAATAATAATAATAATAATAAAAAGAAAGTAAATGAACGGAAAGCGGTTTTTATTTGTGTACTGAACTGTGCCAGAGAGGATCATTGACCAAAACGAGGTAATTTCTGGGCATCACTACTTGGAGTTACAGTAATGGTGAGAGGCGTGTAATAATGGCAAGAAGAGAGAGAGAGAGAGAGAAGTGTGTGCATTCAATGCAGGCACCTATTGATTGACCGTAGAAGTAAATGTGAAATTTAAGGCGGAATGGGATTGCGCCTTTGGTATTAATTGCGGTTTCGCTTTCACAAAGCTCCTCCCCCTACTAATTCTCAGAGTAAATTTGGTAGGTGATTGACAAAGAGAAGTAGTTGTTGTTTATTTGCTTAATACTTCCTTATTCTTCTTCTTTCTTTCTGTAATTTATTCTTTTTTTTTTTCCATTTCCATTTGGAGATCAAAATCCATATTCCGGGTTATGGTTTTTCTTGAACGTTTCGTCTCCAGTTTCTTTCTTCCCCAAATACAGGGCGGTGGTTATGGTGATTTTTGGTGTATAAATCTCGGAATTACATGCGAGTTCTTCATTGGGGGTTTAATAATTTCATACATTTATATATCAAATTCTGTTGTGGATTGAGTTTGGAAGACTGTTTAAATTTTTTTTTTTTTGGGTCTATCGAGGGCCCTTAGTATTTGCATTGGGTTGTATTTGTGGATTGCTATGGTTCTAGGTCTCTGTAAGTCTTTGGTGGTGGGGTTAGCACCTGGGTTCTGTTGAACTACTGTGACTTATATGAGTAGGTGTTGAATTTTCTGGAATGGAAAGTCGCCATTAGAGGATGTTAAAGCTGTAAGCTTTTTTTGACTCCTCGTGTAATTGAAAAGGCTTGATCAGACCCTTTCTCCTCTTTTCTGGACCGAGTCTTTAACCAAAAGATTCTGATTTTGTTTTTGTTCTTCTTTTCAATTCAATGTTTGAAAAGTAAAAAGCCTTTGTAGCCGACTGGTCGGAACAGCCTTTCTGATTCTGTTCTGGGTTTTAAGTACTTCTTCCCAGTTTATTTTATTTTTTCTTGAATCAGATTGATATCTTTTAAGGGGAAATTAATGCATCTTTCACTATGGAAGCCCATAAGCCGGTGTGCATCCTTAATCATAGACAGTAAGAGCAGGAGAAGAGATGGTTCTGGTTCTGGTTCTGGTTCTGGTACGGGTTCGGGTTCGGCCGCGGAGGAGGGCAAGTCGAAGCACACAATTCCCAGGCATCTGCAAGAGAACAAACTCATCGAAGCTCTTGAAGAGGCTTCTGAAGATGGGACGGTGGGAAAATCAAAGGACATTGATTTGGATTCTTTGAAAGAAAATGGCAACTTGGTAAGGTCAAGATCTCTTGCCAGACTTCAAGCCCAGGAGGAATTCTTGCGGGCTACTGCCCTTTTTGCAAACCAGAGTTTTTCTAGCCAAGACTCAATTCCTGAGTTCACTGATGCTTTCAACAAGTTCCTTACAGTGTACCCCAAGTATCAATCTTCAGAGAAGATTGATCAATTGAGATCAGATGAGTACAGCCACCTTTCCGATGATGGTGCCAAGGTATGCCTTGATTACTGTGGCTTTGGGTTGTTTTCCTACTTTCAAACACTTCAGTTTTGGGATTCTTCTGCATTTAACTTGAAGGAAATTACTGCAAATTTGAGCAATCATGCACTTCATGGTGGTGCTGAAGAAGGTACAGCAGAACATGATATCAAATCAAGAATCATGGAGTATTTGAACATTCCTGAAAATGAATATGGGCTTGTATTTACTGTTAGTAGGGGTTCTGCATTCAAATTGCTTGCTGAATCTTATCCTTTTCATACTAATAAAAGGCTATTGACTATGTTTGATCACGAGAGCCAATCCGTAAATTGGATGGCTCAATGTGCTAAAGAGAAAGGTGCAAAAGTTTACAGTGCTTGGTTTAAATGGCCAAACCTGAAAGTCTGCTCTAAGGAGTTAAGAAAGCAAATCTCCAACAAGAAGAAAAGGAAAAAAGATTCCGCTGTTGGTCTTTTCGTGTTCCCTGTTCAATCAAGGGTTACTGGATCCAAGTATTCTTACCAATGGATGGCATTGGCACAGCAACACAATTGGCATGTATTGCTGGATGCTGGTTCATTAGGTCCTAAGGACATGGATTCCTTAGGCTTGTCTCTTTTCCGACCAGATTTTATCATTACATCATTTTACAAGGTTTTTGGTTATGATCCAACTGGATTTGGGTGTCTATTAATTAAGAAATCTGTGATGGAAACTCTGCAGACTAAGTCGGGACATACTGGCTCTGGGATTGTGAGAATAATCCCAGATTATCCTCAATATCTTGGTGACTCTTTGGATTGTTTGGATGATTAGGTGGAATTGAAGAAAAAGCAGTAAGCAGCATACCTGAAGATGAGGAGCCAGAAAATGCATCAGGCCCTCAGCTGCCTGCCTTTTCTGGTATTTTCACAGCCTCACAAATCAGGGATGTATTTGATGCCGAGGAGAACAGTTCGGACAAGGATGGAACGATGAACACAGCATTTGAGGAAGCTGATAGCATTTCAGTTGGAGAAGTTATGAGAAGCCCTGTTTTTAGTGAAGATGATTCGTGTGATAACATGTATTGGATTGATTTAGGTCAGAGTCCAATTGGATCGGAGAAATACAGTCATTTCATCAAACAAAAATCACTCTCACCTTCGCGATTCTCAGGGAAGAAGATGAATGCACAACTCTCTTCAAAGTTAACATCAAATTATTTTGAAAGCCCAGTAAATGGTAAGCATGAAAACAATGCCTTGTCCTTTGATGAAGCTGTGATGTCAATGTCAAAGGACTTAGAGCGCATTAAGGGAATTCCTGAAGAAGAATCAGTGGCAGAACCGGATACAACAAACCTTGAGAAGTTAGGAGAGATTCAAGAGGAAACTGAAATTACCATAGAATCTTCAGCGGCATGTTCTAGGTGGAGCAATGGAGGACCTCCAAGTTCAGCAAAGCTTGAGTTTTGCCATGAGAGAAAAGAAAGCGCGATAAGGAGAGAGACAGAAGGCGATTTCAGACTCTTGGGAAGGAGAGAAAGGAATCATTTTAATGGTAGCATGGGAAATAGGGTATCATCATTTAGCTTGGATGGCAACCTGAAAGAAAGTTCTGGAAACTTGTTTCAATCCGGAGAGGCTTCTGGAAGTGGTGTTTATGACAATGACGAATCAGGGAGTGGTGGGGAAGAAGAATGGAATAGGAGGGAGCCTGAGATATTGTGCTGTCATCTTGACCATGTGAATATGCTTGGTTTAAACAGGACAACACTCAGGCTAAGATACCTAATCAACTGGCTGGTTACATCTTTACTTCAGCTTCGTTTTCCCAATCCGAGTAAAGGTATAGTTGGAGATTCCCTTGTTCAAATATATGGTCCTAAGATTAAACACGACAGGGGTGCAGCTATAGCATTCAACATCAGAGCAAGCAGCAAAGGAGGAATAATGGTACACCCTGAAATTGTCCAAAGATTGGCAGAGAGAACTGGGATATCTCTGAGTATTGGAATCCTTGGCCATGTATGGGTGGTAGATAGTTCAAAGCAGGTTAACAGGGAAGAACTAGGGATACAAGATATGGGATTTTGTAAACCAGTCCAAAAAAATCGTCAGCAGAGCAAGGATTTAGTAGCTAGAATTGAAGTTGTTACAGCATCACTTGGTTTCTTGACCAATTTTGAAGATGTTTATAAGATGTGGTCTTTTGTAGCTAAGTTTCTTGATCCATCTTTTGTTGAACAAAATGGATCGACTCCCATCCATAAGGAAGGAGAACACTCTGAATAGAGTAGTGTAGATCTATCTGCTAAGAAAAAGAATTCATTAATGGCTCCCAAGAAGCTTTTTTTTTTTTTTTTTTTCTTTTCTTGTTTTGTTATCTGGGAATTGATAGATGAATATATATACATATATAATATACACACACACACACACACACACACACACAACTGGAGCCATCTGCATATATCTTCTTGCTCCAAGGTGTGCTGTGTTCATCCTCTGAGCCAAAAATGAAGATTCATTCTTCTTGTTCCTTTAATGTTGGAAATTATCCTTCATTTAAAACATAGGATCATAGAATTTCTATCCTTAAAAACAAAACCCACCCCAAGAGTAGAAAACTGAGATTATTAAGCAACTCCAGCAATACTGCCGCCAATTTTTGCTGTTTTCCTTGGAATGAATGAATGTATAAACTAGTAAAGCATATGATAAAACCTATATATATATATACAGTAGGTTCATGATTCAATTTTTGGAATTTCTTATACGCAACTCTAAAGTTCAGAAATGCAATCATGTAGAGAAGACGAAGAGGGCAGCAGATCTTGGTAATAAATGAATGAAATGAAATGGCATACTACTACCTAATAATAATAATTAAGATACAATAATAATATTTTTTTCATTAAATAATCGGATTTCTTCTCCCAATAATAAACTTCAAAAATAAATCAGTACCATTAGAGACTTGAAAGGGTAGAAGAAGAGACGAAAAAAACCAGAGACCAATGGAGGATGAGGTAACGTTTGCTTCCATTTCCTGATCTCTCATTTATCAAGAATCTTTAAGCCAAACTTGTTCCTTGATTTGTTTCTGTGCAAACAAATGCAGGGGAAACTTCCCGTGGGTATTCGTTTCTTTAAAGTACTAATTCCTGGTTTCGAACAAGCATTGGTACGTTTGTAAAAATAATTTAGAGGGTTTATTGGATAAGTAGAAATGATACTTATTCTCTGTTTTTGCAGAAACTGCCTCCGATCATCTCTATGATTCTGAACGACGGAGATATTCCAGAGGCGGCATTTCTAGTAAGCAGCAGGGGAACCTGGAAAGTCGGTGTCGGCGTCGGGGAATTCAGCAACAACGACAACTACCAGGGCTTGGTGTTGACCGGAAAGGGGTGGGATAGTTTCGTTAAGTCTCATGATTTGAGCGTCGGATATTTTCTTGTGTTTGAACATTCCGGCGACATGCATTTCAAGACCCTCGTCTTTGACTCAACTACCTGCGACAAGGAGTTTCCTGATGATGACAAGAACATCAAGAGTAAAGTTTCCACATTTAAGGGAAAAATAAAAATAAAAATTAAATCTTTCAAGAAAGAATTGGAAAAATGAAGCTTATTTTATTCAAATTGGCAGGAAATCAAGATCAGGGCGCCACCTCTGCATCTTACGGGCAAAATAAGGGCTTTTTCAAAGTTAAACTGCAGCGATATAGTGTACAAATTGGCAGCCCATTCTTGGTACGTAGGTAACATTGTTGAGTTCAATTTTATGAAATAAATCATCTATTAACATAATTGTCTCTGTCCGAATGGATATATATTTATATATGTACAGTATATCCCAGAAACATTCACGAATTTAAACTGGTTTTGCGAGAGCGAGAAAGTAACACTGATAAATCCTTCAGGAAAAAAGTGGAAAGTAAACCTTAAAATCCCCGACTGCTTCTCTTGGAGGAAGAGGAAATGCCAGACCCGATGTGCCCTGTTCGGTGGCTGGAAAAAGTTTGTTGAAGAAAATAAGCTCAAGGTGGGACATACTTGTGAGTTTAAAGTCAGTCGCACCTCAGGAAGAATCAACAGTACTGTGATGAATGTCCAGTTCATCAGACAGTAGGTTTTTTTTTTCCTATTTTAAATGTACTCTTTCTTTTGGGTTGTTTTTGCCCGCATTTTTGCACCGGCGCCGGGAGCCAATTTGAAATGTACTCTTGCATCCGTGTTTGGAAGGCGCTTTATCTGATCGTTTTACTCTTTATTTTCCACTTTCATTGAACCTGTTTAAGCAAAACATAAACAGAGGAAATTTGAAGGGATTAAAATGAAGGTTTTGGAAGACGGGTGCATATAGGGCTCACCTACACGTGACCGCACTGTAACCGGACCTACCATCGGATCCATGAAATTAATTGTACTTGACCCGTAACCCGTTACCAAAGCACATGTCTGTCCACGCACTTTTCCATACGTTTCATCAGGTGCACGGTGCCACATGGTGAACCAAATTAGCTAAAAACTTACACGTATCTTTTCTTTTTAAATTTTTCTACCCAAATTACCGGATGACTGGGTCTATCCTTGCCTTCTTCGTGTGCCACCTGTGGCTTTGTAAAGACACAAAAAAGATTTTCCAATTCCCAAATGCAAACCTCGCTTTGTATGAATGAATGAATGAATGAACTTACCGATCCAAGCTACGATTCCACCAACGTGCACAAAGAATAGAATCCAACCTCAAATTAAATCCTTTTTTTTTCATCGAAACGAAAGAAATTTATGCCCAAACCGCTAGAGCTGGAAGAAACTACATCGGCAAGCAAATACGCTGAGCGTAGTTGGCGATTCCTTGAAGAAATTACAACAATTAATCCGAATCTGGAGGGAATTAAGTTAATTTCGAGAGAGATGAAGTTGAAGGTACAGAGCTAATCTGTGGCGGAGCAAAGAATATGCTGAGAAGAAATGGAGATGCGAATTTAGGGCGAAAGGCGTTGAGTCACCATTAGAGATGATGATGATGGAACGGGAAGCGGGAAGCGTAGGTCATCCAGTAAATGAAAGATGATGTGGCATTTTTAAAAAAATTCGGTGCAAATGTGGGGCCGTGCACTGGATGCACTGTGCACTTAATATATAATTATTTATCCGGATTTCAGTAATTTCATCAGTCGCGTGCAACCCACGTACAAAGCTTCACTTCCCACTCCAATGGCATAATCGGTATCTCAATCTTCAGTTTAGCGGGGTTTTGATCCAGGAGTTACTATTTACAACTACTCAGTGAGAATTTTTTATTTTTAAAATTTATTTATTTAATTTTTTTTTTCTTCTTTCTGAAAAATTTAATGAAACCCATCCTCTCTCTCTCTCTCTTCTTCTTCTCTCTCACTTCCCTTCTCTCTCTCATGACTTTTGTTTGTACTTCATTTAGACTGAAGTGCTGCAAATCAGAGGTCTGTGATGCGGGCAAAGACATTTCAATTTAGATGATAAAAATTTTCAGGGGTTTAATCATAGAAAAACCCTTTTGAAATAGGTGTGGTTAAATTTTTGAGGAGATGTTGAATGTGAAGAAGCCTCACTTCCTTGTGGATTTTGACCCTTCTTCAAGTTCTGAAGCACTGGTAAGAAAATCTTACATTTATATGTTTGCTCCATTCTTTGATTTTTTTTTTTTGTTCCTTTTCTTAGTGTGTAAAGGCTATTCTTGAAAATTTTCCTTTTATGTACATTCTTTAGGTTTCTGATAGTTTCCAACATAGTTTTAGAATATGGTTATTATTTGCTTTTCTAATTTTATGTTGGGTTAGACTTTCTATTTTAAAGGTAGATTTTGTTTAGATAAAGAATGAGTTTTTGAATACATTTCTCCTTTCTTTCTTTATTGTTTTTTAAATTTTTAAATTTTTTTTTTTATTGTAGAAGAAATTTCTCCCTTCTAACCAATCTGAAGCTTGGCTTTTTATTTCTTTATTTTCATTTTCCTGCTAATTATATCACCCTGCACCCCTTTGTTTTGGATTTAGCTGGAATCTCAATTAATCTGCTGAAGATGGAGATGCATTCTGCAACAGTGGCACTATGCTACCCTTAGTTTCTAATATTCTCATGGTTACTATGAATATTTTTTACCTTTGTTTGACTGCAGTTGTAAACTTATTATTTTGATGTTGCTTTCTGATGTTTATTCGTGTTATCACAGTAGTGTTTTATTATCTTATCTACAGAAAATCCCATCCAAATTCATAAAACACATAGATGGCACAAAATTAGGGATTGCTTTCTTATTGGGTCCTAGTGGGAACACCTGGCACGTTAACTTGGTCCAGCAGAGTGGCGATTTCTTCTTCCAAAATGGATGGGATGCTTTTGTTGCAGATCACTTTCTCGAACATGGTGATTCTCTTGTTTTTAGACATGATGGGGATTTGCATTTCACTGTACAAGTTTTTGATCACAGTTTGTGTGAGAAAGAAGCTGCGTTTAGCTCCAAGTGCACTCAAGATTCAAGTAACTATGATAATCATACCCTGAAAAAAAGAGATAGGGAAAATTCTGCATTATTGGAGAGTATTATTGATGGTATTCCTAAAAGAACAAGAAGTTCTCAAGTGCATTCTGAATGCATAGGTAAGAGTCAGGAACATCATAGAGATTTAGGTTATAAGAACGGATACCTGGGAGAAGAGGCAGGTTCTTTAGGCCAAAGAAGTCAAACACAAGGCTTTCTCATCCGGAATGATAACAGTTCTAGTGTTTTTAGGGATAATGTTACTGTTGCAGTACCATCTCATGAACATGTTTCCGTTCAGAGCTTAGGTGAAGCATTTACCATCATCAGTTTTCTTTCCTAATTAAATACTTCTGTTGTCATATTTCTCATCTAAGTTCTGAAAATTTGTATCAGAGGCAACCACTGGTAACAGGGCCAGGGAGGAAGAGCTTCTTTTATCAGCACCGGAAGCTGAAAGAGTTGCCCGATCATTTACTTCCTCTTTCCCTAATTTCACAAAGGTCATGAAAAGATTCAACATAAGTGGTTCATATACGCTAGTAAGTACTTCATAAAAAAATTGAATTTCAACTCTCTTCCAAAACTGGATTGTTCTAGGAGTTTTCTTTTTACGATATGTGTTCACTTTATTCTTATTGCCACTTTTTTTCTTTTTTTTTTGGCTCAAAAGATTATTTTTGTTGCCACCTGATTGAGAGGAATACATGCTGTGGCTCATTCCAAGCATCCTTTCCTCGCCCTCCATTTTTTCTTATTTGGGGTTAATAGTTGGTTGCTTATATTTATTTATTTCATTGATGCAGAATATTCCATATCAGTTTGCAACTGCACACCTTCCTAAATGCAAAGTGAAAATTGTGCTTCATAATCTGAAAGGGGAAAGTTGGATTGTTAATTCAATTCCTACTACAAGAGTGCAAACATCCCATACTTTCTGTGGAGGGTGGTTAAGCTTTGTTCGTGGCAATAATATAAACATGGGTGACATTTGCATTTTTGAACTTGTGCACAAATGTGAGTTACGAGTACATATTATAAGGGTCATAAAAGAGGGGATGGAGGATTGCAGTCAAAAGGTTATGGTTAGTAGCTCTTGTGGTATGCCAAAGAAAACTTCAAGGCGCAAGACAAAGAAAATTAATGTAAATTCTCCTAATGAATCCTTACAGTGGATGAAAAAGGTTGATAAGAAAGGATTCGATCATGATAAAGTGAAATGTGTTTCTGCATTGAAAAGTAGAGAATTAGGTAACTAATTACCTTGAATTAGTTAAAATACATTTGTACAATGCTTTCCCTAATCAGCTAATTTCATTCCCTTTTGCTGAAGTTTTTTTTTTTTTTTTTTTTTGAAATTGGACAGTTATGTGGGAAGCCAGTTCACAAGTTAGATTGGGTTCTCATACCAAGGGTTGCATTTCAATGAAGTCTGCCCCAGAAGAAAAAGTTGCAGCACAGTCTTTCATTTCCAGTTTTCCTCATTTTGTGAGAATCATGAAAAAGTTTAATGTCAGTGGTTCGTTCACTCTGGTGAGTGTTTTACTCTGTTTCATTGGAATGTTGCCTGTTGTCTTTCTCATAGTTCTCAAAAGATACCAGTTGGCTTCTGAATAAATTAATTCTTTTTTCACTTGGAAATGGGAATCTGGGTATCAAACTAAGGAGTTTTTTAGAGGTCTTAAACATGAAGGAGTTAGAATTAAGTTTGTTTTTTTTTTTTTTTATATTAAACATACCAATGCATTTCTTATGATTCTGCTCAGGCTGCTTCATCTATAATTTCATTTTTTGAGAAATTTCTTTTTTGCAGAAAATTCCCTATCAGTTTGCAACAGAATATCTCCCTAATTGCAGAACAGAGATTGTTCTACGTAATTTAAAAGGAAAATGTTGGACTGTAAATTCAATACCAACAACAAAGGTACAGACATTGCATACATTCTGTGGTGGTTGGATGGCCTTTGTTCGTGATAATGACATTCAAATGGGAGATATCTGCATCTTTGAACTGGTTGGCAAACAAGAAATGCGCGTTCATATATCTTCAAATGGTGAAAGGACGATTGACTGCCCAACTGTAAGAGCTTCTAATTCCATTGGTTCCATAACGAGCAGCCGTTGTCTGGCATAAGCAACAAGAGATATCACTTGCAAAACACTGTGGTGAGTATTTTCATCTCTGCTTCCTGTCTTTTCTCTCACTGCTTTGGCATTTAAAATAACTATGAACTGGAAAACCACTGGTTTCTGGATTCTAATCCTTCTTCATTCACTAAACTACCAAACTGGAAATTTTCTGCTTTTCACTTTTATGGAGCTTCCAGTGCTTGTAAAAGCCTTCCTTCAGCATCTCAAAGGAACTGCTGATCCTTGTGCTTTGCTGAACTTATCAATTTACAGAGTGTCAATCAGTAACTTTGAAGGGAGTTTTGAGGCATCAGACCAGTTGAGAAAGCCCATCCGGATCCTTGCTTCAAAATGGTCTCCACCTTTTTGGATAATTCCTATTGCTTTTGTAAATATAAAACACATCCAGGAATCTGTAAAATTGCTGAAAATATACTTGAGAAATCCAGACTTAGCTAGATCTTAGACAAGCATTTGATCTATCTGAAATCTCATTAAATGTGACATTCTTCTGGGAAAGATGATGTGCATCAAACAGTTGTAATCTTCCTGTTGAGAATGCATCATTTTATGCAGGGTTGTCCATTCCATTTTTGGATGAATTAAATGCTGAGAGTCAAAGCTTTAACTTTGTACTGAAAAATACATGTATTGTTAGGGAAATCTTAATATAAGAATAAAACTAAGTTGCACAAAATTTACATCCCATAAAAAAAACATCATTAGGGTTTATAAAATGTGTTTTTGGTAGTTGATTACAATGAAATACAGTCAAATCAGAACATTTTCACCCTTAAAAATTGATAAAATTAATTTTATTTTTATATCAATTATTTCAAAATTTTGAAGAATGCCTATTTTTATCAATTTTAACTTTACTATTTTAAATTTATTTTAAAAAAAAAGAAAGAAAATTAATGAATATGGTGGACCTGACAGACAAGTAACAGTTGGAAGTGACAAACAATTTTGCCACGTGGAGTCAGGCATGGCGTGCAATATCAAACTCTCTTAGATCTCTGTTGAAGTGGGGGTTTATTTACTTGCGGTGGCCAGATCCTTTTTCAGTTAATAATTATATTCTCTCTATTTCGGCTTTACTCTGTTTTTTGACGGAAAAAATGGGAGATGATTGCACCGGTTGCCGGAAATGGGAAGAACATATGTACTGGTCTCATTTCCAGTCCTTTCAGTTCTTCCTGATTCTACCCAGTAGCTTTAATCAGCAAGTGGTAATTAATTAATTAATACCTTCTTTTTTCCACAGTGTTTCTCTGTTTTGTATATATATATATATATTTTTTTTTATTTTATTTATTTTTTTTTTTCTTCTCCTGAATTCAAAACTAATAAAAATGCAGGCTATCCCCCAAAAATTTGTCAAGAATCTGAGAGAGAAACTTGCTGGGACAATTTCGCTGAGAGGTCCTAGTGGTGGTTTATGGAATGTGGAAGTGACAGCAGCCGCCGCTGACGGCGGCGGCGGCGATGATACCTTGTTCTTTAAACAAGGATGGAAAGCATTTGTTGAAGATCATTCTCTAGAAGAAAATGATGTCTTGGTATTTAAGTACACTGCTGGTGGTGGTGGTGGTGCTGACTCATCAAGAATAATCTTCGATGTTCTAATGTTTGACAAACAAAGCTTATGCGAGAAAGAAGCTTCTTATTTTGTTAGAAAATGTACTAAAGATGTTGGTTGCAAGAGAACCTTACCAGAAAATCTTCAAGTTACCAGGGAATGTTCACAGAATCCCACCATTAATGATGATGATGATGTGGCAATGGAAATGCATAGAAAAGATTCTGCAAATGCGGGTAAAAATTAATAACTGGTAAAATTTTCTGTTTACTTTTCTTGGTTTTTGATTGATAATAATGTGAAGAAATAGGTTCAAGAAAAAGGCCTGCTATGACTCCCTTTAAATTGGAGTTGACATCGAAAAGGCGGGCGGTAACAGTACAAGAAAAGGAAAGGGCACTGCAGATGGCACAAGCTGTATCCTCTGAAGATTCTTTCATGGTGATCATGCAACCATCTCATGTGTACAAAGTGTTCTACATGGTATTTGTTTCTCTGGAGTTTTCTTTCTTTCTTTCTCTGTTTCAAATTTCTTGATTCTGTATGTAAAAAGATTTCTTTTTTTTGGAAAAATGGCAGTCAATGCCTTTGGAGTGGTTGAAGAAACATCTTCCTCAGAAAAGCAGAAACTTGATACTAAGATGTAATGAGAGGGAATGGTCGGTGACATTTACGAGAAAGTATCATAACAATGGTGGACTTACAGTTGGTTGGAGAAAATTTGTGCTGGACAATTGTTTGGAAGAATCTGATGTCTGTCTCTTCAAACCTGCTAGTAAAAATATGAGGCCATGGTTTTCAATGTTAGCATATTCAGAGTGGTGGAGGATGGTGTTGTTCCACCTATTCCTGCCAATCCTGTGATCCCTTCAAACGGGAAGGCTAGATGCTTGGCTGCATACTTTTCCAACCATAGAGCAAAGATGAACTGATGATGATGATAACTGAGCATGGATATATATATATATATAGCACTCCCCTGCATGTTACCTCTCTAAATATTCTAGTGAAAAAACTTTGAAAAGCTAAGTGCGTACTTGACTTTTTTGACAGTTTTTGTCAAGCTTTCTGTAGTAAATGTAGATCATACAATGTTTTTGCTTTTACCAATATGATCTGACCATGAATTATCATCAGAAATAGTGATCTACAACAAGAGAATCATGTTTGTTGTTTATGCTAAGAGTTCTTGCTCCATGAGCCCCCTTCAAGATCCCATCAAGAATCACTGTTAAAGCCAAAAACATAAGAGGACTACCTACAAATAGTAAATTAATGGAAAACTTGCAGTTCGTAAAACAACAACATTGCAGAGGACTTCTGAATAGTAATAATAATCCTAGGAAAGGAATGTGTGTATTTCTTCTACGGCAAGAACAAGACTGGCAAGGTAACTTGCAGACATGGAGGATTGAGTTTGAGAGAGAGCCCCATTTTTTAAAAATCTCTTCCTTCATCGTAGAATTTCTTGTTTCTTCAGCTTGATGGTCTCTGACATGCAACAAATAGCTGCCAACTAATGAAAGCCATCACCAAAGAGGTGATAAGTTCAAAGCCCACTACTTTAGGGAAGTGCCATCCCAAGCTTCGCCTCAAATAGCTGAATAAAATAGAATAATTGATAAGAGAACTTGAAAAATGAATTCTTGAACAATAATTTCCACCCTGCCACCTTCAACAACAGGGATAATTTAGAGGAGGAACATGATTTACAAGTAAACAGAAACTTAGCAGCAGACCTTGTTATTGATGGCATTGTTGCCACAATTCCAGCACATGCATAAATGATAGGAATCAAGGTCTTAGGTTTGCTTTTCCGAAGCCACATCAAAGATCCCAAAGCAGCAAGTGATATACAGAATACCTGAATTTGAGAATCACAGTTCAAGGATGAAAAGCAAATCCATTTCAGTGAGTTAAAAAGGGCAAGACAGACATCTCTAACATAGAGAAAGGAAGTAATTGTACCAAATTTGCATTTGCTTCCAGGCCTTGCAAAACATATTCCCAAGTAAATTCTAATCCTCTAGCACCCACCCAAAGGGGTGCCAGCCTATGCAAGATGGAATCAGCAAATGCCCAACCTTTCATATAGGAGAGAAGAATAATCAATGCCAAAAAGAGAACAGAAAGTTGCCAGAAAAAGAAAAAGAAAAAAAAGAGAACAGATAGAATTTCAAACTGAAGGGAATGGCGCTTATGAATTAAAACTAACAAAATGATATGAGAATTCAAAGATTATGTACCAAGTCCAACAGCCTGAAACTTGTGATTTTGAGATATATTCCTGTGGGTCAACTGTGTCAAGGCAAAGTAAAGCCCTACAACATCTATGAATCCAATTAAAGCCTTCAACACTTCCTATGACAGAAAAAGGAAAAGGGTATAAGTATCTCAAATGCAGAATGTCAGTATTATCATGCACTATAAGTTTGCTCCAAAAGGAAAAAATGCCTTCCAAGATGAAGTTAGTATATCACATTTGAAATCCAATTTCTGTGATATAGATGAAACACACATACCAGAAAAGAAGGGACAAAAGAAGTGTGTCTCACTACATTTTAATATAAATGGCCTTTAAAGACCAGTAGATTCTTTGGTTTCAGGGGAAATGCTAATGCACTTAGCTAGTATATCTGCGGGATCTATTCTGAATATCTTAATATCACAGAACTTGTAAAACAAAAATATTGGAGCTGATGTGACTATTTGCAATCCCAATATTTGTCTCAATGAATTAACAAATTTAAGTTTAGAAAGCACTGATAATGCAGAAACAGATAGATAAGACACATTCAAAATTTTAGTTAAAACTGCAGAATAAACTTCGACAAACCACAAAAAAGAACATGATTAGATATCAGAACCCCATGTTTAAAAAAATGAGCTTTAATGAAAACTAAAGCTACCAAACCAGCCAAGCATTGTTTAATAGAATGCCGATGTGAAACATGAAAGAAAGAGAGATAAAAATTTAAATAAATTAATAAATACGAGAGAAAATTGAAAAATAACCTACCTGATGCAGATCAAAACTGTCACTTTCTGATACATTAAGAAAGGTTGCAAGACAAACAAGCTGAAAAAAAAGAAAAAAAGAGTTTTTCAAAGGGAGATCTAACAGAAAGATCATACTAATTATACCAATGAAATATTTGAATCGAACAAGT
Organism: Asclepias syriaca; assembly: GCA_027405835.1. Taxonomy (NCBI): domain Eukaryota; kingdom Viridiplantae; phylum Streptophyta; class Magnoliopsida; order Gentianales; family Apocynaceae; genus Asclepias; species Asclepias syriaca. The sequence goes on from CM049934.1 coordinate 21,862,938, forward strand.
CGACAAGTAACTTACCTTTACTAATGCTGTTCCAAGATAAACAGCAGCAGCTTTAATGGAAGTTCCAAGTGTATCATACTCACACCTTTAATGACAGAATTTACTCATAAATGAATGACCACAATTCAAAGTCACAAGCACCAGATTTACTATAATAAAAAGATTCTATCTTTCCCTTGCTTATAAACAAAATTAGAGAACAAATCTGATTTGGTTTTAAATACTGATACGTTGCTCCAATCACAAAACATCACTTTTCTAGCGAAAAAAATGGGTACTTTTAACATTAATGTTAAATTCTTTAGCACTTCATCAAAGGGGGAAAAAGGCAAAAAAATTAAAAGCCAAGTCTTTTCTGCAGTTCGAGCTGTTAATTATTACAACTATAATTACATCTCCGCATAAAATAACCATAGAAGCATATTTATATATATAGTTAGAATTAACTGTGAACTGAAACTGATTCAGTCTGTAATGCAAATTGCAATCAAGAATTACCAACAGTTCACAGGCCCCTAAAAGCTTCATAGTAAAAACGAAATAGCAACAAGTTCCAAATAAGAAGATCTTAGGTTAATTATCACTCGAAAAATAAAAATTCTTATGGGAACAGAACAAAATTTGGGAGAGACTTACAAAGGAGTGGCGGTGTAGTAAACGGCGTGCGGTCCGAACGTTAAAATCGCACAGTTAAAAAAGTGAAAAACTGTCATCTCTTTCCCTTTTCTTAGAAGCTGTGCTTTCTGGTTTCAACGCCGTCCCACTGTGTTTCCCTGCAACTCACGGAGAAGGAGATCCCAGTGGTGCGGAGTTCAGATCAGAGCCGGAGGACGAGAGTACAGATATTGAGTTTTAAATATGGGCTCTTTTATGGCCCGAAATAGAAGTTTCTGAAGCCCACCATTTTCCTTTTTTAACTATAAAGTAAAACTACTTATTGGGCCTGTTAGCCCATTAAGTAGCATAATAAGAAATAAAAAATATGACTCTCAAGTCCATTTAAAACTTTTTCCTTAAAAAAAAAAAAAACTCCATAGTTAAAAATGTCAACAAAAGTTTTTCTGGTTTGAATATATTTTGTTGACATTTTGATATATATATATATCTTCTGTTCATTCGTTTTATCTAATAAGAAGAAACCAAAACATTCTATTAAAAACAAATCTAATAAATAGTGACTAATATTGAAAACAATGGGAAGAAGAAAACATTGGGATTCTTACAAATTTTGATTTCATTTAGATTAATTAATATTCGATTCAAATTTATATTCTCCCAAAGATAAATATATATAGATATATATATTATGTATGAACTTGTTAGTGTTCGTAGATGTTGACATGTTACAATATTTAGTAGAAAATTAGGTTTCTAATTAGAGAATTTCTTAAGTAAATAATGCCCAGAAGAAAACTCTCAAAAACTGCCACTAATTAAACGATAAAAGATGTCCTTCACTGTTATAAGGAAAATGACTTCAGTATATATATACATATTTGCTGTTCAAGATTAGCATTCTGCCGGAGAATATATGTTATATATATATATATATATGAATTCTGATGTTTTTTCTTTTGTTTTGTTAATATTGATTGTTTCACATATAGACACGTTTCACCAACTCACCATATATATATATATATATATATATATATATATATAATGTATGTATGTATAGTTTCATGATTGTTATGGAATAAATTGTTAAGCAGAAACTGGCCCCAAACCCCAGATAAATTAACCCCAATGGCACGTGAACATATATATACATATATATATATACAAATTTAAATTTTGTTTGACACAATGGAGGGAAAATGGATTTTGAGATTCATTTTAAGAGTTATGAGTTATGATGAGAGTTAAATTAGGTAAGTATAATTCGAATCAGATTAGTCGAATTGTATATGAATAGTAAAAAAGCTCAATAAACAAAGAGCTTTTAATTTCTCTAACACTACTCATTACTTTGTTTTGTTTTTCTCTTTTCTTGCATCATGATTTTATTTGTTCAGTACCCGAATGACATAACATTAATTAATGTCGTACATATATATATATATATACACACACATTAATTGGTCTTAAAAATCTCCAACAAGATTTCAAGCACATTAAAATCTGCTTAGACGAATTACAGATAAAAGCAGAAAAAAAAAAGATGGAGGAAAAATTGGGAAAAGGAAGAAGATCATCAGTACGTCCTCAGAAATCTTCTTTATACTGGTGATGACTTTTAATTCCCCATGTCAGTGCATTCAATTAACGGAGGAGAGAAAAAAGAACCCTTATGCATATATATATATATATATATATATATATAATTATATACATAATAAAGATATATATGTATATATGTATCTGTGGATCACCTTTCATTTCGAAAAGAAAGAAAATAGGTACAGATTAATAAAAAAGGTGGAAAGGGGCAATTTGCATACCTTAGTGGGTAGCCACATTGTTCCACACTTCTGTACTAGCCAGGACCATCATTTTGAAGCTTCCATTTTACCAACAGCTAGCTCATCCCCACCAAAAACACACACACACCACACATAAATATATATATATATCTTTTTTCTTTCTTTCTTACTCGTGATTGCATAATTTTCTACTTCCCAAAACCTCCAATTTTTGTTCTAGATGGATTGTTCTGTTACAGATAAACTTTAAACAGTTATATACATGAGTTAAAGATTCAACTATTAACTTGATTTAAACTCAAAATTAAAATAAATTTTTACTAGTGAATCACATTACAAATTTTAGAGTGCGATCTCTAATACAATATATATATAATATATATATATATATATATATATATACAAGACCTCTACTAGGGCTATATATATATATTGGGGTGCAAAAAAATTATATAAATTTGAGGGAGTAATGAATAAATTAATTAAGGAAAGATGATGAGATGATGAATGTAATTAAGGTAATGTGGTGGTGCGTGGGCTCATGGGTGTGTCTCGTCAGTCGAAACGGCGTTGATTCCGGTGATTCCTTTCTTTCTTTTTTGTCTTCTCTTCTGTACGTAAACTCAATAGTGGAAAGAAGAAGAATGAATGAATGAGAAGAATTCTTTTTTATTGATCAAATCTCATTTCTCAAAGCAATGCAGCATTTGCCTCCCTGTCTCTCTCTCTCTCCCTTTATATTTTCTTCTTCCTACCTCCTTTCATATATATATATATATATAATATATTTTGCGAATAACTAAGACGAAACTATTATTCTTCTGAGTGTATATATATATATACATATATATAGCTGTAATGTGCTTCTTCAAGACAATGACTATCCCCTCCTCCCATGTCTTTGAGTTTGAGTCTCATCTCAGTTACGTGTCTCACCATGCAAACTCCACTTATTATGGCCATGCATTTATATCTCCTGCCCCCCTCCATATATATATATATATATATATCGAAATGTAAAGTGAATATATAATGATATATATAAGAATTAACTTAATTACTTATAATCAATTTAAAATATTTTTTTATACAATAAAGTTAATATTAAGTAATTCATTATATTAGACTCATAGTGGATAACTTCTAAGTTTGAACTGTGATACCTAAAATAAATGTAGCAATTAAGAATAATTTTCTTTTGTTAGGTTTTGCAAGTATGATGATTAGTTAAGTATATATATATTAGGGTTGGAGACTTGGAGATGAAAATTAATTGGGGGGGTTAGTGTTAATTAAGTAGAGTTTATGAAAGTACTAAAATGAATATATAATTTGAGAATAATGGAAGGGTACAAACTATTTAATTAAGTACAAGCGAGAATAAATAAGTATTACTGTTCATGCAAAATAATAAAAACAAAAACTCCATAACATGCATCTTCAGCTCGTCTTAAATAATGAAACGAAAATGGTGGGACGGTTATTATATATATATATATATATATATATATATGAGATATTGGATACAATAAGACACACACAAGGAATATATATATATATATATATGTAGAGAGAGAGAGAGAGAGAGAGAGAGATGTTGACCGAATATTAAAAGAGGGGATTAGGATATCTTAACATTCCATAATAATCCAACACAAGATTACAGAAGATTAAGATTTAAAAAGAAAGAAACACAAGTCTAGATGAAAGCAAGAGAAATAAAGAAATAGGAGTTTGCGTTTCCCGGAGAATCTAGAGCGGATCAGGCGCTGACCGTTCCTTTGGAAAAAACTATTATTAACAAACAAATGATTAACCTTTTCTCCTCATCTTTTTTCCTTTTATCGGGATGCAATTTCTATAATATAATAAGAAACAAGAGAGAACAAAGAAAAGAGGCTAAAAGGGCTAGGAGCTCACGTGATACAACCAGGTTAACGCCGAGGAATGAGCTCATTGTTTTCTTCTCTTTCTTCCCTTTTTTTTTATACATTATATATTGTATTCGAGTTTGCACGCGCCACCGCGAGAGGGCCGCGGATGCGACAAAGGACCAAACAATAATTAGACACGGAGAGGGAATATTGGTGTTGAGAATTGTTACTTTCTTTGTTGTACATATTTCACTTTACTTATTTAAATTATTCATAATAATTTTATGTGGGACTTTTAAAAATATATATATAAATAAAAATTTTATTTAAACTATAACTATAAATTGAATTACGTTTATTTACAATATATGTAAAATATTTAAAATTATAAAATAAATTTATATTGTTGTCATGGGACCTTAAGGACGGAGGCGCGTGGTCCAAAATTGAAGGAAAAGGCGTGGGTGTGGGTCTAACCGACTCTTTTTTCCCGGAAGTGGGTCAAGCCTGTTCGAGTATATATATTTATTGTTTAACTTAAAATAGTTTTTCAATTGTTTTATTAAATTAAAATTAATTTCATTTTTTTTAAGACAAATATATATTTCCGATATCACATATTAAGTTCTCCAAGTTATCAGCTATTAACGTTGGAAATGTGGAATTATGTATTAAAACTTCATTAAGAGATTAGCTTGTGCCCCATTACACCACCTAATTTAAACTCTTGATAATTTCTCCCGTTTTACCCCATATTTTTTTCTGTCGGTTTTTCTAAGGCAAATTCCCAACTGTCCTATGTAATATTTAGAAAGAAAAAAAAAATTAATATTAATAAATGTAATTTAATTTTCTAACAAAAATGAAAAAAAAGAATAAAACGGGTCACGATCCATGGACAGATAAGAAGGGGAGAGTTTGATTCCAATTCCGTTCCAATATTCCATTGGACAGTACTCTTTTTGTTTTCTCGAATTCCAAACCATTCCATCTCTGCACAAAACTCCATTATAGTATTTCTCTCTAGTATATGTACAAATATATTTTATAATAATAATATATTATTATTACAATATAAAATATCTTAACAACCTATTTACAATATATTATTATATTTTTTATTTATATCATCGTATCATAACATAAAAACAATATATTATTATATCTTTTATTTATATCATCATATCATAACATAAAAACAATATATTATTATATCTTTTATTTATATCATCATATCATAACATAAAATATATAACTATATCAGTCTCCATCACTCTTCTCCCTTTCCCAAATATAAAGATAAGACCATAATAATCAATAATACTACTAACTATTACTTCCATATCAAATGCACCCCCTTCTCCCACCTTTCTTCTTCTGAGATCCTCTGTAAAAAAAAAAAAAAAAAGGTTTCATTTCAGTTCTGATTCCAATGCATGCACTTTTCATTGTTGTTGTGTAATTGGTATCTTCTTTCTTCTCTTTCCCCTTTTCTATACTAAAAAGCCTATCTTTTTTCTTTATTTTTTTCTTCTAATTCCCCTTTTTTGGATGCTGTTCTTTGTATAAAGATACAAAATCATGCAAAAATAATCATAACCCACTCATGATATACTCGTAAAATTCCATTTTGTTTCAAAAAGTTTCAATCTTTTTGAATCTTGCAACTAAACTAAACCACATGAGAAGTAGTAGAAGTGGTAGTGAAGCTTCAAGAACTATGCCGGATCTATCTTTGCAGATCAGCCCACCTAATAGTACACAAGATTCTTTATCACCGGCGGCAGCCAGTTGTGTCGAGTTCAAGAAATTAGTGACGTCAGCAGGCTATGATGATGACGTTGTTGATGATTATGATGATGGATTAATATTATTAGATAAGAGGAAGAGGAAGAAGTACGACTACAGCTACAACTCTTGCTCTGATCGTAGCTCAACGACTGATTCAGCTTCGGCTTCAGCTGCTAGCTGTGGAAGCGATTTAAGCCATGAAAATATGGCTGATCATCACCCCAGTTTAAGTCTAGGGCTGGAGAATATGGCAGCTTTCGTTATTAATCCTTTACCACCACCACCGCCGCCGCCAATGAAAATATTTCATCATCATCATCCGCCGCCGCCTAATTATCATTACCGCCATTTATATGGAGGAGGGCGTGGCGGTACGGATGAGTTCATGAAGAGAAATAACTCATCAAGAATGATGAAAAGAAATGTTAGGGCACCAAGAATGAGGTGGACATCCACTCTTCATGCTCACTTTGTTCACGCTGTTCAGCTTCTAGGCGGCCACGAAAGTACTATATACACATATATGTGAATTACCTTAATTTATGCTAATTATTATTATTAAATTTCTTTTGGGTGGTGGTGGTACAGGAGCAACACCAAAATCTGTGCTGGAGTTGATGAATGTGAAAGATCTAACCCTAGCTCATGTGAAGAGTCATTTGCAGGTATATATATATATATAGTTTTCTATTTTTATGCTACTTTTTGTACTTTTTTTTTTTTTTTTGGTGTGTGTGTGTTTATTGGGAGTAATCTTAGAAATGTAGACTTTTCTCTCACTGATTTTATTAATTTTTGTGGTATTAATCTTTCATGCAGATGTATAGAACAGTGAAGAGCACTGACAAAGGATCAACGGGACCAGAAGGTATTTTTGGTTTTTCTCTTTTTTTTTTCTTTGTTTAAGGACCATTTTCTTTCCATATATATATATATATATATATATATATATATTAAAGAAAATGTTACACCAGAAAAGGGGGCAAAAAAGAAGAAAAGAAGCTACTCAATGAACAAGCTTGAAGAAAAGAAATTTTGTATTGTTTTTATTTTTGGGTGGCAGGGGCATGTGAAGGGCAAATAGATATGAATTTGAACAAAAAGATAGGAGGATCAATAATGGAAATTGAAGCTGGACATGGACATGGAAATGGAAATGGAGTTGGACTGAATTCTTCTGAACATCCCATGGTTTTTCCATTATCATTATCATCATCATCATCACCACAACCAACTACCCTACAAAATGCTCAGAGGTGAGTGTCCATATCTATTTGCAGACGATTGTGCAATTTATATACATACATATATATATATTTTTTGTTTTCTTGCCACAATTTTTTTTTTTTTCATTGACTCCATCATTCAGCATTTGAAAGAAATTTACTGACATATGTACATGAAAGGCATCTCTCTCTCACTCTCACTCTCATCAATGCTTGACAGAAAATATACATACATATACATATATATATATATATATTTATGCAAGCTAGCTCCAATATACATATAGATCCATGCACATCATATCTAGGGAAGAAAAGTAGAAAAAAAAAGAAAAAGAAACACACTTGTCTAGCTAGGTTCAAGCAGGGAAAGCTATACATTTCTGGTACAAACATGTTTGAAATTGGGTTTTTTCTTTTCAACTTTAGAGCAGTGAATATATATATATATATTATATATATATATATATATATATATATATGTATATATGTATAGTAATTTCAAGAATCGTCTGTTAAGGTTGTGTTTACATTTTTCCATACTCATTCTATATATATATTTATTATCAAGATCTGATTAAGAAAAAAAGAAAGTAATAAAACTTGATCGATCGATCTTGATCCCTGTAGACATTATAGATGGTCCACATATATATATATATATATGTATGCACGAATTTCAAGATATTCTTAAAGTCAAGAAGTCGTTCAAATCTCGATGCTAGCTGTTTGTACATGAAATGCCATAGTTCCATTTTCCTTTTTCTTTTTCCCTTTAAAAAATGTTCTATGTTATATATAAATTAATTAATTCAGTAGTAGAAATATATTTTCAATCATCCCAATTGTTGTATATCGTATATATAGATCTTCATGTTCATCATCTCCCCGGACGACGACAGATCTAAGGAGACATCAACAACAACAACAACCACAACAATATCATCATCATAATCTAGGATCAAATCTTATCAAGGTATATATACGTACGTACGTTCGTCGTATTGAATTTAATATATGTATATATGTATGTATAGAATAATAATAGTGAATTGTTGTTGTTGGACTATTTTGTTTGTTGGGGAATGTTGTAGGGTAAGGCAAATGGGAAGGTCCAACAAATGTCGGAAAACAAGGAAAAGATAGGTGGTAGGTCGTCGACGGCATCTTCTTCTGACCATATATTGCTCAATCTTGAATTTACTCTCGGAACACCAAATTGGCCGCCGCTTGACCCTTCAGCTTCTTCAGGAACAACTTCCTCAACCAAATTTATTCTCAATTGTTAATTAATTATTACAACAATCAATATCATATTTTTTAACTAGATTCATTTTTCCTACCTTCTTTTTTCTTTTCCTCCATGTTTATTATTAATTAGGACATGATTATTATAAGATTTTTCTACTTAATATCTTTTTAAAAATTTAACTTTCAAAATCATAAATGAGACATGACACACAATTTTATTGAGTTTAAGTAACAAAATATTTAATTTTTTCATCATAAAATAAATTAAAATTCGACTGTAATTGGGCGAAGGAAAGGCCCAATAATTACATGGGCCTTAAATTTCTGGATTATATAACGCACGTGCTTTTATGGTCCTTTAAAGTTTTTTTTTTAATTACATGTAGTTTTAAATTAATTTAAATTCAAATTAATTTAAAATTGATATGTTAGTTCTTTAATAAAAAGTTGTAATATTTTTTATTTTAAACACTTATATACATGAATTAAAAATTAAATATTTGATTAGTACATTTTGTCTAATTTAAAGCTTTTCAAACATAATTTAAGTAGACACTCTTTGCACAATAAAAAGAAAATAATAATAATAATAATAATTTCGTGTTATTAAATAAAATGTTTATATTTTTGATAAGCGAGCAATGTCTTTATAATAAATTTATATAAATGTTGTCATATTAGAAATTTTTTAGATTATTTTTCTCAAAATTATTCGTAAGATTTTGAATCTCAAAACTTTTCTCTTTTATTCTATCAGATAAGTTATTTATAAGTTATATAATAATATAAATTTTTTAAATTAATCTTACATAAAAAATGTACAATATATATATATATACCATTCCTAAAAGAAATTTATATTTAATGAGAGGTGGGACAATTTTGTTGACCGAGACAGAAGAAGACAAAATGATAAGAAAATTCAATGACAAAATTGAGTGGAAAAAAAGATTCAAATCCGACACATTAAATCCTTGGTATCTATCAAAGGACCATTTACACAAGTACTACTAAATTATCCTCCACCATAATTTTTATATCTTTTTAAGAGAGATTTCAAAAAATTTATACATCACTGTAACAATAATTTAAGTTTTTTTTTTTTAAAAAAAGAAAAAAATGTATGTTGGCTAAAAATAAACGTTCCATGTGGGTATGGTTTCTGTCGCTTTAGTAAGAGGAGTAATTCAGCACGGTAGAATACTTAATTTGACTCTATTCTCAAAATTTCCACTAGATATCTCATATAAAATCCGTATTAGTTTGTCGGGAAACCAATTTATTTATATTAGGTTTTTGTTTTTATCTTATGATCATTTATTCTTTCATATCTATCCATTTCTCGTGTTGCGTTTCCATATTTCTTGATTATCATTGATGTGAGAATTGAAAATTTGGCACGGTGAATCTCACTTTCAGATATGATCCATATAAGTTATATATATAATTAGTAATTTATCGGTGTATTTAATTTAATATGGTATAAAAATAAAAATAAAATTAAACTTAAATATAATTATATACACTGATTCATATTCAATAAAAAAATTTTGTGCCAATTTTTATTTACTTATTTAAACAATATACTAAATCCATCTGTATATTATTGTTTATATATCCAACTAAACATTGTTTGAATTATTGGTGATTTCGATTGGTCTAAAGAAAAAAAAAAAGAAAAAAAGGGATAAATTTCTTAATATAAACGTACACAATTTTGTTCACCGTTTGATTATAAAAACCACGTATACCAGTGTAAGATTTTTGCATTTGAAAATTCTAGGTATCCGAAGAATGGAATTTCTAGTTCTTGCATGCTACATAATTAATGCAGCCATAATAGGAGCACTTGTTATCTTTCTTGTTCGTCACGTCTCTTCTTCCCGCCAAAGCATTCCCAATCCCAAGACGACAACTAAAAACAAATCTCCGCCGCCGCCGCCCGAAGCCGGTGGTGGATGGCCGATATTCGGCCACCTTCACTTATTAGCAAAGCTTCCACACATAACCTTAGGAAACTTAGCGGAAAAGTACGGACCAATTTTCACAATCAGGCTCGGCGGGAAACGAGCCGTGGTGGTGAGTAGCTGGAAATTAGCTAAACAGATTTTCACTACCTACGATGTAGCTGTATCCTCGAGGCCAAAATTCATAGCTGCTAATTACTTGAGCTACGACTACGCCATGTTCGGCTTCTCTCCATACGGCGCTTACTGGCGTGAGCTAAGAAAATTAACTAACGTCGAGTTACTCTCGGCTCGAAGGCTGGAGCTCCTGAAACACGTGCGAGTTTCTGAAATTAATACTTCCATAAAGCAGCTTTACAAGATTTGTGAAGCTGGCACAAACGACGGCGTTTCTGTCACAGTTGAAATGAAACAGTGGATTAATGACTTGTCTTTGAACGTTGTTTTTAGAATGGTTGCTGGAAAGAGATATTTTGGTGCATTAGATGATGATGATGATAATAAGAAAGAAGAATCTAGAAAGTGCCAGAAGGTGGTGAGGGATTTTTTTTATTTACTTGGAATATTTATTGTGGCTGACGCCATCCCTTGCCTTGGATGGCTAGACATAGGTGGATACGAAGCTAAAATGAAACAAACCGGTGAAGAAATGGACCGTCTTGTCGGAAATTGGTTGAAGGAGCACCGGAAAATCAAGAAATCCGGTGATCTTGACTTCATGGACGTGATGATATCACTAATTGACTCTGCTGTCCTTAGTGATTATGATGCTGACACCATCATCAAATCTACTTGCATGGTACACATATACGTATATACATACATATATTTTATTTATCTAACTCAATACTTTAAATATAATAATTTTGCTCGATTTAACATATACAGATTTTTATTAGGATTGTATATTTTTAATAAATATATATATATTTTTTGACAGGTTTTGATAGCGGGAGGAAGTGACACAACATCAGTAATGCTAACATGGGCATTATCACTAGTAGTAAACAATCGGAATGTCTTAAAGAAGGTTCAAGAAGAAATAGACATGGAAATAGGAAAACAAAGAAAAGTTGAAGAATCAGATATTCCAAATCTACACTATCTTCAAGCAATAATTAAAGAAACGCTAAGACTATACCCAGCTAGTCCCTTAGGTGGGTTCAGGGAATTCACGGAAGACTGTACCGTAGGTGATTACCACGTCCCAAAAGGAACGAGACTAATATTAAACCTATGGAAACTCCAAAGAGATCCAAATGTTTGGGAAAATCCATTAGAGTTTAAACCAGAGAGGTTTTTAAACAAAGATGTTGATGTAAAAGGTGCACATTTTGAACTTATTCCGTTTGGAGCTGGCAGAAGAATTTGTCCCGGAATGGGATTTGGACTGCAAATGTTGCACTTGGTTTTGGCTAATTTATTGCACGCTTTTGATTTCTCCACCCCGTTTGGTGAACCTACGGATATGACCGAGAGTACGGGACTTACTAATTGTAAGGCTACACCTCTTCACCTCCTTATTTCACCTCGTCTTTCTCCCCATCTTTATTAATTAATTAATTAATTACTACCTTAATTTTTATATTACTCCCTTGTAAATTGTAATAAAGGAAATCTCATGTCTCATGTCTGTCCCTTTTATTTTACACTTTTTTTTTGTCATATTAGAAGAAAATTTATGTCTTTCTCTCTCTCTCTCTCTATATATATATATATATATATATTGATTTTGCATGAATCTGTCAAAGAGTAAAAATGTAAATTAAAGTGCCGGGAACTCTGGGAGTTGACTTAAGAAGGCTTTCTGGGATGGTTAAAGTATTGTTTTCTGGAAAGGCGAAGTATGACTCTTGGGAAGCGGTACTTCGCTGGGCGTACTTGGTACTTCGGGATAATATACTTAGCGCCTAGAAAGCCTGCAAAACAAGTAGGTTCAATGGGGAGTTTGTACCCCGTGAACTCTCCGATGCTTAAGTCAGTAGAGTATTTTATGGATATCTGAAAATTAGGAAAAATCCTTACCTCATCTTTAGATATCTATTTTATAGGAGTCTGATAATGAATTTACCGTTATGGATTTGGACCGTTATGACCGTATAAGTAACGGGTCATAAATGTGAAATTAAGGAGGAAATGTCTTCACTTTATGAGACCCATAAAGCGGTATTTATGTCGCTGGGGGTTTTCTTGACCCACGATTCTCCATTAATTCTTTGAGGAATTTTGTGGCGGCTCAGTGGCCCCTCGTCGAAGTATCATGAAGCAAAGTGGAAGATGCTTCGACGTAATGTCGACACTTAGCACATTTTGGTGCTGGGATAGCTAGGGTTTCTGATGGAGACTAGCTGTCGTTTCTCCTTTCCTCTGCCATAAATGGCAGAATGTCAGCCGTCAGAAACTTTTTATCTTCCCGATGTCTTGATTCTGGTAAGTAATCATTTCAAAGACTTTTCGTCTGGGTATTTAATTTTTTCCTCCTCATATACTTTCTCCTTTACGCTTATTTGCATAATTCTTCTGCCATTAACACACTCTGAAGATTCTTCTGTTTTCTTTTCATTCGATAGTTTAATCCATTTCCTTCGGTCTTTCTTCTCGGTTTCAGACACTTAAAAAGGTATGTCTTGTTTTTTTTGTGGTTATGGGTTTACTACTGTGGATTTACGCTATTTGTTTTGTTTTTTGGGGATGGATTGGTTCTGCATTTTTGTAGAATTTGAGGGTTTTAGGATGTTAGTTTTGGGTAGCTCTATACTTGAGTGGGGTTCTAAATATTGAGCTTCCATTCGTAGGTAGGATATGGCTACTCAAAGAGAAAGTGATATGGAAGTTGAGGATTTAATGGAGGAGGGTTTTGGGAATCCTAGGCCTGTTCGACCGAAGGTTACCGTAGCGACGAGGGCAGCCCAAGGTGAAATTCCAGTAGGAGTCCCCTTTCAACCACCCATGCCTGGTCCTCCTCCATCTGACTTTCCCTTAGGTAGAAATAGAATCACTAGGGAACAAGCCGTCTCCTTTGCCCATAAATATAGCCTCGACCCTAGGGTTTATAGAGTCTTCGTTGCCCCTTTAGCAGGAAAAATGTCTCTTCATCATATTCCTGTTCCTTTGGCCCATTTTGAAGTGGGGTTCCATCTTCCTATGGACCCTGCTTTTGCAGATTTTTTGACTTTTGCCCGAGCCCAACCTGGGCAAGTTCATTCGAACACTGTTCGTACTATATTTTGTCTAATTTGTCTTTGTCGTCGGTTGGGTTTTGAATTAACTTCTAACATCCTTAGAATGTTCTTCTCTTCACTTCGGATGTCTGATAATACACTTTCCATCCGCCCCCGTAGGAATAAAATTCTACTCTTCGACTCTCCACCTAACAAAGTAGATTTTAAGGAAAGATGGCTACTGGTAGAGTCTCGTATTGGTTTCCCTTTCCGCCCATATGTTAATGAGAACTTCCAATGGCCCCAAGTCCAAAATCCTTCTTCCTTTAGCCACTCTGAGAAGTCTTTCTTGGAAATTATCACTCGAGACTTAGGGGAGAGCCATCAGAACCAGACCCGAGTATATTCCTTTGTGGATTTACTTAGTGAGTCAAGCCTAAAATGGTGTGGAATAGGGGTTGGTTTATCTGAGAGGAAGAAGGAATTAGGCTTTGCGGAGGAGGAACCGAATAGTGACTGGACGATACACCCTGGGGGTGTATTTTCTTTCCAGTATGACCCATGCTCTCTTACTGCTCAGGGTTGTCGGACTGGCAAGGGTACAATTTGTATACTTCTTATCTTTTGGTTTTATCTTACTTCGGTATTGACTTTGTTGTTATTTTGCAGGTCCGACCATGTTTAGCACAGCGTGGGAGAATCAGGAGGAGGAAAGAGATGTTCGTTAGTCTCACCTAAATTCTTTACCCCAGTTTCCTCCATGTCTCATAGATCGAGGTGCCGCCGGTGACACTCCCCTCACCTACCCTTCTTCAGATGAACCTTCCAAACGAGGTAGGGGAGTGCGTAGACCCCGAGAAGAGGTAAGGGATAAGACTCCGCGTTTGGCCCATGAACCTCGTCGGGATGCTACCCCGGAGGTGGGAGTGGATGAAGAACAACTTCGTCCTCGCCAAAGATGAAGGGTCTCACCTCGGCGGCCTGTTGAAGACTTGACTACTTCACCCCCAGTTTCGCCTGCTTCCGAAGATGTACTGGATGCAGTCCCATTGGTAGCTCGTCGGGCCTCAAGGTCTACTCCCACTGAGCCCTCTCCTGCTGACGATGTAGGGGCTGCTCCTGCAACTGAGCCCGAGGTAAGTTCAAAAACCCCCGGTCCTTCTTGGCTCCAACCGGGGTTCGAGCTGCCTACCGAGGAAGAGAGTTTTAAGTCCTTGGCCTTGGAGATTTCTGAAAGGACTCCGCCTCTCAATAATATTTGATTTAATAATCCTTATGTCGCGGCTTTGGTTGGCGGAGCCATTTTGGAACGGGCTCACGATGCTGAAAGCTTGGCAGGAATGGGCGAGATGGGGGTTGAAGAAGCTACCAATCGCATCGGGGCTTTGCTCGCTCGGGTGAGTTTCCTTGTTTCTTTTGCTTCTCCTTGGAATGGTTTTTTGACTTGTTTTTTTTTGTAGGTTTCTTCCTTAGTCCTTCACGTGTCTAAGTCCCGAACGACGAAGCAGACTGATCAAGCGGCGGCTGATGCAGAATGGCGAACTGTCAATGAACCTCGTCTGCTCTCCTTGGAACAAGAAGTGACCAAGCAAGCTGCTCATATAGAATCGCTTAACTCTGAGAAACTGCAGCTGTCCGGCGAGGTAGACGAGGTGAGGAAATTGCTGGCCAATATGAAGGAGTGGAATGCCGAACTGAAGGTTGCAAATAGGAATTTGAACTCGGCTAGGGATGAAGCAATTGCCAGTAAGATTTCCCTTCAGGAGGAGCTTAAGCATTGTCGCTCGGAAGATTTTAAAAGGAAGATCATTGATGACTTTCGAAGCTCTCCTGAATATCATGCAGAGATTGGCCGTGAAGCTGGCTCTTTTATGGACAAGGGATGCGTACATATCATCAGGCAACTGCATCCCTATTTTGAAGACAAGTCCGTTCTCCTTCAAGCCTTCAAATCCAATTTTGACAACGATTTTTGCCGCCAAGGAGCTGACTTCGTCCCTTTCACTTCTGAGGAGTTAGAAGCACTTCGTGAAAGGGATGAAAAGAGGGGAAAACCTTTTTGGACACAGCCACAGCCTTCTTCTCCTACTTTTTGGGATATGCTGGGCGAAGGACCGAGTTCTGCTGCCCCATAAACTTGTAATTACTTTGTAAAACTGCTGAAATGTTATCTTGATTTTTGCTTGTTAATACTCCTTTACTCAGGGCTGAATTTTTACCAAGTATTGTCTAACTTGATACTTCGAACCCATGATACTCCATCGCGATAAAATTTACCAAGTATAATTTTTAACTTGATACCTCGAACCCACGATAACTCCATCGCGATAAAATTTACAAAGTATTCTTTAGACAAGATACTTCGAAACTACGAACACCCTCGTAGTGAAATTTCAAGAACTTGACAGTTTTGACATTGTAAATGTGGTACTTATACAAATTTTTCTAAGAGACATTCATACATAATACCTTTTCAGGTGGTTTGCATGTCACAGATTCGATAATAGAACACCGTCTTTATTCATAAGTTTGTAAGTACCAGGTCTTATCTCTTGTTCTACGAGGTATGGTCCTTCCTAGTTCGGGGTGAGTTTGTTCGCCGTTATATGTCTGACAGTACCCTCAATTTTCCGAAGCACCCAATCTCCAATTTTTATTGGTCGCTTGAATACTTTTTTGTCGTGAGCTCTTTTGGTTTTTTGCTTGAATGATTCTGATCTCAGGCGACTTGCTATTCTTCTCTCTTCCAAGAGGTCTAATTCTGTACTTCTCCTTTCTTTGTTAGTTTCTTCATTGTACATTGTCACCCTCGCTGTGGGTAATGCGACTTCGGCTAGTGCTACTGTTTCAGAACCATATGCCAGTGCATATGTTGTTTCACCGGTGGCCCTAGTCGAAGTACGGATTGCCCATAGTGCTGGATTTAGCTCGTCAGCCCACTTGTTTGAATTTCCTTCCAAATGTTTTCTAAGGGTCGTCAGTACCATCTTGTTGGCGGCTTCTGCCTGGCCATTACCCTGCGGATGTGCTACTGACGACTTCCAATGTTTGATATGTAATCGATGACACTCAGCGGAAAATTTTGTTGAAAATTGTATCCCGTGATCGGTAATCACTGCTCTGGGTATTCCGAAGCGGCATATGACATTTTCTATGAAACATTTTGAGACATTTTCTTATGTGGGATGTGTAAGAGCCTTTGTCTCTACCCATTTTGAGAAATAGTCCACTGCTACCACCAAGTATTCGTATCCATTTCTTGTTTTCGGAAATTTTCCCATCAGGTCCATGCCCCACATATCGAATGGTCATGCTGCTACAACCGGGGTTTGTTCGATGGTGGGCAGCTGAGGTATCGTTCCAAAAATTTGACAAGTCTCGCATTTTTTGACATACTCCGCTGCATCCTTTCTGAGAGTTGGCCAATAATACCCTTGGTTGATTACCCTTTCGGCCAAAGCTCGGGCCCCAGGGTGTCCCCCACATACTCCTTCGTGTATTTCCGCAAGGAGGTCATTGACTTGGGTAGGCGGGATACACCGAAGTAAGGGCCTGGTGAAAGATCGTCGGTACATTACATCGTCGTGTACGGTATACCGAGCTGATTGGCGCCTGACTTGCCTCGCTCGAACTTCGTTGTTCGGAAGGTCGCCCCTTTGAATGAAATCCTTTATTTCTTTATCTCAGGACTCCGATGTAGGATGAAGACAATGGATAAAACCCGCTTCTGTGAATTCCTCTATGTTCATGCCTTCATCATTTGGGGTTTCTCTAGAAGTGATCTTCGCTAGTTTGTCTGCTTGCTGATTTTCGTTTCGGCTAAGCAACGATAAAGTGAAGGGATGAAATTTTTCTTTCCATACCTGAGCCTTTTCAACATATGGCAGTAGGCCATCTGACTGTACCGCATAAGTCCCTTGGATTTGGTTTACCACTAGCTGTGAGTCGGTGTAAACTTGAAGTGCTTTGATGTTGGCTTCGTAGGCCCATTCTAGCCCTCTTATCAGTGCTTCGTACTCCGCTTGATTATTGGAGAGATGAGGTTTTAGCCTAATTGCTAGCATTTCTACGTATTTTTTGTTGGGCAAAGTTAACACAAGGCCTACTCCGACTCCTTTAGAGTTGGCTGCACCATCCACATTCAGTTCTCATGGTTCTTTGGCAGGCTCTATTGTTGAACTAGTGTCTGTATAGGACCCTTCTGCTAGGAAATCTGCCAGAGCCTGGGCTTTAATCGCGGTTCGTAGTTTGAAAGTGAGTTCTTGTCCACACAGCTCGATGGACCACCTCAACATCCTCCCTGATTGATCTAACTTATGAAAGATTTGCTTGAGAGGGGCATTAGTATAGACCATAATAGGATGGGATTCAAAATATGGCTTGAGCTTTCTTGTGGATATTACCAATGTGTATGCTAATTTTTCAATATTTGAGTACCTAGACTCCGCATCGTTTAAGACTTTGCTGACGAAGTACACTGGGTGTTGTTTCGTTCCTTCCTCTTTTACCAATACAGACACCACGATTGCCTCAGAAACGGATAAGTAGAGGAAGAGCATTTCTCCCACAGTAGGAGGCCGTAACAAGGGTAAGTTCAGCAGGTGATTTTTCAAGTTGTTCCAGGAACGGCTACACTCTGGGGTCTAAGCAAAGGCATTCTTCGAATTTTTTAATGCCTTAAAGAAGGGAAGAACCTTTCCGCTAACTTCGAGACAAATCGCCCCAGAGCTGCGATACACCCGTTCAATCTTTGAATATCTTTGACACACCGGGGTTCGGTTAGTCGAGCTATTGCTTCCAACTTCTTTGGATTGGCCTCGATACCTTGCTTTGACGTCATAAAGCCCAAAAACTTACCCGATTTTACCCCGAATGTGCATTTTGTCGGATTAAGCTTAAGTTTATACTTCGCCAGATTGTCAAATGTCTCCTTCAGATCGTCCAGGTGTGAAGCACCGCGCTTGGTCTTGACAACCATGTCATCCACATAGGCTTCAATGTTTCTTCCAATCTGATCTCGGAGGACATAGTTCATCATACGCTGGTACGTTGCGCCTGCATTCTTAAGTCCGAACGGCATGACATTGTAACAGTATATGGCACCGGCTGCTCGGAATGAAGTGTGTACCTGGTCGCTTGGTTTCATCTTTATTTGATGATACCCCGAGAAAGCGTCCATGAAACTCAGGAATTCAAATCCCGCGGTGGAGTCTACCAATGCGTCTATCCGAGGTAGTGGATAGCAATCTTTCGGGCACGCTTTGTTAAGGTC
Organism: Asclepias syriaca; assembly: GCA_027405835.1. NCBI lineage: Eukaryota > Viridiplantae > Streptophyta > Magnoliopsida > Gentianales > Apocynaceae > Asclepias > Asclepias syriaca. Next base: position 21,881,903 of record CM049934.1, read on the forward strand.
GGTGTAATCCACACACATTCTCCATTTCCCAGTGGACTTCTTAACCATCACCACATTAGCAAGCCACGTGGGATACCTTACTTCGCGTATGAACCCGGCTTTCAGAAGTTTGCTTACCTCTTCTTTCATTTCTCGCATTTTGTCCTCCCCAAATTGTCTGGACTTTTGCTTGATTGGCTTGCACATCGGACTTATATTCAGAGCATGTTCGGCAACCGCAGTGTCGATTCCTGGCATATCCTCTGTATGCCAGGCGAAGCTGTCTTGGTGTTCCTTTAGGAACTAGATGATACCCTGCCGGAGATGACTTGGCAGTTCCTTCCCGATCTTGACAAGTTGTTGGGGATACATCGGGTTCACCAACACTTCCTCGAACTCATCCCCCTTCGATACCTCGACAATAAGGTCACAGATCTGCTTCTCCAGCACTCGTTGTATTCTAAGGTCGGGATCTTCTATCAGTGTTCGGATATGTCCTACTTCGGAAGAAGGATCCCTTTTCCTTTTGATTTTCATAATCTGGCCGAGCAGACTGCGAGGATTGCTTCTCACGAACCCCACACCTTGCGGAGTGTGGAACTTCACCTGCTGGTGAGACATTGAGATAACCATGTCAAACGCCGCATGAAAAGGGGTTCCGACGATGACATTGTATGGAGACTCCAGGTCCACAACATAGAATTTGACCTCCTCAGTTCGCTTCTTGTCTCCACCTAGCGTAACTTGCATTCTTACCATTCCCATGACCGGGACTTTATGGGGTGTAAATCCCTCTAACACCATCATGTTGGTTTTGAGATGTTCATTTTTAACCCCATTTCTTCGAAGCATCGCCGGTACATGATGTTCTTAGTAGCGCCTGTGTCAACCAACACCCTTTTCTTACCTCGATTTTTATCTTTTCGGTCCGAGAAATTTGAAGTAACGTCTTTGTGGTGCTCGGGCTGCTTATCTTTTCTTCTCCACGTTGATTCAGTTGCGCTGCCTTCCGCCAGGGCTACTTTCCTGGCTACGTTGAACATTTCCCCAATGGTCTCCAGCTTTCGGAGTTGGAGTTTGGTGTACAGCATCCGCAACCTGAATCCTCCTTCAAAACACATAATCACCGTATCTTGACTGATCCCTTCAATTTCCTCGTAGGTCTTCTTGAACCTTTCCAAAAATGAAAGCAACTTTCGCCTTCACGTTGCTTGATGTTGGCTAAATCTCCTCTTGTTTTTGGGATTGTTCATGCAGTGCTGAACTTGTCTAGGAATATTTTTCCAAAGTATACCATGAGTCAATGATATCCTTTTTAAGAGATGTAAACCAAGTTAACGCTTTGTCGGATAACGTAGTTGGGAAAGCTCTGCATAGGATAGCCTCGTCGTTTGTGACTAGCCCCATGGCCGACTTGTACCGACATATGTGCTCGATGGGCTTTGACGAGCCCGAGTATAGAACAAACTGTGGAAGTTTAAGATTTGGATCCGGGGAGACGCTTTGGATCCACTTGACGAAGGGTCCCAATTCAATTGCTCTCGACTGACGGGACTTGGAGGTATGTTTTCCATCCTCCAGGCTTCGTTCTGGAGAGCGTTTCCGGGCTCTTTCTTTGTGAGCAGGTCTCAAAGAATGATGGCTCTCCCCAACCTCGCTAGTCGCTTGCTTTTTGCTGGTTCGGGCGAATCTTTCATTCCTTTTCGCTGTGGTCCGAGTTTGTTGCGGATTTTCTGACGGGTTTGCTGAGACCCTCGGGGGTGGCAGCTCAGCTCCAGCTTTCCGAAACTCATCCCTTAATTTCAGCCATTGTTGGGAGAGCTCTTGATCCCGCTTCGCCTCTTGATCTTGCCTGAGTTGTTCGTTCTCTCTTTGTAATCTCCTCAATTCTCTTTCTGTGTCCTCTATTCATTTCGAATTGAGTTGTTCTCGCAAGTTCGGGGATCGCCTAGAATTTCCCGGTTGTGGCCCCAACCTTTCTGATATCGGACGGTGACCGGAACTTGGAGAGGCAGAGGAGGCGGATAACCTCGTCCTCTCCCCTCGGAGAGAAGATTGGCGAACGGTGTGTCCTTTTGATCGAGACATGATGATTGATGATTGTAAGGAGAAAATAATTCGATATTCCCGGTAACGGAACCAAACTGATTCTGCACGAATCTGTCAAAGGGTAAAGACGTAAATTAAAGTGCCGGGAACTCTGGGAGTTGACTTAAGAAGGCTTTCTGGGATGGTTAAAGTAAGAGATAGTTGTTTTCTGGAAAGGCGAAGTATGGCTCTTGGAAAGCGGTACTTCGCTGGGCGTACTTGGTACTTCGGGATAATATACTTAGCGCCTAGAAAGCCTGCAAAACAAGTAGGTTCAATGGGGAGTCTGTACCCCGTGAACTCTCCGATGCTTAAGTCAGTAGAGTATTTTGTGGATATTTGAAAATTAGGAAAAGTCATTACATCATCTTCAAATCTCTCTTTTATAGGAGTCTGATAATGAATTTACCATTATGGATTTGGACCGTTATGACCATTATGGATTTGGACCGTTATGACCATTATGGATTTGGACCGTTATGACCATTATAAGTAACGGGTCATAAATGTGGAATTAAGGAGGTAACGTCTTCACTTTATGAGACCCATAAAGCGGTATTTATGTCGCTGAGGGTTTTCTTGACCCACGATTCTCCATTAATTCTTTGAGGAATTTTGTGGCGGCTGTCAATTAAATCTTGAAACAATTTGTTTTAATTATATATATATTATATTATATATATATATATATATATATATATATATATAATTAAAACAAATTGTTTCAAGATTTAATTGACAGAGTTTCAGTTATGATCTTGAAAGGTGATTAGACACACTGAAGACAAATTTTTTTTTTTTTAAACTATTTTTTAAAGTTAAAAGACTAACCTATGATTTTATGATGTGGGGAGTAAGAAAAATACAATTATCAATTAATATGATGTATATATATATATATATATATATAATTTAAGGCATTTAAGTATGTAATATATCGAACTCATATATAAATTGAATTATAGGTAAAAATATTTGAATATTAGAATATATATAGGTGGAAAGTATATTTGGAATTAATTGATTATACAAATTAATTGTGTCCACAAATATTAGAAGTAATGAATATTCAATTTTTGAATTTCAAAACTCATTCAATATGATTTGAAAGGCTACTTCTAGTTGTAATTGAGCAATTTTTTCTTCAGACAACTCTATTAATAATTAATGAATCGTATAAAAATATTATTAAATGTTATTTTATTTTTAAATAATTTTTTAAAAAATTTCAAAATAATAAGAGAAAAAATAATAGTAAATAAAATGATATTTGTTATAGTGCAAAACATAAGTGTTCATAACCGAGGGTGGAGGTACTCTGATGAGAATCCTCCGATGATAAAGTCAGTATTTTAATCTTGACTAGAGAGTATTTAATTTAGTAGAGTTTTAATATAGTAATCTGACTTTACCATTTTACCTTTAGGGGTGATCTTTATACATGTAAGCCGTCCTGAGAAATAGGTTAGTCAGTTGGTGTGATATTCAGAATTTGATAATTACTTAAATTTTGTTGAAGATAAATTCAAAATCCCTCCGTTTTAAGTAGAAAATTGAGTGGAAAAAAAGATGCAAATCCGACACATTAAATCCTTGGTATCTATCAAAGGACCATTTACACAAGTACTACTTCTAAATTATCCTCCACCATAATTTTTATATCTTTTTAAGAGAGATTTCAAAAATTTTATATATCACTGTAACAGTAATTTAAGTTTTTTTTTAAATAAAAAAATGTATGCTTGGCTAAAAATAAACGTTCCATGTGGGTATGGTTTCTGTCGCTTCAGTAAGAGGAGTAATTCAGCACGGCAGGATACTTAATTTGACCAACTATTCTCAAGTTTTCCACTAGATATCATATAAAATCCGTATTAGTTTGTCGGGAAACCAATTTATTTATATTAGGTTTTTGTTTTTATCTTATGATCATTTATTCTTTCATATTTATCCATTTCTCGTGTTGCGTTTCCATATTTCTTGATTATCATTGATGTGGGAGTTGAAAATTTGGCATGGTGAATCTCACTTTGAGATATGATCCATAATTATTTATATAAGTTACATATATAATTAGTAATTTATCAGTGTATTTAATTTAATATGGTATAAAAAAAATTTTAACTTAAATATAATTATTACTTCATTTCTTGATTATTATACACTAATTCATATTCAATTAAAAAATTTTGTGCCGAATTTTTATTTACTTATTTACTTATTTATATTTAAACAATATACTAAATCCATCTGTATATTATTGTTTATATATCCAACTAAACATTGTTTGAATTATTGTTGATTTGGATTGGTCTAAAGATAAACAAAAGAAAAAAAAAGGGATAAATTTCTTAATATTAAAGTACACAATTTTGTTCACCGTTTGATTATAAAAACTACGTATACGAGTGTAAGATTTTTGCACTTGAAAATTCTAGGTATCCGAAGAATGGAATTTCTAGTTCTTGCATGCTACATAATTAATGCAGCCATAATAGGAGCACTTGTTATCTTTCTTGTTCGTCAAGTCTCTTCTTCCCGCCAAAGCATTCCCAATCCCAAGACGACAACTAAAAACAAATCTCCCCCGCCGCCGCCCGAAGCCGGTGGTCGATGGCCGATATTCGGCCACCTTCACTTATTAGCAAAGCTTCCACACATAACCTTAGGAAACTTAGCGGAAAAGTACGGACCAATTTTCACAATCAGGCTCGGCGGGAAACGAGCCGTGGTGGTGAGTAGCTGGAAATTAGCTAAACAGATGTTCACTACCTACGATGTAGCTGTATCCTCGAGGCCAAAATTCCTAGCTGCTAATTACTTGGGCTACGACTACGCCATGTTCGGCTTCTCTCCATACGGCGCGTACTGGCGTGAGCTAAGAAAATTAACTAGCGTCGAGTTACTCTCGGCTCGAAGGCTGGAGCTCCTGAAACACGTGAGAGTTTCTGAAATTAATACTTCCATAAACCAGCTTTACAAGATTTGTGAAGCTGGCACAAACGACGGCGTTTCTGTCACAGTTGAAATGAAACAGTGGATTAATGACTTGTCTTTGAACGTTGTTTTAAGAATGGTTGCTGGAAAGAGATATTTTGGTGCATTAGATGATGATGATGATAATAAGAAAGAAGAATCTAGAAAGTGCCAGAAGTTGATGAGGGATTTTTTTTATTTACTTGGAATATTTATTGTGGCTGACGCCATCCCTTGCCTTAGATGGCTAGACATAGGTGGATACGAAGCTAAAATGAAACAAACCGGTGAAGAAATGGACCGTCTTGTCGGAGATTGGTTGAAGGAGCACCGGAAAATCAAGAAATCCGGTGATCTTGACTTCATGGACGTGATGATATCACTTATTGACACTGCTGTCCATAGTGATTATGATGCTGACACCATCATCAAATCTACTTGCGTGGTACACATATATTTTATTTATCTAACTCAATACTTTAAATATAATAATTTTACTCGATTTAATATATACAGATTTTTATTAGGATTGTATATATATATATATTTTTTTGACAGACTTTGATAGCGGGAGGAAGTGACACAACATCAGTAATGCTAACATGGGCATTATCACTAGTAGTAAACAATCGGAATGTGTTAAAGAAGGTTCAAGAAGAAATAGACATGGAAATAGGAAAAGAAAGAAAAGTTGAAGAATCAGATATTCCAAATCTACACTATCTTCAAGCAATAGTTAAAGAAACACTAAGACTATACCCAGCTGGTCCATTAGGTGGGTTAAGGGAATTCACGGAAGACTGTACCGTAGGTGATTACCACGTCCCAAAAGGAACGAGACTAATATTAAACCTATGGAAACTCCAAAGAGATCCAAATGTTTGGGAAAATCCATTGGAGTTTAAACCAGAGAGGTTTTTAAACAAAGATGTTGATGTAAAAGGTGCACATTTTGAACTTATTCCGTTTGGTGCTGGCAGAAGAATTTGTCCCGGAATGGGATTTGGACTGCAAATGTTGCACTTGGTTTTGGCTAATTTATTGCACGCTTTTGATTTCTCCACCCCGTTTGGTGAACCTACGGATATGACCGAGAGTACGGGACTGACTAATTGTAAGGCTACACCGCTTCACCTCCTTATTTCACCTCGTCTTTCTCCCCATCTTTATTAATTAATTAATTAATTACTACCTTAATTTTTTTATTACTCCCTTGTAAATTGTAATAAAGGAAATCACATGTCTCTGTCCCTTTTATTTTACACTCTTTTTTTTTTATTTGTCATATTAGAAGAAAATCTATGTTTATATATATATATATACATATATATTTTTTCAATTAAAACAAATTGTTTCAAGATTTAATTGATAGAGTTTTAGTTATGATCTTGAAAGGTAAAGACACAATCAAGACAAAAAAAAAACAAAAAAAAGTTAACTATTTTTTAAAGTTAAAAGACTAACCTATGATTTTATGATGTGAGGAGTAAGAAAAATACAATTATGAATTAATATGATATATATATATATTATATATATAATTTAAGGCATTTTAAGTATGTAATATCTCGAACTCATATATATAATTGAATTATAGGTAAAAGTATTTGAATGTTATAATAGATATAGGTGGAAAAGTTCTATTTAGAATATTAATTGATTATACAAATTAATTGTGTCCACAAATATTAGAAGTAATGAATATTCAATTTTTGAATTTCAAAACTCATTCTATATGATTTGAAAGGCTACTTCTAGTTGTAATTGAGCAATGTTTTCTTCAGACAACTATATTAATAATTAATGAATCGTACAAAAATATTATTAAATGTTATTTTAATTTTAAATAATTTTTTAAAAATTTTCAAAATAATAAGAAAAAAAATAATACTAAATAAAATGATATTTGTTTATTAAATATATTATATATATATATTATATTATATATATATATATTAATTCGTCGGAAATGGATTTGACGTCACCTCTCGCTGAAACAATGTGTGTGATAATCTCTGCCGAATATTAATGCGAAGATAAACGTTGCGTCTACGTTGGAATTGTTGGAGTATCCCTCCTATATGGAGGAAGGGTTACTATAATAATAATAATAATATTTATTATTATTATTATTATAAAGAAAAGAAAGAAAAAAAAAACAGAACAAGAGAGAGAACAGCATAGAGAGAAGAAAAGAGAGAAGAAAAGAGAGAAGTCGAGAGAAGGAAGAAGAGAAAGAAAAGGGTGCAGCAGTCCGGTTTCTTTTTCTCCGATCGATGACCAAACGAACTCTGATCGGGATGAAATTTTAGTATGTTATTTCTAACATTATTTTCTTCATATCCAATGGTGGAATTGTTGTTTTGACCTCTTGATGTCGGTAAAACTACCTTTGTTCTCTGTTGTTTTTCTTTTGTGTGGATTTCTCACTTTTGAGTGAAGATTATTGTGGTTTGGTGTTCCAAGTTGTTGCTTGATGATTGTGTATGCCTCTAATTGATTTAGAGAGGATTATTTATTGTACCCACTATTTTTCTTGGTGATTAGTGGAAGGCTTTGTGGTTTTTTCTCGATTTGGGTTTTCCACATTAAATCTTGGTGTTCGTTTATCGCTTGATTAATTGTTTGTGGTTGTGTTTGCTATTTTTGATTGGTCATATGATTTTGCCCATTTTGACAAAATAAATACGAGAAAATTATTAATTACTTCCGCTAGAAAATTGAGGTGATTTTCCCAATAATTGGTATCAGAGCTTGAGTTGATATTTTTGGTTGATTTTCTTGTGTTGTTAAAATGCAGGATAAAACTGTTTTGGGGGGAATGATTAAATTGAACTCCTCCAATTATCAAAGTTGGAAACCCAGGATGGAAGATATTTTATATATTAAGGATTTGCATGAACCGATCTTGAATAAGGAGATGCCAGGCGGTAAACAAGAAAGTACTTGGAAATTGCTTAATCGAAAAACTGTGGGAATGATTAGGCAATTCATTGATGATAGTGTGTTTCAGCATGTTGCTAATGATACCAACGCCTATGAATTGTGGGAGAAACTCAAATGCATGTATGAGAGAAAAAATGCCTTGAATAAAGCCTCTGTTATGAGAAGACTTGTGAGACTTGAGTATCGGGATGGACATAGTGTGGTTGAGCATTTGAATGATTTTCAGGGTTTGATTAACCAATTGTCTTCTATGAAATTGGTTTTAGATGATGAATTGCAGGCGTTGTTGCTCCTCAGCTCATTGCCAGAAAGTTGGGAGACTTTGGTGGTGTCACTTAGCAATTCTGCTCCAGAGGGTAAGCTCACAATGGATGTTGTGAAGTCGAGTCTGCTGAACGAAGAAGCTAGGAGAAGAGATCTGAGTTCCTCCAGCTATTCAGATCAGCCTCATGTGGCTGAGGTAGAGGGTCGTGGAAGACACAGACATAGAGACTTTGAATCCAGGGGGAGATCTAAATCAACAAGCGAAGTGAAATGCTTCTATTGTGATAAACCGGGTCATAAGATATCTCAGTGCAGGAAAATGAAGCGAGATAAAGCCCAACAGAAAGAGGAGAATGGTCAGACTTCTGAGAAGAAAGAGGAGAAGTACACAGCAACCCTTGTAGATGCAGATGATTTATCCTTTGTGTATGATGTCACTACCGTTGATGTTTCTTTTCAGGATTTCACTTGGATTGTTGATTCGGGTGCCTCATGTCATCTCACACCTCACAAGAAGTTCTTCTCATCTTACACTAGCGGTGACTTTGGCTATGTCAAGATGGGAAAGGGTGACGAATCATCTAAGATTATTGGGATGTGCACTGTTGTTTAAAGACTAATACTGGTTGCAAGTTGATCCTCAGAGATGTCAGACTAATGGAGAGGGTTATGTTAGCCAACTTGGTGAAGGAAAGTGGAAGCTCACCAAAGGTTCTTTGATCGTGGCCAGAGGTAAGAAAGAGAACAGGCTTTACGTGATGTAAGCAAAGATGTGCAAAAGAGATCAGAACATTGCGCCCTCCACGGATTTATTGCACGAGAGGCTTGATCACATGATTGAGAGTTGTAAGAGTATCCTCCCTGAAGGTGATATTCCTTTTCCTACCATACATTCAAATCATGTAGGAGAAGATGGAGAACAATGTTGTGGTGATGATGTTGCTCGTGATGGTGATGTACTTGAGCCACCTCGTATTGAGCATGGAGTTCCGCCACAGAGGGATCCTCAAATGGGTAAATTTGAGAGAGTTTGCTATCAGGAAGAAGTGAAGAAGGTGCACCGACGAGAGACGATTCAAGCCAAGCGAGATGGAGTTATATCCTTGCTTGATGGACGTGATCATTCCCTGGTAAAGTTACATGGAAGCAAGCGAGCACCCAAGAGCAATCGGGTGTTCAAGTTGAAAAGAAGAGAGCATTGCTCACAATCCACGGACTTGGCGCAGTTGGTTGTGAAAGGTTTGTTTGATATATTTCATCATTGAGTTTTACCTTCCATGTAGGAGTGATGGGGAGATTTGTTGGGGTATCCCTCCTACATGGAGGAAGGGTTACTATAATAATAATAATAATAATATTTATTATTATTATTATTATAAAGAAAAGAAAGAAAAAAAAAACATAACAAGAGAGAGAACAGGAGAGAGAGAAGAAAAGAGAGAAGCCGAGAGAAAGAAGAAGAGAAAGAAAAGGGTGCAGCAGTCCGGTTTCTTTTTGCTCCGATCGACGACCAAACGAACTCCGATCGGGATGAAATTTTAGTATGTTGTTCCTAACATTCTTTTCTTCATATCCAACGGTTGAATTGTTGTTTTGACCTCTAGATGTCGGTAAAACTACCTTTCTTCTCTGCTATTTTTCTTTTGTGTGGATTTCTCACTTTTGAGTGAAGATTATTGTGGTTTGGTGTTCCAAGTTGTTGCTTGATGATTGTGTATGCCTATAATTGATTTAGAGAGGATTATTTATTGTACCCACTATTTTTCTTGGTGATTAGTGGAAGGCTTCGTGGTTTTTTCCCGATTTGGGTTTTTCACGTTAAATCTTGGTGTTCGTTTATCGCTTGATTAATTGTTTGTGGTTGTGTTTGTTATTTTTGATTGGTCATATGATTTTGCCCATTTTGACAAAATAAAGACGGGAAAATTATTAATTACTTCCGCTAGAAAATTGAGGTGATTTTCCAAACAGGAATAGATGTTCTGTCTCACGATGCCTGCAAAACAGAAGTGTTCATAACAGAGGGTGGAGGTACTTTGATGAACCCTCCGATAATAAAGTCAGTATTTTAATTTTGACTAGAGAGTATTTAGTTTAGCAGAGTTTTAGTATAGTAATTTGACCTTACCCTTTTTACCTTTAGGGGTGATCTTTATACATGTAAGCCGCCCTGAGAAATAGGTTAGTCGGGTAGTGTGATATTCAGATTTGGTAGTTACTAGATTTTGGAGATAAATCCAAAATCCGTCCGTTTTAGGGAGATTTTTTGACTGAGCCCTTTTAAGATCGACTGTCAGTCAAATAATATCTTTTGAGGAAGTTTCTAGAATCAGCTTGCTTAACTGGCAGGTAAATTTCGGGCAAAGTAGGTTGCTAAGAGGCGAAACCGTGGACTTGGAAGCCTTAGGTGGCGGAGTTGGGGCCTCGGGTTTAGTGGATGGACACCTAGCCATGGGTCCCATCGTACTTGGTGGACTGACCATTGGATTGCCACGTTTGTTTTCACTCCATATCAGTATATGAGTATTTTTATATCTTTCAATAAATAAATAAATAAATATATATATATATATATATATATATATTTGTTGAAAATAAGGATGGATGTCATAATCAAAACATAAAATTTGACCAATAATGAAGGACTATTTTGGTAATTACATTCACTCCATGGCATTTTAAGTATGTAATATCTCGAAGTCATATATATAATTGAATTATAGGTAAAAGTATTTGAATATTATAACATATATAGGTGGAAAAGTTCTATTTGAATATCAATTGATTACACAAATTAATTGTGTCCACAAATATTGGAAGTAATGAATATTCAATTTTTGAATTTCAAAACTCATTCAATATGATTTGAAAGGCTACTTCTAGTTCTAATTCAACAATTTTTTCTTCAGACAACTATATTAATAATTAATGAATCGTATAAAAATATTATTAAATATTATTTTAATTTTAAATAATTTTTTTTAAAAATTCAAAATTATAAGAGAAAAAATAATAGTAAATAAAATGATATTTGTTATATTAAAATATATAATATATATATATATATATATATATATATATATAATGAAAAAAATGATATTTGTTATATTAAATATATATATATATTGTTGAAAAAGGATGGATGTCATAATCAGAACATAAAATTTGACCAATAATGAAGGTCTATTTTGTGGACAAAATGATAAACAAATTGAAGAAAAAAGGGAGAAATTTAAAAGTCAATCACATTCGTTATTCCTTCCAATATTTTCACTTATAATTTATAATTTTATGAAATCATATATTCAAAATATTATAAAAATATAATATTTATGAAATCATATGTTTAAAATATTATAAAAATATAAATCTTAGAAAAAAAATTTAAAAAATTTTATATTAAATTTCAAAATAATACATTATTCCACTAATTCAGTTGCCTAATTTTCAAAACTTTATATATATATATATATATAATATAGTGGATCCATGCGTGTCACAACACTTACCACAACTTCTCTACTAATTTAGGTCATCGTTATATTCTACAGTTCAAACATAAACTACCATGAAATAAAGCTAATTCACCCATTAATTCGTTAAGAAAAAAAATTAATACCAAGGTCCATGGTGTATAAGTGGATGGGTTAATTCTTGCTTCAAAATGACTTCCCCACTATATATATATATATATATAGAATATATATAGATAATATATATATATATAAATTATAAGTAATTATTTTAAATTTTTTTTTTGATGTGGAAAAGCTATTATTAATTTCTAAAATTATGGCAATATATTTTTGAAGAAAAAGAAGCCTAGTTGTTAGTTGGTCATATATTAAATCTCCTAATAAGAAATAATATGTGGCTAAGGATATCTAATCCTATAATTATGCTCATATATTTATATATATATACATACATATACAATACACATGAAAACCATATTTGTTGTAGAAATCAAAAACAAAGATGGGCATGGATATTCCTCACCTAGTTATCGGTGCTTCACTTATTATTGGCATTTTCATCTTTCTTGTAATATCTTTCTTGTTTCGAAAATCATCAAATATTGTTGTTGGTGATAAGAAGAACAATAACATTATACTACCCAAAGTTCCCGGTGCGTGGCCGGTGATCGGTCATCTTCGTCGTCTCATGGATAATTCTAAGCCAACACACCTTATTTTGGCAAACATGGCCGATAAATACGGACCAATTTTCACTCTAAACCTCGGAGTTCATCGAACTTTGTTCGTACATGACGTAGACACTGCAAAAGAATGCTTAACCACAAACGATAAAATTTTCGCCACGCGTCCCGAAACTTCAGCTGGGAAAATCTTGGGTTACAATTATGCCATGTTCGGAATTGGTCCGTACGGACCGTATTGGAGAAAATATCGTAAGGTGGCTACGGTTCAACTTCTTTCACATCGAAGGCTAGAAATGCTTGGACCCGTTCGTGAATCTGAATTGAAAGAATCAATTAAAGATATTTACCATTTTTGGAAAGGTTGTTCTTCGGATGATCAAGAAAAAAAGGTGACGGTAATGAAAGAAATGAAGGAATGGTTTTCGAATTTAGCGTTGAATATATCTGCTCGTATACTATTTGGGGTAAGATATGATTCTAATGATGAAGAAGGTGAAAAAACATTCAATTTGTTGAGAGAGTTTATTTTGCAATTGATTGGTCAATTTTCAATCTCTGATGCCATTCCTTATCTGAAATGGTTGGATTTGGATGGACATATCAAATCCATGAAGAAAACTGGTAAAAAAGTTGATGATATGCTACAAATCTGGTTGGAAGAACACAAGAAAAGAAGAATCAAGAACCCTAATGGAGAAAAAGAAGATAATGATTTCATGGCTGCAATGCTCTCCATCCTTGATGATGCTTCTTCTCAAGATCTTTATAATTACTCTAAAGACAATATCAACAAAGCCATGTGCTTGGTACGTACTATTTAATTTTCTCCAAAATTTTTAAAATATTTAACAATATAACTCCATTTATTTCATAGTTGATGATTATTACGTGTTAATCTCTTATATCTTATCTCGTATAATAAATATATAAGAATACGTAAATGTAAATAATTCTAAAATATAAAAATAGATTTAAGTAGACATTATCAACCACAACAACTAATTGATCATGACTATTGTCATACATATAATATAATCAGCTTCTCACTTTGTTATCATTATCGTCTAACTTGTGTATAGTTGATCATGAATCTTGTCATACGAATATATATATATATATATATATATATATGATATGATAAAATAAGTTTTTTACTTTGTTATTGTTCAACTTGTGTATAATGTATAGTTGATCATGAATGTTTTCAAATGAATGAATATATATATATATATATGATATGATAAGCTCGTGGTCTAATTTGTGTGTATAATATAGGGACTTTTTTTGGGAGCAACAGATACAACAACATTGACATTAATATGGACACTAAGTTTACTACTGAACCATCCTAAAGACTTAAAGAAAGTGATGGACGAATTAGATGAACAAGTAGGAAAACAAAGGAAAGTGCAAGAATCAGACATCAAGAACTTAGTATATCTCCAAGCAGTCATCAAAGAAACACTACGTTTATATCCACCAGCACCGATGGGACTTCCACACGAATCAATGGAAGACTGCCACGTGGGAGGATACAGAATTCCCAAAGGTACTCGACTAGTACTCAACATTCACTCCATTCAGCGAGATCCGAAAGTTTGGTCGGATCCCAACGAGTTTCGACCCGAAAGATTCTTGACGACCCGTCATAAGGAGGTGGACGTTAGAGGTCAGCATTTTGAGTTGATTCCGTTTGGCAGCGGAAGAAGAATATGTCCCGGGATTTCTTTCGGTCTCAATATCGTACAGTTTGTTCTTGCGAATTTGTTACAATGTTTCGAGGTTTCTAAACCGTACGGTAATAAACCCATTGATATGACTAATGGATTAGGACAAAATAACCTCAAAGCTACTCCTTTGGAAGTGCTTCTCTCTCCTCGCCTTTCTGCTCATCTTTATGATTAGAGAGAGAGACAAGCAGATTTTGTTACAATCTTACTTAAATTATATACCCAAGCTTATACATATATATATATAATTACCAAAAACTTTTACAAGAAAAATATATATATATTATTTACTTCTTTCTAACTCATGTTTATTATATCTCAAATTCATAACATTTAAAAATTATAAATAAAATTTACCATTAGCAATACTAATACTAAAATTAAAAATATGTTTTTCTTATTCTTATACTTTAGTAAGGGTAAGTATGTAAATCTTAATTTTGTCGAGCCAAATATTTTGAGATTAAAAAAGGAAATCTGATAAATCTGATTCCATATTTTATTCTAAAATTGTAAGACCGGAGGTATGACGGTGACTGCGGTGGGTAGCTGCCGGCTCAGCTATTAGAAGAAAATCTGTCTTTTTTTAAATATATATATATTTTTTACAATTAAAACAAATTGTTTCAAGATTTAATTGATAGAGTTTCAGTTATGATCTTGAAAGGTGATTAGACACAGTCAAGACTATTTTTTAATAATAATAATAAAAAAAAAAAATAATAATAATAAAACTATTTTTTAAAGTTAAAAGACTAACCTATGATTTTATGATGTGAGGAGTAAGAAAAATACAATTATCAATTAATATGATATATATATATATATATATATATATATATATATATATATATTATATAAGGCATTTTAAGTATGTAATATATCGAACTCATGTATATAATTGAATTATAGGTAAAAATGTTTGAATATTATAATATATATAGGTGGAAAAGTTCTATTTGGAATATTAATTGATTATACAAATTAATTGTGTCCACAAATATTAGAAGTAATGAATATTCAATTTTTGAATTTCAAAACTCATTCAATATGATTTGAAAGGCTACTTCTAGTTGTAATTGAGCAATTTTTTCTTCAGACAACTCTATTAATAATTAATGAAACGTATAAAAATATTATTAAATGTTATTTTATTTTTAAATAATTTTTTAAAAATTTTCAAAATAATAGTAAATAAAATGATATTTGTTATAGTGCAAAACATAAATGTTCATAACAGAGGGTGGAAGTACTTTGATGAACTGTCCGATGATAAAGTTAGTATTTTAGTCTTGACTAGAGAGTATTTAATTTAGTAGAGTTTTAATATAGTAATCTGACCTTACCCATTTTACCTTTAGGGTGATCTTTATACATGTAAGCCGTTTTGAGAAATAGGTTAGTCGGTTGGTGTGATATTCAAAATTTGATAGTTACTTAAATTTTGGAGATAAATTCAAAATTCCTCCGTTTTAGAGAGATTTTGGGAGATCTTTTAACTGAACCCTTTTAGGATCAACTGTTAGTCAAACGATATCTTTTGAGGAAGTTTCTAGAATCAGCTTATTTAGCTGGCAGCTAGATTTCGGGCGAAGTGGGTTGCCTAAGATGCGAAACCGTGGATTTCAGTGCCTTATGTTGTGGAGTTGGGGCCTCGTCGGGTTTAGTGGATGGACACTGGCGGAGTCGTAGGTCCCACCGTGCTCGGTAGACGGACTCGTCAGATTACCACATTTGTTTTCACTCCATATTAACATAAGAGTATTTTTATATCTTTCAAAATATATATATATATATATATATAAGGTTGAAAATAAGGATGGATGTCATAATCAGAACATAAAACTTGACCAATAATGAAGGACTATTTTGGTAATTACATTCACCCATAGGAGTATTTTTAAGTATGTAATATCTAAGAAGTCATATATATAATTCAATTATAGGTAAAAGTATTTGAATATTATAATATATATATAGGTGGAAAAGTTCTATTTGAATATCAATTGATTACACAAATTAATTGTGTCCACAAATATTGGAAGTAATGAATATTCAATTTTTGAATTTCAAAACTTATTCAATATGATTTGAAAGGCTACTTCTAGTTCTAATTCAACAATTTTTTCTTCAGACAACTATATTAATAATTAATGAATCTGTTATAAAATTGTGTATATTTAATATAGTATATATAAGGGAAAGAGAGGAAGAGAGGGAGAGAGGGAGAGAATGGAAGCTCTCGGGAATCACAATCACAATTACAATCACAATTTTTCCTCGTTTAATTACCATACCAATTCATACAATACAAACATATATATACACATACAAATAAGTGGATGAGCCACAATTGTATTTTGAGTGCCATTGCCATTATATGTGAATCCACTAATTGAGTGGACTTAACCACATACATACGTGTGTGTATATATGTATATATATATATATATATATATATATATATATATATATATATATCCAATATTATTAGGTGATATTTATCACTTTACGTAATTTTCTGGGGTGATGAACATCCATTAATGTAATGAATCTTCGGGATTCATAACACTCCCCCTTGGATGTCCATTACATAAAGAATAGGCATCGTTAAAACCTTACTAGATAAAAATCCAGTGGGAAAAAAAATCTAGTGAAGGAAAAAGAGTACATTATTCTTCATGTGTAGATTTCTCCCCCTGATCAGATGATTTCTCGAAATTTTAAATTTCAAATTCTCGTTTCAAACAATCTATAGCTTCTCGAAGCTCTTCTGGAGTTCCTATGAGATTGATATATATAGCAAGAATCACAAAATAAAAATCTGTTTTCTTAATAAAAACACATGGACAGATTTGGTCATTCTTATATTCTGAATTCAATAAGAATTCAATAAGGTGATTATATCACATGCGTCCAGACTGTTTAAGCTCATATAATGACTTCTGTAATTTGATAGAATAATTTTCACGAGGGCTTTTAGAAGCCTTTGGTAATTTGAATCATTCATGGATTTTCATATTATTCACGAGGGCCTTTAGAAGCCTTTGGTAATTTGAATCCTTCATGGATTTTCATATTATTCACGAGGGCTTTTAGAAGCCTTTGGTAATTTGAATCCTTCAGGGATTTTCATATAAATCTCATTTTCAAGGCTTCCATAAAGATAAGATGTAATGTAATCCATTAGACGCATGTCCACCTTTTCATGAACTGCCATACTTATTAGATATCGGAGTGTAATAGCATCAATAAATGGTGAATAAGTTTGATCATAATCAATTCCTGGCTTTTTCGAAAAGCCTTGTGCGACGAGTCGTGCTTTATATTTTACGACTTCATTATTCTCATTTCGTTTTCGCACAAACACTCATTTATAGCCAACAGGTTTTACATCCTTTGGCGTTTGGACTACAGGTCCAAAAACTTCTCGCTTTGCAAGCGAATTTAACTCCGATTGAATCGCATTTTTCTATTGAGACCAATCAATTCTATGCCGACATTCCTCAACTGATAAAGGATCTAAATCCTCATTATCCTTGAAAATATCAAGGGCTACGTTGTATGCAAAAGCATTATTAATAACAACGTTTCTTCGATCCCAACTTTGATTCGAACTGGTATAATTAATTGAGATTTCAGAATTCTCATCATCATTTATAGTTGGAATATTTTCATCAGTTGTCCCTTGGTTTTCTTTTTCTATTTCATCAATATGATCTTCTAGATCATTTGTTCCTCTTTTCTTTCGAGGATTTTTATTTTTGGAACCAAAGGGTCGGCCACGCTTCTGACGTGTTTTTGATTCGATAGCTATAGGATTAATTTTCTGTCCTTCAGGAACTTCTATCCGTATAGGAGCATCTATAGCTGGAATATGCGATTTAGTGACTCTGTTGGAGTCAGTAAAAGAATCTGGCAGTTGATTTGCAATTTGTTGCAAATGTATAATCTTTTGAAATTCAAGTTCACTTATATTTGTGCGTGGATCTAAATGATTCAAAGATGTTTTCCACGCAAGTTCAATTTTATGCCATTTATTCTCTCCCCCTAATTTGGGAAACAAATTTTCATCAAAATGGCAATCAGCAAATCTTGCTGTAAATACATCACCCGTCAAAGGTTCAAGATACCTTATAATGGACGGGGAGTCATACCCAACATATATCCCCAATCTTCTCTGCGGACCCATTTTTGTCCGTTGGGGTGGTTCAATTGGGACATATACAGCACACCCAAAAATTCTCAAATAAGAAATATTTGGCTTTGAACCAAAAGCCAATTGTATGGGAGAAAATTTATGATAATTCGATGGCCTTAAACGCACAAGTGCTGCAGCATGCAAAATTGCATGTCCCCAGGCTGCTGTAGGGAGATTTGTTTTCATCAATAATGGTCTAGCAATTAATTGCAGCCTTTTAATAAATGATTCGGCTAGACCATTTTGTGTGTGAACATGAGCTACAGGATGTTCAACAATTATTCCAATCGACATGCAATAAGAATTAAATGCATGTGAAGTAAATTCATCAGCATTGTCTAGACGGATTCGTTTAATAGGATAATCAGGAAATTGCGCTCTTAAGCGAATTATTTGGGCAAGTAATCTCGCAAACGCCAGGTTGCGAGTTGATAATAAACAAACATGCGACCATCAGGTCGATGCATCAATCAAGACCATAAAATATTTAAATTGCCCACATGGTAGACTAATCGGTCCACATATATTTCCATGAATCCGTTCTAGAAATGTAGGACTTTCAGCTCCTACTTTCAATGGTGCTGGTTTTATAATTAATTTTCCTTTGGAACATGCAGCACATGAAAGTTTATCAGAAGTCAAAATCCTTTGATTTTTCAAAGGATGACCGTGCGTTGTTTCGATAATTTTTCGCATCATAATTGATCCCGGATGACCCAAACGGTCATGCCAAACTTTAAAAGTAGCGGGATTAGTAAACTTCTGGTTTACTAAATGATACGCCACAATAGCAATTATTTTTGCATAATATAGACCAGATGATAGAGATGGTAGTTTTTCCAACAAAACTTTATTACCGGAGGTCATTTTTGTGATTCCCAAATATTCATGACCATTTTCTTCTATAGTCTCAACATGATATCCATTCCGTCGGATATCTTTAAAACTCAATAAATTTCTTTGAGATTTTGAGGAATATAATGTTTTATCAATAGCAATCATAGTTCCTCCCGGTAATATTATATTAGCTCTTCCGGAGCCTTCAATAAGTTTTGCACTACCATTTATTATGGTAACACATGTTTCTCCCACATTCAAGTGAGAAAAATACTTCTGGTATTTCAATATGGTGTGTGTAGTTCCACTGTCAATAAGACAGACACTTTCGATATCGTTGTTCATACCAGAAATTTGAACAACAGTCATTGTTTGATTAACAAAATTTTTACAAAAATAAAATTAAGCATATAATTACAAAAGTAATATAAACATATAATATATAATATTAATATTTTAATTATTTTGGACACTTTAATTTCCAATCAAGTGGTCAATTATTTCTTTTGGATGTTCGAAAAGATCAGTAACATCCAGGTGAGTCACATCAACATCAATATTTTCAAGATCGTCATCTTTTATTTCATGAGACAAGTTTTGAGAAATAACTCAACAAGATATTTTGTCGTACTACAGACACGAGATATTTTGTCGTGCTACAGGCACAAGATATTTTGTCGTGCTACAAGCACGAGATCTTTTGTCGTGCTATAGGCACGAGATATTTTGTCGTGCTACATGCACGAGACCAGTAACCTTTCATGCCACAAAGATAATATTTGTCTTCATAATTTTCGGAGCAATATTTCCTTTCTCATTATATTTTGTCCACTTCAGGTGGTCATAAATATTTTTGGCACCTAAATTATTATCACGATTATAAGGGCCAATTTTATCATGGCATCCATGATCATGACCACGGTAACGACCACTACCATGATCTCTTCTGGGATCATCATTCACTTCAGGGAATGAAGTAGGTCAGTAGGTCGAGTCTCGTGATTTTTCATCAGTAATTCATTATTTTGTTCCGCAATAAGAAGACAAGAAATTAATTCAGTATATTTCTTTAAAACTTTCTTACGATATTGTTACTGCAGGACAATATCCGTGGCATGGAAAGTGGAGTATGTTTTCTCCAGCATATCATCATCCGTTACACAGTTTCAGCTGTGAAACTATTTTAAAAATTGAGGAGTTATACTCACTCACGGATTTGAAATTTTGCAATCTCAGGTGCAACTAGTCATACCGTGCTTTTTGGGAGAACGACCATCTTCTGGTGGTTGAATCTTTCTTTCAAATTTCCCCACAAAATAAGGAGATCTTTCACGGTAAGATATTCATTTTTTTTTTTCAAATCCTCATGAACACGATCTTGTATTGATGATACTTTATTTTATATAACGGTGTCTGCTGGACCCGTTGTGGCAAGATGCATTCAGGCATCTAGTGTCTATAACAAATAATTCTTTCCGGTGACATCAACAGTCACAAATTTGAGTTTAATAAAATTTGGCATAATAATAACTGAAAACGTACCCGTAAAAACGTACCTGATTTATCTTCAAATAAACTTCAAAAAACAAATGCCTTACCCGGTGGTAGAGACTCGTGCTGATAACGTGTTATAAAATTATATAAAACAATATATATATATATATATATGTATATGTATATATGTATGTATGTAAGATATATATAAGGGAAAGAGAGGAAGAGAGGAAGAGAGGGAGAGAGGGAGAGAATGGAAGCTCTCGGGAATCACAATCACAATTACAATCACAATTTTTCCTCTTTTAATTACCATACCAATTCATACAATACAAACATATATATACACATACAAATAAGTGGATGAGCCACAATTATATTTTGAGTGTCATTGCCATTATATGTGAATCCACTAATTGAGTGGACTTAACCACATACATACGTGTGTGTGTGTGTGTATATATATATATATATATATATATATATATATCCAATATTATTAGGTGATATTTATCACCTTACGTAATTTTTTGGGGTGATGGACATCCATTAATGTAATGAATCTTCGGGATTCATAACAGAATCGTATAAAAATATTATTAAATGTTATTTTAATTTTAAATAATTTTTAAAAAATTTCAAAATTATAAGAGAAAAAATAATAGTAAATAAAATGATATTTGTTATATTAAATATATATATAATGTTGAAAATAAGGATGGATGTCATAATCAGAACACAAAATTTGACCAATAATGAAGGACTATTTTGTGGACAAAATGATAAACAAATTGAAGAAAAAAGGGAGAAACTTAAAAGTCTATCACATTCGTTATTCCCTCTAATATTTTCACTTATAATTTATCATTTTTATGAAATCATATATTTAAAATATTATAAAAATATAAATCTTAGAAAAAATATTTTTTAAAATTTATATTAAATTTCAAAATAATACATTATACCACTAATTCATTTGCCTAATTTTCAAAACTTTATATATATATATATATAATATAGTGGATCCATGCGTGTC
Source organism: Asclepias syriaca (assembly GCA_027405835.1). Taxonomy (NCBI): domain Eukaryota; kingdom Viridiplantae; phylum Streptophyta; class Magnoliopsida; order Gentianales; family Apocynaceae; genus Asclepias; species Asclepias syriaca. The sequence continues at coordinate 21,903,616 of CM049934.1, forward strand.
ACAACACTTACCACAACTTCTCTATTAATTTAGGTCATCGTTATATTATACAGTTGAAACCACTCTTTCCGCAAATGCGTTCAGAAACATATTATAAAGTTCCACTCGAATCCTCATTTGTCATAGTGCATCCCAATTGTCTCGTGTTTTTTACGTATTCTTGAATTTTGGTGAAGAAATTAAGAAGAAAGAAAGATATATATATATATATATATATATATAAATTATACGTAATTATTTAAATTTTTTAATTTTGATGTGGAAAAGCTATTATTAATTTCTAAAATTATGGCAATATATTTTTGAAGAAAAAGAAGCCTAGTTGTTAGTTGTTCATATATTAAATGTCTCCTAATAAGAAATAATATGTGGCTAAGAATATCTAATCCTATAATTATGCTCATATATTTATATATATATATATATACATACATATACAATACACATGAAAACCATATTTGTTGTAGAAATCAAAAACAAAGATGGGCATGGATATTCCTCACCTAGTTATCGGTGCTTCACTTATTATTGGCATTTTCATCTTTCTTGTAATATCTTTCTTGTTTCGAAAATCATCAAATAATATTGTTGTTGGTGATAAGAAGAACAATAACATTATACTACCCAAAGTTCCCGGTGCGTGGCCGGTGATCGGTCATCTTCGTCGTCTCATGGATAATTCTAAGCCAACACACCTTATTTTGGCAAACATGGCCGATAAATACGGACCAATTTTCACTCTAAACCTCGGAGTTCATCGAACTTTGTTCGTACATGACGTGGACACTGCAAAAGAATGCTTAACCACAAACGATAAAATTTTCGCCACGCGTCCCGAAACTTCAGCTGGGAAAATCTTGGGTTACAATTATGCCATGTTCGGAATTGGTCCGTACGGACCGTATTGGAGACAATATCGTAAGGTGACTACGGTTCAACTTCTTTCACATCGAAGGCTAGAAATGCTTGGACCCGTTCGTGAGTCTGAATTGAAAGAATCAATTAAAGATATTTACCATTTTTTGAAAGGTTGTTCTTCGGATGATCAGGAAAAAAATGTGACGGTAATGAAAGAAATGAAGGAATGGTTTTCGAATTTAGCGTTGAATATATCTGCTCGTATACTATTTGGGGTAAGATATGATTCTAATGATGAAGAAGGTGAAAAAACATTCAATTTGTTGAGAGAGCTTTTGCAATTGATTGGTCAATTTTCAATCTCTGATGCCATTCCTTATCTGAAATGGTTGGATTTGGATGGACATATGAAATCCATGAAGAAAACTGGTAAAAAAGTTGATGATATGCTACAAATCTGGTTGGAAGAACACAAGAAAAGAAGAATCAAGAACCCTAATGAAGAAAAAGAAGATAATGATTTCATGGCTGCAATGCTCTCCATCCTTGATGATGCTTCTTCTCAAGATCTTTATAATTACTCTAAAGACAATATCAACAAAGCCATGTGCTTGGTACGTACTATTTAATTTTCTCCAAAACTTTTAAAATATTTAACAATTTAACTCCATTTATTTCATAGTTGATGATTATTACGTGTTAATCTCTTATATCTCGTCTTGTATAATAAATATATAAGAATACGTACCTGTAAATAACTCTAAAATATAAAAATAGATTTAAGTAGACATTATCAACCACAAGAACTAATTGATCATGACTATTGCCATACATATGATATAATCAACTTCTCACTTTGTTATCGTTATCGTCTAATTTGTGTATAATTGATCATGAATCTTGTCATACGAATATATATATATATATATATATATATATATATATATATATATGTGTGTGTGATATGATAAAATAAATTTTTTATTTTATTATCGTTCAACTTGTGTATAATGTATAGTTAATCATGAATGTTATCAAACGAATGAATATATGAAATGATAAGCTAGTGGTCTAACTTGTGTGTATAATATAGGGACTTTTTTTGGGAGCAACAGATACAACAACAGTGACATTAATATGGACACTAAGTTTACTACTGAACCATCCTAAAGACTTAAAGAAAGTGATGGACGAATTAGAAGAACAAGTAGGAAAACAAAGGAAAGTGCAAGAATCAGACATCAAGAACTTAGTATATCTCCAAGCAGTCATCAAGGAAACACTACGTTTATATCCACCAGCACCGATGGGACTTCCACACGAATCAATGGAAGACTGCCACGTGGGAGGATACAGAGTTCCCAAAGGTACTCGACTAGTACTCAACATTCACTCCATTCAGCGAGATCCGAAAGTTTGGTCGGATCCCAACGAGTTTCGACCCGAAAGATTCTTGACGACCCGTCATAAAGAGGTGGACGTTAGAGGTCAGCATTTTGAGTTGATTCCGTTTGGCAGCGGAAGAAGAATATGTCCCGGGATTTCTTTCGGTCTCAATATCGTACAGTTTGTTCTTGCGAATTTGTTACAATGTTTCGAGGTTTCTAAACCGTACGGTAATAAACCCATTGATATGACTAATGGATTAGGACAAAATAACCTTAAAGACACTCCTTTGGAAGTGCTTCTCTCTCCCCGCCTTTCTGCTCATCTTTATGATTAGAGAGAGAGACACACAGATTTTGTTACAATCTTACTTAAATTATATACCCAAGCTTATACATATATATATATATATATATATAATTACCAAAAACTTTTACAAGAAAAAAATATATATATTATTTACTTCCTTCTAACTCATATTTATTATATCTCAAATTCATAATATAAATAAAACTGATACTATTAGCAATACTAATACTAAAATTAAAAATATGTTTTTCTTATTCTTATACTTTTTCTTTTTTTTTGCTGAATTCTTATTCTTTTACTTTAGTAAGGGTAAGTTTGTAAATCTTAATTTTGTCGAGCCATATATTTTGAGATTATAAAAAGAAATCTGATAAATCTGACTCCAATTTTGTCGAGCCAAATATTTTGAGATTAAAAAAAGAAATCTGATAAATCTGATTCCATATTTTATTCTAAAATTGTAAGACCGGAGGTGGCTGCGGTGGGTAGCTGCCGGCGCAGCCGTCAAGCTAGGAAAATTTGGTTTGTTGGAATATTAAAATAAAAATAAAATAAAAAAACACATGAATATCTCTCTATATAAATAGGGGCTATAACATTATCATACGTAGCCAAGCCAAGCCATGGATTTCCATGTATTCTTCTTCACTACCACTGCTTCACTTCTTTGTGTCTTAATCTTTCTTATTAATTACACAAAGAAGAAGAATAATAACCAAAAAGCTCCGGTGGCGCCGCCGCCATCAGCTCCCGGAGCATGGCCAATCATAGGTCATCTCCATCTGTTAAACAGCGTGGAGCCGCCTCACCTTCTCTTAGCAAAAATGGCTGATAAATACGGACCAATTTTCACGGTCAATCTCGGGGTGCACTTAGCCTTAGTAGTGAGTGATGGAAATATAGCAAAAGAATGCCTCACTACAAACGACAAAGTCTTCGCTAGCCGTCCAAAATCATTAGCCGGCGAACTCCTTGGATACAATTACGCCATGTTTGGCGTCAGCCCTTACGGATCACATTGGAGACAGTTTCGTAAAATGGCTGTTCTTCAGCTTCTTTCTACACGTAGACTTGAAATACTTAGTTACGTACGAGAAGCCGAATTAATGACGTCATTAAACGATATGTATCGTTTTTGGTCAACGTCCAGTAATAATAATTCTTGTTTTAATATGAAAGAATGGTTTGCAAGTTTGGCTTTGAACACAATTATCCGTTTACTATACGGGAAAAGATATTCATCTGACGATCAAGAAGGTTTAAACACTTTTAAAACGTTAAGAGAATTTATAGATTCTTTGGGTACGTTTGTAATTTCTGATGCGATTCCGTTCTTGAAATGGTTGGATTTGGGTGGTAACGTTAAGTCGATGAAGAAATCAGCTAAAGATATGGATAATATACTTCAGAACTGGTTAGATGAACACAAGGAGAGAAGAAGAAATAATCAGGTTGAGATTAAACCTGAAGAACAAGATTTCACAGATGTAATGATTTCTTTGCTTCAAGATGCTTCTCCTGAAGATCTTTCCTTTTATAGTGCAGACACCGTCAATAAAGCTACATGCTTGGTATATTTTCTACACCTTATTTCCTTAAATTTATTCAATCTAAATTAAAATCTAGAATTAGTTAGAAATAATAGCTTTCGATATTGAATATACAATATTATATTTTCAATCTTATCTCGCATATTAAATTACATATATTATATAATATTATTGACAATACTTGTTATGAATATCATATAAAATATTTTTTAAATAAGAGTTAGATCTTATAGTCATGCAATTGGAATTGTGAGTTAGCCTATTACTCGTAACTAGTACCAAATGGTCTAATTATTATTTTTTAAAAATTAAATATGATATATTCAATTTCAGTAAGTATGTATATAATATAAATTGTTGAGTTGGAATGTGATTAGGTTTATCAACTGATATTGACTTTTTTGGACTCAACACAGATGAGAGTCAAAGATGTACAAATGAATATATATATATATGTATGTAGATATGCCAGGTATGACAACAGCCGTTTTATATGAATAACGTTTGACTGAAAATGTGACAGGCACTTCTTTTGGGAGCGACAGATACAACAACAGGGACGTTAACATGGGCATTAGCTTTACTACTGAACAATCCACAAGTATTGAAGAAAGTGACAGCCGAATTAGACGAAAAGATCGGTAGAAACAGAATGATCCAAGAATCAGATATCCAGAACTTGGAATATTTCCAAGCAGTAGTCAAAGAAACCATGCGTTTATATCCAGCTGCACCGCTGGCTTTTCCGCACGAATCCCTAGCGGACTGCACCGTTTCAGGTTACAACGTGCCCAAATCCACGCACCTTCTGCTCAACATTCACAAGCTACAGCGTGATCCCAACGTCTGGTCGTCGCCGGAGGAGTTTAAGCCGGAGAGATTCTTGACGACCCATAAGGATATTGACGTTAAGGGTCAGAATTTCGAGTTGATTCCGTTTGGGAGTGGGAGAAGAATATGCCCCGGACTTTCTTTTGGACTTAATATGGTGCATTTGACTTTGGCTAGCGTGCTACACTCTTTTGATTTTGTTAAACCGTCTCAAGATCCGATTCCGATGATCGACCGGTTTGGACTTGCTGGTCCTTTGGATGTTCTTTTCACTCCTCGTCTTCCTCACGAGTTTTATCAGTGAAAATATTGACCCATTTTATCCTTAATCTACTGTTTACAAGTTGGATTTTCAACATTTTGTGGATGTTTTTTTTTTGTAATAATAAACTATATTTCTTTGATGTTTAATTTTAAAACCCTTATCCGAAAATTAGTTTTTGTAAATTTTAATTTTATAGAAAGTTACATGTAAAATGTTTCTTAAAAATGAAAATAAATATATTATATACAATAAAATACACTTAATGAAACCAATAATTGGATTGCATTGATTGCAAGGTAGCAAAGATCACATGCAACGGCGATGATGTGTCTTGAAAACAACTGGCCATTATGAGTTTACGTGCTTCGCATTCCCAATGACTTTTCCTCTATATATAAGGTCATCATCATCCGTTACCATCCCTCACCACCGTCGATTTTTCCCTCTCAAATCATTTTCATGTCATCTCCCATGCATGACCATTCTGCGATGACATCGCATTTCGTCCTCGTATTTTGCAAATGCGTTCGCTCATCCCAAAGTAATTAATTATCAATTATTATTAATTTTTATAAAATAATAAATAAAAATTGGGAGAGTGGGAAAGGAGTATGTACTAAATATGAATCTACAAGATGAACGGTTTCCTTTCCAGAGTAAATCCCAATTTTGTCTGAAGCTCTCTAATGGATTCCGATCAATTATTGGGTTAAGGAGGGTCACCACCGAATCATACCTCGAGACAAAGTACAATGCTTACAGCTACACAAACTGGACCTCCAATCTAGTTGTTCGACCGACCGACTTTTTTATTGCAGCTAATTAAGGACTCTCTGCTTGTCTATGATACACGGTGGAAAACGCACTCACGTCGGCAACGGTTAATGTTCCAGCCAATGATGAAATTTCTACGGAGACTCCGGCGGCGCCGGTGAGAAGGAAGAGCTGTGATAAAGTGATCGTGGCTGTGAAGGCGGAGAAGGTGATTGCGAAGGCAGCTTTGGCTTGGGCACTAACACATGTTGTCCGACCAGGGGATTGTGTTACGCTGCTCGCGGTGTTTTTCCAGGAGAGAACAGGTATGAATTGGATTGTGGTATTTTCGGCGAGATTAGAGCCGTCGTTGATTGGGTTAATTGCGTTAGGAAATGATTTTTTTTTTTTTTTTATCGTTTGCATCGTGATTTTTTATTTAACGGCGACAGAGAGGAGGAGATTTTGGGGATTTCCGAGGTTGAAAGGCGACTGTCAAGCTAGTGAGTCGTCAAAATTGCCGGATCGGATAAGTCAGATCTCGGAGTCTTGTTCTCAGATGGTTCTACAGTTTCACGATCAAATTGATGTGAGTGGAAGTGCTTACTCGCTACTGTTCAATTTTGGGAATGTCGAATAATGCAATTTTCTCGTTATACATGTTTATTTCTGCTATTATTTTGCTCCTGCAAAGTCGTTGTGAGTTTTTTAGCTTGTGATGTAGGTAGATAACTTGGTAGGTTTACACTGTTCTATTTTTTTCATTTTGGTGGATTTGTATTTGGCTCCTCATGTGGTAGGAAAAGGATTGATTTATGATATTTCATCTGTCAATGATATTTTTGTCTCTTTCTGCCACTGGTAAGTATTGGAATTTTCCATTCACGAATATCATTATTACCTAACACTACCGCTGATAACAGAAAATGATTGAGGAACGTACTGACTGACAATGTGATGATGGTATGGTCTTTGCAGGTTAAAGTGCGTATCAAAGTTGTCTCAACGAGATCTGTAGGTGTTGTTGCATCAGAAGCAATGGATAATGCAGCCAAATGGGTCATATTGGACAAGTAATTCAAAATAAAAGTATTATTTCTTATTATTTTCTAATAGATTATCAGTTTTACTCCATCAACTCGTTCGCGTGTCTTAGCTATGCATCCTTTTTGCAGAGTTCTTTTCCTGTCTGTGTTTCCTCCAGCTTTTGTGTAGTCTTTAAGTCTTCTAACAACAAAACAGTTAGTAGGCGGTGAAGAAAAACAAAAATTAAAAGAGCACAACTCAGAGTGATGACAGTGAATAGGAAAGAGAATTAATTGTTCTTCACTTTCAAAGCCAATAAAAAAACAATTCTGAGAAGATTGCTTTTATACAGGTGAAGGAAGTTCTAGATGTCAGGATCTCTGGTAGCAAGTAATTTGGCTATTTGCACGCCTAGATTTAATAAATTTCTAAAGATTCACTTATGAAGTGTTCGTCAGATTTTTGGTCTTCCTGAGATGTTGAAGATGGTTATCCTCTTATAACTTCTGCTGGTCTTTCTGTGTTATGATGCTAAAAGCTGATAGTCAAACTTTAGCTTACTTGAGCTACTAATTTCCATCCCCTTATCCAAAACATGCACTAGAAAAGAAATCAGAGAGTTTTTGGAACAATTATCTTCAAGCTCTGTTGGAACATTTGTCATTAATCTCTTTTTTCCTGTCTTAAGGAACTCACTGATCTTTTTCTCCTTAGCTAGAAAGTTGAAGCAAGAGCGGAAGCATTGCCTAGCAGAGCTTCGCTGCAACATTGTTACTATGAAGGGTTCTCAACCAAAAGTCCTGAGGCTAAATCTTGAATGCTCAAGTGAAATTCAGACCCCTTTCTTTTCAGCCGCTTCCTCTCCAGTGTCTGATAAAGCTAAGTCACAGGGCCAAAGGATGAAGCATTCTACTCCAGTAAGCAGTCCTGATGAGCCAAGCACTTCCTATACAAGAACCTCAGAAGAAAATTCATTGTCCAGTTCAGACATAGGGACTCCTACTTTCCTTTTCTGTCAACAAAATCCTCTTTATGAAAAACAAGGTATCTGGTCTCGTACTTCTAATCTTATCAATGAGCTGGATAATCCCACTGCAGCACCTGACTCCATCACTGAGAGGATAATAATACTGTCAACAACCTCACAAATGTTTAATCCAAATGATAAAAGAGTCTTTTGGATTCCTCAAAACCATAATATTGATAAGAAAAGACGTGAAATTGAGACCCAAACTAAACTTGATAACCTTGTGCTCCGTAATGAATATATGATCACTGGAGGACCTAGTCATAAGCAAAATATTGTTAAAGATTTGAGATTTAACTCGAGCATCAGGGAAGCTGTTTCCTTGGGTAGAACATCCTCTATACCTCCTCCTTTATGTTCTATATGTCAGCAGAAGACACCAACATTTGGAAAGCCACCTAGGCAGTTCTATTATCAAGAGTTAGAGGAAGCTACAGATGGCTTCTCAGACAAGAATTTCTTAGCAGAGGGAGGTTTTGGCTTGGTCCACAGAGGAGTTCTGAGGGATGGCCTAGTGGTTGCAATAAAGCAGTTGAAATTTGCAGGGTCCCAAGCGGATGCTGACTTCTGCAGGGAGGTGCGAGTATTAAGCTGTGCACAGCACAGGAATGTTGTGTTGCTGATTGGCTTTTGTGTAGAGAAGAACAAGAGATTATTGGTCTATGAATACATATGCAATGGATCCTTGGACTTGCACTTACATGGTATATTTTTTTTCCTTTTGCATGCTCACTAGAATTTGTTGTCTCAGTTATTTAGCGGCACAAAGCACAAAGATCTGACTTGGGATTGGGTACAATAATTGACAGGAAAAACTGGTATAAACCTAAACTGGGATTTACGCTTGAAAATAGCCATTGGAGCAGCAAGAGGCTTGCGGTATCTCCATGAAGATTGCAGAGTGGGGTGTATAATCCACAGAGATATGCGGCCTCATAACATCCTTTTGACACATGATTTTGAACCTCTGGTATATAGCACAAGCATGTATTTTATTTTATTTGAATATTTATTCATGGTTAAATGTCGGGGTGCTTGAGGTTTCTGGATAAATCTTGATTTTGTGTCTAAAGAGAAAGAGAGGGGGGTAGGGGGAAGAAAAAGGAGGGGTGGGGGACTCTGTCTGGAGATGTGCAAATATTTGTTCTGATGACAAATATGTGCTTGAATTGACAGAAGTTGTTTCTTTTTCCTATTCTGTTTAATTCATTTATCTTCCCTTGAAGACATGCTTATGTCTAACTAGCTTGTTTCTTTATTTCTAGGTTGCTGATTTTGGACTTGCTAGGTTATACAGTGAATGGGAATTTTGTGATGAGGAGCGAGTTGTTGGAACATCAGGGTAATCCAAAAGCCTTCTTCCTTTTTTGCAAGTTGTTTTGTACTTCCTATGCAACTTAATTCATGATTATCATATAAAACCTAAAGCAGTATGGAGGATGTCGGCTATCTTCTACTTCATTTTGCTTGAAAAACTGTCCATGAACCTAGTAACCTCTGTTCAGGTGACTTAGCTCTTACTTATCTACAGGTATCTTGCACCCGAGTATTTCAATGGTGCCAAAGTCACAGAGAAGGTTGACATATATGCTTTTGGTCTCGTGTTACTAGAGCTAATAACGAGTCAGAAAACATGGGACATGCAATGGCAAGACGGCCAGCAGTTTTCACTTGAGAACTTTTTCTCCCATCTGCTATCACATAAGAATCAGTTGCTGCATCCTCAAATGGCTGGTTATCAGCTTCACAACTTACCTTGTGAGCTACAAGCAATAGGCCATGCTGCCTCCCTGTGTCTGCAAAAAGATCCTGATCTACGGCCTCCCATGTCAAAGGTTTTCCATTCTCTTCATTGTTTCTTTTCTTTTATGTACCTCTACCTTTCCCTTTTGGAAGAAATTAGTTTTGTGGCTTTTGGTTAAAGACTTCCTCTTCTATTATGTCAGGTCCTTAGACTCTTAGAAGGACAGGGATCAGTTTTTCCAATAGAATTGGATATGAACTCCACTGGTAGTAGAAGTGGCCGCATGAACGAATTGAACACGAGCACTTCCCAATCAAGGAGGAAACACTCCCGCAGGCTCTCTCACTGAAATGTCTGCAGTCAGCTGACCCTGGAACTGGTGAAACCAATTATAGCGACAGCACTTGTATTGTATCATATCTTTGTGTTGCGTCTCTCTTTGTATTTGAGTTGCTCAATTCAAAACCAATGTATAGCACATTCAGCATGCCATCATCAGCTGTTGTGTTAGAAATTACATTATTTGGTCTAAAGACCCTGAAGCTCTTGCTTCACTTTCACATTCTTTTTGTATACTAGTCATTACTTAAGTTTGATTTATCCACAATAAAATTAAAACTTAAATGATAATGCAAAATCATTGCATACCATTTGAATTTTTATCATTCCTCTTTCGCTAGCGTCGAGTCATGTATAGAACATTAAATTGTTGAATGTAGCAGGTGTGTGTATATATATTATATAAACTGAACAGAAGCAGGAAGATCTTCGCTGACCAATAATGCTTATTTTTCTATTGCAGGATAATTATTGAATTTCGTCAAACGTCAGAGCTGAATTATACATAATATAATAACGGAGTCCTCCACGACAACTTTAATTGGCAGGTCCTACTTTCTTGGTGAACATGGTTGATTTCATTGCATGCCAAGTGCCCAAAGGTAGATTATCTAACGCACGTACATGTATATATATGTTACAGATTTTTATAATTATATAAACTTTACCAAAGTCCTTTTCTTTTTCTACCCCCACTTTTTGTTTCCCCATGCTGCAGCAAATAGAAAAATGCCTAACAAAAAAAATATTTGAAGAAACATTCTTCTTCAACGCAAATCAGAATTTCAGCAGAATTAATTTAATATGCATGCATTTCAAGTAAGAGTAGCAACTTTATAAATTTAAAAAAAAAAAAAAAAAAGAAAAGAAAAAAGAAAACACCATAGTCAAATGGATATCCCCCAACCTTTCCTCCTTCTCCCCCATCTTACAATAACAGAAGTGATTAAAATAGGTATAGCATTCAAGTTCTTGTATGCCCTTTTCCTCAGAGATCAACAAACAATGATTATTAATGCATTCAATACTTAGCAGATGGTATTGAATCCCAAGAAGAAGCATTCGCCTGGCTCTGTTGCTTCATCAAATCAGGTGCCATCTCTGATACACTCCAAACTTTCACTGATTTATCAAGACTTCCACTGTACACAACCCATCGTTGATCTCTTCCGGTGGATTCTTTATCTTCTTCCACCGCCAAACACTTCACCGGTCCGGTATGACCAGTGAGCACAGACAGACACGTGTGGACCGTAGCTTCTCTCCTCCACACGCATATCGTTTTATCAGCTGAACCGCTGAACACCAAATTCCCTGCAGCCGCAAGACAAAGCACTGCCAACTTATGTCCCTTCAATACACCACCATGAGACAGTTGTTGCTTCTCCCTTTCCCAAAAATTCACCAACCCGTCCGACGACCCGCAGTAAATAACCGACCCGGTTCTGTTCACAGCTAAAGCTGTCACCGCACATTCTTGATTCAACAATTGCTGAAGCATGCTATGACGTACGGATTTTCCCGCTTTCTCTCTTTTCCACACTTTTACCGTACCATCAGCAGATCCCGTGTAAACCATACCCTCCACGCTCGCAACCACAGAATTGACAGCATCATCATGAGCTTTCACAGATTCAAGACACTTGGAATTCTCGACCCTCCAAACCTTAAACGTTCTGTCCCACGAAGCTGAATAAAGAAGCCCGTGTTCTTGATTCATGCTTAAACAAGAAATTGCATCACAATGTTTAATCCATAAAGCCGTCCTGTTTCGCTTCACCTCTACATAATTACTGGGTTTAATTGAAGCCTTGAAAATATCAAAGAATGTAGGTAAAGTACCGGTACGTTTATGTAAGCTGGAATTTTTGGGGTTGATTTTCCATACCCGAACCTTCCCATCTTGATGACCCGTGAAAATCTTGTCGCCCGATATAATAATAGCCTTAACAAGACCACTATTAGATTTAAAAGCAGAAAATTCCTTCAAATTCTTCCACACCCGGATATTCTTACTATCCGAGCCCGTGTAAAGAATATCATTCCTAGCTGCCAAAGAATAAATGTGACCTTCTTCACGTACGAGTGAACCAATTAATCCATTGGGAGGTACAATATTTTCTTGGGATGTTTTGTCACCATCCACATTATCATTAATAATATTACTATCATTATCACCGGACCAAGGTGTAGCTGGAGTAAAGGGTGTATTTTGATTCCAGGGTGACATCATCATAGGTGAACCTTCGCCACTTAAACGGGTAGGATCGTATCCGGAGAAACTGCTGTGACGGCCGGTGGATTCGGAATCAGTTGTGGTGCTGGATATGTCGGGTTCGGATTGAACATTTGAGGCTTCGGAAAACATGGTGATGGTGGCGCTACTCTTCCTCCCGTCTTCTATCATTTCCCGGTTTCTTCTTCTTGATTTTTTCAGAAACCAGTCTTTTCAAAATAAAAATAATTAAAAATGGAGAGAGAGAGAGAGAGAGAAGCACAAGAGGAGAGGAGAGGAGAGGAGAGCAAAAGGTGACAAAAAATATGAACGAGGAGAATGAAGAAGAAATGGGTAGGAGATTTTGTAGGGAATAAACCAAGGAGTACAAGGCGGGAGTGGAGAGAGAGAGAGAATTCTGTCTTTTCTTTTCTTTCTTTTACATCTGTGAGAAACAAACGTAACTGTTGGGTAGAGAGAGATATTTGGAGGACTAATAATTTTGATTGTACACAAATATATTAATAAAAATGAAATGGAAATATTTGAGGGAATTGATTAATCCAAAAATAGTAAAACATTATTAATATTTATTTGTGTAATTTTTATGAAAAATGAAACTAAATGATAACCACCATTTTCTTAAGAGTAGGTGTTTTTGAGAGGAGGAAAACAAACCCTAATTTAACGTTTTTCCTACATCCAAAATTTTCCAATATACATCATCCATCTTTGCCTTCAAAATTGGGTTACGTACTTATCTAGTAATATATATATTTATTTATTTATTTTTATTCTCCCGGGGGGAGCTGGAAATGAATTATCGGTCATCGTGCACTGAAACTTCCCGTTTATCAATTTCAAGATTTTAACGGTTTTTAAACAAACTTCCAACAAAAAAAAAGAACAAAAAAAAGAGTTTGTTAGTTTGGCTCCCTTTTTAAAAAAAAACTATATATGTATAAATAATAAATATAGATAAAATAAAGATAATTTAATCCTTAGAAGAGAAAGTGATGTGTAAGACAAAGCTTCACACTTGGGAGGAACAACTCATGGATATAAACCATTTTTGCACAAACAAACAAGTGATCTGTGTTTTTGTGTTATAATTATCATTTGGATTATATATATATATGTATGTATTTTGATAGATGCAAAATTGTTTTATCCTTAGATGGATAGGCTACTATTCCCCATTTCCAAGGCAAATATGGAGAACCTTAGTTTTGTATCATATGAAAATATAGCAAATTAACAAAGAACAAAAAAATGGACGTTTTTATTAAATGCATATGAATAAGACTACTCGTGGAACAAGTACCAACTTCCCATTATTGTTCTTTTTTTTTTATCAAATATTTATTTATAACGTTTGTATAATTTATGAACTCGAGAAATATTATAGGTAAAAATATCACAAATATATATGTATACATTTAAAATTTGAATAATTGATGATTTTGGTACTAAAAAAATTGATGTTGGCAATCTTAGTGCCAAAATATTTTTTTTAACTTTTAAAATCCCAAATTTTTTTTAGAGTGAACAATAAAATCCCCTTTGAACGGATTCTGTCAAAACTTTTAAAAATTTAACAAATTAAAATAAAGATAAAAAATCATTACAAAATGACAAAACTAAAAATAATATTTTAAAAAAAACATAAAAATGTCCTCACATTTAAAATTTTAAAAATAAAAAATCTATCAAATTCTTCATCAATCTTTATCTTTTTCGAATATAAATCCGATTTTTTTTGTTTTCTAATATTTTTAATATATATATATAAAAAAGAAAAGAAAAGAAGATTCTTCATCAATCTTCATCTTCTTCAAATACAAATCTGATTTTTATTGTTTTCTAATATTTTTAAAAAATATATATATATAAAAAATAAAAAGAACGTGAACATTTTTTTTATTAATAATGAAAGTTTTTCTCCCAACAAAAATATTTCAATAGAAAGTTTTTCTTTTTACAAAGATTCTCTTTGTCTTTTTTTTTCCTTTATTTAGAAATGTCAGAAAATAATAAAAATCTTGTTTGTAATCGGAGAAGAAGAAGATTTACCAAAATTTTTTGATATTCTCACTATTCTGATAGATTTTTTATATTTAAAATTTTAAATTTTAAATATAAAAATATTTTTATTCCTTTATTTAAATATCTTTTTTTCTTTCTTTTTACATGTAATGACTTTTTTACCCTTATTTTTTAATTAACTAAATATAAAAACCGTTAGATTTTTAGGGTTTTTGACAGAATTCATCCAATGAGATTTTATTGTTCACTTAAAAAAATGTTTGGGATCTTAAAAGTTAAAAAAAAAATTTAGAACTAAACTTGTCAAAGATAAATTTATTTGGGACTAAACTCACCAATTATTCTTAAAATTTTGAAACACTTCTTACCCAAGTGAGTTACATCTTGATAAAAATCTTTCAAATAAAAAAATAATAAAATTAAGAGGAAATTATATAAACCCAAATAGTACGGAATCCATGAATATTTTGTTAAATAAGTAACAAATACTACAATAATTTAATGGGCTAAGATCCACTGTATCGCGGGAGAGGAAGCCCAAAGGACAATCATGATAACTTAGTCAGACTCTTCAACGGTCGAAGGTAACTGCTCCCATGATTAGTCGACACGTAGTGCGTAAAACCACTTGGAACAACTTCCTAGGCAGCTTAAAAAGCTTCCACGTCGACCCGACCTTGAAAAAGGTAGCTGTAAGAATGCTGTCTTTCTATGAAAGCAACTCATTGTGCGGCGTACAATTATTCAACCGTTCTGGTTATGCCACGTTTGAAGCTTCTAGAAAACGACGCTTCTTGATTGCAACAGGTGCACACCCCACTTCCTACACCATATCCTACAAGGTCAAATTTTTTCCCAAAAAAATTATGCACTCCCTCCAAGTGTGTGGATAAAATTGTAATATTTTATTTTATATAAAAGTTAAAAATATATATAAGAAAAAATTTAGGTACTTATAATTAATTTTAAATTATGTTTTATATAGTAAACATAATATTAATAGTTATAATAATTATTATGATGGTACAAAAGAAGATGGCAAGTTTTGGTACTATGGTGCATGAATGAGAAGGTGAACCAGGTGTACCGAATAATTTTGCCTATTAATAATAATGTTCCTAGGGGGAGGTTTTAGAATAATAGTAATAATTGGAGGGCAGAAGTGGATCCTATTTGGCTGTATAATTTAAGGTAATTGGATGTCTCATTTGTGCCTTTCGGTATTAAGAGGATACTTTGTCCATTTTCTCATTCTTGGCAACACCAAATCATACAATATCTTTAGGTTGGTGCTAACCAATCATGCTATCACATGTTTATATATATATATATGTAGTGTTGTATTAGATTCATTTAATATAGAATCATGTAGCACTTGTACTAAAAGTTAGGCATAAGTGAGTGACATATACACCTCTGCTTGTCTATATATATATATATATATATATATATATATATATATATATATATATTTAGTACTTATATAAATTTTTAGTGAAAATAAAATAAAAAAAGTATTGTCAATGTTTGAAAATAGTGTCATGAGGAACCTTTCGTACTATATTTGTGTGTAAAGAAAGCAAGAGTTTATAAAGTGCAAAGAAAGAAATGACATATATCATTAAATGTCATTGTAATTTTACATTTTATTTCTTTAGAGTTCAACTTTTGTTTGAAAGAAATGCAGTACTTAAAACTATTTGTATAGTATTTACAATAAAAAAAAAAATTTATTGTATCAAACTAAAAGTCTAACATTACTATAACTTTTATGAAAATAAAATTAACATAATTGTAGTGAGTATTAATTTTTTTTTTTTTTTTTTACGAGAAATAAAATTTTGTATGATATTCGAATTAGTTTAACTAGTAAGATGAAGTAAGATATGATTTAAAAATAAATAAATAATGAGTATTAGAATTTTGAATTAATTGTCAAGAAAATGTAAAATGATTGGAAAAATACCTTAGTTTAAAAAAAGAAAAAAAAGCCCATTATCATGGATGTTGGGCCTGATTTTGTTTTACTTGTAACAATGATGGGCCAATTCTCATAGTCCAGTTGTTCACATTCTAATTTGGTTTCCTATTCTCTCTTATGTCTATAAAAAATAATAATAAATTCTCTACATTAAGGTGTGGGATTCTTAAAAGAAACAGAATAAAACATGGTCTTCCTAAGCTATAATAGCTAGGTACCTGATTCTCCTAATACATACATATATATATATATATATATATATATATATATATATATATATATAACCAATCGTGAAGAACTCTGGTTTCTGGCCATAACCTGCATATTTTTTTTTTATATATACATATATTGCTAGAAAATCAATGCAGTGTAACACCTCCAAAACCGACCATGTCGGAGATTTACTAAAATATAAAATAGACAGAAAAAAAATCTCCAAGAAATTCAAATAATCTTAATTTTCCCAGACTCCCAAAAAACAAAAAGGAAAAAGAAAACACTATCTTTTCTTAAATCTTAATTTTCCCGACATTTGGATCAGATGCACACACAGCTTTCCATTACAATTTACCGTATATCCACCGACATAATTCTTGTTCCCAAAGTTTTTAAAAGATTCTACGCGTGTAACCATTTCCATTCCCCATCAAGAATCTTTATATAGACAACAAATCCATTAGGCATATTTTCTCTACTCTCTCTCTCTCTATATATACAATATTGAAGCCTCCACTTATACATATATAAATATGAGTTGTTCATCGGCGGTTTCCAAAAAGCAGCCATCAGTGGCCTTAAAGATTCAGAAGAACGGAGAAGAGGAAGAAGAGATTCAGGAGAATAATGATGTTATAATTGCAACCCATCTTTACTTGAAGCCTAACACAAACGGTGCACCGTTAGACAGAGAAGTGGTGCTCCGCCGTATTCGCCACCGCAAGAGAGTCCGTGCCGTTCAAGCACTTCTCACCTCTCCTTTCTCTTCTAATAAGTCTGCGGTTTCTTCTCCTCGCGTGAAATGGCTTGATGATGCTTTTGCTGCTCTTTAATTCATGCATGCATGCATGATGACTTACTTCTTTAATTTCCTAGCTATATAATTTATATTTCAGGATCTTTGTTTAGTTACTACTTGTACAAATTTTGTTCTTGGAGGTTCTTTAATCCTCCTAGCTGTAATCAATTAGTTCATCATGACTAATTGAGATTAATTACGCTTTCTCAAAATTACATTTATACTTCAATACTAACTTTTTGGAAAAAAAAAAAAAAGAAGAAGGTTTAATCTAACTTTTTGATTATTTTGTTTCTATATTTTTTAATAGGGAAGCTTATCTATCCATTTGGGGAAATCCTTACATGGATACGGTGCATGTGCCCATAAGTGCACCGGATTCATTAAATGATGCCACGTCATCATTTTGACCTGTAACCTGATGTTCCCTTTCTCCGCGGCAACTCGTTATTTTTTGACTCCCTATTATATCATTCTCTTGGGATTTTCATTCCCAACAATGAGAAAAGGCGCGGTTTTTTTTTTTCCCAATAGGATTCAGATTCGTCTCGTACAACTAGTTCAATCAATATATTCCCATTCGGATCAATTCGCATGGATCCAGGAGGATTGAAGACCAGCGAAACTCACGTAAGGTAATATTCTGCTAAATTGATTTCTGATTTGAAATTTGATTCCAATAATGTTTCGAGGATGATAATCGGATGGTTGTGGGTAGGGATTGAAAACAAACGTAACTCAAAAAATTCTTCCCATTCGGATTCCAATTTGAAGTTTTGTTCAAAAAAATAAAATAAAATCGGTAAAAGAAAAGCCCAAAACTTCAATTTGATTTCGGCGAGTATTCGAGTTAATTCACCAAGGAAAATACAATATTTCGGGTTCAGCAGGTTAACCGGTATTTCCTTTTTCAAAAAAAAAAGGTGGCTGCTTCTATTCAATTCAGTCCATATAGGTACCTTACACCGACTACATGGGATATTTCCCCAAATGCCCATATTAATATTAGTAGTTTATTTCTTCCAAATAACGACGTTAACAGAACCTTCCTTTTTTTTTCTTCCAGCATTTGGTGGAAAATGGAATCTCTAATTAATATATTGTAATTAAATACTTTATGTTAAGTTAATCGAACCATGCCTATCCTTTTCCATGTCAATATATATATATCCATTTCGACCATGTCTTTGACCATACTTATATTTAGCCTTAGAGAGACTCTACGTATACATACATACTCTTTCATTTAAAATTATTATAATTTTTAATATGTCTCATATCACTCTAAAAATTAACTCAAATAAATAATTATGTTTTGCCCTAATATATAATATGCATAAGTGGGAACAAAAAGAACTAACTTAATTATATATGTCGATTGTTAATATATCATTTTCCCGGCAGCAATAATTATTTATCAAGATTTTTTATTTTTTTTAGGGTGACCCGTGATCATCATACTATAGTTAGTGTCGTGGTCAAATGTAGTTACGTGAAAATTCTTGTATTTAAAATGTGGAATATGTCGAACAAATGAAGACAAAAGTGAGGATTATAATTAGTATTAGATTAATTAATTAAGCCGTCTGAGGAGTGATTATTAATAATTGCGAAGGAAATCACGTCATTGGCGAAAAGCAAAAGTCCAAAAAAGAGCAGCAAAAATGGATAAGTAAGGAAGAAATTGGCATAGTCGTGGGGGCACTTATTTTATCGCTTTGTCAACATTTTATAGCTATTAATATAACGTGCGGACCACGTTATTATTACGTCATCAACTTCTCTTTTTGTAATTATCAGATGAAAATTGTATAAACTAAATCCTTAATTGCATAAAATTTTCAAAGGTCAAACTTAGAAATATATATATATATATATATATATATATTGATGCGGTGCTTGTTATTGTCAATAGATGAGGTGAGGTTAGAAATTTGTTAAGAATGGACACCAACCTTAACCACTCTTTTTTTTTCTAAATTAATTTTTTTCACTTAATTTTAAAATATTAAAAGAAAATTTATTCAATTTAAAATCTTAATGACCTGTTTTAAAAATTATATAATGCACTTGAAAAATACGACAATAAAAAAATGTGGGTCTAGGTATTTATTTTTTGCCATTTCTATGTGATAAATGAATGCATGGTACTGGAAAACATAAATGGATTCCCAGAGAAGAATTACTGTAAGTTTGTCTAAGCTATAACGGCTACCTTCTTTTTTCGACCGTTATGCTGTATATATATATATACATTACTTAATTAATTACTCTTTCTATATATATATATATATATATATTTATTTATTTATTTATATTTGAATACTAAATTGTTTGGAATATTTGTGTGGATTTTGTGTTTTTTTTATGCTCTTTTGTTAGAAAATAAAACAAAGTACCTTAAACTATGGCTTTGGCTGATTAATCTAGAAAATAAACAGCTAAGAAAGAAGAAAAAAAATTTTGACTTTTTACTTTAAAATCTTGATTTTTTTATACTATAATTTTTTTTTTAAACTAAAATTTAAAATTTTAATTTAGATTAAATTTATGATCTAATATAACATTTATAATGTTTTTTTTTTCTCTTAGAAGTTGCATAATTGCCATTACTTGTCTGATTAAAAAGGAGTTGTAGAGAGGTGTAGACACAAGAAAAGTCTCCCTTAAAAATTGACAAAAATTAATAGCATTTCTTTATTTCTTTAGTCACTTTGATTTCTTCCTCTTCCCACATCAAAATCAATAACCTTCAAAACAGTTAATTAAGAACAAACTCCTCCATTCCACTTTCTTCTTCTTCTTCTCCTTCCTTTCCATGGCTGAGAAAAATCCCAATTAGCCCAAACTCTGAAATTTTCCATACCTGTTGTTCTTCATCTATCTACTGGTGCTGGTGATATATATATATATATGTAGGAGAATGATATTAAAATTCCTAACTTTAATCTTATATGCTCTGCACAGTCTTTCATCAAGTGTAGTAGCATCATCACCGAGTTCTTCTAGTTGCAGCAAGGTATGCGGTACTGTATTCTACCATCATCTTCCATTCCCTTTTGGGTTCTCATCTGGTTGCCAAATCCAACTAAATTGTACCTCCAATGGCACCATGGTCATCCATGATTTCCCAATTCAAGAAATAAATCAAGATAGTATAATGGTGAATATTCAAGCTCAGTGTGGCCGTTCCATCGACACAATCCAGACTCTGTTTGGAGAAAACTATGCTCCAACTTCCCACAATGGAATTCTTATGCAGAATTGTACAACTCCATTAACATCTTGCTTGATACCCACAACAATGGTGCAAACTCATTTTGAGTTACTTGATTGTGGAACGAAAAATAGCAGTAATATCAGTTGTTATTCTGAACAGAACAAACAGAATCAGTTCATAATTTATCAGAATTTGGTTCAAAGTCAGTGTAGTTCGTTCTTCTCGTCGATTGCTGTGGAATCTATGGGTAATTCCAATTCATCCTCTGTTTCGCTGAATGTTCAATTAGTCCAGTTGGGATGGTGGCTTACTGGCAATTGTCAATGTTCTAAACATGCCAATTGTATAAAGGTATTTTCACCTACTGAACAAAAACAAGGTTACCGGTGCCAATGCTTTGATGGGTTCGTCGGAGATGGTTATATACACGGCTCAGGCTGCCGGAAAGGTAATTAAAGTTTCTGTCTTTCCTTTCTCTTTCAGAAATTATTGTCAATCATATTTTACCCCCCGTGATGAGTTTTTCCTTCAAGACAAAATCATAATTATGTTCCTTTGAAAATTCTTGTAAAACCCAAGTACAATAATTACAATATATATACATATATAATATGTATGTATGCACTATGCACCCTTAATTATGGTCCCTGATTATCAATCATTTCTACAGCAGTTTCTTTGTGAATTTCTGGTACTTGGTCAAGTCAACTTCTTGTTGGTTCATGAATCATTTACATAGGATTCGGAAAACAAAAGACGATCTGATATAGAAACAGAACAAAACAAAAGCTTCTTGAAATTTTGATCAAATTCTGGAGTATATCCAAAGATTATATACTGTAACAAGAAAATTTGTTTTTCTTCTGGTAATGATGTAATATTTTTTTGTTTGTTTGTTTGTACAAACAGACTCAACCACATGCAATCCAGCAAAGTACATGTCTGGACAATGTGGAGGAACAACAAGAGTGGGCGTTTTAATTGGAGGTTATAATCAAAAGTTTGATGGATAAATGGATAAAGAAACTTTTATTTTCCCCCATTTTTTGTGTGAATGAAACCTTCTTCTTTCTGTATCAGGTGTTGTAGCTGGAGCTTTAATAATGGTTAGTTTAGGCCTAATATGCTGCTGCATTCGAAGGCGATCTAAAGAGAAAAGTAGGAAGAAAACAAAGAGGGAATTATGTGAAGCCACAGGCATGAACATTCCTGTATATCCCTACAGAGAAATTGAGAAAGCAACACAATCTTTCTCGGACAAAAGATTGCTAGGCACAGGCGCATATGGAACGGTGTACTCAGGAAAGTTACACAACGATGAATGGGTAGCAATCAAAAGAATTAGACATAGAGATATCGGTGACAGTATTGAACAAGTTATAAATGAGATCAAGCTGATTTCTTCAGTAAACCATCCAAATCTTGTTCGTCTATTAGGTTGTTCAATAGAAAAAGGTGAACAGATTCTGGTTTACGAATTCATGCCCAATGGAACTTTGTCACAGCACTTACAAAAGGCAAAAGGGTTTGGGCTTCCGTGGACAGTTCGTGTCGCCATTGCAGCTGAAACTGCTCAAGCTGTATCTTATCTCCACAATGCTGTTCATCCCCCAATTTATCACAGAGACATAAAATCTAGTAACATTTTATTGGATTACGATTGCAAGTCAAAAGTCGCAGACTTTGGACTTTCAAGACTCGGTATGATTGAATCCTCTCATATTTCTACTGCACCACAAGGGACTCCTGGATATCTTGATCCTCAGTATCATCAAAACTTTCATTTATCTGATAAGAGTGATGTGTACAGCTTCGGAGTAGTTCTTATCGAGATCATTACAGCATTAAAAGCAGTAGATTTCAGCAGACCACAACACGAAGTGAATTTAGCAAATCTTGCTGTTGACAGAATTGGAAAAGGATGTTTCGATGAACTTATTGATCCTTTTCTTGAGCCACAGAATGATCCATGGATTCTCTCAACAATACACAAAGTAGCAGAATTGGCATTCAGATGTCTTGCATTTCACAGGGACATGAGGCCATCTATGATGGAAGTAGCAATTGAACTTGAACAGATTAGGCTTAGTAAATGGTCAAATTCTGAAGAGAATGTCACTGGATTTACAGCTTCATCGGAGGTTTCTTCGTGTTCGTCGTCCTCATCATCTATTAGTGAGAAACCATTAAATCCAGAATTTGACGGTGGTATTGGTAAATCTAATTTGAATTCAATGAAGAGGGCGATCAAAAGCTACTCCCCTGTTTCTGTACAGGATCCTTGGCCAAGTGAGATAAGTTCACCATCATCAAATAGTTTTCTTAGCAATGTAACTCGGTAGTCTAACATTTTTCTTCCTTCCTCCTTCCTTTTTATGTTATACAAAGTTTCTTCATATATATATATGCACCACAACAATGAATCTTGTAATATCTATTCTTATATTTGCCCCAAATCTAAACCATATAAGGAACTCACTTACCTCCATCAGTTCGGGCTGATTATCCGTTCTGATATTAGTTATCATGATTCGAGTTTATAAATTTATATCGTAATTATAAATAATAATAATATTTACAATCAATTAATTAGCATTATATATGTAATTGTAAGTCTAACTGCCCTTCATATAAGACTTCTTGAATAGCCTTGAGGGAAGAGAAATGGAAGGAGGAGTGCTAAGAATCTTTTTGTTTGATTAAGACTAATCTATTGGAGAGGCCCAAAAAAAAGAAAGAGGGATTCGTGATGCACTCATGCATTTATTAGTGCAATCAACTTTTTCTTGCAAAAGACATCATGAAATGAAGAAAATTTCTGTAATGTGGTTCATTAATTTGACTATTTTGCACATACGAAAAGGATTTGTACCATTTTCCAACCCGTTCTTTTTTCCTTAGTGCCCCTATAGCAAAGGAGAAAAAAAAAAACATTAAAACGTGAATTAATTTACATTTGTGACATAATCACAATAATAATCATCCACAATTACATTATTATCCAAATTTTAAATAATTCATGTTTTATCTATCTTACTAAAACAAAATCCTTACTAATATATTTTGTCTCATATTTTGTTCACGTGCTATTTTCTAACAGAAACAAATGAAAACGTGGATCTCGACACTAATGATAATCTTTTAAAAAAAAAATTTTTAAAGCAAAACATGGTACTATGCTTTATATATATTTTTATTTTTTTATTTTTTTTTTGGGTTTGCCGTGGGTTCCCGGAATGGTCGTTTATTTAATTATATATCCTTGACTAATGTTTTTTTTACCTTTTCTTCTGCTAGGACATTCTTTGCTTTTTCTGAGCTGGCCACCACTTTCTTTTTTTTTTTCTTTTAAAGAAGGAAGAAAATTAAAATATTATTATATTCAATTTCAAGGTATACATTATATATAAATATTCAACATCAAAAAAAAGAAAAGAACTTTGAATGTATATATATATATATATATGGAAAAAAAAAATTCATAATGTTTATTTTTTTGGTAAGCATTTACTAATGACTGCACCTGCATTTTGAACGATTTTTTAAAGCAATAATATATATATATATACGGTCACGTAAGAAGGGTGACGTGAAAAAAGTTCTTACACGCGGCAAATTCTGATCCGTTTTGACCTGGAGAAGCCCAACGCTGATGATTCAGCATACGGCTGCAACTATTATATGTTTTTCCTATTTTACCCCTCCAATCAGTCAAAATTAATCTGATCGCTGCCTGTCTGCGTCGGCATTCAGAAACTGGCCCTTTTCAAGGACGTCACGGTAACTGAAGCCCCTAAGGGCGATGCGCCGACCTCGATGTCAAACGAATCGTACCGCCGGAAAAACTCTACCAACATTAACCTGGATACGAGTATTACGAAATCTTTGCCGGCGCACTGTTTGTTGTTAACGTTGGGATTTTCTGTTTCAGGTCCGTTGGACCATAAAACGTGCTTCAGCAGTTCCTCTCCTTCTCCGACGAAACGATCCGGTACGAACTCTTCGGCCATTTGAAAAATCTTCGGATCTCTAGTAGCGAAAGGTTGGAAACCGAATAACATATCTCCTTCTTTTACTTTGAAGGCGGCGTCGTGTGATTCAATGATTAGGTCTCTTTTGGCCTTACCGTATTGAGAAGGTACCGGCGGTTCAATTCTGAGGGCTTCGTAAACAACCGATTTTGTTAATGGCATGTTCTCGATGGCTCTCATTGTGATTTTGTTGTCAAAGGATTTGAGAACTGTGCGGATCTCTTGGGCTAATTGTGTGTGAAGTTTGACTCCAGCACGGCCGATCCATTTCATCATATTAGGGAAGAAGATTTTCATACCGCCGAAGGAATTAAAGCACGTCGCGAAAACTAGGTTATGGCACGCCTCTTCCCGTGAGATGCCTATTTTTTGGGCTTCTTCGAGAACGAAAGTGGAGTTTTCGTAAAAGAAATCGTAGAGACGCTGGTAGTCTTTTTTAACTAAAGCCGGTGGTAAGCGGATGGTGTGTAGAAAAAGATCCTCAAGTCCGTTCGGAAGGCCAAGTTTCAGTACAGGATGAAGATTGAAAAGTACCCATTTTCCGATCAATTTGGGGCCGTCGAGGCCGAGTTTTGAATCGGCAGGGTTAACACCGTACAGAGACCGAGCCAGAAAATTGAAAGCCGCTTGCTCACTTGCCTGATTGAAATTTACTTTGCCTTTGGTAGCAAGTTCACCTTCTAGGGCATCAAATAGCTCGGAATAACTGCGATGGAACTCCGGGATGACGTGATCTCGGCGAGAGGATAAGTGAAAAAACATGAGTTTCTTTAGCTTGGCGTGGTTGGGCTCAGAAGGATCGAGAAATGAGAGGACTCTGTATCCGCCGGTGAGTTCAGTAGAAGGCATGAAAGTACCCGTGAATAGATCCTTCTTCTCAACTTTGGAGACATCAAAGAGTACCGGAAAACTCTTCCCGTCGAGCAAAACAATGACGTTAGGATTAAAGGAAATAAGCGGACCAGGCGGCATATTAGTTTTAAACACGGTAGACTGATATTTCTGGATTCGAGACTTGAAGTATTCCTCTCTGCCTTGATTGTAAAAGTAGTCTTGTCTGTCTTTCCATGGTCCTATCAAAGGAAGCCCATAGTCACCCGGAATTTTCCGGATTGGTAGAGTTCTAGACTGCACCGGCACAATCTCCTCCCCCTCCGCCGCCGAAGAAGAAGACGGTGCCTGGATAGACGACTGCCGTGGTGCTGCTAGCTTAATTGATGGTCTCTCTGATATAGAAGCTGAAATTGGCCTAACATTTATCACTCTGCTACTATAGACTTCTGATAATGATGAAGACGAAGACGAATATTTTCGGGAAGAAATCTGGAACTGAAGAGAAGCAGGAAAAGCTATGGAAGACAAAGCCATTGTTGAAGCAGGAAGAAAGAAATTTTAGGAATGGGTTATATGTTGTGCAAGATGTTGGCATATATATATATAATATTCAATCAAATGCAGCTCACAGTTGTAACAGTGTGTATCATGGGGTATTTTGGTCTCCCACAGTCCAAAAGATTGTTTTTGATGATTTTGTGTGGGCCCAATGAGGTGGCTTGTGGGGTTCATTAATTGACCCTCGCCGAGTTCTAGTTTGAATTTTATTTGTTTTTTCTTTTCTTTTTTGGCAAAAAATAGTTGAATGTTATTATTGTTTATTTATTTTGTTTCTCACTGTCCCTGGTGAATTGTATGTCTATTATTAGGAAATATTTATGCTAATGTTTATTTATTAATATTTATTGTATATATATTTTTGTTAAAGAACTATAACTTAATTAATAATATCTTTTTACATAAAATTTAATATCAAATAAATAATTTTCTTTAAAAAAAGCCAACTGTAATTTTGTCCTTTTGTCGCTCTCACTAATTAATGTTAAGAGGAAGAGTTGGGGCTTTGGGGGTACCGTTTCTTTTTATTTTATTTATGATTTTCCTTTGGGAGGAATTGACTATATTCAACCATGGAAATACAAATATTATTTTGTCATTTTATACCTCTCTGAACTAATTGATTTTTACAATCAATTCAAGATCTTTACGTTTGAAAAAAATATTAAAATAATTTGTCACATAAACTAATTCGTGTTTTAATTTATATATCATCTTAGTATTATATAATATTATCTTTGATTATTTATAATAACACTAGCTTTTATATAATAATATTAATGACAAAATTTATACTATTTAATCAAAAATGATATATATTATATTGTGAAGAAAAGAATTTACATGGTTTAATTAGTGATAGTTTTTGCATGGTTAACTATCATGGGAAATTGCCTAACTAAGTTTGTTTATATTTTATGTATCAAAAGTGACCATTTAAATATACTTATAGTTTGGTAGAACTCGATTCTCAATTTCTAAATTTGATGTTTACTTTTTATACCCAAACTTTTTTATTTGGTGGACCAATAATAATAAAATTAGAAATAAGTGTATAACAAGTTATATATCTTTATTTTAAATTAGCCACTCAAATTTACTACTTTTCCAACTCAAACAATCCCATTCCAAATTCAACCAAAAAGAAAAGAAAAACCCCCAAAAGATTTTTTGACCAGTTGATCAATTCATCTTAGACTCATTTACCAAAATAATGCTATTTTAAAAAAATTCTCAAATTAATACTACTTTTTTAATGTGGATTACTTTGTAAAATAAATTCTTATTTTTTTAAATAAAATATTCAAGGTCTCCTTTGACAAAGTAGACCTCATTTTTATTATTTTATGTCATATTAAAATTTTTTAAATTAAAAAATTATATATATATAATATGAATATATATTATCTTTTTAAAATTTTATTAATAAATATAATTTTTATTACATAAATTATAACAAAAAATATTATTTATAAATTATAATTATTAGATAATTAAAATTTATAAGTAATTTTTAAAAAAATTTGAGGGTCTACTTGAAAGTAAACCTTAAATATTTTATTTTTAAAAAATAAGAATCTATTTAACCAAGTATTTTAAATATTTAACCAAATATTTTATTAAAAAAAATAAGAATCTACTTAAAAAAAACTCACACTAAATTGGAAAATAAGTAAAAAACTAAAATTAATTAGAATTTTTTTAAAAAAACAGCATTATTTTGGTAAATAACTCATTCATCTTAGGCAATTCATCAGAAATTTCTCCAATATATATATATATATATCATCCCAATTACTACTTACACTTGTTACTAATTAAGAAAAGAGGGGAAAAAAATTATATAAAGAAGAAAAAGGGGAATTAAAGTGTTGGATGATTTCATCTTCCTTTTACCATATTTGGATTCGTACAACATTTGGACGGTGTTAGAAATTAGAAATTCTATTAGAATCATCAAAATATTTAGAGAGAGAAAGAGTAAGAGAGAGAGAGAGGTGGAAGTCAAGAGAGAAGGCCGATTTCTCTATTACTTTGGGGAGAATTTGAAAGTCAAAACTCAAAAGGAATATAATATATATATATATATATATGTAGGTATATTTTGAAGAAAAAAAAAAAGGAAAGGTCAAACAAAACGTAACTCTGACAGCCGGAAAGTCCGTCGCCGTCTCGTCGGGTGTACTTTCCAAACTTACTTACGGCCGCTGTTCCTCCGACGACTACCGGCCAAAAAATTCAAACGCATATTCCACGTGCATCTCTTATAAAATATGTATATTAGTATCAACATGTCCTTCAAAATTTAAATTTTCATAAAATACCCTTAATCTTTAGAATTTTTACAATTTAGTTAAAAATAAAAAGGCAATTGCTCGATTGTCAAAAGATTCCCAACACTTCTTTTTTCCTCTAATCATAAAAAGTCTAGCTAATTATACATCTTCTTTTGCTTTTTTCTTTTTTTCTTCTTTTTTTTTCAATTTGAATGAAAATTATTTTGAGAAATAAATTTATTTTTTCCATTATTTGATTGGATTTTATTTAGTCACCTCATACATACATACATACATACATATAGATATATTCTTAATTTTACCCAAAATTTGTTTAAAATAAATGTTACCAAAATTTTACTTAGTTGTAGGTAAGCAATTAGGGTTAATTAAGACTTTTTTTCAACAAGTATTATGTTTTCTTATTGGATGAACAATTGATATTCTTATAAAGGTAAGTTTGAGATAAAGATTCATTCTCTAAATAGTCTTTTAGATGGAAAGTATTAAAAATTTAGTTAAAATGTAAAAGATACTCAAATAAATTTCTAAATATTTATAATTGTGCATGCAATAAGAGTATAGATAGAATAATTATACATAAATGTAATATCTTTTATCTTCTATTACTTTGTATTTTAGATAGTCCTAACTGTTGATTCTTATAAAAAATATGTTTGATGAGAGAAAGTGTTGGTCTAATGATATATGAATTCATTCGTATTAGAAGATAATTTGTATAAAAGAATCACAATAATACGACTGTTATCTTTCAAGTATGAAAGTATTATTTTTTTCTTTATAAGACTACAAACAATATTGTATTCTTGTGTATGATGAAGATTAAACAATGTGTTAGATACTTACATTAGAAATTTAAAACACACACATGAGTATGTGCTAGAAAAAGAAAAGATTTGAGGGATTGATGAAGTAAACAACATAAAATGGAGAAGATGACAAATTGAGAAACACTACACGTTATGGATGGAGCACTTTGAACAGTGAGATTTTGCACTTTCTTTTTTCCTCTTTATTTTCAAATACATACATGAAAGGCAAATGAATTACACCTGCTATTTTTTTGGGCTCTTGAGAATCACAACACTATCACCACCTCCTTTAATCTCTTTCATTCAAACCTTACTCACGTAAATACCAATAAATAGAAAATTTTACCTTAATAAAGACTGAATTTTTAGATTGATTATCAAATATAAAAAGTATTATAAAAAATAAAAATATTACATTCCAACTCTCAATTTTATATAACAAAAGGAAAAAAATATATATATAAATTTACATGATTATATATCAATTATAACAAATTTAAGTTACATTCTTACCTAAGTACGATGTCATAAAAAATCACAAGCACCATCGAAAAGGAAAAGAGGATTGGCTTCGTGAACAATGAAATTTATTTTTCTTAATTCTTCCTTTTTTTTTAATAAGTCGAAAATTAAAATAAAGGAGTAAATATTCGTTTGGGGAAATTTTTTTTCTTTTTTTGTTCAATTGATAAATTTGAACAATAAAAAAAGAAAGACAAAATGTTCTATTTTTATTCAAAAAAGTATATATTTTGAAAACAGATATTTTGAACTCGTTAAACTCTTGAACCCCTAATTCTTCCTTGCTACCGAAAACCCCAAATGAATTTTCAATCATCTTGTTCATTGCTCCGGAATCAACAACCTCCATTGACAGCTATTCAAGCTCAGCCTAGTGACTGCCTCTACTGGTAACTCTAGATAGTCTGGAAACTGAGTTTTTCAAGGGATGTGAAAGATGGATCAGAACCATTTCGAGGTAAACCGGGTTCTGTTTCATTCATTGGGTTGACTCATCAATCGGTTGAAGAAAACGTAAGATGCTTTCAGCACCTTTAGAGGAGAATTCAGGTTCCGTTGTCTGGATTTTAGCCCCTGTTGATTTGATTTCATCCTTTGTGCTCCCAAAATTTCTTCGTTGCTGCAACTATCGAGGAATTGTTAGCTTTTAGAATGGGGTTCTATTCTATCAGGTATTATTATTACCCTTAAGAAATCCTTTTTTGATCTGGAAATAATATTGGTGTTGATTTACTCTTTATAATGTTAGTTCAATCCTTTTTTCATTTTGTCCTTGTCACTTCTCAGAACAAAATAACTTTTTTGGAGATGAGAGAAAGAACTCATAATTGGACAGATTGCAGATATGTTTTAACTGATGCAGTATATATATATATTTTATGAATTTTTCTTGGGAAAGTTTTTGTGAACTTGTTGATGTATAAAAGGCTTTGTAGAACTAGGTTTTGGTAGCCTCTTTCTTAGTTGGCTGTTTAATTCAACTCGCATTCAACTAGGTTTCCTTCCACACCAGTTTCAAAGAATTACTGAGGAACATACGTTTTCAGGCACTTAGATAGAATCACATTGATAATTAGATTTCACTTCAAAACCTCAAAATTAAGATAGTTCTGTCATCAGCAGCAACAGAGTCATGTAGTTCAAATAGGGTTATAAATTTTTTTTTCCTGAATAAATCATTAACTATATTGCATTCATTAGGAACACAAGATCAATAAAACCACATATACAAGAGTGGACAGTCCAAACAGCTAAGTTATGGGAAACTTTGTTACAATCATTAGGAACATATTGAACTTTCCAGTTTTTTGTCTTAAGAGTAAATAGTTTGGCATGAATGAATAGATTGCCTTCCTCGCCAATCGGCTATTGGGATAGCTTCTGAAATACTTTGAATTACATTCAATGCATCCCCTTCAATTATAACATTATCCTTGGCTTGCATATCTAATTACATATCTTTGTAGCATTTCTCCTCTGGTCATATTCCAACTTCCAACTGAACTAATTTTTCATCACATTTAATCACAGAAGCGGATTGGGTTGTTCTTGATCGCATATAGCGCTCAGGCAGAGTAAATAATGAAGAAATAAGCAAGAAAAGGTTAGTCTTCCAATTTCCGTACTTAATTCTTTTGTCCTCCACCATTATTACAATTTATGAACAAATAAATGCATTCAACTTTTCTTGATTGATATTATTAGTATGAGAATGTGTTTCATTGATATTTTTGTTAGTGGGTAAATAATGCAAGTTTGTTATGTTATGGGAGAGAATATTTGAACATGTGATTGATATTTTTGTTATGTTATATTATGATTTGGTTTTCTAAAACTATTTTTTTCATATCTAACTTTTTCTTCTTTGTGTGTATACATGTATTTATGGATGAATTCTATATTTTTCTTGAAGTGACATTGTCAGGTTTTCTTCAACATTGAAAGAAGTGAGAGTAGCTGATGCTCATTGGCCCAAAGGATCTCTAATTGGGATGACCAGCTGCTTTTAAGGTGCGACTCTCCTATCTCCTCTCTTTATCTTATATTGATTCTCTAATATAAATTTGTTTGTTATATTGGTATTTAAAATTACAATTTTAACTAATTTTGATTGAATTTGAATTGCATGACAAATCTCATCCCATATATTACATAGTACTAATTGTTAGAAAGAATAATTTGTGAGTTTGATCTTAAATAAATTTATTTTTGTCAAAAGTTTAGTTTTAAATATATATTTTATTTAACTTTTAAAGTTTTAAACTTTTTTATTTAAGAAAAATAATATTTTTTTTTAACATTCATAAAGAAAAATTCAAAATTTAACAATTTTTATTCTTTAGTTAATTAAATAAAAGAATAAATTTGTCAAAAAAAAAAAAAAAAAGAAAATAAAGAAGAAGAGATGTTTGGAAAATTGACTTAAAAGTCTCTTTTTATAATTGAGACACATCTAATACACATTGTGCTGTATAAGGAAGGGACACATCTAAAACACCTCATGCTATATAAGTAAGGGACACATCTAAAATACCTCATGCTATATAAGTAAGGGACATATCTAGGACACCTCCTGCTATATAAGCAAGGATATATTTAGGACATTTCGTGCTATATAAGCAAGGGACATATCTAGGACACCTCATGCTATATAAGTAAGGGCACATCTAGGACATCTCGTGCTATATAAGTAAGGGATACATCTAGGACACCTCATGCTATATAAGCAATGATACATTTAGGACATCTTGTGCTATATAAGCAAGGGACACATTTAGGACACCTCATGCTATATAAGCAAGGACACATCTAGGACATCTCGTGCTATATAAGCAAGGACACATCTAGGATATCTCGTGCTATATAAGCAAGGACACATCTAGGACATCTTGTGCTATATAAGCAAACACATCTAGGACATCTCGTGCTATATAAGTAAGGACACATCTAGGACATCTCGTGCTATATAAGTAAAGACACATCTAGGACATCTCGTGCTATATAAGTAAGGAATACATTAGGACACCTTGTGCTATATAAGTAAAAAGAGATGTTTGGAAAAATTCAAAAGTCTAAGTTTGTATTTCTAATTAGTTAAAGGTCTTTATTATTATCTTCTTTTTTTCAAACAATGTATCTCTAATTTTATTTTTTTCTATAATTTTTAAAATTATAAATTTTGAATTTTGAATTTTTCAAAATCTTTTTTTCTTATTTCTTCTAGCTTGAAAGGAGAATTAAGTTAAGAGGATAATTAAGAAGATTAACTGGAGAAGAAACCATCAAAATCTCCTTCTCATCAATAACTATAATAGTGACAGTGTTGATCCAATACTCAAAACTCTTAAGAAATTTTTATATAAATTTCATCAAATTTGCCAATTTTAGCAATAATCAGAACATAATTTAACATTTATCTCTTTGAGAATTTGCATTTGTTTCTTTGTTGGGTTAATCAAATTGAATTTTAAGTTGCTATAATCCTTTAGTTTCAAGAGTAAAATATTGATGAACATAAAGATACTATATAATTTATTTAGTAGAATAATTAACTTTCAATAATCTATGAGATAGAATTCCATCGGTTAGCCTCACATTCTAATAACTTATCAACTATTATAAAGTAGAATTTCATTGGTTAGCCTCCCATTGCAGGTTCCAAATTTCTTTTTGAGTAAATAGAGTTTACAAGAAATTTAAATCCAAAATTTTTGGTAAAATTTCCTAGTATGAAGCATGACAAAAAGTGAACATCTTCCTTTAATGAACTAGTCATTTGGAGGTTGAGTGATTATCCATGAGTAGGAAGAGAATGTCATAATTTGAATCAGATTCAAAATTTTAAATAATTATTTGACATCTTTTTTGTTTTTTTTAAAAAATTTTTATGACTTTTTTATTATTTTCTTTAATAAATTGTAAATTATTTAATTTTTGTACGAAATTCTTTAAAAAAAAATTATTTTTCTTTAATAAAAAAACTTTAAAATTTTAAAAAGTATTTTAAGATTAAACTTACTAATTACTCTCGGCACATAAATTTCCTTCCAAAACTTATGTAAAAAATATAAAAATAACTAAAATAAAAATAATTAGTGAATTTAGTTTCCAAACCAATTTAAATATTTTAGAACTAAATTTGTTAAACATAAATTTATTTAGAATAAATTTATCAATTATTCTTAAAATAACAACACAAATTTAATTTAGAAAATTAGAGAAAAACTAAACTACTAGAACTGAGGCCAAATAAGAAAATTCACTACAATCACAAAAATTTTCCTCTTTGACTAACTCAAGACAATCATAAAATGTTAAAATATTAAAATGTTAAAATGCTACAATGAATAGCTTTACAACTCTCACCCAATAAAAAATCTAACTAGAATTTTTATTAAATATGACAAGTGGACGACGACTCTGCATATCTTTGCTGCGGACTATTTAAACACCTTGAGAACATGGGAAATTTCCGCTCGACATTTGACAACCGACTATATTTGCTGACTAGTAGAGTTGCGCGTTTAGATACGGTGTGCCACGCGTTCGGCTCATAAATTGAATTCCATAGTCAAAGGAAAGAACAGTCACCAAAACCATCCTCTGCCAGCAAGAAAAGTGTAAACACTCTTTTCTCACTAACAGACAACTCTTTACTAATATGCCTCGAATCTTCTCTTTCTTCCTCCCTCTGTACGTGCATTTATATATATATATATATACCAAAGCATAAACCCTGTTCATAGTCATACTTGAATAATTGGGTCGAAGTTTAGAGAATTACTTTTCATCTATGGCTGCCACCACTAGACTGTTTCGGATGTCTAGACCATTGGGTCATCATCATTATCAGCCTAGTACCAATTCTTTCTTCAATTCTTCTTGCAATTTTCCTTCCAGCAGGTCTTGTTCTCAACTACCCAGATGTTTTAGCAAGGCAGATTTTCCAGTTGGTCATCATCAAGAAATGATCAGAAAAGCTGGTAGCGAAATGAAGCCTAATTCATCATCAGCCATATCGTTGTCAGACACAGTGAAGACTGAACAAGGATTGGACTTTGGTTTGCTATTAGCATCCGTTAGAAATGCCTTGGTGAGGAAGTTGAATGAGATTATTACAAGAAGAGGAAGACCATGGAAATTGTACGTTGAAACATTCATCGAAAAGGTATATATATATATATATATATAGAATCTTGATTCTTTTATAAGTCACAGTATCAAAACTACGTACCTCTTTGCAGGGAATCATAGATTGCAGATTCTTCACGTTGCTTGCAGTGGCGGGATCTTTACTTGGTTCATTATTGTGTTACATCGAGGTAGTTATATAGTTAAGAGTTTTTTTTTTTTTTTTTTTTTCATTATAATTTTGGATAAGTGAATTATGGTTATTTATATTTATGATTCTGGATTTGTAGGGTTGTTTCTTGATATTGGAATCATATGTTCAGTATTTTCATGCACTATCTCGAGGACCAGAGCTAGGACATATAGTGCACCTTTTAATTGAAGCAATTGGTAAGCAACAAACAAAATAAAAATAAAAACAAAAGGAAGTAGAATGATCTGGATCATGCAAGTGAGTTAATTGATAAGAATTGAAAATTTTGTGCAGACATGTACCTGGTGGCCACTGCAATGCTGGTATTTGGTGTGGGTATGCACGTCTTGTTTATGGGATCAAATGATCTTCGACGCATTGACAAGAAGTTTCCTCATCATCACAATCAAACTATTTGAAGGTAATGAACTCAATTTCTTCATATTTGGGTATTTGGTTGTTAGTCGGTCATTGTTCGTTCTTCTTCTGACGGCTCTAGAAATTTGGTTTTGTCAGACAATTCCATCACAGGTGGGAATGAACTCAATAATGCAAGCCAAGACAAAAATCGGGCATGCCGTAGTAATGATACTTCAAGTTGGGGTATTAGAGAAGTTTCAAAGCGTACCTCTTGTCACAGGGTTGGATCTTGCTTGCTTCGCTGGAGCTGTCTTTCTGTCTGCCACTTGTATATTCCTTCTGTCCAAACTTTCAATTATTAACAACACACCACACGGCTTATAAATACGGATAGATGGATGAAGAAGTTTGTGGGTTTACCTTTACATTGCTAACCCAAGGCAGAACTCTATCCCTGCTGCTGCTGCTCCTGCGTACATATAGAGAAACACAACCAACTACAAGGAATTTATCACACAACAAAACAATGCATATATGTCAGACCATTCTTTGTATTTTTTTTTCCTGTCGTCTTCGATATTGATTTCTACAAGGATTTATCAATAATCATACCAGTGGTATATACTTCATTTTTTTTCTCATCATTTTGTGATACCCCAGTTTCTCAAGTATAATTAATACAGGATGCACATTCAAAAGAGAGGCCCTTCACACTTTTTGGCCTAAATTACAGGCTGAAGAAAGCAAAAAACTCAATATTTTCTCCCTTGATGAAAAAGGTGACAATTAGATTAAAAATATACAACAGAATATAAATTCTCTACAGATAAGAGTAATAAAGAACAAGAGGAATGAAATCATATGGCATGACAAAAATGATATAGAAAAGAACTACAGTCAGATCTGTTCACGAGGCAGGGGTGCTCATCAAAGAATCAACATAAAGAAGCAAAAAAGAGAATTTACAACTACCAAAAACACAACTCTGAATCCAATAATATCTTATCTTCACAAGAGAACTGCTACTCTACATAGATGCCAAGAGATCTCTCATTTCTGCAACTGATGGGATTGTCTCATGAGGGTAAACCTTAAGAAGAAGTTGTGAAAAACTGTCATACTTGTCAAGAAATTCCTTCTGCAAGCCAGAAACAAAAAACAAAAGCAAGAAACTTAGATAGCAGCAACATTAATTTTTATGAACAATGCCTTGAGTTGAAATTGAAAAAATGGATTGCATAAGATAAAGAATAATTATTTTCCCACTGAAGACAATTTAGTAAAAATATTTTTCCATTAACTTAAACTAGTTTAAGTTGTTTTTAAATTCAAACCTCAGACCTTAGATTTCATGTTTGGACTTGAGATTTCAGACTTCAATTTTATTTTATTTTATTTAATTTTTTCCCGTTCCAAACAGATACTTTCAGTTCACTCTGTATTTAGCTGTAATAAAAATAAGGTTATTTGTAAACCCCATTACTTCTCTAAGATTGACCTGTTTGACTTGTGTTTCAACATCTTTTCTTAATAGAAAATCAAACCTGCAAATTACGGACTTTCTGTTGTAGTAATTAGTGACAATAAACTGGATAACCGTAAGAAAGAAGAATACCTTGCACTTATCCCACAATGATGGCAGCAACTCCTCAGAGGTAAGATTCTTTTGCAGCTTTTTATACATTGCAGTAATAGACTTGTCAACCTGTGCAAACAATATGCTATAAATAAATGGCATTTGAGAAATTTAGAAGTACATTCAAAGGTCCTTCAAGAGACTCACTCCCGATAAGCTGGTTTTTAGCACCTTATGGAGTTCCATCTTTGACAGCCCAAGCTGGAAAGGAATCTAAAATTAGAATGAACTTGTAAGTCTTGAAGATGGCAAGCAATTATAATTTTACATTGTTATTAATTTTATATTGTTATCTGTATTGATGAGTCAGGAAAAAGGTTCCCTAGAACAATCGAGAAATTGATCCCATTATAAACTCTTCTGTTTTGCTTTGTTGCAGTAATGAAGTTCTTCACATGGTATTAAAACTGGAGACAGAAATATCCAGAAAAAATTCGAGTATATTGCTATGTTCTTATACTTAAAGAAACATAAAGTACCAAGCAAAATTGGTTTCCATTCACACCCCATAACTAACCTCTTCTGGGGTAACTGTGTACATTACTTCTTCAATTCTTCTACCAATCTCGAACAGTCGCTCAAATTGCTGGATGCAACCAAATGATTTTTGGGGCACGTATTCAAATTAGTCAAATTGCAACAAAAAAGTGAAGGGACATGGTATATTTCTCAGCAAAAAAATAAAGAAAGGAAATGGCATATCATGAAATATGAAGGTTGTAATACTCACAAGGTATATGATAGTACTTATGAAGCGTGTGCAAGCTTGCTCATAGGATTCACTGGCTTGGTGATAAAATTTGGCTAATGTTGGAACAACATTTGCAAGGTCATATAGACTGCAGGACAGTAGTTTCAGCCCAAATGTGAAATTTACTGCTAATTTTGGAAGGCAAATTGAATCTTTACAAGTATACAGTTATTATGTCATAAGATATGCTGAGCTTTGTTTTAACAAGAGAATATATTGTGCCAGGTACCTATTTTGAAAAGCTGCGTAGTTCTCCAACAGCAAAATATCTGAGTACTTTGGGTCTGCCTGAGCAATTTTGTCCAATGTTACAAACATTATGGTCACCTGTTAAATAATTTCCCAAACAAATCTTGTTAAGCCATGCTACAGAAGAAAAAAGAAATGTCAATTGGAGTTTGACATCATTATTATTATTATTATTATCATTTTGATATTTATGTCATCATTATGATCTAGTCTCTATAGTTTGGGCAACTCAATAACTGCAATATCATTCTTGTTTTTCTTTTCACCATCCTAAATGAATATGACACAGTATCATCCAATTATTTTACAAATTGCAATCATAATAATGGAAAAATATGAGAAATAATTTTTTCATGGGGAGACTTACAAATTTCATGTATGCCTGATCAACCAAATCCCTTGATTGTCCTTGGATGTACTGTTCCATACGGGTTGCTAAAGTGGCAAACCTGTTCAAAGAGGATATCAACTAAATCAAAATGTACCGAAATAACTTCTCAGCACCATACATGCAGAAACTCGACCAGGATAAGTTTGCTCAAAATTCACAGCACTGGTATAAGAAGAATCTGAGGAGGATGAAATCCTGAATTACATTCAATCATCTATTGAACTGAATACAACTCTTATAGTACATACATATTGAGGAAATAATTTTACATCCATGTTTAACTAGAAAATGAACAGAATAGCCAACAGATACTTAAATTTGAGGAATGATGACAGTCTAAATTATGAGCTTGACTTCACAATATTAGTCAATATGAAGCCTAATCATGAAGTTCATTTAGTATGAAGAATATCTAGGGTCTACATAGACAAACACTATTTAAGAAAAAAAATTTTTTTTATTAAAGTCTGGTAGGATATAAAAAGAATAGATATGATTTTAAATTTAAACATTTGAACTTGAAATTTCTATACTTTAATATTAAAATTTTAATTAAGAAGCAAAAATTATTCTTTAATGAAGTAAAAAACGTTGGTCGAAGTTTAGAAACTTTTTTTTTTCTTGAAAAATGACAGTCTAAATTGACCCTTAATCATCTCTTTAATAATCATTCAGAAATTCTAGTAATAGAAAATCGAATGAAGCCTGACTTCAAAGTCCATACCTTGGAATATATGACAAGACTCCTACCTGCCGAACATTTCTCTCATTTCTTTCAATTTGATGACAAGCCTCCTCAACAAACTACAAGAAATTTCATAGCATGAATAGATCAAAATCCCACTAACAAGATTGACACGGGTTCAGAATTAAAGAAGCTGTGACTTACACGGCCAAATTGCATAGATATTCTAGATTCTAGATCATCCAATAAAAGGCGTACAAATCCTGCTGCATCAGCTTTTTGACCAGAAATATACTTTTCTGTGATTCCGTGCATAGATATGCAGCGCAGAGGATCAATCTTATATGCCCAGTCCACAACAGCATAAAAGTCTTCCTAAAGATTGAAAGCAATAGGAATATTTTAGAAGGGAAAGATTAACCACTAGAAGAACCATGTGATCCAAATTATTATGTCTTAATAGATATGTAGCACAGCCAATCCTACACTAGAACACATCTGAAACCTGAGGTAAAGATTTAATAAAACTTTTAATGCCTGTTTAACAAATGATGTTGAACTTTCAGCTATTAGGTTAAATAACAAACAGAAGAACATGAATCATAAAACTCACTTGTATTCCGTCAAGCAAATCACGAAGTGATTCATTTAATGCCTCCAGCTCCCTGAAACTTTTGCCTACAAAAGACAACAATAGCTTTAAACTCAAAGAAGGTGCTTGGAATGAGCAGAGGAAATTAGAAAACTGACCAGCCTTGCTGTCATTGTCATCAATGTCCATGATGCCTAAATCATCATCATTACCATCATCATCATCATCAGTTGGCCCACCTTTGTTGCCATTTGTACCCCCTGGTGGAACAAGTGTAGGAACTTCAAAGCACATGAAGTGTGCAAAAAAGGAACTCTGCAATTAAAGCACTAACTGAGTTCATAAAAATTTAAAAAAAAAAAAAAAAAAAACATACCATCACAATTAGAAAGAAAGAGATAGATGGTAAAGAACTAAAATGAAAAAACAACCTCATCCACAAGAAGTGGGATGAAAATAGTAAGCATCTTAGCATATGCTTCAGAAACTGTCGAGGTGTCTGCATTATTCACATTTTGATTGGAGGTTGTTGAACCTTCAAGCCATACAGTAGGATTACGTGATGCCTTAGTACTGGCACGAAGCTCATTAGCAAATTCACGAGCCTGTAAAAGCAATAGATACACTGAACTCAAATTCAAAAGTTACAGTTTTCATACAAACTATTTATCCATTCACCTTAAGAAATGCACTGATAGAAGAAATAAAAATATACTGCATATACAAAGATTAACAATTTTCTCACCTCACGGCGTAACAATAGATTAAGGGAGCTACAATAGGCTTTCCTCAGTGAACCAAGGCAATTTTTATCAAGACTCTGCAAATAAGAAAAATAATTACAAACACTATGATGCTAGTGCAAAGAATAATAATAAAATAAATTAAATTAAAACAAGGTATATAAATGACTCAATTCTTTAGACCTTTAGATGCTGCAGGAGGCGAGCATATGTCCTGCACTTGTAACGCAGATCAGCATGATCAGGCCGCTTTAATTGTCCACGCTGTTTAATCAAAGTAGCAGTAGATTTAGGATTTGTATTCAAACTTAATTAAAATGAACTGCAAAAATGCATCCAGTGAAGAGTACCTGAGAGAAATAACTTTTGTCACTTATCATGAAATCTACCAAACTAGCAAAATAGTTTCTCAAGAATTCAGATGCTCTCCGAACAAAAGTTGTTTTCAACTTGTCAAGTTCTGCTCGCTTTTCTCTTACCTGTTTAAGAGTTTGAAACATAAACCTCTTAAGATAAATGTTTCTTATGAATACTAAATGTCTTCTTACTCCATTCATAAATATAGAAGGCCATAGAGTATTGAACATCTTGAAAAGGATAAGTGAACCTTCCATCCTTGGTGATGGTAAGTGTTCAATACTTGACATCAAAGACCAACATGAAAACCAGGTCCTTTCAAGAATCGTTCTTCTTTTGTAAAGTTCTTATCTTCTATCACATAATTAAATAACCCCAACCCAGGTAAATCTCAATGTACTAACCACACGATTTAAATACTTCAAGAATAACCATTAGAATTCTCATCATTGCCACATTTCAGTCATTAAAAATCTCAATTAAGAGAGGAAGCAGAATCATACAGCACGTATATTTGCGTAGATGGGATCCAAGTTAGGCGCTTCAAGGCTATGCAAAGCATTGGCTAACCATTCACATGCTTCAATATTATGAAGCATTCGGGCTTCATCAAATGAACCCCCTGTTAAACATGCTGCATACTGTAACCAAAACAAATGTTATCATTAGTAGTTATCAAAAATCTTATCACTAAATAAAAAGTTAAAGGAGTTTAAAAGTACATATTGCATTAAAAAACATTAAAATATATGCAGAGTACCTCAGATGGGATATGTAATCTTTCAAGAAGCTTGTCTAGCTCCTCAATTAGAGATTTATTGTTCACAGAATGCATTTCCAGCTTGTTATTGCGAGTTTCTATCTGCATATGACATGAACATAGTTCAATAGAAATTCAAGTATCTTATGTTAAGTGTTAGAACATTATTCATATGCAATATGATTATATAAAAATTGAAAATTATTGTTTGAGAGAATGGTTACTCAGATATAATAAACTCTCTAACCCTTTGGGCTTCATTTCAAAAAATGTATTTCTATACCATAAATGAAATGTCAAATCAAAATAAACAGAACTAAATCCCAAAATAACTAGAATTAAGTAAATAGTCAAAACATAAGAACATTGTTTGCAGTTAAGCACAAGTAAACCATAAGAAAACATAACTAAGTGGCCACAAAAGAAAAATAAAATAAAATAAAAGAATGAGTCATTGGCACACAACATAAACATCTCAAGATCACAGCTGAAGAGATGCCCACCGATTCGATGTCCTCTCTCATGTGTCTGAGTTTAATGTTAAAAATGCTCAGCCACTCATCCATGTCGTCAACGCAATTACTTGCTGTTTCAAGACCTTGCAATACCTGCACCACCAATACAAATATTTAAGATCTCAAACCAAAGCTATAAGTAACAAGTTATGCTTTCTATCATATGTATTAAGCCACTAGAAAAGAAACTACATACTGCATCCTTTACAAAGTTTTAGGCTCAATGGATAAGAAAACTGAATACTTCACAAACCAAACTCGGGCTAAGCAACCTTCATTTAAAAACTTGTTCATGAACTAGAACACTCCTTCCAACCGAAAAATGTAGTCACAATTTGTCTTGGCACACAAAATCAGGAAATCCAAAATTTATATAGTTTGAATCTACAATGACTATAATACTCATTGATTTATATCAATATCAAATTTATTTCTTTTTCTTAATTATTACTTGGTAAGGTAAAATGTGTTTTCATCTAGATAAGTGAATTTGAATAGTGTCTTTAAAAATATTCTTTTATAGGTAATAAGATATAATTAAATGGGTTAAAGTTATATAAAGGGTATTTATGGAAAAGACATAAATAACTTCTTTATATAGAATGTTGACAATATTGGATGACATAGAAACAAGGGACAATATATTTAAGGCAGAGGGAGTACCACAAAAGAAAGGATAAATGATGGCGCAAAAAATGGGTTTATGAGATTCCTTCTCTTTTTGTACAGGAATATGTGAATTGTGAAAAACAATACAAGGAGATGCCTATATG
This sequence comes from Asclepias syriaca, assembly GCA_027405835.1. NCBI lineage: Eukaryota > Viridiplantae > Streptophyta > Magnoliopsida > Gentianales > Apocynaceae > Asclepias > Asclepias syriaca. Next base: position 21,946,370 of record CM049934.1, read on the forward strand.
GTGATTTCCCAATAACTATGGTACCTGAACTGAAGAAACATGACACCATGCAGAACATTTGTTTAACAATGCAATGCTCATACCTAAATAAAATATTACCAGGTGACAATAATGGATTTGGACTGGAATATAAAGTATAACACAAAAGGAAATACATGCAGCTACTTTTGCAGGAACAAAATCATGGCAGTTTTACAAACATTAGGAAATACCACCTCGTCTATTAAAGGCTCATTTTCCAAAATAGCATGAACATTTGCTGCTTCCAAAGCTTGAAGTTCTCGCTTTAGCCGCTCAGAGAATGCCTCTGCTTCACTAATACCCATGACATAACTGCAAATGAAATGATTTTTCATTTATCTTATTTGAAAATAAATGCCCATCCAAAAAATAAGCACTATTAAGAAAGGTAAGAGACATTACTGACTAGATGCAGATGAAAACATTACTAGAGTCATTTTCATCTCATTAATACAGTGCCATGACAATTGATAATAAACAGAACAAGCAAGTATCCATCAAAGTCATTAGCACACCATGAATAAAATATCTAGAAGAATAATTCTAATAGATAACTACAAAGAAAGAACAAACAAGAAACACCAAGTTGATGGATATATGACTAGATAAATTGATTTCTCAGAAGATTGCATGTCTGCAACTTGTATATGACATCTTTGACGAGGAAAATGATTAACCGACAAGATGTTAGCTTTTAAATTAACTTATTAAATAAAAAGAAATAGATCGACATGGATGAAGATATTAGTACTTACGTGCCTAAAAGAGCCTCCATATCCTCCTCTTCTGCTTGAGATACAAGTTCTCTTTCAACAGTCACTTTCATGTCACCTTCCGCTGCAGTAGTCTCAGCAGGTCCATTGTGAACATCCGCCCTTTGCTTAGTGATAGCAGGTGAATTTTGCTGCATGGGATTACATCCGCCAAGAGATTTCATAAGAATAGATTGAGAATCTTATTCCAAAAAATTAATAGAAATCAAGTAACTCAATCATAAAAAAGGGGCAAAGAGCAGTTTTCTTTTCTCCTTTTTTTTCTTTTTTTCTTTTTTCTCCCACCTCCTTTTTTGAGTACAAGTTGAATGGTTAACCCTTGGAGAATCATAATTTTTTATAATCAATATACAAATTGTACAATATGATTTACCATTTGATGCATCAATTTCTGTTGCTGAAAAAAAGTCTTTTAACAAGAAAATTGGTATGATTAATGCAGGCAATCAAGCTAAAGGGACATGATTAATGTAGGCAAATCAAAATACTTTCTATATTATGTCTGCTCAATTTTCTTGGAAACAAATACCTAAGTTAGTCTTGAGAGTGTATGGTAAAATATAGATCACAAAATATACCAGGATATAACTTATAAGTACACATTGAAGCCAGAAAGCAGAACAGTGCATCCCAAGTATGACCCATATATATTGTCTAAAAAAATTGAACAAATAGTAAATCTTTTCAATGAGACCCCCCAAAAAAAAAAGAAAAAAAAAAAAAAAACAGAAAGATGGTCTCAGTTTTATTCTTGGCCATTAGGACATGAGTTAATGCACCTTAGCCCAAAGAGCCATCTCCACCACATCTATTCCAACAACTTTAGGAATACGACCCAAGACCTCTCTGCAGATGTTTAAGATGCAAATCAAAAGCCGGTTCCTGCATGGAAAAACCGCACACTCTACAATTAAGAATGTAATGGTAATTGAAGTTTGCATTTCTGCACCCATATTACTTCATGACATACCTGTCATCAACATTACGCATGGTCCATTGCGGCGGACTAACCGTCTGACTCCTGAGGTTATCGAAACCCTAGATGAATAAAATCAATCCAAATAAGCTCACAACTGTTTCTAACATGGAGAGAAATCCAAACAAATGGATCTTGACAAGAATTGTGCACAGCATTGAGGAATACCAGCATGAATGTACATCCACTTGGATCATTTGTTACAACTTCCACCTTTGAGAGATGCTTTAGCTTGTAGAGTTTCGCAGGCTACAAATTCAAACAATATGTATCCATTAGCTAAAACACTCAAATACAGGGTAGGTTGTCTTCTCTATTTGGTGGTTCATTTTATGTCCACAACCTTTTCCTATTGTGCATAAAGAAACACACATGTTCCATGTTCCTTATCCCACCAAAAGCGCAAAAGAAGTAAAAGCATCATAAGGGCTAGTATGCAAATGCAATTAAGAAACCTATGAGTTATGTAGTCAATACTATGGAACATTACCTCAAGAACTCCTCCAGTAGAATATTTTAACACACGAAGAAAAGCTTTAGTCCGCTGAACTTTTGCTTTTGCTGGGGAGAAACCAAATGGTATTATGAACAAACAAAGCATCTCAACAAAATCAATAAAATTATTCAGAATAGACACAAAATAACCATAAGTTAAACTTTGTCTTAATGCATTAGTAATTAATGAAGAGCAGATATGTACAAGAGAGGCAGTATCATCTTATATTTTTCATGATGTAAATGAAAATTTTGTACAACATCACTTTGGTTAGAGAAATTTCAAAAGAATCTAAACTGAAAACACTCAATCAAAGCTCAACGAGAACCCCTTGGGAAGCAGCACCTTGTATTACCATGCTTATAAAAAATTCCAAAATATAATTATAAAAGTATAGTAAGAGAATGAAAAGACGATACTGACAATACACATTTTGTCAAAAGAGCATATACAAGTTTCAATATGAAAAACTAACAGTTTAAAATTACAAACTCAACTATTCACTTTTAGTATATGAAAATTCACATAAACTAATCAGACCTTCATTTCAATAGATGGTAGTTGTTATTTATCGGGTTATCTAAAAGAGCCATGTAGCTGATAATGAGAATAAAACTTATCATTTTCTCATGTTCTACAAATTATGTTTTAGAAATGAAGATCTGCATCCACACATCAATTATTTCTTCACCTATTGCTCAGAATGCCGAATCATAACCATCATTTCATTGTAATAAGGAAACCATATTAGGCACTTCCCGAACAGGATACTTCAAGCTTTAGGCACTTCCTAAAATATTCTCAGAATATTACTTTTCTATTTTAGTTATATTCAGTTTAGATTCATATCTAATTAACAAAAGATGTTACAATTGTGATGAAGCTTATATATTGTGGACCACCAACGCAAGAAGAAATTTTGGCTTGAGGTTGAGAACTGGATAAACTTGGAAGAAGCATATGCATCTTCACCGGAGAATATGTAGAGCTATTCCATGTTGCTTATCCAGATTTCAAGCTTGAGGACAAGCTCACTATCAAAGGGGTGAGTGATTCTAAAGATCCATATTAAATGAATTCAGTCTCCTGATAGCACACCAAAGATGAGTAATCAAATTCCAGCCCATTCAGAGAAATCAAACAATAATTTCCTCAATTCAAATAATAAAGATATCAACAGCATAGTAATATTAAACAAGAAGTTTTCTACGTTACTTGGACCCCACTGAGTTAGCGTTTGCTCTAATTTTAAAACATAAGCATACCGCATGTATCACAGATGTTTTGACTACAGAACCCGAAAATCGTAAAATTTATGAGTGACATCAAAACTATATAATTATTAATTATTAGTTTTAAACCATCATGGCTTTCCATAAAAAAGGAAAACCATCCCTGTTTAAAAAATGGAGGAAGAAGAAGAACACGTTAATACAGCCTTTTTCCCTTAGATCAATCGCCAATCTTGTAATCACATAAAATTATCAATTTTCAATATCTCCAGAACTGTGTAAGAAATACAATCTGGAAAAAAAAAATGCAAAAATAATTGGCATACTGGATATGGCAAGAACCCTAGGTTTGGCCATCTGAGCGCGGCCTAATTTTCCAGCCTTCCCCCAGGTGCCGTGACTCTTTACCACTCGGATCGACATAACAATATTCTGTTTGGTGCCTTCGATGGCAGCTTCACAAGCTCTCCGTAGCTCGTCATCGTCTGCGCTGGATTTCGCCATGATTCCGAGAAATTCACCCAACCACCTTCCAAACCTCAATCCGTCGGCAATGCTCAGGTGAAATGTAAAATTCACCTTACAAATTTAAACTACCGTCTGAAATCCACTAATTGGACACATGGCCCATTTAGCAAATTTCTCGATTACAAATGGGTCCCATCACTAATTTTTCTTTTTTACTTTCTTTATTTACAAATTACCCGGTTTATTACTAGTCTCCCTTTTAACTTTTCGTCCACGTACTTTTCAAAATTGTTGTTCAGGTCCATGTACTCTTTTAAATTGTACATAAAATTTTCTTAAAAAGAGAAAAGAAAAAAGAATTGTATATCTCTGAAAAAAATTCCCAGTTCAAATGTGTTACACGGCAAGGGGATAAAGTTTTCAAGAAAGGATATGGGAAAATGGAGAAAATGGAAAAAATGGAAATTGGTAGCTTAATCTGGTATGGTCTGGGATCGATTAGGGAACTTCAAGTGCAACTTTATATGATGAGTTGAATTTTGGTGGTCTGTCTGGGCAAAGACAGCAAACCCGCGAGCAAAAGCAAAAGAGCCTGTTCCACCAACAACTACCAGTTCATCTTTTTCCTTTTGGGATAAATCTTTGGCCTGAATACTAAGGCTGCCTGAGTATTGATGAGTGTTGAAGGTAAGGTAAATGATATTGAAAGCTGAATAAGCGAATTTCTGAATAGGGATAATGAAACCTTGGGCTTTTCCGACTATTCTAGAAGTGTTCTCAGGTCCTTCTGTGAGTGTGCGATGAAAGATCAAAGCTCCGGAATCAGAGGGAGCCGCCGCCGTGTGCAAGGCGGAGCCACCTGCTTGTGGTTGCTGAATGTATAAAGACAGGGCTAACGAGGGACTGGTGTTGTTTTTTGATGCCTTTTGATGTGGTATGGGAGATAATAGAGCCAAGAGAATAACTGCAAGTACTGCTAAAAGAACAGCAATACAGAAGATGATCCTTGAGAGCATAATTATCTGGAGATGGGTTTGACTGTTTTAGAGATGCTTTTAATACTGTTCTGTTTAGTGTTTCTGCTAATGTTTTGGCCACCTAATCCACTTTTCATTTCTACACCTAATCCACTATTCAGAGTTGTGCTGACAAATGCAAAGATCAGGGCTAAAATAAATTTACAGAATGCATGGTTATAGCAAAGAAGGAATAATATGACAGAAATTCCAACAATTTCAGACTTCAATTCCCTCTCTCTTTGCCACTACAGTCCACAGCCTTAGCAGCAGAACAAGGATATTATATTTTCACAAAAGAAAAGGGGAGAAATAAATTTTTTGCAGAAGATTAATACACAATAAATTCAGAAGGCTAGTGAAACCCAAAAATTGCATCAGTCAAGTATGGAAAATTTGGAATGAAAAATCAATTTAGAGGTTTAGCCTTGCGTATGTGGCCCATGCTGTTGACAATATCTTTACGAGTACAAACAGGAAACAAATTAATATCCCTCAACTCTTTGAATCGCCAAAGAACATATGGAAAGCTTAGCTGGTCACGAGAAGTGAAGCGAACTACCTCATTAAACCAGAGACACGCGATGAGGTTTGATGACTTTGTATGGTGCCTCACAATTATGGAAGCCTCAGCAAGAGCTGTATAAGTCATAGTAAAAAATTATGTTAATTAACAACAACCTTGCACTGCTCAACACAAAGAAGTCAATTGTAACATAAGTGTTTTAAGTTTCAAGCGGGAAAGGAGAGACAACAGAATGACACAGAATAAATACTATAAGTGTTATGTTTAAGCTTAAAACAGGAAGGGCAGACAAGCATACCTTTCTTCCCATTAAATCTCTTATCTTCTGGAAGACCATCCTTGCGGTATTGCATTAGTTGAACCTCCACTTCTTCTGGTGTGGCTTTGTTCTTTTTCACCACGGCCTTTGCCTCATCATACACACTACTACGAGCACCATGTTCTGAAATAGCAAGCACAGAACTGGTACGCCATAGTAGAGCCTCCAATAGTCCTAAAGGGTCCCTCCTCAATTGGGATTTTGAGTCTACCCAAATGGAGTATTTAGAATTTGGAAAAAGACGATGAGGAAGCATCTGATCATATCAAAGATGAATTACTAGGGTCAGGCTATATGTAAGATTGGCCAAAACCAAAAAATTAATTTGTGGGCAATGACATCAGCTATGAGATGAAAATTTTGAACAGATAAAGAAGGTGTACAGAGTGCTGAATTCTGCATTACTTTGCATACATCAGTATTCATGTTACCAATAGGTTCCTATTTGTCTATTTTCAGCAAGGGAAGTTTAAAAATTCTGGTTTGTAATTTTCGTTGCCTGGAAAAGCATGAAAAAAGGAATCACATTGCACAAGCAAGCAATTGGCAGCAACAAAATAAAAGATGGTAAAAATTATAGAAAACTATCAGAAGCATAAACAGATGCAAACCTTAGGGATTTTTCCATTTAATCTTTGGTCTCTGAAAGGTAGATCCCTAACTATTATAATGCGCCATTTACCAATAAAATGGTCTGCACCAACTTTATTCCCTTCTGCCTCTTGTGTAGCAAGTGTAACTTCATCCCAAAATGCTACATAGCAGACCTGTATGAATTGAAAACTATAATATTGAAGGAAAATTCAAGCAATAAACGTACATTAAGGAGAACATGGTTTCTGGGGTTATAACCTTCTGAAGTGATAACTCTGACATCCCTATTGGTTGGTATAGATCGTCTCCACCACCAAATGCACAGGTAGATACCACAACTTCACACTTATGCATATAGATTTTGTCTTCTTCAGAAATCTTAAATCCACCTTTATCACTGTAGAAACCACAGTGTACTGCTGCAGTTTCATTCATCTGCGTAGCGAATGACAAATATAAGCCAAGAAAATACACCAAACACTGGGAAGTCAACAGAAATACAAGAAACATAACACCAGTTTGAGCACAAACTAAAATGAATTATCTTCGGTTTACCTGAATATTTCAACTAATATGAGTCACCATTTATTAGAATCAATATAGAATCATCCTTAACCTATGTCATGTGTATAAATGAAGCTCCTAGACAAATAAATGAGCATGATTATTATGTGGAGAAATTCATAACATGCTTGGGGAAATATCTTCTTGTGTTGATTGATGATAAACCCCATAATTTAAACTCTACCAGGATAATCTAAACAACACAATCAACAGAGAATTAACTTATACCTTGAAACTTTTATCTCTCTGCTCTAGAGTTTGGAATCCTGTGAATGAATTAAACCTTTGGCCTTCCAAATGCTGTTCAGATATTTTAGATGTCCTTGATTCATAAGGTAAATCATTCTCTGTTATGTATACCACTTGTTTAAAGGGCTCACTAGATTCCTTTTCTAGAGGGAGAACCAGATGCTCCAGTTCTTCAGGAGGAAGAAGCTTCAAACAACCTGATAAGATTCAGAAAAGATCTGATGAATTGTATTACGACGCAGATCATGAGCCTTTTTGCCCAAAGATGCAGATGCTTTCATTCTTTTAGGAATTTTTAGTTCTAAAATTTAATATAAAACTCAATTGCAGAATTTCTGATATCCAGAACAGCAGGGAATGAAAGAGGCCAGAGAAAGGACTCACAAAAATAACTGCCATTCCACTAATTTTCACTCCAAAACAACAAAAGCATTCCATCTATATAGACACACATACATGGACGAACAAAGACCAAAAGAGAAAGTACAAAGACATGAAAAACAACAGAATATTGGCAAAACATAAACAGCAAAGAATTATCCTCAGTGATATGCTAATGCAAAGACAGAAATCAAACCAAATCGTTTCAAAATATTTGTGCTTGATCTTATAAGGTCCAAAGAAGAAGCTTCACAAGTACTAATATACAACAAAGTTAAGCTGAATCAACCTAAGAGTTTCTTCTAAATTCCAAAGGACTCAAAATACTTTCCATCATAGAATTGCAAACTCACACAAGATTATGAATAAAGAAAAACTAGATGCTTCCAATTATTGGATTTATCCCACTACCTTAAAACTCAAACTCAGTAGAGCTAAAGCAAACAATCAGGAATTATGGTAAACTACATAAGGAAAAAAAAAAAACAGAAAGATAGCAACTTTCATAGTAAAACTGAAGATAAATGGTTATTGATCAGGAAATGTGCGTCTGCCATGTAGAGAAGTAATTATCACCAAAATAACAATAGTAATAATAATAATAGTATAAAGGAGTGAATTTAAAACAAATATTTTAAGCAAGAGGTGCTTACGTTCTCTAACGCCACGGACAACTCGGGTCAGGGGATCCAGGCGATTCAAGTTTGCCGGTGGTTTCTTGTCAATATGTTGGACAGGCTTGTTTCGAGGTACACTTTCAGAGGGTTTACCAAGAGGATTCGGCTTCCCCCCGAGTCGGTAAGCTTCAAAAACTAAAAGGGCAGCAAAAGGAATAAAGACTAGAAGCGGCCACAACTTGACAATCCGATTTATTATAACTTCCCGAGAAAACTGAGTCTTGCCTCGTAACCCAAGCTTTCTACGCTTCCTTCGCACTCGAGGTTTTAATTTGCCGGCCAACTCGTCGGAGGAGTCGTCAGATATTGAAATTGAGACGTTACTGTTGTACATTGAGGCTGATACTTCCTATGTAGCTGGAAATTTCCGTTCGGGTCAAGGATCGAGCTTGAGTTCTGAAAGTTGTGGCGCGATTTATTGGGTGTGGATTTTTGGAGTGAACTAACTGGATTCAGATTTCAACAGAAAAAAAATTTTAGTTGAGATTCAAAAATTATATTACCCTTTTGGAAAGAAGAATTCAAGTTTCGAGCACTCCAAATCATTAAAGAAATTATAGTCCGTACATTTCACCTCACTTCTCTAAATGAAAATTTATAAATTCGAATTAGAAATATAATTAATTTTTCCATAATACATCAAAAAAAAATTGTAATGATTAAAATTATATATATATAATTCATATAATAAATATACATTATTTATGAGTAAAATATTGCAAATATTTGCAAAATAAATTTACGTTAAAAAAAATTTTAAAAATCTATGCATACTTCAGTAGAAAAAATCCTTCTTCTATATTTTGGCTAAGAGACACTAATACTAAGAAAGTAGTGTGCTCAAACCAAGAAAACACATAAGCAAAGATGTAAAATCTGGATTAGACGAGGAATCTATCTATTTGATCAGCTTCTCACTAGAGTTTTAAGGTTGAGAGAATTTATGTGCCTCTGTTTGAATAACTGCTGTCTTCTTCATTGTCAGAATTCATACTTTCTTCTTATCTGTTAATCAATATTTGCAGGAAGTTCTGATGCTATCTCAATGCCTTTTGACTTGTATGGAGCTATAATATGAATTGTATGCTGAAGGGAACCCAATAAATCATTCTCAATGCAGTTGTACCTGCAGGATGAATCATTCAAAGTAATGGTAGATAAGTGTATGCATGAAGCAAAGGCATGAAAACAAACTGAATGAGCAGATACTTACATTTTCTTGCAGAGGTCGTCAGTAACATTAGAGAGATTAATAACATTCAATCTTGTCTCCATAAGTTTATCTTCTTCAAAAGTATCAAACTCGTCTGCCAAAAGCAATGAAAGTCTTTCAATATTGGACTCAAATTGTTGCTGCTGGTCCTCGAAAAGATTCTGTTTTATTTCTCTCTCTTTTTGTGTCATTTCTGTAAACAGCCCATCACCGAACATATAAAATGCAAACGCATACGAGTGTGAGAGGATCTCCCTTGATCTAAAAAGTCTGTAAAATCCATTGTTCGCCCAGGTGAAATCTTTTGATTTCAATTCCCTTGTTTCTAAATGTTCTAATTTCATTTGCAATTTCTCCTCCAATTTTTCTTCAAGCTTCAATGAATCTAGGTGAGCTTTATACCTTTTATAATAGTGAGTGTACCGCCAAAGCTCCTTTCTAGCACGCTCAGTTTTTTCATGCTCCCCTTCGTTGTATCTGCCGCAAGTATGACCTCGAATATTATGCCATGTGTGTCCAGAGCCAGTACCTTGCCCACAAACCCAACTGCAGAAAGGAAATACATCATACACCACTCCACAACAAACAGTTAGTTACCTTGAAAAACTAAGACAATAAACAAATTATCCACCATATTTGCTGGATAGTTGGAAATTGCAGAAGGACTAGCAACTCAAAGAGACATTCAACAAGTAATGGAGCATAACTACTGCTTTAACACTAAAATAAGTTTAAATGATATAAAGTAAACAAAGAGTTCCATCAGAAAATGATTAAATGAAAAAAAAAAAAAAGAATAATAGATCAGAACATTCCTAGTACACCAACCATTCATTGCTCTAGATGAAAGAGGCAACCTGTGGCAGGTCACTAATATTTTTCACTCTTAACAAAGACAAAGAGTAAACAAGAAACCTCACCAGAATGGCTGTCCACATACGCAAGTTACTAAATTGCATCCTCCATTTTTCTCCACAGGTTTATGACATTTTGGGCAAAATTTTGTATGTACTGAAATCCAATTGACTGTCTCTGATTCATCCCTGCACTTCTTAATCCAAAGTGCCCACATAGGACATGAACAAGGTGAATGAGGTTCGGATAAGCAATTAAAACAGAACTGTAGACCACAGGCACATTGAACCTCACAGTATCTATCGTCGTCGTCCTCAACACGGATTGCATTTCCACAGTGAGGAACACTAGGACACCATTTTACCCTCTTATTATCCTCAATATATGATTCTAGAAGAAAACGATCAAATTTCTCAGCTAGATCAGGATCATCCACACTTAAAAGATTTTTAATCTTTTCTTCGTCACAAATGGCATAACACTGGTGGGCCATGCATGTAATGCGCTTGCTTTGTCCTTCATTTATCTTCACTGCAAAATGACTTGTCCAACCTTAATATAGCAAAATAAGTAACTTAGATTCTGCTATGAAAAGAATCTAATGCATCATCAAATAATCAAACAACACCAGGTGAATGTAAAAATGAAATTTATTTATTTGGGACTACAACTTGTTCCCTCACTTGAAGGCTGCATTTTTTCTCCAATAGCTTGATAATAGTTTATGAAACTAAAACCTAGCACCTTTGCATACTTGGTGTGAATTACAACACCATCCAAGAAAGTAAAATTAAAGAATTAGAAAAGTTCTCTATCAGAATATCATAATAATAGCTTTAACTCAAGAAGTTTATAAATTCAGCTATTCATGTGACAAAAGAGTGAGAATCATATCAGATTCTTACAGTTGTTGCAATAGCAATGGCCACAGTCCATGGTTGTGGATTCCTTGGAAGGGACCTCATCAAAGCAAATCTCACAAGTTACTTCAGATGAAGATTGAGAAGAGGAAAGATTTTCACTGATCTGACCAGATAAACCTGCCTCTACATATAACCGTTCCTTACCCTTCTCCACAAACACTGCAAAGACTCTCTCAGTATCCCAGAGATAATGAATGAGCAGAGTTCTTGCATGATGTTCTTTCAGTGATAGCAAGTCCATCACTCTTTTCAAATCTTCTTTCTGAGAAAAGTGTAAAATGCATAAGTTGGGAACTAAAAAATTACTGAGAGTTAAGAAGAAAAAAAAAACTTCTTGGAGCACTGTCATACCTGCGCAGCCAAAAGAGATTCTTTCCTAATCACCTGTACAAACAAGAGGCAATAAAATAATCAAATCCCTATTTCCTCCCCCTTCAGCTTTTTTTTTTTTATAAAAAAAAAAAAGAAAAAGAAAGAAAAACTCTTAGACTGGGACAATGACACACAAAAGACTGAACAGTAGAAGAGGCAAACGAACAGGCCCCAGTTGTCTTCCTGGACAGAAAAACATAACAACAAATTCTAACAACTGTTTTCATGCAAAAGAGCAATTATACATAAATCCAGAACCCAAATTTGGGTGGCCAAAAACTGTACTTGATTTAGCAAAACAATCGATCAAATGTTTATTTCAGAAACAAATAACAAAAAAATATTTATAAAAAAATTCCTTCGGTAAGCGAAAGGGGCAGAGAAAAAACAATTTAAAAAAAAAAAAAAAAGAGAAAACCAACCAAAAATATAACAGTCAATCAATTTATCTTTCATCAGAAAAGAAGAAACGAAAGAGAATTCTTAATCCGCTGCAAAAGCTGCAAAAGAAACAAGACCAATTTACCTGGCAGGAAGCACCACCACCGCCAGACAAAGGATCATGAGTTTCTTCGAGATCATTGACATCGCAATCATCATCATAAACCCGATTATAGTATTCATCATCACTACTCGCCTCGTAATAATCACTCATTTCGCTCCTCTATATATAATTTATATTAATCAAATTTATTTATTCTGTATCAATGATCAAACAAAACTTCTTCAAAATCGTTGATTGGTTTGATTCAAGCTCTGTCGTTAACAATGCAGGGATAAAAAAAAATTCCACAAAAAAGAAAAAAGAAAAAAAAGAACGAAAAGGGAGGATTTTCTCCAATCACGATAGGACAAAAGGGTCTCGCACGATCAAGGGCTTGTTCCTCCCCGTTATCACTGGAAACATTCACATTGGGAAAGGGGAACGCGGGTTTATTTACAGAGGTTACCAGTTTCCCAGAAAAACTCTTCTTCAAGTCTTCCTTCAACACAATTCTTTGGTCAAAACTAATCTTTTCTCAAGGAAAAAAGGAAGTGTCTATTTATATTATTTTCTTCTTTCAATATATATATATATATATATATTATTTCCTAATTTCTTTTGGGTTTGAATGGAAAAAAGTTAAAATTAAAACAGAATTCCTAATTAACAGGGAAGAAAGAGAAATTTTTTTTTCTTCTTTTTTTCAATTGCGAGTTATTTTTATGTTATTATATACTTTAAACCCGTTTTAAATTTAAAATAAAATATTAATCCCTTCCAAATACTAATTATATCTTTATATCTTGATATATTCATATACATTCAATTAAAAAAAATTTGATATATATTCAAATATTTCAATTTAAAAAAAAAATTTAAAAACACATTCAAATAAATTTTTTTAAAAATTTAAAATTGTTTAGAAAGGGAATCTGTTATATTATTACTAAAAGAACAAAAGAAAGACAATGATTTCCTCTTTGTCGTCAATTTGGAGTTTTAACCATAATTTATGATTTTTTTTATATTAACCACAATTTATTTTATTCAGTTTTTAGTCTTTTTCTTTTTAAATATTATAAACTATTTTTTAAATATATATATATATATATACAAAACAAATCTTATAATAAAATTATAAATGTGAATAATTAGTATAGACACTTAAATTTAATTATATATTAAATTAGTGATAAATTTATTTTTCATATTAGTAACACTTAAAATTATAATAGTCATTAATTGTTATCTTCTTCAACTATAAATAAATGTTAAATTATTTTCTAAAAAAACTCTAAGAAAGGAAGTTGAAAAGAAACTGACAAAAGTATACAAAACTCCATTCCAAGACTTATGAAAAAAGTCCAAAAGCCCTGCATAAGTTAGATCCAGTCCGAGATCAATCTAAAACCTCATTTGAATAAATTAGAATTTATGGGATCGAGATCAAGTAAAAAAAACTCTTGAACCCACGATGGATCGAGATCAATCCAAAACCCCATTTGAATAAATTAGAATCTATGGGATCGAGATCAAGTCAAAAAAACTCTCGAACCCACGATGGATAAGTTGAATCCAGTCCGATATCAGCCTAAAACTTCAAATAAATTAAAATCTATTAGATCAATATCAAATTAAAAAAGACCATCGAACCCAAGATGTATCATATCAGTGAATCGATAAAAGTAGAATTCAAAAAAAATTATTATAATTATATTACATGTAACTTATTTTTTATAATTTTCAATTTTTAAGAAATACAAAAAAAAATGTTTATAGTTAGATGAGATTTTAAAAAAATTATAAATAAGAGTGATATTAATTATCTACAATAAAATTTAATTATAAAAATATTTTAGAATTTTACAAAATAAAATAAGATGCAAAGACTGTTTAGATTATTTTGCCGACAACCAAAATTACAAATACTACTTGGATAAGTATTAACCTAACAATAATTGATTTAAGGTACAAGCAGCCAACGCCTTTCAGCATCAGACTGAAGTACCTCTTTCTCTCTCTTAGAAAACTCTTTGTAAGCAAGTCTTCTTCAATGTTTAGAAACCAAAGTCAAAAGTGGGCACTGACATGAAATTTATTTCGAACTTCCAACCTTAAGAAAATATTAATCATTGGGATCACTTGAATGGGTCAGGCACTCTGTTTGTTTATCCAGCCTGAAATTCCAAGAATGGGAAAGCTTATTCGGTGATTTTCTATAAATAATTGACCAGAAATAATTGCTTATTATGCAACTCCTCCACCCCATTTCCTGATTCGACTCTCTGCATACCCAGCCTGAAATTTTATTTTATAGTCAGAAAAAACAACCAATTAATTGGATTTGAAGAAAGCAAAAAGAACAACATAAAGTATGAAGCTGACTGACCTCTTTCTGCCAGTTAGTGCGTCCAGTAATTACTAGTAAGACTACAGTCTGCAAGAAAATGCCACCAGCCATTCCACCCCATACTCCCTGCACATATCAAATGGTATCAAAGTTTTGCTAATAAATATGTAGTTTAAGGAGTAGTTCATATTCAAGTGAATTAGCAAATAATTAGATAAAAATGAAGGTAGGCTATCTATCATTTTTACCATATCTCCAAAATGAGCCTTGAATCCTAGGAGAAGGCCAGCAGGTAGACCAACAATGTAATAGCAGCCAACATTTATGTATGCTATAAGAGATTGCCATCCAGCTCCAATGGCAACTCCTGCAGATAATTGTCAGCTTTGATCATAATCTTTAGTATTATTAACAATTAACAAAACCATACAGAAATCCTGCAATAACCTGATAAGACTGGTTGTACACTGTTTAACACCACCGTTAGTGCAAGTAAGGATGCTAATCTGGTAGTCTCTTTAGC
This sequence comes from Asclepias syriaca, assembly GCA_027405835.1. Classification (NCBI taxonomy): domain Eukaryota; kingdom Viridiplantae; phylum Streptophyta; class Magnoliopsida; order Gentianales; family Apocynaceae; genus Asclepias; species Asclepias syriaca. The sequence continues at coordinate 21,961,382 of CM049934.1, forward strand.
AACTGCTTCACTATTTGTAAAGAGATGAGGAAAATAATCTTGTGTAGCTAACACCACCACCATACAGATAATGCCTATGATGAACGATGTCATCGTGACCACGATCACTGAAACTTTTGCAAGTCGTGCATTCCCAGCTCCAAGCTCATTTGATACTCTCACGCTGTATGTAGTCACAAGACAAAAACACATTTTTTTCTCCCAATTACCTCAAAGTTTTGTTTAAGCCTAACCATGTGGGAAAGTAAGTATAATGCATTACAGAATTTGAATATCACCTGGCGGCTGCATTGAATCCAAAGTTAATCATTACAAGCCATCCTTGTATATTCATGCTGCAGAATTTAGTCAAAAATGTTAGATTGTAATCTTTAACTAGCTAGGTTAACAAAATTAGGTTGCAAAATTTTCCAAAATAAAAAACGAGGTTAATATTGGTGAGTAAAAGAGGATGGATAACTAACTGGAGATTACCAGATAGACATGGCATCAACCGGAACCAGGGGATTTGGCAAACGACCTATGATTACTAATATTATCATCAGGTACCAGAACTCCAAGCTTCATAAGAATGCAAGATCATGACAAATTGGTGATAAATAATTAGGATGCAAAAACACAGTTAGTTAGTTCTGATTGAAGGAGTCAGAAAGAAAGAGGAATGCATATACCACAACATAACGGCAGAGGACAAAGAAAGTTGGAGAAAACCAAACAAATCTTGAAAAGCAAGCCACGAGAATCCACTCCAAGCTCCATCAGATTTTGTGATGAAAATATATAATAATTGCCCAAATACAATTAACCACCACGAGATATTCAAGGTGATTGCAGCTCCAACCAATCCATAGCCAAGCTTAAAAATGAACAACCAGCTAAACAAAACATGTAACACCAAAACCACCCCAGATACCCACGTCATTACAGAGAGTTTCCTTTGTGCTTGCAAGAATTTCTGTATGGGAAAATTCAGGGCATATGCATATAATTGTGGTATCATCCATAATGCAAATTTTCCTGCGCCACAAATTAAGCAAATTCCGGTTTATACTCTCACTGACAATATTTCTTTCAAAATCCGGTTAACATTAGAACTAATTAATTAATGAACAAAAGATGCATAAATCATAGAGAAAGTTGCTGACCAGCTGCCTTGGAAATTTCAGTGGTCTGTCCGAAGAACTGGAGAATCGGAGGTGCGAAAATGTAAATAGGGAGCAGACAAGTAGCGGTGGTGAGAAGGATAACCCAGGATCTCTGCATGTATACTCCAAGCATCCTGATCCGACCCGCACCGTACGCCTGCCCACATAAAGTCTCCAGTGCACTTCCCATTCCCAACTACAAACATTCAATTTTTTAACTAATTATTTAGGGGAAAAAAAACAGCAAAAAAATAAAATAAAATAAAAACATAAATCGACCAAAAAAGTGTGAATAGTAGATGTAGAGAAAGTAAAATAGAAAAAAAAGAAAAAAAAAAAAGAAGCAGAGCACTGTTGAAGTGGCGGCATACATACCATGACACCGAAGGCAAGACCGGCAACCACAGAATTCTCAATAGATACGGCAGCAAGGTCGAGTTCTCCGATACGACCGGCAAAGGTCTGGGTAATAGCACCCAAAGAATACTGAAAAACAGAAGTAAGGATGGCAGGACCAGCAATCCTCCATAGCTTCTTCGACTCTATTCCGAATTCCTTGACTAAGCTACCGACCGGAGCTTTTCCATCGCCGTCTTCAGGATTAAAGTGGTGGTTAGTATTACCTAGAAGTGGTTCCGTGCTACTCCCCATCGTGGTTGTTGGATATTTGGGTATGAAACTGCCTGCCCTGTCAGTCTGAATGTACTACACAAATGAATAAATAAGCCCTTTTAAAACTAGAGATGGACAACTCGGCTCAAAGTGCAGGGTAATTCTGACTCCTAATGTTCTAGTCTTTATATAAATATCTGCTTATAATTTTATATATATATTTTTTCTCCACGAGGTGTCTTACAGTCATTTATATTTAAATTATTTTAAATAATTTTATTTAAAGATAGAACAATAACACTCCTTACCTAAAATACACATAATAAAAACAAAATTATATATTTAATATTATAAAAGTCTTTATTAAATTTTCATCTAAAGTACACATAATAAATTTTATTTTTGAAAATAAAACAACCAAATTGATTAATTCTATTTGCATTTTTTTTTATATAATAGAAGAAAAAAAAAAAAGAGATTCACATTATTGGAAAAAATAACCTATGAGGCAAGTCAAATGATAAAATTTGGAGTTAGGCATGCATTCAAATTAGTGGGTCCCATTCTCAGGGACGATATTAATTATTTAGTGGTTAAAGTTGGTAAGAATTTACTGATCATGTGTCCGCCTTCCTTCCAATATTTATTCTCTTAAAAATTACATTAATTTTTGTACAAAAAAAAAAAAAAATATATATATATATATATATTTAAATAACAAGTCTGTTTCTTTTAAAATAAAATAAAAATTAATGTTTGGAATTATTATTTGAATAACATTTTATGTTAAAATAGTAAACGTAATAAATACATAATCATGATTTTATTATTGAAACATTTGTTTATAGAAGGTGGTGTAGGTGTTTTTTCTTTTCTTTTTTCTCTCCTTAGGAGTAGGTTCAATCTTTGTATCAATGTAAGTTTCACAAGTCTACGAGAGAACAAGAAAAAGACTACATCAATGTAAGTTTCACAAGTCTACGAAAGAACAAGAAAAAGACTACATCAATGTAAGTTTTACAAGTTTATAAGAGAACAAGAAAAATACTTTTTATAATTTGGTAGCTTAAAAAAGTTGATAAATGAATGTTTTTTAAGGAAACAAATGAGCCATAAATATGTATACGTATATATAAATATGTGCGTGTATATATATATATATATATATCAAAAGCTGGTTTTAAAGAAAAGAAGTATAGATAGATAAAGAGAGGTATCTCTCGTGCTCATTGCAGCAAAAACCTACATTTCCCAAGCATGACTCAGCTGATTGTTACATAAAATAAAGTTTCAAATTTTTTCTTTATGTATAAAAGTATGCGTATTTTAATAAGAAAAGAAGTCCAAAATTCTTTATATTAAAAGAGCCTAAAGTGATCACTTTAAATAAAGAAGAGAGCATGAAAATATTGGGAGAGAAAAAGGAGAAGGATTTCCCACAAAATGCAAGAGACCAATATTGAAACTAACCCACAGTTCAAAACCTTGAACTACCAATTTACAGTACAATACAATAGTTTGATAGTTATGTAAGAAGAAATATTAGGTTATTGTCCTTCTTGAAAGTCTCAATTTAGTAGTTGATGCCAAAGCCAAATTTTAATGTTAGTTGCTGGAGGCTTTTTGAAGGAAGAAGGGTCTGTTTCATTAATCAAGAATTACCAAAATGTAATCAAGATTACTTTAGTGTCTTCCCCTTCCTCAACTCAGTTTCCAAACCACTGTAATGAATTTATCAATCTTATTCTACTATGTTGTACCAACGCCAAAAGACTCAAAAACATACCTCAAGGTTTTCTTAACAACAAATTATAGACTAGCCAAAGTCCAGGTCAACTACTGTCTACTACCAAAAATTTAGGTTCTGATGAATCCAATCTCCCCCTCATTGATTACACAATCTATTAGCTGATAAACATAAATTTTCTGACAATATTAACCATTACACCTTAAGTTCATAAGAAAACAAATTTTCAACCGTCAAACAACAAATAGATTTTGGGAACTTTATAGCTTATACATGGATCATTAAGAGCACTTGAATTCAACTTTTTTTTTTTTTTTTAAATAAAGATATCCAGTTAGTCAAGAAAACAAATCCTTTACCTGATGCTGAAACTGGAAATTGAGAAATGAAGTACAGAATTTCCACAAAATACTAAAAGACCAAACTCAGAATCTAATCTTTGCTTTTTCACCATAGCATCTCCCTGTCTTCCATTTTAAAATAAAAATTTCACACAACAAACCTGCAAAATCGTATTGATGACAAAAGGAATTGTCAAACCAACAAGAAACTTTTATATAGAGGAGGAGAGAGGATAGTGCTTAAAGTGTATATCAAGGCATGCGTAAAGCTGCATAGGAGGAAGTTTAAACTTTTCCCGAACAGCTGGAAAATCATTAAGAGTGCAGATGACGGCAACCCCTCCCCCTAATATTTCATCATAAGAAACCTCAAGGCTGTATTTCAGAGATAAAGAGAGAAAGATGATCATATGACCCTAGCTAAGAGTATCAGGAATAACACTGCCTATTTGTAGTTTCTTAGTATATCTGAAAGATCTGTCATTTAGTGAATATGACTTTCTGCAAAGGAACAGTACAGAAGTACTTCATAGCTGTTCTAATGTCCAAGAGAAAACCTCATTTCCCATGATAAGCATAAAATCAACTGCATTGCGGTTGCAAGACAGAACAACAGAAAGAATGAGAGGTTCAGGAGAGCTATGGTAAGAGCCTTACTAGGAAATTTACCTGTAGCCTCAACGTTTGGAGAATTGTGGACGTTTACGAGCTTTCCTCAAACCCACTTTCTTCCTCTCAACAACTCTTGAATCCCTTGTCAGTAGGCCTTCCTCCCTCAGAGCTCCTCTGTAGTTCTCACTCAGCTTTAGCAGTGCACGTGCAATGCCAAGGGAGATTGCTTGAGCTTGACCAGATAGTCCACCACCTTCCGCTTTGACAAAAACATCATAACTGCTCTCATATCCCAAAATTGTCAAGGGAGTTCTCACATATTGAATCCATAATGGATTACCTTGAAGATATTCCTTTTGTGCCAGAGAAGATTTCCTCAATAAACACATTGTTAGATTGATACTCTAGTAGTATAACAAGTAGAAACTAGTAATAATACCATCAAGCAAAAGAAGATATGACTACTTAAACAAGAAACAAAAATTCATAAGTTGTAATTACGTGTAGGAAAATATAAATCCCAATATAGTTATAAGTATCTTTGTTCTGTTACATCTACAATTAAACTCTTACAGTTATTAATGGTTGCCAGAGCAATGTACAGGATTATGACAGTTATTAACTGTTTATATAGAGTGTCTTGAGGCCTTAAGCAATTAGAACGCAGTATATACTCAATTCTTTTCCTTACACAAAGATAAAAATTATCACTAACAGGAAAAAATAATGATAATTTTCCAAAATTTAGACTTCTAATAAATGAAAATGGTGAAATCATTACAGAATGATAGAATGTGAGTACCTTAGCATCACGATAGTTAATAATGATTTGGCCTGAACCCTCTAGAAGGACGACCCTAGCGGTAGCGGATTTTCGACGTCCAGTGCCAAAAATTCTTTGGGCTGCGAAACCACCAGGAAGCCTGGACTTCACAAGCGACTTGAAATCCTCCGTCTCAATGTCTTCTACCGGCGAAGGGGCAGTAACGGCGGAGGCAGATATGACTAGCCTTGAGTCTTTAGGCAAAGAGAGAGATTTCGAAAAGCACAGAGAAGATAATTGAAAATTTTGAGAAATTTGAGAAGAGAACGAGAGAGAAGCCAGTGATGAGGCGATAACAGATACAGAAGTAGTAGCCATTGTTGATTTTTAGAAACTCCGTAGCTGAAGGTAATGGGATTTGGGAGAGGGTAAGTTTTATACAGCGGACTAGAATTTAGAGGATAACGTACTGAATTGACAAAAATGTCCACAAATGTATTATTCTAATTTTTCAAAATTTATAAGGTACCAAATCTATTTCATCCCTATTAAAAAACATTTTAAATCCAATTCCATCCATTATTTTAATAATTCTTCTTAAATATCAATTAGTCAGAGCCATAAATAAATAAAAAGAATAATTAGTGAATTTGGTCCAAACAAATTTATTTTTGATAAATTTAATTTCAAAATATTTTTTTTTACTTTTAAAGTTTTAAAATTTTGTTTAAGTGAAAGGAATTCTTTTAAAAATCTTAAAAATTTAAAGATTTTTACATTTAATTAATTAAAAATAAGAATAAAATATTTATTATATATAAAAAGAAAAAAAATAAAAGAATAAAGATGTTTTTTACATTTAAAATTTAAAATTTTAAAAATAAAAAACTATGAGAACAACGATAATATCAAAATTTTTTTATCAATCTTTCTTTTATCCGACTACAAATAAAATTTTTATTTTTTTCTCACATTTATGAAGAAAGAAAAAGAAAAGAAAAAATAATTTTCGTAAAAAAAAAAATTTTAATTGAAATATTTTTGTTGAAAGATAAACTCTTTTTATTAAAAAAAATTATTAATATTCTTTTTTAAAAAAAATATTTTTATCTTAAAAAATGTCAGAAAACAATTAAAATTCGATTTGGATCGAGAAGATGAAAAATTTGATTAGATTTTCCATTTTTCAAAATTTAAATTTTAAATTTAACAACATTTTTATTTTTTTATTTAAATATTTCTTTTAATTTTACTTTTTTTTAAAAATAATTTTTTCTTTTATTTTTATAATTAAATTTAAAAATTGTTAAATTTTTTAAATTTTCTACAAAATCGTCAAAAAAAAATCTTATTGTTCTTTTAAAAGTTAAAAAAATATTTTAAAATTAAATTGGTCAAACATAAATTTATTTAGCATTAAATTTATATAGAGGAGAGAAAATGTTAGTTAGCCCAAAACAAGGTTTATATGGATTGAACTAAAACTACTAGTTAAAAAGCAACACAAAAGCAAACGCCAGAAATATGATACAACATCCAAAGAGACCTATTATGTTCCCATATCATCTTCTTCATCTTCTTCATCGTCTTCTTCTTCTTCTTACTATGATAATCTCAGACTATATAAAAAGACCTGACAAATCAAACTCATGGTTTCAGGTTTTGTTAATCAAGGGTCCAAGTATATTATTTTGGCACGAGGTGAAGCTCGTCGAAAACTGAGCAACTCTCTCATTAACTCCCTTAGCATCTCCCAACTTCCATCAAGTGCAGCGGGCTTCACAGTCATTTTCTCTAGCACAGGTGAATTTGCCAGCACAAATTTGATGAAATTCAGTTCCCGTTCGAGACAAGTCACTCCAGCAATTTTCACTTCACGCAATTGCTTGAGTGAAAATTTTATAATTTTTTCCTCTATGTCATGTACACTAAGAGTAACTCTTATGCCAGTCAGCTCCTCTGGACGGGCCTGCACAAAATGTTAGAAAGCTTTGAACATGACTGTTGCACTCTCAGATACATTAGGTAGCAAAAGGAATGCAAGAATTTCAATTAAACATGATACTATGATCTTCTTTACAGGGTTTCATATTTTAATAGAAAAGAAAACTCACCAGCATTTCAAGCTCTACAAGGTTAGGGGAACTTCTAAGAAGGCAAAGAGCAGCTACAATCTCTTCTATGTCATTGAAATTAATACGTAATGAAAGAAAGCAGAGCTCCATACATGGTTTTGGTAGCCTACTGGGAATCTTACCAGCTGCTAAATACTGAAGACGAAACTGAATCAGGAGAATTTATGATCAAGCAAACTCATCATCAAAGTGAATTAGAAATAACATATCTGTCTTTATGGGCATCACATAAACTTCATTAGTACCTCGGATAATTCAAATCAACAGTTTATCACTAATCATTTAAGTACCTTTAAGAAGTAACTCTGCACCTCAAGCCTTTGAATTCCAGGCAGATGAGCGAAAAACTTTATCAAATTACCAGGACTGCCAAAAGTCAAAGAATCAAATCCAGTATTTGTATACAAACCAATTGACACTATAGCTAGTTGGAATGTAAACTGGAGATCCACATTTTCAAAGACACCTCCAACATCAAAGAAGCGAAGATTTGGAGCATGAATTTTAAGGTCAGAGAAACCATCGAAGTTCATTAAAGTAAGACGCTCAAGTAAAGGGCAACTTGAAATAAGAATCTGAAAATCGCATTGGTCCATAGTGATATGTTGAAGATCAATGCTTTTTAAGCTTTTAAAGCCTTCAAATACAGGAGGGAGCTTTAAAACGCAATTAAACAGCTCCAAGTGAACAAGATTTTGGCAGAAGTATATAGAAGAAGGGAGTTTGTACCGAGGACCTTTCCATATTTCAAGAATAAATTCCTTAATTGAGCGTCTTGATAAAAAAAGAATCCATCTGTCAATATCACTGACCCCTTGAAGATCACGGTGAGAAAGCATGAACTTTTGTATTGGGCCAGAATGCAATAAAAGCACATGGTCAACAATGTTCACGAGCTTACTTTTTATCAAGGTTTGATCTTGAGAAGAAAGCAAAACAGACGGATTGTCAAATACAAGATATGGAAGTGTGACCCATTTGTATCTCCATTTGCTTGATAACACACTTGACCTTACAGCGTCCCTAAGTGGTAAATGTGACAGAATTTTATCTATAATATGCCCTGGCAAATTGCTAATCTTATCCCCCTCCACTTCTGATCGGCAAGGGACCTTGGGTGGTTCCCTTTGATTCTGCAAGTCAAAGCCAAAAAGTTTTCATATTTCAGAGAAACCATGTGAGCGCTAATTTCTTATGAGATTAGAAAATGTCTCCACAGATCAAACAACATATACAACTCAAAATTTTCTTCTTTTAATTGGACTGTTTTAAGTAAAATAGCATTTGACAGATGTAAGTAAAAGATCCCTGAAGCAAATCCCTTCCAAAATTTTGAGGAAATTACTCCTATAGAAACATGCTTAAGTACAATCGATTGCATTCAGCACAACTTTAACCATCAAACTGCTGATCAATATCATAAACCTTAATCTAAAGTGGCAAAACAGGAGGGCTTATGGTTATAGTATCCCAGAGAAAGAACTATATTTCTAGCACAAGAAAAGTAGAGCTGTGGAAGTTTGGATTTATACCAAGGGAATACTGTGGGATTTCTAATAGCCAAAAAAAAAAAAAAAAGTTCAACATAAAATAAATTGTACTTACCGTACTATTCATCTATGCAATTGAAACAAAAGATTGAAGCCCTTCAAAGTCTGCAAGAGAGTACGGGACCATTAGCTTTGCTTCGCCGACCTAATTTACATATCTAAATCCACAGAAAGTAGTTGGCTGTATACGCCGAAAACAAAAATATATCCCAAAAAGAATGAAGTAATTTACTTATAGTTTTTACCTAATTAATTCTTATCTTCTGTTTCGTGCAGCATTTCATCAAATTCTTAAACATATACTACTACTAATCCCTAATAAAACAAAAAAGCTACAGAACTTTTCTATTCAAATTTCAAAACAACTTAGTGAATCCAATTCTAAACTGGATTGAATCATATCCACAATGTCAGTAAGAAAATACAACATACATTTAAAAAAACAAAAACCCAGGTTGAATTTGGGTTAAATTAATCCAGGACGCCTGTTACAACTCTCAAATGCCAAAATTAAACATAGTTAATAAGAGTTACCTGAGTGTATAGTACGCAAGAAGTAAAAGTTACGGAAAAAGATCAGACAGAAAAACTTATTGAACTTAAACCGAAGCTTGAATTACCAGACGCCGACCATTCATCAGAGTTCTCTCTTCTCCGGCGAAAAGGGAAAATTATTTTACTTCGTTCGTCCCCGTTTCTGGATTATTCCTCAAAAGTATAATAGACTTTGGGTGGAAAATTAAATTCAACCCTAAATGTAATAAAATATTTACTAAACTAATTCCTCTTCATTTCGTGCCAGGTAGACAGACAGTCACTGGGTGAAAGCACTTACTTTGTTGTTGAATTTGTTTTATTTTAAATTATTAGTTGAATTCATTTATATTTATTTAGAATTTTATTCGTTATATTACTTTAATTTTTATTTAAAAGCGGGAAGGTTTTAAGTGCATATATTTAAATTAATTTATGTATATATATTAATTAATATTTAAATATTTGGTTCAATTTAAATTAAAGAGAAATTTACTTCAAATTTTAAATAATTAGTCAGTTTTGAATTTCAATTTTATTTATAAAAAAATGTATATAAAGAATTTTCTTAATAGAATTTTATGTTTGAATCAATCTAATTTAATTAAGTTTAAAATAATTATAAATGAAAAAAAGGAAAAAGAAAAGAAAAAGTCCAAAATTGTAGTTCAACAACCTTTGGATAGAGGACTAGGCAATTCTGCCATAGGACAGCCCATAAATGTTTAGTAAAAGGGCCAGAAAGTCCAATTCTGGCATCTTTTTCTGTCCATTCATTCCTAATTTGGAATTAATGTAAGTAGATTTTTAAACTTAATTATAATGATTAAAATATTGTTGTTTGGAGATTATATTTCTATATTTGTTAAAGGGAAAATTATTAGTTCCTATGTGGCTAAAGAGAGCAATTTTGACCTAATTTAGTCATGGGATTATAAAGTATATATTGGGGAAATACTAAACTATTTATCAAAAAAATCAATATGTTTATGTCTTGTTTTTACATTATTTTATAAATAATAAATAATTAATAAATTATTACTTTATTAATAATATATAATTTAATTAATAATAATTATTTTATCATTTATAATTTTGAAATGTGACTTAATAATTTTACATAGGTCATTTTCATTGCATGACAATAAAAGGGAAATCCCACCTGCAACTGATTACTTAAAAGAAAAGTTGATAAATGAAAGAAAATCTTTCTCAAAAAAAATGTACATACATACTTTTATATATATATATGAATAAAGACGTGTTTGGATGAAGCAGACTTTTCTTCATTTCAGTGTGTCCAAGAAGTATTCTTTTTCTTCCATCCATGAGAGTTTTCTCCAAATGGAATATCATTTTCATGTTTGATTCTACATCCTTCTAAATAATGTCTAAAGTCGTAGTCAAATGAAAAATTTACATTGACTTTTTACAAAATTTGTGTCCTTATTCGTTTTTATTTAATAAAAATTATCTTTTTCTTATAAACAATTTAATAATATTTTTTGAATATACGCAAAGATTTCCTGACTTCTTGTAGAAATACAACCTCAAATTTTCTTTCTTCATATCACACCGCCACAAACCAAGGTTTCCACCGGTTATTTATTCAAGAATTCAGTCTTTTCCTTCCAAATTGATTCCATTCTTTTTACAATCTTTTATGCTCAAAACGTTATCTGAGAGAAAAAATTCCGGCCAACAAATGGAAGGGCTCTGTGCTGTCCTCTTTAAGAATATGTACGTATGTTTGTTAACTATGTGAATTAATTCAGTGAATATATATATAAATATACATACATATATTTTGCAGAAGAAGAAGGATTAGAAGAAAGCATCAGGCAATAGGGAATCTAATCAGCAGCAGCAGCAGCAACAGCAACAGAAACGACGTCGTCGACGGGACTCATGAAGGTATAAGAACATTGGACGTCAACAAGCATTGCCAATTCTCAGACAGCTCCGACCTTTGTGTTTCTATTGTCACCTGGAATATGAATGGACAGGTCAGATAATTAATTAATTATACTTAATATTAATTAATTAATTAATTTGATATTAATAATTAGGTGTGTTACGAGGATATAGAAAAACTAGTTAGCAGAGATCGGAAGTTTGAACTGTTAGTGATCGGTTTACAAGAAGTGCCACGTGAAAACATTTCCAAGATGTTGAATAACGTTTTGGTCGATACTCATATGTAAGCATTATTATATATATATATATATATTGTGTTTTTTTTTTCTTCGATTTAAAGACAGATCCAAAATATTATTTCACCTGTTTTCTTGTTTTCTTGTTTAAGGTTGCTTGGAAAAGCCATAATGCAATCTCTACAACTATACATTTTTGGACCAAAAAACTCTCAGCAATTCTTAAGAGGTTTGCAATAACTTATTACTACGTCTATAATTACGTATAAATTTTTAATAAGAATTAGTTTGTATATAAATGTTTGCAGAAATGAAAGTGGATAAGCATTCAATAGGGGGATTTGGAGGGCTAATAAGGAGAAAGAAAGGTGCAGTGGGAGTTAGAATTAATTACAAAGGAATACGGATTGTCTTCGTTTCTTGTCATTTAGCCGGTAACCTTCTTTTCCTAATTTTAAATTTTTAATATTTATTTATTTATTTTTTAATTATAAAAATAAAATAAAATTTTTCGTTTTAGTCCACACAAAAATTGATGATGAATAAGACAGACGGCCCATTTGAAATCATGGGCTTTTGAGTCAATTTATTAATAGGGTAGGGTTCCGTGGACAGCTCAGGTAGAAGAAAAGTTGGGGAAGTAAGAGTAGGTTTAGTGCATCAAAAAGAGTGAACAGAATCCCCATGATGAAAAAGAAAGTGCTATTTGTTTAATCCAAATATTTAAAAAAAAAAAAGGGTCTCTCTTATATATATATATATATATATATATATATATATATATATGGTAAAGTATAATCCAGTAGTTAACTTTTGATTGAAAAAAAAATGCAGCACATGCTCGCAATGTGGAGGAAAGAAATGATCAATTCAGAGAAATATCAAATTCAATTTTCTCCAAAAACTGGAATCCGTACGCCAGAACACCTCACCTTACTTTCTGGTTAGGCGATCTTAATTACAGACTTGAAGGGATTAATTCTTTTCCTGCTCGAGATATGATACACGATGATCTTCATCAGGTATATATATATATATATATTCTTCTTCTTCATATATAATCCGATTTGAATATATATAGATATATATATTATATGCAGATGCTTACTGAAAATGATCAACTCTTGAAAGAAGCTGAAAGAGGAGAGATTTTTAATGGTTATTATGAAGGGACATTAGCATTCAAACCTACCTACAAGTACAACATTGGAAGCAGCAATTATGATACTAGTTACAAGGTATTTCTACTACTTTATTACTTTTTTAAGAGTTATGATAAGATATTTTTAAATTAAAAATTGAATTTGATATATATATATATATATATATTTGATAGGTGAGGGTACCATCATGGACAGATCGTATATTATTCAAGGTAGAAGATCACAAAGAGATAAATGCATCATTACATTCCTATGAATCGATAGACAACATTCGTAGCTCCGATCATAAGCCCGTCAAAGCTCATCTTTGCTTGAAATTTCAAAAAAAGCATTAGTTTTTTTTTTTTTTCTTTTTTCTTTTGGAACATAGGATTTCATCATTCATTCATTCATATATGGGATAATGATGTTAGAAGAGAAGTTTCTGGAACATTTCTTATAAATGTGATAACGATATGCCATTCTTCTGCTATCACACAAAGAAATATGTAATTATCCATGGATAGTATTTGATAACAACGTCCCATCATCCCTACTTTTTAGTACTTATTCTAAAAAAAAAAAAAAAAAGCTGATTCTTGGGGAAAACGAGATCAAATTATTCTATGATTCTCACTACTTAGTACCATACATGATACATATATATAAAACAAACCATTTTTACTGCCAAATAATAATCACGACTTAAATGCACAAATTCCCAGAAAAAGCACAAGTCCCGGATATATATATATATATAGTACACAAAAATCTCCCTTAAATTATACATTTCCAAGAAATCACAAGTTCATTTCTACAACCACTCATCAAATATTCATATTTTTTTCCTTATATTTGGATGAGTGAATACATACATACACACACACACATATATATATATAATATATTATATATATATATATATATATGATATATTTCAAAAAGTTCCAAAGTTCCTTATGGAGAAATCGTCCCTCTTCCTTGGTAATACATGATTAATTTCTGAATGCTGAAGTCCCAAAGTTAAGGACACATGATTTGTAGAATAGTGGTCTTGTTGACTAGGAATGGCCGAAAAAGAACCATATACGGCCATTGATTCATCATCATCATCATCATCATCATCACCATCATCAACATCGTCATGGTGATCATCAACAACAACATGATGATCGTTTCCCAATGAATACTGCTGCCCATAATTGATAGTGTTCTTTGACGTGTCATTTTCTCCGGCACCTTGAAGCAATGTTGTTACCGTTGTTGGAGAAGAAGCCTTAACATTATTATTATGATGATGATGCATGTGCATGTGCATGTGCATGGGGGATTGAGGATGGGGGATATTTTTGTGGTCCACGGAGGATTTGGATTCATTTGGAATTGCTTCTGCTGCATCTTCTGTTGTTGTCTCTTCTACATCTTCAATCTCCTCTTGTTTGTAGATTTCTTCAACCATTGGTTTCCATAGTCGGACCCTTGCATTTATGAACCAATTGGATACCTGGAAATAATGCACATAATATATATATATATATATATTTAGAGTTGGATGAGAAATAAAGGATGTGCATTCATTTTAATATATATGTATGTACGTCATTAATTAATGATACAGGATAACTTTTATATATATATAAATATAAATGCACTATGCAAACTGGAAGATTGGTCCAGTCTGGGAGGAATGTCTTGTACTGTAGGGAACCTCTTTTTTACATATATATATATGCACAAGAAATAACAAGAAAATTGAACTAGCATTTTTCTTTCTCTAATTTAAATTTTAAGATTAGTAAGTATAAAATATAAGAACCCTAAAATTGGATTTCACAAACCTAGAAAGAAAAGAACTTATGTATTACAAAGGTCATCCATCTTATTTCAATCTTGAATATACTTAATATATCCAACATAATTCACAACTTTGCAAGAATCAACAATTAATTAACTGTTTTAGTCTGATCATGAAAACATGAAAAATTCCTCAAGATTAACTAATTTTTATAATTAGGTTTTTGTAGTAAAACTAGAAAGCATACGGAACAAAGAGAATATGAGCCTTTACTTTCATGAATATGACACATCAGTTTTCATGTAGCTAAAAAAATTGTGGTACCTGGTTTTTTGATAAACCCGTTTGCCGAGCTAAAGAATGCTTGTCCGCTTCACTTGGATACCTGTCACAAATAGCAGAAAAAAAAAAATGTTCATTACAGAAAATTCAATACAAATGCATGCACACATTCTAAGCCTCTCTCTCTCTCTCTCTCTCTTTATATATATATATATATATATATGTATGTATATATACGTACGGATGGAGAAAATGGCCAAAGAGCCAGGCTCTCAAAATGTTAACAGAACGTTCAGGCAAGCCTCTTTGAGGTCTCCAAGATTCAGGATCAAGAATTCCAAGTTGGTTAAGGGATTTATGTTGTCTGAACTTTTGATCAAGAAGCTTAAGTCTAGGTGTTTCTCCTTTAGTCAATAAACCAATGTTACCGGAAGTTGCATCTTTATCACCAAGAAACTCACAGGTGTGCTTCACCTGACTCAAAATAGCATCTTTTATATTCCGGAAATGTCTAGACATAGCTTTCTGAGCTAAGATTGTATATGGTGAAGCTGATCCGTGTCCCATTACTGAATCAAATGAATTTACTATTGTCTGCATTTGATCACAGTAATGTGTATACCTTCCATCCACCTGCATCACCAAAAACATTGTATATATATATATATATATATATATATGTAATCAATGATCATGAAAAGACTGACACATTTCATTCATCAATTAATGTTCGTTCTATTTTAATTAATTTTCTAGTAAAGTTATATATATATAAAATTATTCAGCTAGCAGAATATTAGGCTTTTTGTTTAAATTAATGAATTGGGGGGTACCTGTGTCAATTATATGCTGATCAATCAATAATTAATTGCTTAAAAGAAGGAATATATGAATGGAATTAATAATTAATGTGACAAAAAGGCATTTATATATATATATGTATGTATTGTTTTAGTACGGATGAATTTCCTAATATGAGCTAGAAAGATTCACACAACCTATAATGAGAGCATGTCGCTCCTTCTAGGACATGTACCCCAAAACGTATCATGTCAGGTTAGGGAATATATATTTTTATATATATATATATAAAAATCTGTGTGTGTAAAGAATGATTCTTAGCTAGCATTGACAGCATGTTATTATTTCTTAATTAATCCAACATTAATGAATTAAATAAAGAAATGTTCTTTTCCTAATTAAAAATCACTTAATTTGGTTTTCTCATAGCATGCTTGAAGATAGGGGGCAGATAAAAAAAATAAAAAAAAATCTAATCTTTGTGCCTAGAAACTTACAATTTCTGGGATATGGAAGAAGATTAGAGAGAGAGAGAGAGAGAGGAGAGAGAAAGAGAGAAACTTGCCTCATCAAGCATGGACAGAAGCTTGGCTTTTCTTCTTTGGTATTCAGCTCTTTCAGATGCTGATAAGGGCTGACGCTCCTTGGAGCCACCAGTACTAGACGTAACTGGCCCACCACCGCCGCCGCCGGCGTTAAGGGTAGAAATGGATTTATTACAATTAGGGTTATTACCTTTGGTGAGTTTGATTTGTACCTTACTAGAGGAAGAAGGGACGTTCTTGAAATATCCTCTCCCAACACAGCAGAATTCTTCTAGTAATTCTTGAGCAGCCTTAAGATACAAAGAATTCCTCAACAAATTCATCATTCTTGAATTCGAAGCTGCTGGATGAGGAAGTCCAAGATGTAGTACTTGTCCAGCTGTTATTCCCATAGAATTTTCTAGAACATTCTTATTACCATTATTATTACCACTATTATATCCAAAGAAATTCATCAGGGAATTACTACTACAACCTCCAAAGGATTCCATGTTCGTGGAATTAGATAATGACAAAGAAAGCCCTTTTCCTTCAATACTACTATTATTCCGTATCCAACCAAACGAGTCGGCGGCGGCTGAGTTGGGATGCATGAGCGGAAGCTGCATGAGAAAAAAAAATTTTAATTAGTTAATAAAAAGATTACTATGTTTCAATTTCAATTTTGAATTAATTAATTTACCTCATCATCCTGGTGGTTTAAGATTGTTACTGGTAATTGCTGGTGTAGATGTTTGTGCGGCCATGATCTGTAACTAGAGTGGATCTGACCGTTCAATACTATTACATCATCATCAGCGCCATCAAATACAAGAGCTGCTGCTGCTCCTCCTTGTGCTTGTGGCGGCGGCTCTTGATGAGAAGGGACGACATCTAATTGGACAACTGGAAGCGGCGGCGGCGGGGGCTGGATGAGCTGATGATGATCAAGAAAACCTGGGATTTTTTGGTGGTGGTTGATCCAGTACTCACCTTGCTTCATAGTTAAAGATCTGTCGTACCGATTTGGGAATCCTAGGTAACTTTGATCATGATAGCTCTGCGACATAGTCCTCCTAGATATAGTAATTTCTACACAATTTTTCTTTTTTTTTTTTTTAAATGAATTATATATTTTCTCAAAATCTTCAAGTCTTCAGCTGAAAGGAAAAAAAAAAAAGAAAGATAATTAATTAAAACTAGGTCTTCAAGATTCAATATATCTTTGGTAGAGACAAAAAAAAAGTTAAAAAATTACTGTATAAGTACCTGTAAAAGAAGAGAGATTTGGATTTGGACCGTATGGGAGCTGAAACAATCATTTTCTTTACTTACAGAGATGGAGCACTCGGGGAAGTGAGTGAGTATAGATGAACTTCAATTATAGCAAAGAATATATATATATATATATATATATATATATGATGTATAGAGAAGAGAAGAATGATTTGTCAATCAGACAAGAAAGAAAGAAGGCAGCTGGGAGATGAGATAATGAAAGGAGAAGAGAAAAGGTCGCCCTCCTTCTTCCTCTCTTCTTCACTTTCACTTTCACTTTCACCCCCTTTCTTTCTTTAGCTACCTATACATACATACATACACATACATACATACATATACATATATATTATAATATGTAAAAATACAAAAAGAATTTATCATTTTGCTTCACAATACCTTCGCTCCCCTAATTAATATAGGGAAGGAGCCGGGGTGAAAATGTCATTTCCATTGGTTTAATTAACCTCAAAAGAAAAGTTTATGTTCATGCTCAATTATACATATATATATATATATATATATATATATATATATATATATATATATATATATATAAGATTGTATATATATATATAAATATAATATATATATATATATATATATATATAAGATTGATTTAATTAAGTTGTATGTACGTATGTATACGTAACTTTTGAAAATGTCTTAATCAATTTGAACAAAGTTTAAAACCAAATATACAAAAGTCCCATTGTGTGGAAAACATGCATGCCCTAGCTTTCCAAATTGCCTAAAGAATCTTTTTCTTTTCATCTTCTTCTCTTTATATATATATATATATATATATATATATATATATATATATATATGGTGTAATTCATTTAAAAAAAAAAATTATTAATGAATTATATAACCTCTGATGAGTTATGGTAAAATTTTTAAATAAGAGTTAAACTTTATATATACAATTCAAATTAAATTGAAATAATTGAATAAATAATAATAAGAGTTAGATTTGGAAATGAATGAATGAATAATATTATTAATGATGAATACATACTAAACTATCTAAGGCCCCAAGAATGAGAAAACACAAAAGAAAAAAAATAAATGTGAAGAAGGAAGGGGGGCCAAGAGTTGTAGAGAAGAGAAGATGGAAGCAAGTAAAGAATATTAAATTAGGAGAAGTAATTAATATAAAGTTGTTTTTGTTCACACAAATTCTTATTATTAATTAACCATATCTCTCAAAGCATATATATATATACACAAATGTAATAAAGGGGAGACAATGGAGCTTTTCTTTTGATCAGTACACTCACACATGCAATATTATAAAACCCTAGAAAAGTACAATTCACAAACTTAATCATGGAAGTTATTTCTTTGAGCTGTTGAAAACTCAATTGCTTTGCTTTCAACTTGTCAAAACCATACACTATATATATATATATACTTTTATTTATAAAAAATTTTTATTTAAAATTTAAATTATATTTATAAAATCTAATTTTAACACATTTTACCTTATATCTTATAAATACTTATAATAAAACGGTGTATATATATATATATATATATAGTAGAATGGGATGTGGGTAATAACTTTAATGAAGGGAAGCAAAAAGGGACCACAATTGTGTTGTCGGAGGTGTTATGAGGTGCTCTTTGTGACTCATCAGAGGTTACAACACAACAGCCCCCTCTCTCTCTCCTCTCTCTCCCTCGCGTGGGGGGACTACCATTAATAAAAAAAAATTAAAAAAGAAGAGAGAGAGAGAGGTGCAGATGGCGACCTCCACCAATATCTCTTCAAATTGGTGGCCAAGAATAATATTGACTTCTATGTTTAAATCTTTTATTTGAATCAAATTCAAAATTTTTTATTTTTTAAAATTAAGTAAGACAAATGATAAATATTTTTACTTATAACAGATATATCAAAAATTTAAAATATACTACAATGCTAATAATTCATTAATTTTGGTTATAAATTGGAGACAAGTACTAATGTGGAGATTAATGTTGTTGGTGGAATATATATATAAATATAGAGAGAGAAAGTGGGAATTTGCAATTGGGGTAATTGAGAGGAATCTAAGTGTGATCTAGAGACAAATTTGCTATTCTACACGAGAATGTCATTTATATCTGTATTGAATGGTATAACCTAGGTATTAATTTTCTCGGTCCTACTCTTATATATATATATATATAATGAATTTATGATATAAAAAAGAGAAATTAATATATATATATATATATTTATGCTAGTAGCTGGCAACTTGCAAAGTTTCGACATCTTTTTGGAGCCTCTTCTTCAATTTGATTTTCAGGTCGTTTTCTTGGAAAAAAAAAATTAAAAAAAAAAGTTGAGGGGAAAGAAACAGAAGATTATATATATATATATATTTCAATTTGAATTTTTTAAAAGTATATTTTATTAATTTAAATAATATAATGTGTTTGAATCCAACATAATTTTAGATAGAAGAACTAATTTTGTAATTTTTATATAGTACGAAGACCATTTGAATTAAAATAAAAATTTTTATGGATTAATTTCACAATTTTGAGACTATTTTTGCTTATTATGGGCCTGGGCCTACAAGGAAGAACTCTAAACTAGGCTACTACTATATTAGCCCAATTTCTTCCCAGTATGGTTTCTTTGGGCCATCTAATATTTTAATTACTTTTTCACTTAATTTTTTTTTAAAAGTAAAGTAAATTAAAATGATAATATTATTAGAATCTTTATAATACTGTAAAAAATGTGGAGGATAATCCTGTTAAGTTTAGAAGGAGGATTAAAAAAATTGGTGAAAAAGGAAAGTTTGGCGAAATTAAGAAATGGAGAAAAACAGGGGACCCCACAAAAGACAATAAACCTCTTCAAACCATCCCATTCAGAGGTTCAGACAAGCCACTGAAAAAATCCCAACGGGGTTTTGATGGTGGATTTGTCAAACCCTTTTGGATTTTAATTCTTCTTCCCCCAAATAGTTTTACACGTTTTGTCTTTCTTTTGACTTCACAATTTTGTATCCCATGATTGAGTGTTCTTTTCAATTACTCATTTCTTCATCCATTTTTTTTTTTTACAATACATTTTTCCTTTTATTTTTTTTTTTTGACAGAAAATTTCAAAATTTTCTTGATATTTGCTGATATTCTTGGAAAGATTACTTTTTTATTAATGATGTATTATTTTTTATGATTACTGTTTTAATACATTGGGTTTTCTCGTTTAGATATAAGAATAAGAAGGTATTATTGGGAACATATTGATTCTTGATTAATCTGGGTGTTTTTTATAGCTGGGTTCTTCATTTCTCCACCTTTTCCTCAGCTAATAAGGTTAGTTACTTATCTTATTAATAATTGATTTTCCGTTTATGTCTGTATCTTTAGTCCTATTTTCTTGAACACGAAGGACCTGTTGTGCTGGAAAAACTTTTTTTTTTTTTTTTTGCTTCATTCCTGATTATTATCAGCTTTTTGGAGCTGAGTCTTTAGGTCCTAAACTAAACAATTTCTTGGTGATTTTTTTATTTTTTTTAACTTCTATGATGTGTACGTTTAAGCTGCTCAATTCAAATTCTTGTTTTTATTGAATTATAAGGAGGTCCTGAAATTGACTGTGTCTTGCTGCATTTCATTTTCTTGATGGTTAGACTCTTGTAAGATAGTGTGCATTGTCATTTGAAATTAGTTTCACCTTGGCCTACTTTGAAAAGGGATTGTTTTTATTTTAGAATTTGTTGTGTTCCCCCTCCATTCCCTCTGTATATAAACCTTCTTCATGGCTTTTACTTCTAGAAATTTGCCAAAGGACCTTTCTATTTTTCTGTTCATGATGTTAAAATTGCTTTTCATTGCTGGGTTATGTGTAATTTCTTCTGCAGTTAAACATATTGTTGGCTATGAAGTCGCAGAATTAATGGGTTGGCTGAGTAAGATTTTTAAAGGCTCGAGCCATAATGTGTCTGAGGGCCGGTATGATGGCAGATATGGATCGGATGTACTTGGAAACTACCCTTCTAGTTCAATGGTAAATATCTATCTTGAGGGGTTGTGTTTGTTCTGTTTTCCTTGATGGTATTGGCAAATTCTTCTTTAAATGCTCTAACATTGTTTTGTCGTGTATTGTCTAATTATGAATGGTTGTATTTTCTTTACCCTGCATTATTCTCTTTCTTCTTACCTAAACATTGCTCCTTGGTCAAACCTTGCTGTAGGATGCGTCTTCTGTGTCTGAGATGGAAGACATGGACCGTGCTATTGCAATTTCCCTTTCAGAGGCTGATCAAAATGTGGGAAACGTAATCGGTCTGTGATTAATATTCTCTGAAGTTGGCGGAACCATATTTTTTTGTGAAGATTTTAACATCTCTTTAGTTTTCTTGATAATCATCTAGTTGTATTTATGGAAAAACTTGGGATAGATGCTAAAAAATGCTCTCAAGTACAACATGAATGTCGTCCATGGAAGATTTTTCTAGATTTTTGAATCTTGAGAATTTTATACTTTTATCAAATGATAGGTGTGACTTAAATGATTGATTCTTTTGTACTTCTAAATTAGATGTTATCATTTAATATGCTGGATATGCAATTTTGTAACTTACATAAACGTGAGTTTGTCGATCTTTGCTAGATTTTGAATCCCAAATGAAAGAAGATGAACAACTTGCCAGAGCTCTTCAGGAGAGCCTGACTTATGAGTCTCCACCGCAAATCGAAAATAGAGTCGGAAACGGAAATGGAAGCGGAAGTGGAAACTATTATCAGCCTGTTCCTTTCTCCTATTCTGTAGGCTTCAGGTACAATTATGATTTTACGTTTGTTGCTGCCTCCTATTCTAAGTTAATCAATGTTGATATATGAGGACAAACAACTTGAATAAATAATGTCCAGGCAGACCATTGGTTGTTTTGGGGAGTGGGAGTGGGAGGTCAGTATGTAATGTTAAGTCAATCTTATTTGTTAGTTATTGTGCACGTGTTGGGCCTATTATTGAGAATATTTGTTCGGTCCAAATATGTGGGCGTGTGTTAAATGTAAAGATTTATCTCTTATCTATCAACTTTAACTTTTAGATGAGGCGGAAATTTGACATGTACAGGATCTAACTACTCTTTATCACAGTTAAATTATAACATTTTAAGTTAATTTATTTTTGGTATTAGCATTAACTCTCTCATGTAATTAACTTCAATTGTCGGAAGGATATGTGCCGGTTGTAACACTGAGATTGGGCACGGGCGATTCTTGAGTTGCATGGGTGCAGTCTGGCACCCTGAATGTTTTAGGTGTCATGCTTGCAACCAACCAATATCTGATTATGAGGTAATATTCTTGCTATGCTGCCATATAGATGAAGTTCTTCTTTGTTACTATTCTGTTGTCGAGAGAAAACGAGGAAAATTGCATGTTTTTATTCAAAAAAAATATAAAATATCTTGAAAAATCCAATGCTGTAGTTTTGATGGGAACTGATCCAAGTTTCTTTCTTTTCTTCTTTTTTTATTCTGTATGTCTAACATTGTGTATGTTTTGTTTCTTCTTGTCTCAACAATCTTTATGCACTAGTTTTCTATGTCTGGGAACTATCCTTATCATAAAGTTTGCTACAAGGAGCATTATCACCCGAAATGTGACGTGTGCAAACACTTTGTAAGTACTTATTTTTAGCATTATAGCACTTTCTCCTTTTCAGCGCAATGAAGGTGATTGAGAAATCTCATTTTGATATTCAGATTCCAACAAATCCAACTGGCCTCATAGAATATCGGGCACATCCTTTTTGGTCCCAGAAATACTGCCCCGTTCATGAGCTTGATGGGACTCCCCGTTGCTGCAGCTGCGAGCGTATGGAGGTTAATCTGATTAAATCCCATGTTCTAGAGAAACTCAATGATGTATCTTTTACTTCAAAATAACCAATATTTCTGCTTCTACATACTGCATGCAGGCACGCGACACAAAATTTGTTGCCCTTGATGATGGTCGGAAGGTTTGCTTGGAATGCTTGGACTCTGTTATAATGGATACAAATGAGTGTCAACCTCTTTATCTTGATATACAAGAATTTTACGAGTCTCTAAATATGAAAGTGGAGCAGCAAGTACCATTACTCCTGGTTGAGAGGCAAGCTCTGAACGAGGCTATGGACGGAGAGAGACATGTAAGGATATGTGCACATCAAATAACGAATATAAAGAAAATAACTACTAAATCTGTGTTTTCCTTATCATCTTCTGTTTTTTGTTTATCTATTACTTAAGGGGCATCATCACATGCCTGAGACAAGAGGCCTCTGCCTATCCGAGGAGCAAACTATACGCACAGTAAGATCATTTTTCCAACCCTTTCTATAAAGATAAAAAATTTGAAATCCTACTTATTTTTATGGATAAACTATTATATCTTTTTGAAATTACAAGATTCTGAGGAGGCCAAGAATCGGAAATGGATATCGAGTAATGGACATGAGAACAGAGCCTTACAAGTTGACAAGGCGTTGTGAAGTGACAGCAATTCTCATTTTATATGGTCTTCCAAGGTATAAATTAGATTTTATCAAGAATGTGAACAGATATTTACTCAAGAAACATTTGATGATCTAAAGATAGAACTTGTTTCCATGTAGGTTGTTGACTGGATCAATTCTTGCTCATGAGATGATGCATGCATGGTTGCGACTCAGAGGTGTGTAGCATAGTTATATTCATCTAGCATTTACAAACATTACTTCCTTCATTTCATGGTTCTGATGTTTTACTACTTTTTCCATGAAAAGGTTATCGAACACTCAGTCAAGACGTTGAAGAAGGAATCTGTCAAGTACTTGCTCATATGTGGTTAGAATCACAAGGCGTGTCGATCCCCAGCAGCAGCAGTAGCAGTAGCAGTAATAATAGTTATTCATCAAGGCAAGGGATAAGATCTCCATTTGAGAGGAAACTTGGTGAGTTTTTTAAACACCAGATCCAGTCAGATACATCGCCTATTTATGGAAATGGTTTCAGAGCTGCTAACCAAGCCGTTCATAAATATGGCCTGAGCAGAACTCTGGAACACATTCGTATGACTGGGAGTTTCCCCTACTGAAACTAGTGAGTTAGCTTCCATTTTCTTTTCTTCATTTATTTTCTCAGGGACCCTATCCTGTATAGTAGAAAATTCTAGAAAATTTGGAAACTCAAAATTTTTTCCCTTGTAGATATATAATTCATTTGATTGTTGTACATTCCCACTGAAAAGGGATCTCAATGAAATACATTTTTGATGTTCATTTTTCTGGGCAATCTGACTTCTGCATATTCCTCTGAATCTTGATCAGATTAGAGACGATATCATCCATGCTTGGTCTGTTTACTGGATTTTGCATCAAACAGCTAAGACTTAAATATACAATCTGAAATGCATATTCCATTCTTCCATCTTCTCCAAGATCAGGTTCAACCAGGTTTGTCAATCCATCTACCCCATTTTCAACCACCATTTCTGCTATTTCTGCACCAAGCAATATATCTCTGCCATCCCGAACAACTACTGCATCTTTACCAGTTATGAGTTCCAACAGCACCACTCCAAAAGCATAGACATCCACTTTTTGTGTCACTAGTCCTGTCTTGATATACTCTGGAGCCATATAACCTTTAGTTCCGACCACCCTTCTTGTCACAGTATCGCTGCTTGTTCTTGCAAACCCAAAATTTGAAATCTTTGCTCGTAGGTTGCTGTCCAAAAGAATGTTACTGCTGTTAATATCCTTGTGGATGTAAGCTGGTTTGGCAAAATTATGAAGGTAGAGAAGCCCACTGGCTATATCCAAAGCAATCTGAATCCTCTGTAACCATCCTCTTTCTCCATTTCTAAACATCTTTGTTTCTTTACTGTGAAGCCATTGTCGAAGTGATCCATTTTTCATGTACTCAAAGACTAGGAAGAACAAGAACTGATCACCCTGATGATGGTGGTGATAATGTTCGCAGTATCCAAGCAATTTTATGAGATTGAAATGATTCATTCTGCTTAACATGTTTACTTCATTATATGCAGCTGGTTCTGTACTCATCTTCTTGATAGCTATGATTTCTTTTTCCTTGTGAAGAACTCCTCTGTATACAGAACCCTCAATTCTGCTTTTGGAACAGAAATTTCCTGTCGCCTTTTTCAGTTCTTGGTATTTATAGATTCTGATGAACCGATCAATGCTTGCAATTTCGACATGGATGTCTTTTGAATAGCCATCATCCTCCCCTGCATTTCCTTTTTCTTGTATCCCACAAATTCTCCTCATTTTTGTCTTGAAAATGAAAAAAATTGCTACAAACAGTAGCAGACAAGTAGATCCTGCAGCAATTAGGCCACCAACCGGAAGATTTTTCCTTGATCTTGGTAATGATGATGAAACAGAGGAGGTTCGAATTGGATTTGGATTTGGATGGGTTTTTGGAGTAAAATTTACTCTAATCAGTGGCTCATTTGGTAGAGGAATTAAAATGGTTGTGAAAGGGAAAATTGTGGGAACTTCTGATTCAAGATCAAGAAAGCCATTGGCATCTGTAACAATCTTTCTACTCACATTAAAACTTTTACTGATGAGAGAAACATCGTCGTTCCAGGTAACTGAGTAAGTTATTAGGTACTGTATCCCATCTGCAGCTTGTTTTTTAGTCGGACAGGCACACCGGAGAGGAACTTCCAGTTCTGATTCTTCTGAATCTAATCTGAATTTCTTTAGGCTATTACACGTTGATAATCCTTGATAAGTATTATTAGCTATAGTAAAGAATGTATCAGTATTTTTCTGGATATCATATTTTGCAGTTGCTTGATAGTATTTTCCGGCGGTGGCAGAGCAGGAGCAATTCACGGGAACAATCACCTCCGTACCTTGTGGGAAAACAGTGCGAATTGTAACGTTGTTGAGACGGGCAATTTCAGATTGGTCGGAAGAAGTAAGAGTTGAAATCATGGGTACTGAAATATAAGGATATAGAGCTCTGAAAATCAAGAAAGCCCTGCAAGAAGTGTGTTCGCCATTGCAAGAATAAAGAAAAGCTGGAGACGGTGGTGCACCGGCGGTCGTTTCTTCACTGCTGTTGCAAGTCAGTACTGAATTTCCCGAGTATTGTTGTTGAGCTTTGCTGCATGAGATCACCATAATAAAACAAAGAATAATAGTAGTAGAATAAGTAAACAGAGAAATCAGACATGGGAAGTTCATTATTACTAGTATTCTGTTTCTCAAAGAATGTTGTTGGAGACACAATCTTGTATCAATTAGTGCATGCCATATATATTATATATATATAATGGAAGAAGATGACAACATGGGAGGAGCAAGAATCAAGAATTTGCTCCGGGAATTCATTGAAGATTAAGACAAGAATCTTGGGTAGCTGCGATTAGTAGAATCACGGGTACACGCTTTTGACAAAGAAAACACTATTATTTTAAAATTTAAAATTTAATTACATAAATTTATTCCGTTATAAATATTATATAAAATCACAAATTTAACATTAACTAATTATTTTTAATGTTATTAAAATTAAATTTGGACATGGTCAACCAAAGGAGACAAATGGGTGAGTACAAGAAAAACAAAACAAATCCATTAGGACAAATTTGAAAAAATAAGACACAAGACATTATTCCTAAATCCAAAACAACCCCACTCCAAATTCTACCAGAAAAAAAGGTGACATAATACATTCAAGAAATTTGTCTCTAAGTAATTTACAGGTATCTTTTTAACATTGACTCATTGACTCCTCACTCAAATTTTATACGAAAAAACTTTTAAATCCATTACAAATAATTGATAATGTAACGTAAATCCGTTTTAAATTCATAATCTTTTAACTTAAAAAAAACATAAAAATTCTTACACAAAGGAACTTAGTTTATATTGCGTATAGTTTAACTCTTATTAAAAAAAATTTATTTTAATATAAATTTTTAAAATAAGTGTCAAACTTTCAACATTTAAAAGCTTAAAGAACTAACCGAAGATATAAGTGAATTGATAAAGAGTTCTCTTAACTTAAATGAAGTCAAAGATTCAATTGCAGCTGGTTAGATCTTCCTTTTGCAAGGACTAGTTTAATTCTTATTTAAAGAAAAAAGAAAATTTATGCTAATATAAATTTTTAAAATAAGTGTCAAACTTTTAATATTTAAAACTTTAAAGAACTAACCAAAATATATGTGAATTGGTAAAAAAATTTTCTAATTTAAATAAAATCAAAATTCAATCTTTAATTCATATATGCAACTGATTAAAATTTCTTTTTGTAAGAGATTAATCTGATTCGAACAAAAATTAATCTACTAAAGAACAGTACGGTATTGGGTAATGCCAGACTTTTTTTTTTGCTGAATAATTTAGTATTGGGTAATGCGAGACTTTGAAAGTTACGGTTTTGGAAAGTAGAGGCCAGATATAGTTGAACATTCATTTATAATGGACCACACACACCAAATAAAAGCCCCAAGATATATCCCTCCTACCTTTTCTTGTTTTTATTTTTTATTTTTTGATCAAAATCTCTCCAACCTTTTCTGATTAATCTTCCAAAAATAAATAAATAATATATACAATATAATTATAAACACAATGCAATTTGTAGCTAATTTATTACAAACATCATCAACATATAATTTAACAAGATTTAAAGAATATTAATCAATCCACCCCACAAATTAAAGAAAGGAATATTAGGACATCATCTTATGAAATTCATCAAAATCAAGAACGCCATTACCATCAAGATCAAAAACCCTAATCATAGCTTTACATTCATCCAAAGATTTATAAGAACCACCACCACCGAGACGATTCAAAACCACTTGTAATCCTCTAGGAGTAATGCAACCCGACCCTTTCTCAACCTCAAAAATCTCGAAAGCTTTCTTAATATCTTCGCGACCGCCGTCTTTCGAATCTTTTCTCATCAGTTGTACAAAGTCGTTAAACTCAAGTAACTTATCTCCGTCTCTATCGAACTCCATTACCACCTTCTCCGCCTCCTCTTCCGATATCGAGTCGCCGACGGATTTGAAATACGCCCGGAGTTCCTCCACGGAAATCTTCCCGTCATTGTTGTGATCGAAGTAGCAAAACACCTGCCGCAGCTGATCATGATCCTTATCATCATCATCTACGACATCGTTGGAATAAGGAGAAGAAATGGAGGATTTGAAAGGAAGAGTTAACCTGAAAGATTTGCTAGCCATGAAGAAAAACTTATATATAATATATATATAATGCAATGGCTTATGTATATATATATATATATATTTATGATGAAATTGCTGAGCAGTTTCGTGGTTGGCTTTGGGAAAAAGAAAATTTCTTGTAGATTTGAATTGAAAATTTAATTTCAGTTGTCCAAATCCAGATAGTTACATTTGGCTGGCCATGAAATTATGCATTTTACTTGAAAGATCCCTTTCATCTAATGAACATTGATAGTTTCCTTTGTTTTGTTTTGGATTATATATATATATATTTATTATGACAAAAATGTCATTTTATATTCTGTGGAATTAAAATCTTTAAAACTTTTATTAAATAAAATTTGAAGTTTTTTTTACTATGTGATTGAGGTTTTTGATATTTCCCTCTCTCAATTATTGCAAAATGCAGTCCTTGTAATTAGTACTCGTCTCTCAACTCAACATTTGATACATTGCATCTAGACATTCTTATATATATATATAAATATATACATGCAAAACTCCAACATTTTTGCACTAGAAATTTATGGTTCATTGAACCTGGTCATTTTCTCCAACATCATCCATCTATTGCTCTTATTGCTTATTGTTTTTCATCTAAAATTAAAATTTCTCAATTTCGATGCCATAAAAGCTTAACAAGAGTCTTTAAATATACATACATATTATATATATATAATCAAATAATTGTACTCGATGGACTCTGCAGAATGTCGTCATTCTGTGGATATATATTAATACAATTTTCAACTATCGGAAAATAAAAATGAACTCGAGAAAGAACAAAAAGAGAAAAGTGAGAGCATATAATATGGAATATACTAATGACCAAACATTTTTCAATTTCGATTCTCCACAAGTTTACCTTAGCATATTCCTATGTTTTAATTTTGTTTAAATTTATATATATATATATATATATATTGTTTAAAATTATTAAATATATTTTAAAATTATGTTCATATTTAAATTAAATTGAAAAAGTCTATTATAGTTTTATTTATGCTAAAATAACTCGGGTGACCAAGGTATTAGCGTTGGAATATACATTTTCTATTCCATATTATAAAACCATCAAATCAAGATTTACGTTGAGTCATTCTCAACAATTTGTTGCAGTCTATAAAAACACTAACAAATAGAGAGAAGTAAAATTGAGAAAGGAGAAGGAAAAGAAAGAATAAGAATGGAGTCTTTGAAAGTTTCTTCTTACTGTGGATTGGAGGGAAAACCATGTGTGAGATGGGTTGAGAAGTACTTTAAAGACTGTCTCTGCAACATGAATGATGAAATTTCATTTGCTTTTGGAATAGCCAGTCTCATTTCTTGGGGAGTTGCAGAAATCCCACAAATCATCACCAACTTGAAGAACAACTCTGCCGATGGAGTCTCTTTGGCATTTATCTCTACTTGGATTATTGGGTATAATATATACACACACACACGTTTTTCCGCATAAAATGTATTTTTTTTTTTCCTTTACTATTAATAAATATACTAACCACTCTTTCTTTAATTATGTCATTTGCTTATTATGGTGTCCTCTGCAGGGATGTCTTTAATCTTGTGGGTTGCATCTTGGAACCGGCCACGGTAAATAATCCACCAATACATACACCTTTCTGTCTCTCTCTGTTTTCCAAAATCCAAGAACTGCTTTTTTGACTGTATTATATTGTGTTCTTGAATAAAAACATAGAAAAACCTCAAAGATGCAATTTTTACAGAGGAATAAACAAAGAAAGCTTAAAGCTTTTTGTGATTTACTGTTTTTCCTTTGAAATGGGTTCACGGGGATCAAAAAAGAATCAAGCTTTGGTCCATGTGCACATTTATGGAAGTTTCTGAATATAGGAGAGTTTTGCACATCTTTTGCTATGTGTTTTTTTCTCATGGATAATTTTGTTTTTCAATTTCTTGCAGTTACCTACCCAGTTCTACACTGCAGTGGTAAATCTAAATGCTACCCTCCATCAATCATAATTCTAGCTAGCTATTATCAGTTGTTAAAAAATCTAACACAGGATATATATTTATATATATATGTGTGTGTGTGTGTGTGTGTGTTTTCCTTCAAAGCTGTACACAACCACAACAGTGGTACTAGCATTGCAATGTTTATACTATGATCATATCAAGGGACGTTGGAAGTGCCAGCAGATGAAAGCTACCTCAGATAAGGTATCAGCAGAAGTAATAATCTGTGATAAAACTTTACCAAATGCTCCTCCCATTGATGTCCCCCAGAGGAACTTCTATTTCATGTAAGTCTGTAATAAAAGTCCTGCTTATGAGTTTTCCCCTAGAATTAGAATTATTGCAGATTTATATATATATGTATGTATGTATTTTCAGGTCAGCAAGATCATTGGCTGGAAGTGACACTCCAAGTCAGTCTTACATGACAGCCAAGAGTGGTCCTCCAGCTTTGGAACATCAAAATGATTCATCTTCTGATGATGAAAATGAAGTATCACAATCTAACAAGCCTGTCAGCAAACCTCGCTTAATTCCTCGATCTGTAAGTTGTTTATGTTAAGAGGATAAATTTAACGTTTTTACAATGTGTCAATTTAACATGGTATTAGAGTGGAAAGTACATAGTGTTGATTCTTATGCACCTGGATTGTTTGTGATGTAATCAGGTGGGATATGGGACTTTTCTGGCCACAACAGCCTATCTTCCTCTTGGAAGTAGGGGCTCTCACTTGAAACACTTTGGAAGAATTAGACCTATGCAGGTATTTTTGTGGGCTGTCTTGAAATTTCTTTTCAAGAATAGTATTATGTATCTATATAAGCATAGAAATGAATGAATTTTCTGCAGGATTTAAATGAATTCCATGGAAATGCTTATGGACAAGGGCTGGGATGGTTAATGGCTGCCATATACATGGGTGGACGAATTCCTCAGATCTGGTTAAACGTACTTACTCCTATTTTAACTTTTTCAAGTTAAAATCTTTGATCTTTCTACTTATATATATGTATGTATATCTTGTCTGATGAATTTGTTGTATGCATTACCAGATTAAAAGAGGAAGTGTGGAGGTAACAACTAATTAACTTAACATACTTCCATCATTGAATATATATACATAGATATATATATATATAGTTTCTTGGATCCTTGTTCTTAACATGAAATTATTGATATAAACAGGGCTTAAATCCACTTATGTTCATCTTTGCACTGATAGCCAATGCCACTTATGTTGGAAGGTGAATCCAATCTCTTCCCTGATTCATTATATAAATTCATAATCTTTTCCATATGGGGTGGAAGAAAAAATTTAATCTTTAAAGTGATATAACTATAATTTATGTATCAATAATTGCAGTATTCTAATGAGAAGCACAGAATGGGAGAAGATAAAAGCTAACATGCCATGGTTACTAGATGCTGTTGTCTGCGTTGGACTTGATCTTTTTGTATCCTTTTCTCTCATTCTCTCTCTCTCTATATATATATATAAAGTACAACATATTATGTATATATATGAGATTAGATCAAGATTGTCTTACCTTAACATGGTTTGGTCTGAAATTATTATTACAGATCATTCTACAGTATGTCTACTATCGTTTTATCATCACCACCAAGAAGAAGAAGAACAAAAGAGTTGGAGAATATTATGAGGATTACAAAGGAGCAAATAAACCTCTTCTTCCATCTTAAATGTGTAATTTGGTAATAACCGAGGTTTACTAAATAAGCTTTTGTAATTAGCTTTTAAGCTATATTTATATTTAAATTAATTTTTATTTGAATCAAATAAACTTTTGTAATTAGTTTTTAAGTTACATTTATATTTAAATTAATTTTATTTGAATCAAATATTTTACCTTTTAATTTGTATAATTTGATTAAAATTTATGTAATTTTTATTAAAATGATTAAATCATCATTTGACTTTACATAAATATTAATACATACATTATAATATTTTAATGTAATAAAATACAAGAAAGAAGAAATATTTTTCAATTAAATTATTACTATTTTAAAATTTGGGATCAAGAAGTTCTTTAATTTAATACAATAAAAATTCGTTTAAAATTTGTCTTAAAAATATTACTTTACAAAAAAAAAAAAAAAAACTCGTGGCCCAATTTATTAATTATTTATTTTTGTTGGATTGGGCTTAATTCAGCAATTTTATGAAGAAAAAATATACGGGTTTTCATATTACTTAATCAGGCCTACAGAGAAAAGGCCCGGAATCGGCTGAACGTAAAGGTCTTTCCGTTCTGAGACTACGACTAACGACGAGTTCCTTCTTCCCGGTTGTGCTGTAATGGGATGTCTTTCTTTTTGGTGTTGAAGAAGATGCTTTCTTCTTCAATCCAGAATGAAAGCTTGGTTGTGATAGCCACTGAAACTAGTTGAAATTACAATGTCCTTTCCCTGTTCCACTCGCCGACTCGTCTCCCATCTACAATATCAACCCTCCCCTGCCATTCTCCGATTTGTGTCAGGATTCCGGCATTCTAAAGGAAATTCACCGGAAATCGTCGATCGGATATGTAGTCTATTAGTTCTAGAACGCTTTGCGGCTCTTAGTAATGTTTCCTTTGATTTTACTGACGGCCTAGTCGACGCTGTCCTCCGGAAACTTAAATTGAATGCCAAGGCTTCTATTTACTTCTTTAGATTAGCTTCAGAGCAACCAAATTATAGGCCGCATTTCAAGTCTTACTGCAAAATTGTTCACATTTTGTCCAAAGCTAGACTTTTTGATGAAACCAGGTACTATATGAATGAATTGATCAACCTTTCTAGAAGTAGTAATGCTTCTGATTCTTTGGTTTATGACGAATTAGTTAGAGTTTATATAGAGTTTAAGTTTTCGGCAACCGTTTTTGATATAATTTTGAAACTATACGCGAAACGGGGATCGGTTAAAAAAGCACTGTACGTGTTTGATAATATGCACAAGTGCGGTAGAGTGCCAAGCATGAGCTCCTGTAATAGTTTGTTAAGCAGTTTGGTTAAAAGCCGAGACTTTGGATCTGTTTTCTGTGTTTTCCAACAGATGACTAGGATGGGGCTCATTCCCGATGTATATACTTGTAGTATTATGGTGAATGCTTATTGTAAGATAGATAGTGTTAATAAAGCATTTGAATTTATAGAAGAAATGGAGAGGAAAGGGTGTTTGGAGTTAAATCCAGTGACATATCATATTTTAATGAATAGCTTTATTGAGAAAGGGGATTTAGAGGGTGCCCAAGGGGTATTGAGGATGATGAAGAGGCGAGGGGTTTCAGAGAATGTGGTAACTAAGACATTGTTGATTAAGGGCTATTGCAGAAAGGGAATGTTGGAAGAAGCAGAAAAGGTATTCCAAGTGATGAAAGCTGAGGAAGCTGAATCAGGCATTGTTGTTGATGAACAGGTATACGGTGTACTGATTAATGCTTTTTCTCAACATGGGAAAATGGATGAAGCTGTGAGAATTAAAGATGAGATGTTGGCTTTGGGATTGAGAATGAATATCTTCATTTGTAACTCTTTGATAAATGGGTACTGTAAGCTTGGTCAAATAATTAAAGCTGAGCATCTTGTGAAGAGCATGCGCGACTGGAACTTGATACCTGACTCTTATTGCTACAATACTCTACTGAATGGGTATTGTTTGGCTGGTCAAATACAAGAGGCTTTCAGTCTTTGTGATCTAATGTTACAAGAAGGTATAGAACCTACTGTTATAACCTACAATATCCTTTTGAAAGGTTTATGTCAAACTGGTAATTTTGATGATGCTTTGAGTCTTTGGTTTCTGATGCTTAAAAGAGGGATCACTCCTAATGAGGTTGGATATAGTACTATTTTGGATGTGCTCATTAAGAAAAAGGATTTTGAAAAGGCTTTGCTATTTTGGAAACAAGTTCTGGCGAAAGGTTATGCCAAATACAGGATTCTTTCAAATACAATGCTTGGTGGGCTATGTAAGATGGGAAAATTAAATGAAGCAGAGGAGTTGCTTGAAAAAATGGAAGAACTAAGATGTTCACCAGATGAAGTATCTTATAGAACTCTGATTGATGGGTATGGACAAACTGGGGATATTGATGGAGCTTTCAAAATTAAACACGTCATGGAAGGTAAAGGAATCCCTGCTTCCATTGAGATGTATAATTCTCTTATTAATGCACTTTTTAAGGCCCGGAAGGTGACCAAAATATCAGATATGTTTAATGAGATGCAGAATAGGGGGCTAAAGCCCAACACTGTCACCTATGGTACTCTCATTGCTGGCTGGTTCAGGCAAGGAATGTTAAAGAAAGCTTTCAATTCGTATTTTGAGATGAGAACAAAAGGTCTAGCCCCAAATGCAGTAATATATACTACAATCATCAGTGGATTATACAGGCTTGGAAAGAGTAGTGATGCTACTGCATTATTGCTAAGTGTATTGGGTTCAGATACTCCCCAAATCCTTAAAAACTTTTATGACCATTTAAATGCTGGTGCAGAACCACAAGATGTGGAAGGAATAGCAATTTCTATCAAAGAAAGCCTCAAGAGTTTGATTACTTCCAACAATATTCTGCATAATGTGGCTATTTCTGGTTTGTGTAAATTTGGGAGGATTGAGGATGCTGCTAGCCTAATAACTGAGTTATCAGTCAAAGGCTTTATTCCGGATGAATACACATATAGTATCCTAATTCATGGTGTTTCAGTCAAGGGAGATATGAATGCGGCTTTCAGTTTACGTGATGAGATGTTGACGAAAGGTCTAGTTCCAAATATTGTTACATATAATGCTCTTATAAATGGCCTCTGCAAATCGGGAAACCTGGAAAGAGCCATAAAGCTTTTTCACAAGCTTCGATCAAAAGGTTTAGCTCCCAATCTCATTACATATAATACTCTGATTAATGGGTTCTGTAAAGCTGGTGATATCCAAGAAGCCTTAGAATATAAAGAGAAAATGATAGAAGAAGGAATTGCTCCTTCAGCGTTTACCTACTCTCTTTTGATCAATGGCCTTAGGCTACAAGGAAATACAGAAGAATCTGCAAGGCTTTTGGATCAAATGCTGAAGGCAGGTCTGGAGTCAAATAGTAGGTGACAGAGCTGATTAGTCAAATACTGAAGGCAGGTCTGCAGTCAAATAGTAGGCGCGACCTTACGAAGCATAAGAGGTTTCTTAGTCACAAGAAATGCTCCTTGTTAGGAAACAAGGTAATATACTTTTATATTCGTAAGGCTCTGCATCTACCGTTCTGTTGCTTCATTGTTTATCTAGTTGAAAGCATCTTGCAAATGAGAACTGAAAATATTTCCAATGCAATGGCAAAATGCAGGACAAGTCTCTCAGCAACATTGGAAGAAAATATTGAGGTTGTTTGTTATCCAATTTAATTGTATATGATGCATCTCAAAATTGTTTTGTTATCATTTCAGTATTTTGGTTTTTTTAACAATCTCTTCCATGCAATTTGTAAGTATCATGGTTGTTGTTGTAAGAGTTTCACTGGTTTAACTTTGACATTAACAATTATGAAGAAGCAAGAATGAAGAATAAAGGAGGCAATTTCACTCATACACTGAGAAATGATTCGATATGGTTACAGATGGATGATTGTCTTTCCAGGTAGAGTTTCTTAATGTGTATGCATGTATATACTAATTGTATAGCACTTCTGATTCATAAATTTGTGAACTTGTTAGAAAATGCTTTCCTCGATATGGGTATAGATGCAGTCTCCATGACTGCAAAACAATGCACCATTCTTACCAGGTTTTGCTGTCTTAGGTAGAAGACAAAAATTGAGTACTCCATTAATACCTTCCAGTACTAGTGATCTGGTGCTTCCACCCATTTGTGTGAATCTTTCTACTGTCTTTCTGGTTTGTCTGAATCATTTGGTATCAGCTGAATCTTAAAAAGATCTTTTTACCTTATCTCTATTGTGCACTTTAATATGAATATCAAAGAATAGTTGCTTACCACTTTGATAGGAACAAAAAAGCAGAAAAAGAAAAAGTAAATGATTTTGAGATAGTATTTTGTTTGTCCATATCTAATTTTTCTTCATTCAATTATCTTCTGCTGTTATCAGAAAAGCAGCTTGTGGGGGACATATGGGTAGGTTTGACACCTATGATGCCGAAGTTCTTCTTTTGAATCAATAACTACTGTATAATGCTTGATGTGTTCTTTCATTTACTTGTTTCAGCCACTGAAAATGATTGATCTGTTCTAATATTTATTCTAACTGTAAACCATTTTTTCTCCAATGTCTGTCTCCCTTTGGTGTGTAGATTATTCATTGATCTCCTTTCTGACATCCTGGAAAACTTATTAATGGAGTCAGACATCCATTGAAAAATCCAGGAGAAGAAGCTTTAACTGGTTATAGAGTGAGTACCAGTTCCAAACCTTTGGATATATTTTTTAATGAAAGTTCTATTCTCTTGTTACATAAATCAAACAGTCTCCTCTCTCTCTCCCCCAGGGGTTGAATTGACATTTCACATCAAATCATTCATTGGAATATCAAATGTTGAATTTTCTCATCTTTGAATCAAATCAAAAAGAATTCTTCTTCTTCTTACAGTAATATATATATATATATATATATAATACATTCTACCGACATTTGACTATGTACAAAAACAAGATCCGTGGATTAGTATACCATATTTAAGAATGACAACCATCCTAATTAATTTTTCTGTCTTTCGAAGCAAATTTTATATATATATATAATAAAAAGAATAATTTGACAAGAGTTGATAGTGAAACTTTAGAAAAATCTAATAGTAATTAAAGAAAAGTATAAGAAGTTTGATGGAAATAGTAAGAAATTATTTGAAAAGAAACTTTGCATTGACAATTACGAAGAAAAAAAATGCACCATTCGGCAATAATCAGTGAGCTCTATGATCAGGGTTACTGTTTTTCTG
The DNA here is from genome assembly GCA_027405835.1 of Asclepias syriaca. Lineage (NCBI taxonomy): Eukaryota > Viridiplantae > Streptophyta > Magnoliopsida > Gentianales > Apocynaceae > Asclepias > Asclepias syriaca. Next base: position 21,998,939 of record CM049934.1, read on the forward strand.
CTCTCCAAGTCAAACTCCAAACATGAAATATTGTTGTCTTATAAACAAGTTATCATTCTTTAATATATATATATCTTTCGACTTATATTATCCATATAAAATTTAAAGAAAAAAGAAAGGTAGAAATGCAGTCCAGCAATGGAATAGAAGAGAAAAAGGGACCCAAAGACTTTGTTCTCTCGTCCTATACTAAACTCCCTTTCAATTTCAATTTATGTACATTTCCGTATCTCCTCCTTTTTCACCGACACTATTATTATTATTATTTTAATTTATAATTTTTATTATATATCAAACTCATAATTTATATAAAAACCGTAAATTTGAGAATATTGACTTTTATATATATATATATATATATCAGTCGGTGAGAATGGAATAGCACGTTAGTGTGTGATCTGCACTAACGAATTTAGAGTAAACACACACATATATATATATATATCGGTCGGTGAGAATGGAATAGCACGTTAGTGTGTAGTCTGCACTAACGAATTTAGAGTAAACACACACACAAACGAAGAAAAATAAAAAAGGAATCTAAATAAAATTTAGTAAACTATTCTTGGGAAGATTAGAGATCTCCTAGGATCGAGAGAAAATTAATTAAAATGTAAAACGGGGGGAAATGGTTGGTCATTTTATTCTTGCAATGTCAAATGGTGGACTCGAAAAGATTTTTTCAACAAAATTTACCAGCTTCACATTTATTGTAAAAATTATAAAAAATTACTAACATTAATATAAATAAATAAATATTGAAGAAATAATCATGAGTCGGTGTCATTAAAATAACAATCTATAATAATAAATAATAATAATACAACTACTACTATTATTAAACTTGAAATATCTTGAAATACATTAAAGAAAAATCTACTAGCATTAATTAAGTAAAGAAGATCAAATTGATATAATTCAATAGGAATCTTTTATTATTAATATAAATGTTTTGGTAACATTTTATTTTAGTAATTAATTTGTGTGAAAAATGTTAGGAGAATTTAAAGAAAATGGCTTTTTGTATTCATTATTGTATGGGCAAAAAATAGACACAAATTTCTAACAAATTAAAGACTAAATTATAATATAGTTTTTCATTCATTTGTAGTATTTATTCATGTTACACAATTTATCAATTCGATATATATATATATATATATATATATATATATATATGTATGTATGTATGTATGTATATAATCAACTAGTACTGTTAGTTTATCTGCATTTAACCATTTAAAAGGCAATAAAACGTTAATTTAGAGAATTTTGATTAAAACATATAATACGAATTAAAAACACATCTACCAAACTTGATTAAATTTAATTTATTATTTAGTATTATTATGGTTTTATATTTTAAAGTAAGCTTTAAGTATAGATCCATTGTTCCTTCTAAAAATAGAAATGAATGAATACAGAGATCCTTCGCTCTTAAGTCATCTTCTGCAAACTCAAATTTATAATTTCTCGAATTATAAATATTATATATACATAAAAAAATCAAAATAATTATATATATATATATATATATATATTGACTATTCAATTAAAGACTTTTCAGATTCTCCACAGCCTAAAAGGGAAAAATTGTTATAGAGTTTTCAAACACCTTTACAGATGTATCTTAGATGCCTTATTATTGAAGAAGAATTCGAATAAATAATTTCATTTAATAGTTTATTTTTTAAGGTAAAAAAAAGTAAAATAATAATTAACTAAAATAGAGCGTTCATAGTTATTTTGAAATTTACCCCCATATTTTTGGAGAATAACAGAAAAAGGAATTTATACAAATCAAGAAAAAAAAAAAAATTGTTCCTCAAAATCTCATGCTTTCTAGCTAGCTAATTGATGATCAAGCATGGAAATTATGGGTGGAAAAATATGATATGTATGTATACATTATAATCTACACTTGGGATGATACATATATATTTATACACAAACTTGCAAGTGCCGACCGGCGGAGGCGGAGTTGGGTATTGTTGTTATATATTATGTATATATATGTATATATGCTTCAAGAATCAAATGAAAATGGAGTTTTTAAGAGATCATAAGGTGCCCATAAAGCGTCCAACGGGCACGGCCGGTTAGCATCAAGTCTAGCCCATGGCTTACCTTTACCACTCCAGTGTAAAAGACTAACCGGTCCCGGATGCAAATCTCTACACAGTCCCCGGAAATTATCACCGCCCAGACCGTGTTGATTCCACCGGTGATCGACCAGAGCTATGTTTCCAGCGAATACCAGCAAGAAAGGCGGCAAAGAACCCAATTCGTATATTCTTATTCTCTTCTGTAATTCCATCCATTCCTCTATTTTTGTCGTGTAATCGCCGGCCCTCCACCGGTCCAGATCGATAACCATCACGCCGGTGTTGAAATAACAGGCTTTCCGGTTGGCGAAGGTTAGTGATAGAGACGGGTTTGACCAAAAAGTGGGTGTGAAATAAGAGGTGAAATTTGCGTTGCAGTATTCTGGCGCAGCCAGAACGACGTCGTCGTTGTCACCCAAAGGTGTCGCCGCTAGTTTTGCAATGTCGTCAACAAGTACTAGGTCGGAATCGAGGTACACCACTTTCCGTACGCACACGGGGAGTAAGTTAGCTAAGTAACTCCTGGCGTAGTTTAGCGGACAGTCGAGCGCAGATCGAATGGAAGTCGAGATCAATCCGGCTACCTGGGTATCCGCGAAAGGGTAGATTTGGAATTTGAGGTAAGGAAAAGAAGAATAGAGAGTAGCGCGTAGGAGTGACGCGTTGGCGGTGGCGGAAGTGATGAAGTGGAAAATGATGTTTTGTGGGCAAGAAGTGTGTTGTAAGATAGAGAGGATTGCTGCCATTGAGCCACGGATGTATGCCGCGTCAAGGGTCATTGCCACATGGACTGCATCGTCATTGTCATCGTCACCGGAGCAGATGAAACTAGTGTCTCCGTCGATGGCGGTGATTGAATTAGGACAATCCGGTGAGTTGTAGAACTGAGGTGCTTCTCTGAATGCCAGCACTGTCTGTCCATTACTATTACTATTCCCTGAGGTGGGAACAATGGGTAAGTGAAAGAAAGAAATGCAGAAAAAGAGAAAGAGTGAAAAGAAGTTTCTTTGATTAGGCTTCTTCATGTGGTGGGGGGGTCTTAGCAGTAGTACCTTGGGATGGTTTTATGGAGGTGGTTGCTTGGGATTTGATTGTTTTTGAAGTTTAATAGAGTTGAAGAAGAGTCAGGGAGACACGCTTTTGTTTGTTTTTATTTAAAGAAAAAAGGGAAAGAACCAAGCTGGCTGGATGGCCGGGCTGCGGAACCTTTGTTTGTGGGAGTTGGGGAAGGGAGTCAAAGGTATTCAAGAAAAGAAGGTTGTTGGATTCACACATTGGTTCAAAATCTAAGATTGACTTTCTGAATTGGGGTGCTATGGCTAAGGGCATTTTAATCATGAGGTATAAAAGGATGAGGATGAAAAAATGTGTGCTATCATAATTGCATTGCATGGATAAAAAATAAAATCCAAGAAAGCACTGTGCATATAAAAATTGGACTACTTCAGAATTAAGTTAGGTCGGAAAGTTTTTAACAACAAAAAAGTCTAAATTCAAGAACTTAATATTCAAATTCAAAATGAAAATTTTTAAAAAGTTGTAAACTACAACTTTTTGAGAAATGGTTTGATGCAAAAACTTAAAAATTTCATGTACTATAACTCATGACAATGGAATTTCATTCTCAAACCTCCAAATAAACTAAAGACACAACAAGAACCAAGAAAATAAATGTCTTTATTACACCATTTCATATTTAATTAATTAATTTTTAATTTTTAGACCAAAAGATTTCACTGTAATTCTTATAACAAATATAAAATTTGTAACTTTTTTATCATTCTAGTTACTTATCATATTAATACTTCTCATTTTTAGTAAAATTGACATTAATTCTTAAATATTTTTTGGCTCATGAGGTGGTAATTTTCGTAGATCCTTCAGCTTTAGTTCATGACGTAGTAATATTGTGGAGGTTAAATCATTGCTTTCATTTTTTGCCTTTTTGACTTATAACCAAAGAAAGAATTAAGGATATACTGCTCTACCAAATATTGTCCATCATAAGCAATATCACAACTTTAGTAAAAAAAGTTTAAATCTTGACCTGGAAAAAGTATCCCATTACCCTATATATCAAGAATTTAAACTTTTCACATAAAAATATCAAACAATTATATTCATACAAAGTTTAAATCTTTAATAAGTCATATTTCATATGGCATTTGTTTTGGAACTTAAAAACGTGTCTTCATTATCACTATTATAATAAATTCTGTCTAAATTAAAAATGCTTCATACTAAAGCTTTCATAATGGTAATTTTTTAAAGAATAAACAAGAAATTTACATACCATATTTTCTTCGACATATATATATATATATATATATATATTATCCAGATTAAGAAATTTGACCTACCAATATAAAAAGATTGAATCAAGAAATTCCGGGTTCAAATAAGACATATAAAAATCTAGTTGCAGTGTCAATTTCGGGAAGCCTTTGGTTTTCAGTATACTGTCAACTTTTCAACATCAGTGTCTTAAAGTAAGAATTAATATATATAGGTGTAGTGCTATTAGATTATATATATATGTGTGTGTGTGTGTGTGTGTGTATATTAAAATAGAAGTTGGTAGTAAAGAAATAATCCTGAGTCCCTTACTCATAAGAGCAAAGAAAACTTGGGTTGCTGAAGCATGATTTTCACTGGGAACTGTAACTTGTAAGGCACCAACAACTCAAGCATGCTTCATTCAACTAACTATGAAGTAGAAACCCTAGCTTCCACCAAACACAGTCAGTGTATATATATATTTTTTTTTCTTCACCCCAAAATTCAATAATTTCATAAAAAGTGTAGAAACATTATGTAATTGTAGAAGGGAATAGTGCAGGCATGCAGGAAAAAAGATGTGCAAAAAATCATAAAAAATACATTATGAACGATACATACCAAAATTTAATAAAAATCAAAGTGAAAGATTTTTTGAGTTAGACTTTAGTATTACAACTCAAACAAAATTCAAAATATAAATAAAAAGTTGTGCAGAAAAGGACATAAAACAGAGGTAAATGCCGAGTAGAAAGCAGTAATGCCATTCATATTTTATTTAATCACCACCACCTAAATCCGTACGTATGTCCTTCTCCATGCAAACAAACTAGTAAAAGCACAAACGCGGCCTAACCAACGTCATCCATGATTTGCACCTTTTCCTTTCTCCTTTTGAAAAAACGAAGCCCAATTTTTTTTCCCCCCATTATTCTCTTCTTACTTGCCATAATGAAAATTTATAAGCAACAAATAATCCAACTTTCCCAGCAATCATTCTGTTTTCCTACCTCATATTTGTACGACTATAAACTCGTAAAACAACATATACAAGTAAATTTATGTGTGGTTCTTTAAAGATATTTTGTGGATAACAATCAAGAATATAGTTGCAATACCCCACTATGTGATGTAGACTGCATTCAATTCGCAGCGACTTTTGTGTAAGAAAAACAAGGAAAATGCACATTCTTAATCCTAAACGTCATTTATTAGAATAATTTTCCAGTACTTCAAATAAAAAAGGATAAAATGAATTAAGAGTTAGATCGGAACATAAAACTTTGAATTTTCAGTACATTTCCTCAGCACGTGGTAGAGTCAGTGTGCATGAATGAGAGAATTTGGTAATTAATTTAGGCATGGATTTTTGGTCATTGGTCACAGTATTTATTGGTGGTAACAGACCACGTGGTGGATTATTAATATCTACATTTAGAACCTGCCCGGAAGTCTACTCCACCCCTAACAAATTCGTTTCAGGTTTTGTTCTATTCCACAATTTTCTTCCTCGTTTTCTGTAATTAAAATACTTTACTTATAACAACCATGCTACACATGACTTCTTTTCATTTCCTTTTTCCTATAAACAAACGACAAGGAGCTAGACAAAGATTTTACCGACGAGGATTTGGTAAGAACCATTCAAGGAACAGACTAAAAGAGGCAAAAGGAAATCACCTCGTAGATCCTGACCTCTCAGTGACATAGTAATGATCAAGCATCCGCGAATAATTCTAGTAGTATCAGAGAGAAAAAGCAGAAAAGACTAGGACGCGGCAATAAAGACAAATAACTAAGTGACATCCAGCGAGGAACTCGGAATAATGAGCCCTCAGTTGTTTTTTCAGAGAATAATTCATGCCCTCAAATTGGGATAATTGAAATCAATGATCACAAAATTATTGCTCAGATAAAAAAATAAATCAACGACACAAAGAACTGAGCAGTAAATATAGTGAAAGTTCATCGTTGATTCTGAAGTAGAAGTCATAGTTACCAGATGCTAATAGTACCCTGCCTTCTTTTTGGCTTTGTCAAATGGCTGTGTTAGATCAATTTCTTCAGTGCAGTCAGCCTCTGCTCTTCGAGTTTGTGAATATGCGGTAATCAGCTTTATGTCCAGAGATAGTGAGGCCATCAGATAAAGAAAACAGACCCCACAGTTCATACTCTTAAGCAAGCAATTCATGTGCTAACCAAGAAAAGCAAATTAAACAGGGTCCCAAACAACTTTGTAAGTAGTGGATGGTGACATATTATAAGGCATTTTTGCAGGAAAGAAAAAAGACATCTTACTTGGAGCACCATCCAAGGGAGATTATAAGAATTTACTGAAGTGTGGTCAGAAAACTTATGAAACAAATTCTTCATACCGGGATAAACAAAATGAGGGTCAGCAACAAGGTTATCAAACATCAGATGAAGTACTCAGAAAAAAAAAAAAAGTGAGGAAAGCATAAATGTACTAGTTCATTTGTAGACTGGAGAATTTACTTTTTAACATTGTAATAACTCAACTTCCGACAGCATGACAATTACCTTCCATAAACAGCCTAATATTTTTAGCAATAGAAAGTTAACAGATTATTCTAAAAAGTCTGATTTTCAAGCCCCCTTGGAGACCTTTTGTCAAATATCAACTAGAAACAAGTAAAACATCAAATCAATAATCCCTGTGAATTCTCCACCCCTCCCCTCCAACCCCTCTCCCCAAAAACACACAAGCAGTCAAACAGGAGACCTAAAGAATCAGACACTACATCATTCAAAATTCAAACTATGAATGATTTAAGATAGAATTTCGTTCTCTACAAACAAGCCCTCAGAAGAAAGTGAATAAAGACCTATCTTCCTTTAGTAAGCTTTTAAGCATAAAATGTAAAGAGTGGTAACTAACTAAACAGATTTGATGTCTGTAAACACCACCAAACTTTGAACTGTATAAAATAAAACAAACGGTATTAGCTTGCCAGTTTAAGCACAACCATCTTCCATCTTATAGTTCTGGCAATAAATAGTATAACTATATAACAAACCAAAATGATGAACCAGATTTCCACCTTATTCCTGCTTATTTTTTAAGTAGACAAAGTTTCGATACTACAAGTTTCTTCACTGTCAGTGATGAATCTAGGATGAGAAAATTTCCTCATTCCTTCTTCCAGAGGCATTTAAAGGGTTGAAACAACAGGAATCATCATAGATTCTGCCGACATTACCCATAAACAACCTCTCTCCAAACCCAACGCGCAACAACAAGAAACAGAAATCCTCTCTAATGGAGGCCTTCAAGAAGATAAATTAATCAAATGGCTGAATTTCAACTATACCATTAAAAGTCCAGTGATCACACTAAACAAGTGACACTGAAAACAGGACATGATCCATCTGGACTTTTTGCATCCATTGAAGTAACAACAATTTTTTTAAAGGAATAAGCACTAAATGTACAAGTAGAGGCCTCCACAATTCTTTCCCCAAAAATCAGGAATCATGAACACCCAACCTGAAATAATTCTTTTCTTTTCAAGGAATAACAATATTCTAAGCATAAATCAAGAAAACAACGTTAATTTCTTTGGCAGCAATGTCATAACCATATCCACAATTTGGGTAAATCAATAAAATGAAATATTAAAAATTGCCTCAAATTACTATTCAGCTGAAGAATAAGGTACTGAAATTTGTTTTCCCAATTTTCATTGTTTGAAAACCTCTTATTCTCACTATAACAAAAAGAAAAGTGGGATCATGTTCCATCATCCCCTTTCCATTAATATTTGAGGCGTTACGAGATCAAGAATGAAAGAAAGATCAGCTAAATTATACTAATGCAAATCACAATCACCAGGTTAACTGAATCCTAAGTACAGCTTGGATCTGCCCTCTTTTCAGAGTCATAATTTCAAGAAAATCACATTTAGCATGAGAAAAGTATGCAACCAACTAATATTATCACCACAAAAGAAAGAGAGATTTTTTCCATGCTGCAGAATTTTTCCCCTACAAAATGCAAAATTAGTAAAAACCAAGCCCTCATCTCCACTTGATCCGTTGATCTCCAGAGAAAATTCATTATTCTCTACCACAAGCAATGGATGAAAGAACAGATAGTATGGAAAAAGATTTACAGTTCCAACAGAAATTGTATAAATTACAACATAGAGAAGATAATGTTGAAAATAAGAATTACCATGTGAATATTTTCTTCAATCAACCAGGTAACTGGAAAAAAAAAATTCACAACTAGTACACCACTAAATATACACAAGCAGATATGATAAACCTAGGAACAAGCGAGGTTCCATGACACCTAGGACATTTTACCTTAACTCCAGATTAGAGCTGCTAGGACACTTATACCAATTACCAAGAATAACACCTTCATATGGAACTCAGTCTGCTGTTGTTGACTTGTGCGTTGAGGGAAACCGTGGGCGTGTCCACCATGGAATGTATTGGTATAACCATATGGAAAGCCTCCAGCTGCTCCATACATGGTGGCATCTGGAAATCCATTCACTTGAATGTTGAATAATGATGGGATTAGACCTCCAAAAGCTGCAGACAGGGTAAAGTTCCCAAACCTTGCATTTGCCATAGGTGCAAATCCACCAAACCCACCAGTGAATCCAAAACCATGCTGTGCAAAAGCATTCATATCTGGTGGAGGAGGAGGAGCTGTATCAGGCCTTTGCCCACTAGGACGATGAGGAATTTCCACTCCAGGAATCGACTTAGACCTTGGATCCGTTGAATTCTTTCCCCGTCCATATAAAGGGACCAACTTCTCCTCCTCAATAAGCGCCTTACAAACAGGGCATTCATGGGAACGAGAGTGAATATGAAGCCATTTGTAGAGGCAAGGCCAGCAAAAGAGGTGGCCACAGAGTGTGATGATTGGGTCTTGAGCTAAGTCAAAGCATATATTGCACTCAAAATTACCAGCATCACCACCGCTACTGCCATTTGCAGAGCAAGAAGGGCTTGGTGGTGGTCTGCTAGTTGATTCTCCAAACTCACTTGACATCTTTAGGGCTCTATAATTTCAAATTTTCTGTAGAACAACAAAGCCACAAGATTTTTCACTTAGAATAAGTACAACTCAACAAAACAGAAACATATTCACAGGGTACAAATTACATTTTGCAACACTAGAAAGTAGTGGTCATCAATTTTCTTTGCAGGATTCCAGCAAATATATCGCATAGTGGTTCACATATTATAAACATACATCCAGAACAAAACACTGGAAAATACGCAGCAGGCAACTCGCAAGATTCCTCTAACCGGTGCTGCCTCCTATTTGTTCCTGTTTTTATTTAAAATATAAGAAAAGGTCCACAATTTCAGCACATAACAAACAAAACGTATCAAAAACAGGCCGGCCTTAATTCAATCCCAATATTTGTTTCTAAACATCAACGATAAAATATCTATTCATGAGTAATGAACCTAGATGTATAACATAAACTCTAACCACATCCGAGTGAAATTTCAAATAGACAAACTTAAATTCGAGTAAAAATTCAATGGTTAATGGCATAAGATCTAACACAGCCAGGACAAAAGGACAAAAAAAAAACCGAAAATTACTGATGCAAAAATCGCGAAAACACAGATCTAGAAATACATCACAGAGAAAAACAATTTATTAATTAATTGAAGAATTCAAAATTAACCTTTAAAAATCCAGGTTACTGTCTCGCTCTCGTCAGTGGAGATCGGAGATGAGATTCCCTCCACCAGAGTTTCGCAAAATCCGTTTGACGGAAGTGCGAAGGAATAGAAAATAGGAAAAGGCAGCAATTTATATATATATATGTGGAAACTTCTAGGCGAGGCGAGGGACGGATGGTGTTTACATGCTGCCGTCAATTGAAAACTCCAAACCATATTCTTATGCACGTGTCAATAAATTCTACATAAAATTATTCCATCGACCCAAAATAATTTTTTTTATCCAACCATTTGTATCCATACCCAAACAAAATTCAGATTTGATCGAATTATGTTCATAAAATTATGATTCTTGAACATAAATTAAGATTTAATATTTAGTCTTATTAATTAATTACTAAGGTATTTACATAGGGAAATTGGTTAGGTAATAACTTTGGTTTAATAATAATTATTGTAATTAACGTCCACTACTCCAAGAAGGGGACAAAATAAAGTACTACTACTATGGGTGTCCGTGTCTATGCAAATAATGTTAAAATATGGTGGTTTATTATTTTACTATGAAATTTTAATTAAAAACCAAATAATATACCAACCACATTTGTACAAAATTAATCGTAGCCGTTCAAACACAAACCTAAGTACGACTTAGATTTTTAATGAGAGTGCATAGTTTTCACGTTTCTATAAATTTACTACCAAACAAATTCCATCTATGTATAGCATTTATTATTATTATCATTATTATCTACATATATAAATATAAATTCGAGCTTACCATTTTATTTAATTTTTTTTTAAAAAATAACTCTTTATAACTTATCTTTACTTTGAGATTATTTTTTTTAATAAATGAATAAAAAATATACTTTATTACAAGATTTCTTTATATATATATATATATATATAATATATTTAGGGTGTAAATATGGATACAATATTACTAATCTGTTTACTAATTTACAGACTAGAAAGGTTAATGGGCCTGTTTGATGAGAAAAATAGAATATGGGCCCGCCAAAAATTTAGGAGAAAATCCCATAGAAAAACAGTCCAACTAAATGATAGTTTTCCAGTTTAATGAAATATAAATAAATAATAAAAATTAATGGTCAAAATTGCCCGGTCGGTTTTTATAAGTTGGTTGGGGGAAGTTTCAATTTTGGAAAATAGAAATTAATAAATAGTCATAACCATGTGTTTTGCTTCTAGAAAACATTTCATAAAAATAATTAGAGAAAGTCAAAGTCAAAAACTCAAAAGTCTTGAAAAGACCTCTCAAAAAACTTGATTATTCAAATTCATTTATCTTCAACGGTCCATCGGAATTTCATGTAAGGGAATGAGCAATCCATGATGCATTATTAAACTTCCAGAAACTATATAATCGATTAACCTCTTGATAAGAACTCTGTGAAAATTTGTTTCCCAGTTTTCAGGAATTTTGAATCAGAAAAGGTGTTAATATAGGCCGAAGAGGAAGACAAATCAATTGAATTGAATTGAATTGTACCGATGACACCATCAGTTCTGCAGCTGATAAATTATTTCCTCTCCGAGCATCCAATTGCTGTTGGATTCCGGTGGAGCATCACAGAATCATGGGGATCGACATGGATGTTTCTCATTTTCTCAATTTCTGCATACATTACAACAGCCGTCGTACTCCACGTTTCCCTCCTTCTCATCGGTCGTAATCGTCCTGTTCCGCTAGGTCCAATTCCTGCCATTCACAGCCTCGCGATGGCACTCCTATTCGCGGTTATCTTCGCCGGAACCCTGTCATCCTCAGCCGCAGAAATTCGCGATACCCGGTGGTTCTGGCAGCGGTCCAAAACTCCATTCGAGTGGCTATTTTGCTTCCCGCTCGGTACGCGATCTTCCGGAAGAGTCTTCTTCTGGTCATATATCTTCTACCTCTCTCGATTTCTCCACATCGTACGCACATACTTTACCATTCTCAGACGCAGAACGCTCTCTTTCGTCCAACTCTTCAATCACTCCACTCTTCTATGTATGTCGTTCCTATGGCTGGAATTTTCTCAGTCGTATCAAGTATTAGAGATTCTTCTCATGACTCTCATTTTTGCCCTAATTTATGGATATAGATTTTGGAGGGAAATTGGATTGCCCAAGGCACATTTTCCATTTATCATGAACTTTCATGTAGTTTTGCTGGCCTGCAATTTAATAGGGCACGCCGTGGTGCTTTTACTACATTTCCTGAAAGGAGGATGCAACGGAATGGGAGCTTGGGTCTTCAATTCTCTGTTGAGCAGCATTGCGCTTGTAATTCTTTTGAATTTTTACATCAAGCTATGGCGGTTTAGTCGGAAAAAAGCTCTCATTTCAGCTGATGATGAAGGTGAACCATTGATTTCTGAAACAAATTTGAAGCACAAGTGAGTTGTGATTAACACTTTTCCCCTAATTTTGTTGTCCATGTGTGTCTTCTATCATATTTTGGCTATTGTAGCCAAAAACATGCCTGGAAGACAAATTTTTGGGGCTGTACATCACAAAAACATTGTTTCTGACAATGAACTAATCATAATGTCTCATTAATTTGTACTAATTTCTACTTTTTAGTTGAATTTCAATATTATTCAATCACATAATTTTACAGAACAACTGTAAAAGAGATGAATGGGGCAGAACCAAGCTGTTTTAGCAGAATAATAATAATAGATAATTGGAAAATCCACATGGCACACAATATTTTAAAATGATTAAATATGATGTCGGCCGCCACCACGACGGCTCCGGTGCGTCAACTATACTTTACAGCCGCCTGATCCTGACTATTTTTCCCATGAGGCAATTTCATATTGGCCAGGTAATTCTTCCTTCTAGAATATTGCAAAACTCCATTGAAAGAAGCTATATCGTCCCACATCGGAAAAATAAATTGAAAATCAAATAAAAAAATATTATTTTAATATCAATTATAAGGTTTGAAAATTAGGGGAAACATCGTAATACTACTACATTAATACTTAACTTAGTTTACACTTCTTTTAATGTTGTCCGATTGGATATAGACTTTTTAACTAACGGAAACTCTCCCCAACAATAAATTTTTCTTTTTTCTTTTGGTTACGTATCTACAATCAAAGCACCTTCGCGAAGAAACAGCGAACCATATATATATCTAAGTAACTGTGCACCTTAATGCACCTGATTACTATCTCTTTCTAACGGTTTCCCGAATAAAAACAGGGACTTTTTTTGTTTTTTCTCGTTGCTTTTCTTTCTTCTCTTTGCAGACTGCAGAGTCTATCTAGGAAAGAAAGAAAGGGGAGGCTTATCTTCTGCTCGAAGTTTTCGATGGAGCAAACTTCTCTGGTTTCACCTTTTTCTTTGGTGAGAATTATTTTTGCTTCTTTATATATATATATATATACACGTGTATGTTTATATATGTATATATGTGTGTGTAATGCAGCTTAAAGATTTCTTGCAATATATTTGTGAATCAGTAATCTAATGTCTAAGATTGAATCTTCTATTCTGGTTAAGAATCTGGGATGTGGGATCTTCTTGGTTTTCTGGATTAGACCAGAAAAATACTTCCTTTTTCACGTTTCTTTTTTGTTTTCTCTTTTATAGTCAGATTGCCAATTTCAGCTTCACGGTTGTTTAGATCAGTTGCGGGATTGAAACTTTAATGAAGTTTGTAGGAATTGATAGAATGAATTAATATAGTAAATAATTTACTTGAACTGAGATAGGATTGTGAGATTTTGTTGTGGAGATATATGGGTTGGAAATTTGATTGCTTGTTAGACTTGTTTAGGTCTAAATTATTTTATTTGTTGTTTACTGTTGTATTGGCGTAGACATTAAAAATTCAATTCTTTTTTTCGATTAATTTTCAGAATTTGTATGGATATTATCATCTGGCTTGGTTGCCACCATTAGTAGCACTTGGACTCCAGTGCTTTTGCAGGATTAAGAAAATTGGATGTGGATTAACTGGGATATAATCTAATTTAGGAATTCGTATAATTGTGAATGGATTACTGTTGTCAGATTCATGTTGTTCCAGTCAAACAAAAAGGAAAGAGAAATATGAACTGGAGAAAATTTTAGTTTAACTTGAAAATACTGGGCACTAGATCTAGACCATACAAATATGCTTGGGATTACAAGGTGTTTCTATGGCTTCCCTTGATTTTAAATTTCTTAGACAGATCTATGGCTGAGTGTTTCTCAAGAATTAGCTAAAAGAAAAACTAAAGACTATCTGATAAAAATGATGCAGGGCACCGAACATTCTGTTTGTAGTTTATTCAACTTGTTTGAAAAGAGAGGATTTGGATTGGTAAAACGTATCTATCTTTTTCATTCTGGTGATATTCTTCTGGATCAGCAGTTTAAAATTCCTCTGTTTATTAGATCATAAACCCTCAAATTTATGTATGAATCGGACAGAATCCTTGATTTTTCTAGTTTTCTACACTTCCCCTAAAACTAAATTGAGTTGGAACAATGGTTGGTGAGCTCTCAATGAGAGTATCTTGGGATATTTAGGGTGGGTGAAATAGGGATACCTTTTATCAAATCGATCCAAATACGTGCTTAATCTGCTCTATTTGATGGTGTTTTCATATTTCACTTTTATCTATCTTCCTCTACTGCAGATAAACTCGCTATGATTTGATTGGCCTTCTGATACTTGAACAAACATACATAACCTCTGTACTTGCAGCATAGTAACTGAATACTCTGAATAGTGAAAAGTAAAGAAATGGAAGTTTATCAATGCCTCGACTCGACTAATAACATCAAGCATCAGTCATTGACTCCCCTGAGAATCATCAGGGGTCTGATATGCTTAATAGTTTACATTTCCACAGCCTTCATGTTTTTGGTATATCTTGTACCAATTCTTGCTGTGTTTTTGCGACTGTTCAGTGTGCACTATAGTAGGAAGGCAGTGTCCTTTGCTTTTGCTCTGTGGCTTGGTTTATGGCCATTCTTATTCGAAAAGATAAACAAAACAAAAGTGATCATTTCAGGAGACATCGTCCCAGAAAGGGAACGTGTCTTGCTTATTGCAAACCACAGAACTGAGGTTGATTGGATGTACCTGTGGGATCTTGCATTGAGGAAAGGATGCTTGGGACACATCAAATACATACTTAAGAGTAGTCTGATGAAATTGCCAATATTTGGCTGGGGATTTCATGTGTTAGAGTTCATCCCAGTTGAGAGAAAATGGGAAGTAGATGAACCTATTTTGTGCAAAATGCTATCAACTTTTTCTGACCGTCAAGATCCCTTATGGCTTACTGTTTTCCCTGAAGGCACCGATTTCACGTAAGTATTCACTATTCCCTCTCCTTCCCCCTTATTAGTCTCTTATATTTGTTATCATTCTTGAGCTCATCCATTATTTGGTACTGCTATACCAGCACACCATGTTTTAAGTTCTTGATTTCAAGCTTTTTTTTCTTATACCACACCATCCCAGCGAAAAGAAGTGTGAAGCAAGTCAGAAATTTGCCAGTGAAAATGGATTACCAATTCTAAAGAATGTGCTACTTCCAAAGACAAAGGGCTTCCATGCTTGCTTGGAAACCTTAAGGGCTTCTTTAGATGCAGGTAATGACTTGAGACCAAATATATGCTGCTAATCATTACATTTTTTTCATGCCACTGCATCTCAACTTTTCTTGATTTATGCAGTTTATGACTTGAGTATAACCTACAAGAACCGATGTCCTACTTTCATGGACAATGTATTCGGCGTTGAACCATCTGAAGTACACATTCATGTTAGGCGAATTCTTCTGGAGGAGATTCCAACAAATGAAAAGGAGACTGCAAAATGGTTGATGAACACATTTCAATTGAAAGATCAGTTACTCTCAGATTTCATAGCAAATGGTCATTTCCCTACCGGAGATGGAATTGAAAGAGAACTTTCAACAATCAAAGGCTCACTTAATTTTGCAGTAGTAATTGGTTTGACTCTCGTATTCACATATCTTACTTTTTACTCATCCATTTGGTTCAAAATATATGCTGCTTGTTCTTGTACATTTCTTGCTTTCTCTTCTTACTTCACTGTTGGGCCACTTTCCTATGTTGATTTTGTTAAGGAGATGTTATGCCCTGGTAAAGCTGCTTAGAACATTGTAAATGAAATAGCATACCTTTCTTTTTTCTTGGAAAATTGATGGTTTTAATTCTCATATTTTCATCCTTTTAGTTCTATTGGATTCCATATTATTTTCAAGTATGCAAACAGATTTAGAAATATCATTACACTGTAATTATTGATCTAATGAAGGATCTAAGATCTAGTAGAGGAAATATATATATATATATTGTTAGAAAGCATTCCACATGGATATATAGGAATCTTGTTGTTTCAATCATGTTGGGTTGGGTGAACTAATGGTTGAAAATTGTGTTCCTGAAAAAGGAATGTGGGGATGATTCAAGTTCTGCATTTATTAGGACAATCACAGATGAAGTTTCCCAGTTCCCACCCACTCTTGAAAGAGAAACATACCTTTTACTATTCAACGTTGGGCTCACATATACCTACAAGGTTGGACTTCCACCACTTAATTTCACGTTAGTATGATATTGTTCGCTTTGAGTCTAAGTTCTCACGATTTTATTATTGGGCAATTTCCCAAAAGGCATCTTTCTAATGGAGAATAATGGTATTCTTATAAGTTAGTCACTTTTAACTTATAAGAATACCACTAATAAAGAATAGTGATATTCTTCACATGTGGGACATGGGCTGACAACCAGGAATTACCTTAACAATGAATCAAACCTTAAGTCTAACGTAATATTTAAGGAAACTGAAGGACATTGAATTTAATAAAAACTGTCTAGGTAGTTGGATCACTTCATATGCCAAGCAAAAATCATTTTAGCATAAACAGTCAACATGTACGTACACACGTCAAATTCCGGTCTTCCATGTCCAACCATATTATTAATTTAGACATAGAGTTCTTGTCCAATCCCATGTGTTCTTACATGAATTTCATCAAAAAATAATATTATCAATCATAAATTCAAATAAATAAGTCACAATTTAATAATCAATTTCATATATAACATGAGAATTTTTTAATTTTTTTATTATAAATAAAAATATTTAACTAATTAAGTTATATTATTTCAGGTTTATAAAACAGATATTTGATCTTGTATGTATTTTTTTTTAAAAAATATATTTAGAATATTTTTGTTTTTATCTTAAATTCATGACTTTTTTCTTTTTTTTAACGAAAATGATTTTATTTTTTCAAAGAAAAAAAATGGAAAAAAATGGAAACGTGGGATTTCAACGTGAGATCTGATGAGGATGATGCATATATATATATATATATATATATATATATTATATATATTATATATGTATGTATGATGTATGTATGTATGTATGCAGCATCTATAAATAGATACACTATCTCAACTACGAACCAACTGCTCTGTTCTCCGTCTACTTTCTTCCTCTTTTTTTGGTTCCTTAATTTTCACTCTGCTCTTAAATCATTAGTTTCTGCCATGCAAGACATCAGGACTTTTTTGCTTCTCCTCCTTTTTTCTTTAGGTAAATTCTTTACATTTAGAAATATATATATATATATATATATATATATCTTGAATGGTGTATCTCTTTAATCGAGTTCTTGTTAATTAACTTTCCGATTCAGTAGAAAAATCAAATGCTCTGTTTTTTTCTTTTTTCTTTTTTCTACCTTTTTTGATTTCTAATGATTGGTGGATATATATATATATGTATGTATGTATATATATGCAGGAAGTGCTACAATTGGTTCGGCGACGGTGTTCACACTCCAAAACAGTTGCAGCTACACAATCTGGCCAGGGACGCTTTCCGGCAATGGTGGCGCCATACTAGGGGAAGGTGGTTTTGAATTAGCCCCCGGAGCAACAATCCAACTTCCTGCATCACCAGGCTGGTCCGGTCGTTTCTGGGCTCGAACAGGCTGCAGTTTTGATAATTCCGGCAACGGTAAATGCAATACAGGGGATTGCGGTAGACTAAAATGCAGCGGCGGCGGTGCAACACCGGTAAGCCTAGCGGAATTCACAATTGCTAGTGATAACGCGGGGAAGGACTTTTACGACGTCAGCCTTGTGGACGGATACAATGTGGGAATCGGAATCCGTCCTTCCGGTGGAACAGGGGACTGTAAATACGCTGGATGTATCGCCGATCTTAACCAAAGTTGTCCCCAAGAGTTACAGATTACGGATACTTCTTCTGCTGGGTCGGTTGTTGTCGCCTGTAAGAGTGCGTGTGCGGCTTTTAATACGCCGGAATATTGCTGCACCGGCGATCATTCGACGCCAGATAAGTGCTCGCCGACTAAGTATTCCCAGTTGTTCAAGAATGCATGCCCGTCGGCATATAGCTATGCTTACGATGATGCTTCAAGTACATTTACATGTGCTGGCTCTGACTATTTCATCACATTTTGTCCCACCACTTCTTGACTTTATTATTACTTACATATATGATATTAATTTTTATACAAAGATTTCCATGAAAACAACTGATTATTATTCTAATACAATCCCTTTTTCAAGTATATATATATATCTGTTTTATGTAATAAACAAAGAAGAGAGAAATGCTGTCACCGCCCAAAGACTGTTTTCAGGCAGGCAGGCAGGCAGGCAGGCAGTATTTTTTCCACTTCAAGAAATGTGCATCTCAATATATACCAGAAAGAAAAATAAATTCAATGGTGTTCGTAAATCTCAAGAAACAGTATGATATTAACAAATAGCAGATATATACATATAGATACATATATATATATATATATATATAATTATAGCACATGCACTTCAAGACATTCAAAGGGAGAAGAAGATGCTAAAAATATGCAGATGTTACATACTCATTTCAAGGCCTTAGGCCAGATAAGAATTACTCGTTACAAATTACAAATCCTCTCTGTCCCCTCTCTCTCTCTTTCTGTCTGTCTCTTTCCTTCTCTCTCTCTCACACACACACACACACTCTCTCTCTGTCCTTTTCTTTTCTTTTTTTTGTTTCTTCATACACTGTCAATATCTCTCTACATTAAGGCTTTCATCTTCGAAAGCCAAGCCACAAATAAAAATCTCCCATCCATCCATCCATCCATCCATCCATCTATCTTTCTCTGTCTCTCTCTTTTAACAAGATTTGGATGGGAAGACTTAGAAAAATCCTAATTCTAATGCACTTGCAAATTTAGTGCCACAGATTCCTAAAAATCTAAGGATGAAAAATGAAAAACAACAATTACAAACCAAGAAAGACAAGAAATACAAAGCAACTAAGTTAAGCTAACCTACTACCTACACATATACAGGAATTAGCCAGGAGGGAGAAGAGAATGGTTATAATAAGAGACAGGCGTCTTACTTCATTGGTTGCCATCATACATACATATATGTATGTATGAATGAATTGTTATTAGAACCATGAATCTAGCTCGCCCCATCCGGTGCAAAGACCTTCTCCCTCTTCTTCATTACTGAACAAGGTTTGATCTGAGCAATCGAGTGAAGCTCCACAGGCTCGGTTATAGGATTGGCAAGCTGAATGGCATACTCTTAGCCTGTTGTCACCATCTTTATCGCATTTTTGGATGGATATCTGTTTCAGATATTTGTGGAGTTTAAAAACGAGTACAAAAAACATAAGAAAGAAAGAAGCTGAAAGAGTCATCACAAGTGTTGTTTTCACACACTTGCCACTTACCCAGCAGGCTAGACGCTTAGCAGAACCGTCACAATCTTTGCCTCTGAAGTAATTTAAGAATTTTCGAGGTCCACCAGGGAATAAGCGGTGGTAGTTGGGCATTACAACAACTTCTTCTAGCTGCTGTAAGATACTTAATTCGCTAGGAGCACAATGTTGCCCGCCTGCGTCTTTCTTCAGCACATCTTGGCAAACAGAGAGGCTGGGGAGTAGTGTGGAGCTGTTCTGACAAGTGTAACCGGCATAATCAGAGCAACGGAATTCACAAACTCCATTATCACAAACCCCACCATGAAGGCTACATTGTTCATCACAAACAGCTGCAACATTTTCAAGTAGCATTAGATACAGAAAACGAAAACACCATTTCCCCAACAAGAAACAGATGAGTTGGCAAAAGGAAAACATACCTGTAGAACAATCAATGCCAGTATAACCATTTTCACATTCACAAACACCATTTTCAAGGCACTTGCCATGCCCACTACAATGACTTGGACAGGAGCCTGCAATACAAGTTCCCATAAAAACTCTAGAATACAACAAATAAAGAAAATCCTCAATCAAAAGGAAGAAAGGAGAAACAGGTTGAGAAGCTTACGCTTGCTACAATCATAACCATCAAACCCCAAAAAGCAGCTACATCTTCCGTTTATGCAATCTCCATTAAAATTACATGCATTGGGACATTGACCAGAAACAGGCTCTGGGTCCACATCACAGAGTTCATGGTAGGCTGGGCAGATCAACTCACCTAAAGTTTGCAACAAAAATAGAATGACAAAATTCAAAAATCCACAAAAGTAATCATTATGGTAGCCCCAATTGGCAAAGGAAAAATGAGAAGTGAAAGTACCATTAAAACCAGGATATTGAATTGGTCCACCAGCTTCGGGGCATACTTTCCATACGCCATCAACAGCAACCTAGAATACAACCATAACTTTTATTTAGAACTTGCCAATTCTCAAAGAACAGAGAAATAGAAATTTCCGACCAATCATGAAGCAGAAGGCAAATACTCATTTATATGGTTCACAAATAGGCAGTTGCAGAGAGTAGGAATGGGCAAATATATCATCCAACCAACAAAAATGATGGTTGTATAGATTTCTTTAATCGGCAGAATCTCCATTCCCCCAGTTTGATAGATTGAACTTATCCCTCCAGAGAGGAAACCAAATAAAATGGGGAAGATAGAACCAATTAAGTACTATGACTATAAACCAATTCTCATGTATGCGTTTGTTTTAAGCCACAGGTAAAAATAAACACATAATAGAATACAACCATGTGACAAGTCCAACGAAATCAATATGAAACAATAGGCACGTTCAGAGCTCCAAAGCATACCTCCAGAGAATTATTTACACATCGATGCTGATAACAACCATTGCCCTGTGCCACAGAACCACGGACAAACCCAGTCCGTACTAAGGATGAGGCCATACACCTACACATGCAAACAGATGGAAAATATTAATCACAACTTCATGCAACAAAAAAGGTTAGATAATGTGAAAGGACAGACGAAATACTCACCTTGAATTACTTCCACGCACTTCACCCAACATTCGGTCAGGTGCCCGGGCACTATTTGTGTCTGTACATGATCCATCAGAATATGCTACGAAGTAAGTGCAATAATCAGCCAGTGATGATTGGCCACCTGCAATTTTCAAGAAAGCAAATGTTCAACATCATATCTTAATATCCAGGTACTCGCACTCAGACCATATGAATGTTAAGTCTAAATAATGATTTGTTTATTTTATGACCAAAATGTGCTAATTTTAATGCTTTTATGACCCAAAGTATTTCCTTTCGCAATTACAAACCCACAAGACAAATCAAAAGTGTATCAGTCTAAGAAAAAAGATGCAAAAACAAGATGCTAAGATTAAAAGAGATCAATTAGCCAAATTTTCATAAAACAAACTGCACCTCTGTTAGCCTGTGGAAAATAGCGAGCCCACTGGGGAAGGTCCCCACTGTAATTTAATATTGGACAGTAGCCTTCTGCCTCTCTGTTATATGTACATCCAGATAACTGAGTTGTATTACAATGATATGCACCCTTCCAAAGGTTGCAAGGCAAGGTGACAAATTCAGTTCCTTGATTCCGGCCCCAGTCAAGACGGTCAGCCATGCTATAATTAGCCTGATACCATCCACTATCTTCTAATAAAGCAAGGGTCATTTTTGAGACAACAGATCTAGTATCCACTGAACCTGTCATTATCTCATTCATCAAGAGCCTTTTTTCCCAGTGTGATCCTGCAGCAAGATTTTACAGCTAATGTAAAGCTATAATGATGCTGGGTAAACATGTAAAAAGAATTCAACTTCGGATTGTTGAAGATCAAAGCACCCTAGTATATGATTCCATATTTCACAACAAATCTTCCAGAAGATTTGAGCAGAAAAGAGAAAAACTAACCTGATGTGCCACGCCCACCACCATCTTCCAGCTCCAAACCAGTGAAATTGTCAGAAAATGCCTGCCAATAAATTGTATCAACCTCTACTGCATATTATTCATGACCTTGTTTTGGTAATAACTGACAGCGAAAAGGAAAAATAAAACCAGCAAATAAGAAATTGGCAACAGAATTGAATAGTTAAAAGTACCCCATAGTGATAACGGGAGTGCATGACAACTCGAGGAAGCACAACTCTCGTTACCATCCGGCCCAGCTTTTCATCCATGGCCTGTTTAGTAACCTACAAAATAACATGACACAAAGGCTTCCAAATTATGATCACGAAGTACAAGCTAACAACTTTGAGAACAAGAAAAAGCAAACTCATGACACTTTATAAGCAAGGAAGAAGCAAATTGCAAGCATCATAATTTTCAGCTACTGTTTGCAGGA